>CAWUFW010000929.1:0-1200000 GCA_963921515.1 Calotriton arnoldi
AGTCCAGCTATTGTTTGAGAAGAAGGGAATATTAAGATATAAGCAGAATATAGTCTAAAGGTTCCATGACTGATTTCAGCAACTTGGTGAAACACCAAGAAGCTGAAGCGGTTCCAAGCGGTATTGTCAAAAACGCGTAGGTTATCTGTCTCCTTTGAAACTATATGAAAGTCAATGTGAATGAAACATTGAAATCACGAAATAAGCATCCTTGAGGTCCAGCCAGACTATGGAGATGCCTTCTTTTAGAAGGCCTCTCAAAATATATATGTCTTCCATTTTTAAATGTTTGTAGGGGATCCAAGCGTTAAATTACTTGAGATTGATTACTAAAGGGAATACTCTGCCCTTCTTGACCACAAGGTAAACATTGCTAAAGAAACCAGTGGGATGAGGGGTACCTGGTTGGATTTTGAATTAGCAAAGAAATGTCATGATCTGTAAAGAGTTATTTCTGCATTGAAAGAGGGATCTGTTTGGGGGATTGATCTGGATAGGGGTTGAATATAATTTGTAATGAAAGCACATCACTATCTGAAGAATCCACACTTTGGGGTCGATTCCGATTCGGGCCGGAAAAAGCACCGACCGACTCGGATCCGGAAATTATACCGACCGACACGTACCTGTGGCGCCCGACACGCCAAGTACGATGCAAGGCGTGCAAAATCCGACCGACACGTACCGAACCCAAGTCGAACGACCGAGCCGCACGGAAAACAGCAATCCGGTCGGAAAAACACGCGAATCCAACCGACCGACACGCACCCGGAACAAATCCGACCGAAACGTACACGCGAACTCCAAACCGCAAAGGACGATGCAAGGCGCGAAAACCACGAGCGAGTCGGACGGAGGACAAGCCGTACGACCGACACGCATACAAAACCGAGCCGAAGTAACACAAAACACCGCGACCGACGCGTACGCAGCATAGAAAACTGCACAAACACAGCGTGAACGAAACGGAGAATACCGTACGAGACAAATGCAGGGTCCGACTCGGTCACAAGAACGTTTCCAACATGCACAGACAGTACAAAGGAAAAATCACACAAAAAAAGGCCAAACAAGCAATTACTAAGCCAATAAATACTGGGGGGGTGGGGACAGAGAACAAAGACACACCCACAACTCCACCCATATAAAGGACACAAATCACAACCATGATCCTTTGCAAATGCCATTCCACTGCCAGCACCCTAGAGAAAGCAACCACACACCCACAGCTCATCCCTCACACAAGCCACACACCATCAGCACACCAACAAATACCTACCTCACATACACCCAGCAAAACACACACTCACACACCTTCACCTGCACACCAACACACACATCACTCACCATCACCACCCATCACCATGCCCCCCAAGAAGAATCCCAAGTTCCTAGATTGTGAATTGGAAGTCATGGTAGACGAGATCCTGAGGGTAGAGCCACAGCTGTTTGGCACACTGGTCCAACAGACCCCCATCTCCCAGAAAACCAAGATGTGGGAGAGGATCATCAACAGGGTGAACGCACAATCACCATGTCGGCGCACAAAGAGCGACATCCAGAACAGGTGGTATGACGTGCGCAGGAGGGTACGGGACCTGCTCAAGAAAGACTACATCAACAGCCAATACACCGGCAGTGGCCCTCCTGCCAAGCCAATATACCTCAGGCCCTGGGAGGAGAAGGTGCAGGCCATCCTTCCGCCAGTGAGCGTATATGGACTAGAGGACATCCCAGAGCCTGGTGAGTACACAACAAATGTACACAATATACTGCCACAAAACACACACACATCACTGTCAAGGGGAGAGTCAAACCATGCACTCATAGCAATTACACAGCAACCAGAACAGAATCATCCCAAAATGAGTATGTCAGTCAGATAAACACAACACATGCCATCAAAAAAGTCACATCCAACTGTGCCATCACATGTACAAACACAACTACAACTACAGCTAGGCAGTGGCACAAATAGAACTAACAAACACATTCAGACATGTAGCCACCACAACAACACCAACACACAGTGAAGACCACTCAAAGGAAGGAATTCTGTGTATGCTGGCCAAGTCAGTGTAGCCAATAGCATCATAGGAGTCGCAGTCACACATATTGCCCCCCCACAACTGTCCCATCAACACCACCATGAACCATGCTCACATCACAGGAAGTGGAGAAGGACTCACAAGATGGCTGACACTGGCTACTGCTGTGGGGAGCACAAGGCCCTGCTGGCAACTGTGCACCAACAAACAGCAGGACACCACTGACTGACATCCTGAGAGACAACTTCCACTCCCTGCAATGCAAGCACGTACCATGGTGGGATATCTGGCTGGCTGGGTGGGAAGGAGGACTTGCAGCACTGACCATAGTCACAAGCACCTCCCCTCACACCCCCCTCAACACAAACTCCACAGAACCCACCTGGTAGAATGCAATGCCCCCATCCTAACACAAGATCCCACAAAGAACCACCACCCTGGGTTATGTTGTGTGAAGCACAGGGACACTCTTGGGACTGTTAGCCAAACAACTGCCAGGACAACACTCCCAGCCATCCTGTCAGCACAGCCAGCCCACCCCACAGGGAAGCAGAGTCAAAAGGAAGGAAGCATGGGCATGCTGGGAAGGGGGTGGAGGCAATAGCATGATGGGAGTCGTAGTCACTGATATTGGTCACCCCCACAACTGTCCCATCAACACCACCCTGAACCATGCTCACATCACAGGAAGTGGAGAAGGACTCACAAGATGGCTGACACTGGCTACTGCTGTGGGGAGCACAAGGCCCTGCTGGCAACTGTGCACCAACAAACAGCAGGACACCACTGACTGACATCCTGAGAGACAACTTCCACTCCCTGCAATGCAAGCACGTACCATGGTGGGATATCTGGCTGGCTGGGTGGGAAGGAGGACTTGCAGCACTGACCATAGTCACAAGCACCTCCCCTCACACCCCCCTCAACACAAACTCCACAGAACCCACCTGGTAGAATGCAATGCCCCCATCCTAACACAAGATCCCACAAAGAACCACCACCCTGGGTTATGTTGTGTGAAGCACAGGGACACTCTTGGGACTGTTAGCCAAACAACTGCCAGGACAACACTCCCAGCCATCCTGTCAGCACAGCCAGCCCACCCCACAGGGAAGCAGAGTCAAAAGGAAGGAAGCATGGGCATGCTGGGAAGGGGGTGGAGGCAATAGCATGATGGGAGTCGTAGTCACTGATATTGGTCACCCCCACAACTGTCCCATCAACACCACCCTGAACCATGCTCACATCACAGGGAGTGGAGAAGGACTCACAAGATGGCTGACACTGGCAACTGCTGTGGGGAGCACAAGGCCCTGCTGGCAACTGTGCACCAACAAACAGCAGGACACCACTGACTGACATCCTGAGAGACAACTTCCACTCCCTGCAATGCAAGCACGTTCCATGGTGGGATAACTGGCTGGCTGGGTGGGTGGGAAGGAGGACTTGCAGCACTGACCATAGTCACAAGCACCTCCCCTCACACCCCCCCCAACACAAACTCCACAGAACCCACCTGGTAGAATGCAATGCCCCCCATCCTAACACAAGATCCCACAAAGAGCCACCACCCTGGGTTATGTTGTGTGAAGCACAGGGACACTCTTGGGACTGTTAGCCAAACAACTGTCAGGACAACACTCCCAGCCATCCTGTCAGCACAGCCAGCCCACCCCACAGGGAAGCAGAGTCAAAAGGAAGGAAGCATGGGCATGCTGGGAAGGGGGTGGAGGCAATAGCATGATGGGAGTCGTAGTCACTGATATTGGTCACCCCCACAACTGTCCCATCAACACCACCCTGAACCATGCTCACATCACAGGGAGTGGAGAAGGACTCACAAGATGGCTGACACTGGCAACTGCTGTGGGGAGCACAAGGCCCTGCTGGCAACTGTGCACCAACAAACAGCAGGACACCACTGACTGACATCCTGAGAGACAACTTCCACTCCCTGCAATGCAAGCACGTTCCATGGTGGGATAACTGGCTGGCTGGGTGGGTGGGAAGGAGGACTTGCAGCACTGACCATAGTCACAAGCACCTCCCCTCACACCCCCCCAACACAAACTCCACAGAACCCACCTGGTAGAATGCAATGCCCCCATCCTAACACAAGATCCCACAAAGAACCACCACCCTGGGTTATGTTGTGTGAAGCACAGGGACACTCTTGGGACTCTTAGCCAAACAACTGCCAGGACAACACTCCCAGCCATCCTGTCAGCACAGCCAGCCCACCCCACAGGGAAGCAGAGTCAAAAGGAAGGAAGCATGGGCATGCTGGGAAGGGGGTGGAGGCAATAGCATGATGGGAGTCGTAGTCACAGCTCTACATCCCCCACCACATGGCCCAGCAAGCTCACACTCACGCATGCACATCCCACAGAGAGTGGAAAGGCCCATCAAAGATGTCTGACACTGTTGCTGTGTCGTGGGGAGCACAAGGGCATGCTGGGAACTGCACACCAACCAACAGCAGGACACCACTGTCAGCCATCTTGCCATTGCTCTCACACCCACACACACTGAACTCCCCACAAAAGCAAGTAAGTATGGGAATGCTGGGAAGTGCGGTGGAGGCAATACCATGATGGGAGTCATAGTCACAGACATAGCTCACCCCCACAACTGTCCCATCAACACCACCCTGAACCATGCTCACATCACAGGGAGTGGAGAAGGACTCACAAGATGGCTGACACTGGCTACTGCTGTGGGGAGCACAAGGCCCTGCTGGCAACTGTGCACCAACAAACAGCAGGACACCACTGACTGACATCCTGAGAGACAACTTCCACTCCCTGCAATGCAAGCACAGTCCATGGTGGGATAACTGACTGGCTGGGTGGGTGGGAAGGAGGGCCGGCTGTCAACCAAACACAACCAATGCAGACCATGTTCACACCCCAAAAAATACATAGAAATGCCCAAATAATGCAGGACAATGTGCCACACCAATATCAACCCCTGACTGTGACGACTTAGGACAATGCAATGTACAGGCCCGCACCCAGAGGCACAGTCACAACTGTCATGTGTGTCAACCATTGATGCCTGCAGAAACATAACATACATTGTGTGTGTCTCCCAAAAACAGGTGATGATGGGGACACAGCAGCAGACGCTGAGGAGTCCCAGTCCCAGGCTCAAGAGGATGCGGAGCTCACTGGCGTCGTACAGCCTCTGCCCTCCTCGGACGAAGAAGACCAACCTGGCACATCCGGTGCAAGTCTACATGCAGCACCAGCAGGACCACCAGCTGCAGCACCAGCAGGACCACCAGCTGCACCCCCTGCACCCACCCCTCCAACGACTGTCACCACAAATACCATCCCTGCCGACATGGACAGAACAAGGAGCAACACCAGCACAGGGACCCTGGACCAACCTGGGGCCATGGACACCACCACCACCACCAACCCCAAGGTGGACCAGGGTCATCTGTGCGTGCCACTGCACGCACTGCACATGTCAGCAGGGGTGGTGGGAGGGGTGGGAGACAGAGGTCGCTGCTTGCAGAGGTTGCTGGTGTGCATGATGACCCACAACTGGTACGCATAGCTGATGCGTACCAGTCCAGCACCGGAGACCTCAGCCAGGTAGTGGGGCTCCTCAGAGACATGAAACAGCAGCAGGCTGCCCATCATGCCCGCTTGGACTCTCACATGTCCCACGTGGAGTCACACATGTCCCGCGTGGACTCACACATGTCCCGCGTGGAGTCCAAGTGGGATGCACTGCATGAGATGACGGCGGTGCACAGGGACATTTTACAATGCCTCCGCCAGATGAACAGCAACCAGTCCACACCTCCCTGTGTGCCAACAACATCTGGTGCCGAACAAACTGCAACTGCCACAGGGAGGGAGGATGACTCTGGCGGAGAGTCCCCTGCACCGCAGCAGCCTGTACTTGAGGGCCCCCCCAAGAAGAGGGGTTGTCCGAGGAGGGGCAAGTGAGAGGCCGACGGCCAAGCGCAACTCCCAGGAAGCCTGAACCTGTTCTGGATGTTCACCTTTGTGCACAGACTGTTCACCCTGTTGACGGCAACACTACTCCCACACATTGCATGGGGAGTACAAGTTGGACCAATGTGTCAGACAACTGTGGCCCCGATACTGGGGATTCTGTCTACCAGGACTTTCAATTCACCTAGGAACTTCGGATTGCAAGATTTATGTACAGCACTACCCATCCTATGCACTATTCACACAAATGTATCACAATAAACACACTAATACACCATACTTGCCTCTGTTGTGATTCCAACGTGGGTGCTGTTATGGGGATGATGAACTGCAAAATTACACTGTGTATGTGAACTGCAACAGCAAGGACAACACAGGCATGTGAGTAAAGGCAACGTGACACATATGAGGGAGACACACCACCAGGGCTACACAACACATACACACCTAGGCCATCTGACTCATTGCCTACACTGATGTTGCCAGGGAAGACGGTGCAATGCACAGACACCACACCCATTCCCAGTTGTAGTCAAGTAGCCCACAGGTGCAGTAAGCAAATGGCACTCAAATGTGTGACCACAGACAAACGCACATCACAAAGTGAAGCACAGGTTTATTACACAGTTGCAACATGTCGTAACCACTACAGATGCAAGGTAATCCCACCTGGCAGCGGGCACACAGTCAACAACTGTAGACGGAAGGAAGTCCATGGGTGTGGCGCACATCACCTGTAGGGACACAACAGCTACCAGCCTGGAAGTGCAATCACGTCGTCGGTGGACACAGTTGACCAAACGAATCTGAAAGTACCCTGTGAAGGACAGAAATGACACACAGTCAAAAGCAATGGAGTACAGGACAGAACAGCAAAACTCATGCACAATACATGTTACAAGATACCCACCCAGAACCAAGTTAGCATGTCAACACTGTTGGGGAGTACAGCCCACCTGTAAGCACACATCGCAACACACATCCAGTCAAGTAGCCCATGGACACACTCCAACAGCACCAGAGCACCACCTACACATCATGCCAACTCACATCATTGACATGACACCTCAGGATACTCACATTCAGCTAAAGAAGTTGGTGATGAGCTGTGTGCGGACATCACCCTCATCATCATCATCATCATCATCGTCACTGGCATCGTGGTCCAGGCCAGGATCCTCCACAGGTGGCGGATGTTGGTCATTGTCATCCTGGATGAGAGGCAACTCCTTCCGCACTGCCAGGTTGTGGAGCATGCAGCAGACGATGATAATCTTGCACACTTTCGCAGGGGCATATGGGAGGGACCCTCCGGTCTTGTCCAGGCAGCGGAAGCGGCTCTTCAGGAGACCAAATGTCCGCTCAATCACTCTCCTGGTCCGACCATGTGCCTCATTGTAGCGCATCTGGGCTGGTGTCACAGGGTTCCTGAGGGGTGTCAGCAACCACGGCATGTTGGGGTATCCCGAGTCACCTACGGACAGACAAGTGCACATTAGCTGACTTGGAAAAGTGGGCAGAATACTACAGATCAGATCACACACAATGGCACAAAGTCAGTACACACCGACAAGCCAGGCACGCTGGTTCTGCATCTGTGCCATCATCCTGGGGATGCGACTACTCCTCATCACAAAGGCATCGTGTGCTGAACCAGGGAAACGGGCACACACGTGTGTGATGGTCATGTCTGCAAGACACACCACCAGTGCATTGACCGAGTGGTAGTGCTTGCGGTTCCTGTAGGCCTGCTCCTGGGCCTGTGGTGGTACCAAAGCCACATGTGTCCCATCAATGGAGCCAATGACATGCGGCATCCTCCCCAGGGCATAAAAGTCACTCTTCACGTCAGTGAGTCGTCGCAGTCTAGGGAAATAGATGTACCGGTTCAGGAATAGCAACATTGCCGCCAAAACATCGCGGAGCACACAGCTCAACATGGTCTGTGACATCCCACCAGCAGTCGCCACAGTATGTTGGAAGGTACCGGTGGCAAAGAAGTGTAGGGCTGCCATCACCTTCACCTTGGGGGTCAGCGCTGTAGGATACGGCCGGCCAGGCTGCAAATGTGGGGACAACTGCACTGCCAAATCCTCAATCAGCTGCCTGGTGAAGCGGTACCGTCGGATGCTGTCCCGTTCCACCATCGTTGCCAGGTCTGGGAATGGTCGATGGACAGCAGGAGCCCTGCAGTGCAGAGGAGAAGTAAGCAAGATTGTCAGTCACCCCACATATGCGGCATTGAACACACTCAATATCCCAACACACATCATTATGAGGCACAACTACATGAAGTGTGCAGTTCCGTAAGGACATGTATGGTACATACATGGCCAACATCTGTCAACACGGTCCAACAGGTGGCATCAATTAGTCCCAGGTTGGCCCATTGGATATCATGAGGCCGTGTCACAGTTCCCATCTCCTGCTGCCGTGTCACAATCACCCCCCACAGTGACATGTGAGGACAGATGTGCCCCAGGCACCACAGCTCAACGACAGGTACATTCCCAGGGACCCTGTATTGCCACATGGACACTGGCATTACATGGAGTATCATGTATACACCACAGCAAAACAACCATGACCCCCACAGGTAGTGGTCCCACTTGCCACAGCAGGACAGACATGGACGTCTGTGACACACACACGCACAACATCAAAGTCCATGCACACACAACGTGGATGTGGAGACTGTCTCCCATTGTGCACATGAAATCAGAGACATTGTAAACACTACATGCACAAAGACTGTGGAGGACCATCACTATTGTGCCACTGGGACACCCTGGCTCAAACATACCGTCCCACATGGGACTCACGGGGTATGTGACATGACATACACATACACCACCGTGAAATGTGACCATGGCACATGCACAGATATGAACAGTTGCACATCACAGTGGTCATGTACACGTAACACCCAGGATCCTGTCCCCATGAACACGTGCACAGCCTGGGGGTGGCTGCCCACAGGTGACACCCACAGGACAACATGTACACCAACATACACACAATAGGAAATGCAGCCTTACATGCCTTATGATAAAGTTTGGACAGGCTGTCGTGATGTAGGTGTGCCCCTCACTCCCTGGGAGCTATCTGTGGATGGCATATGTCCATCTGAGACAGGCATGCTGACATATGCCAGTCACATGTACAGTGATGCGTTGAACAGCAATGGACCGATCGGTGCCCCCGGCCGGCCCATTGCATTCAATGTGTGCGGGTACGCGTTGTACCCCTGTACGTGTTGTACCGCAATGGACCGATCGGTGCCCCCGGCCGGCCCATTGCATTCAATGTGTGCGGGTACGCGTTGTACCCCTGTACACGTTGTACCCCTGTACGCGTTGAACTGCAATAGACCGATCGGTGCCCCCGGCCGGCCCATTGCATTCAATGTGTGCGGGTACGCGTTGTACCCCTGTACGCGTTGTACCCCTGTACGTGTTGAACTGCAATGGACCGATCGGTGCCCCCAGCCGGCCCATTGCATTCAATGTGTGCGGGTACGCGTTGTCCCCCTGTATGCGTTGTACCCCTGTACGCGTTGAACTGCAATGGACCGATCGGTGCCCCGGCCGGCCCATTGCATTCAATGTGTGCGGGTACGCGTTGTACCCCTGTACGCGTTGTACCGCAATGGACCGATCGGTGCCCCCGGCCGGCCCATTGCATTCAATGTGTGCGGGTACGCGTTGTACCCCTGTACGCGTTGTACCGCAATGGACCGATCGGTGTCCCGGCCGGCCCATTGCATTCAATGTGTGCGGGTACAGCGTTGTACCCCTGCACGCGTTGTACCCCTGTATGCGTTGAACTGCAATGGACCGATCGGTGCCCCGGCCGGCCCATTGCATTCAATGTGTGCGGGTACGCGTTGTACCCCTGTACGCGTTGTACCCCTGTACGCGTTGTACCGCAATGGACCGATCGGTGCCCCGGCCGGCCCATTGCATTCAATGTGTGCGGGTACACGTTGTACCCCTGTACGCGTTGTACCGCAATGGACCGATCGGTGCCCCCGGCCGGCCCATTGCATTCAATGTGTGCGGTGCGCGTTGTACCCTGTACGCGTTGTACCCCTGTACGCGTTGAACTGCAATGGACCGATCGGTGCCCCCGGCCGGCCCATTGCATTCAATGTGTGCGGGTACGCGTTGTACCCCTGTACGCGTTGTACCGCAATGGACCGATCGGTGCGTACCCATTGACAATGGCCTTGCCTGGCAACGGACGCGTTTTCGAATTTCGAACGAGTCGGTTGCTGGAAAATCAGTTGGTCACCCACAACAATGTTGCTAAATCATGTATGTCATGAAGTTGAAGATTTGAAGGATGCTGTGGGCGTGTTTTGGTGCTGCTATTCCATGGATTGGCCAGATTCAGAAGATGCAAACGACTTGGACCTATCACTTTGGACACATGGGACAGTATCTGCCTCTCCAGCACATATATATTGCTGGCTGTTCCCCTGAGAGCTCACTTGCCTGCACTACATGCTCCAGGACGACATCTGCCACTGCACTGCTGCTGTCTCTGCCCCTCTGGACCCTGCAATGGCACGTACTGTGGAGAGAGCCCCAGCCTTCAGCCTTGAGGAGAACCAGGCCCTGCTGGACAGCCTACTTCCACAGTACAGCAAGCTGTATGGGACACCAGGGGAGCAGGTGAGTGTTCTGTGCACTGCCTTTCTGAATGTGCATATTGTCTGACTAGCAAGGCTGAAAGTCTGCACGCCACTGGCTAGCAGGCTCACTGAGTAGTTGTCACCCCCATAGTGTGTAGTGACATGCACTGGACAGGTATGGTGCAGTGACAGTGCATTTGAACAAGGTTTTACTTCCCATGCAATGATACCATGTAGTGACGTCTGGCAAACTGTCCATGGGCAGCTTTGCACTGCCTGTGTACATCATGTGCCCCTGTGATTGAGACATGTATATACAACTGTGTCATGCACGGATATGTTGCATGTGTAGTAATGGCCTTTTCACTTTGTCATCCTGACAGGTTAATGCCCATCGGAAGCAGGAGATCTGGAAGGACATCGTCCGGGCTGTCCGGTCCGTGGGGGTCTACAAGCGCCGGATCCGCAACTGCCAGAAGAGGTGGCAGGACCTTCGGGGCTGGAGCCGGAGGATTGCACGGGTCCAGCTGAAGCTGTCGCCTCCTCGCAGGAGGGCGGAACATGGACCCTGACCCCCACATGCTCCAGATCCTGGCGGTGGTGTTTCCAGACCTGGATGGGCAGCTGAAGGCCAGACAGCAGCAAGGAGGGGGTGAGTCAAAGACTGTACTGTGAACTCTGTTTTACATGCTGTGTGCCCTCCTCTGGCCTGGTTCAACTGCCACAGTGCAGCAGTCATGTTGTCCAGGAGCCATGTCCCTCTATTGTGCACTGCCCACTGCTCATCTGATACCCAGGTGTGGCCCTTACATTCAGGGAATTGTGTCACTTGGGCCTGTGTCCTTGCAGTTTCCTTCACTAAAGGTGGGGGACAGCATCTGTTTCCCTAACTCTGTTGTGGGCATCATGGGTGGGTCCATTGTTCACACTACGCCTGTGTTCGGACATGTAATCTGCGTGTTGCTTTGATATGCGGTCCACTTGCTGTGCTGAGCCACCACATGTGCCTGGGGTATGTGGCACACGCCCATGCAGCGGGTGGGAACAATGTTTGGGCCCCAGGAGTGTGCAGATTACGTGTGTCACACATACATAGCCAGCTATCCACTGTCCAGGGCTCATCCCTCATTCATGTGGAGCAGGACAGTCATGCCTACTCCAGGCCATGAAATGCACTCTGTACTCCCACTCCCGTGTATCAGCTGACACATTGTGCGCAGTGATTTGACCCCTCAGGTGTCTGCCTCTGTGTCAGTGTGCTGTGGATTAGTTGCCAGGACTGCTGGGGTGTTTCTTGGTAGGGGCTCAGCATGCCCCTGGAGATGTGACCATAGGAGACGATACTTGTGTGTCACATAGGTGTTTGATCAGCTGCCCGTGCAGACTGGGGTATGCGAATGTGAAGTTCAGGCAGCTGTTCCCCATTCACAGCAGATTGTGAGGGGCTCAGGTTCAGAGGGTAGTGTCACAGGTCTCCCATATGTCCAATAGGTATGACCTGGACAGATGAGGGTTAAGATGATGTGTTGTGTGGGGGATGTACATGTGCACTTGTGCAGCTCCAGGACTTGCATTCCCCATGACCTACTATTGTGACACAGTGCATAGTGTTGTTGTCTGGCTGCCAAGTCATACATCACTGAGACAGTGATGTATGACTTAGCAGTCATGCCTCTGCCATGGCATGTGTCTACTTATCGGTGGTCTTGCAGGGGAGTGACATGTGCTACATGCACACCATTGTGGCGATGGCTATCAGGACATGGGTGCATCATGGTGTCTGTCGCTGGTATGCATCACATGCATTTCCTATTTGACTCTGGGCATCCCTTTCATCCGGAAACCTGTACTGACTCAGTGGCAAGAGCTGTGATGTGTGCATGTCCACATGCCACACCGTGTCCTCTGCACTGTCCAACTACTGTGTACTTGGTGCATGTGTCCACACTGGGGTGTTGCAATCCAACAGACACCAGACAGATGGGTGCAAGGCCATGTGGGATGTGAGTGCCATGCTTGGCATCAGACTGACAATTGGCTTCTCCTGTTCAGTTAGGGCACTTTTAGCAATGTTCAACTAATGATGCCAGGGCTTGCTCTGTAATGTGCTGTGCTCACAGTGGTGTGTGCGTTTGGTGCAGGTGACTGATGTCTGTCTGTTTCCCCATTGTTTGCAGATACATCCACGGCCACGGAAGGGGACAGCTCCACGGACCAGGAGGAGCCAGAGAGCCAGACTGGGTCAGCAGCCGAGGAGTGGTCGGAGGGACCCAGTGGCACGGAGGGCGAGGGGAGCCACACCGAGGAGTCCTCAGCACCATCCACCTCAGCTGAGGACCAGAGCAACTCGGAGGATGACTCCCTTATGGAGGCGGGTGTCAGCAGCCACCACACCCCAGCTAGTGTTGCTGACCCCGCCACCACCAGCACCACCACCGCCCTCCCATCGGCTCCCATTCCCCAGGTCCGTGGAGGCTCCCATGTTTGGGAGCGTGTCTCCTTTGGGCCAGGCACCGCACCCCCTGCCCCTGTGTCCCCTGCTGCCCTGAGTGAGGAGTCTGTGTATCTCCTTCGCCAGCTCCATGTAGGGCAGACAGCCATGCTGAGTGTCCTCCATGCGCACACCGCTCTGTTGACTCAGCTGGTGTCGTTCATGGAGGGCATCTCATCGGGCATGTCTGACCTACAGAGGGGCAATAGGTCCATGGACTCCTCCCTGACGGCAGCAGTGTCCCTCCTCAGACAGTCCCTCACCCCTCCTGCCTCTGCTCCATCCACTCTCCCCAGCACCTTACCCGTCCCAAGCACACACACACACACCGGCACAGGCACACACCAGCACACACACGTTCAGCACACAGACACACACGCCACAAACAAAACGCACATGCACGCACAGTCAGGGGACTGAAACCAGACTCACAGGGGATGGGGCCCTGGTACACACACATGCATCCACGGGCACTGCGCAGTCCTCAGTTGCCTCTCCCTCCAAAACACCCTCCCTTGCCTCACCTGCAACCCCAAAGACCCAGCGCCTCTTCCTCAGTGACCTCGGCCTCTTCCCCTCCGATCCAGCTGCTCCAGCATCCAGGGGAAGAGGAAGCCCCCACACGGAGCAGAGTGCCCCTCGCCCCCGGACACCCTCCCCCAGGCGCAGACAGACTGAGGCCCCCACCCGCAAGTCCCCCGGAGTGGTAAGAGCAAGACCCCGCCGCCGCCCTGCAGCTCAAGCACCAGGTCTCCTTCCTCCATCCCTCAGGCCCCCACTCCACAGGTGCCCCCACCACACCCTGCCCCAGGTTCCCCCACCCACAGATATACCATCCCCAAGAGGATCCGGCCTTCTCCCCCTGCCACTTGCTCTCCCGGCACCACACCCCCGCTGCGCTTGTCTGTGCCACTGATGTGGTGAGGGTGTCCTCCCCCTCTGTCCAGCCCACCTTGCCTGTTCCCCATTCTCCTCCCCTGGTGGTAGGCACTGCAGTGGAGTCCACTACCACCCTGTCTGACTTGGGCACTGCAGTGGCGGACCTGTCCACTCCATCTGCAGGGTCCACTGGAGTCGTGCCGGCACCCACAACATCTGAGTCATGCCCCCAGTTGTGCCGGCACACACCATGTCAGACACCTCCACTGCAGTTGTCAGTGGCTCTCCAGCACCCACCACCCCTTCCCTGCTTCCTCCTGGTGAGCCCTGATCCTGTCCCTGCGGTGCCTGGCCTACCCCCCCGGTTGCCCCTCCTAGTGGATTGTCCCTGGTTTTGTGCAGGCATGTGTAGGGTGGCATCTGCCACTGTCACCCACTTGTGACTTTGTTGATGGACTGGCATAGGCCTTTGTTTATTTTCTACCGGACTTCTACTTTTAATGCCACATATGCTGAATAAAGCAACTTTCTGTTCTCTAGTGCTTTTGCTTCTGATGTACATGATGTTGATGATGCTAACCATGCCGTTGCTGCAGTGATGGTGATATTTGGTCTCATGATAATGAAGTGTTACTGTGCAGGAACCCATGTGGTCCAGGGGGAATGTGTCCTATCCTGTGGTGTATCCATGTCATCCATAGCAGCATCTGAGGGTGTCATGTGTTCAGTATTTGGCAATGGGATTTCCTACTTAGATTGCCTATTTCACATCTGTGGCTTCCACCCCTGCACATCTGTTGTGCCTGCCATTGTTCAATTCGTCTACTTCCCTGACCGTATGGCCATCTCCAGTGGACATGCAGGTTTGGGCATCAATGGGGAAAGACTCATCTGTGTTGTCAGTGCAACATTGCTATACAAGTGTGTTGGATCTGTGCTGATGATTCCGTTGGCACTTCCATGACCAGGCTGATGTTACGGGAGCCCTCATTTGGTGCTAATTGTTGATTGTGTGACCAAGTGCTCAGCTGACATGATGGGGCCCTACTGAGGCAACATATGGCACAGCTTTCCTCACACAGGAGTGGAGTCCCCTCATGGCAGTGTGTACTCCTGTGACATTGCCTGCGCCCAAGGTGTGTGTTGTATGTGCATGTCTGTGTGTTCACTTCCGTTTAGCTGTGCATGCTGTGATCCCTAGTGTTGTACCTGTTTGTGATGCTAGCTGAGTTGAGCTATGTTCCCCCAAAGTCTTCTCCCTGGGTTCTCTGTGATGTGGGTGCATGGCACATTACTGGTCATCAGGGTGTCACCCATAGGTGTGTTTGCTGTCAGGGCTGAGTTTGTGTGCAGACGCAGATGGGTCACAGTCAGGTTTCCCCTTGGCACTTGTTGTTTGCCCCTGTCATGTGATTTCCAGTTTGTGTTATCTTTCAGTGATTGTGACACGTTGTGTGTGTGACTGCTGGCACTCCTCAGGGTCCGGGCTGCAATGTTGGTTGTTGTCTATGTGTGTTCTTTGTGGGTGACCTTGGCTTCTTCATTGGTGTGTGACTGTGGCTGGGATCCCATTGGTTGGTGTGGTATTGCCGTCATGTCCATGTACAGCGTAGTGTGCAGTGTGTCAGACATTCAGGAGTCTTGTTGAGTGGCCATGTGTGATGTGTTTCTGCACCTTGGTTCCCACCCACCACCCTGGAATAGTCATGGGTGCATGTGCAATGTCACCAGTGCATGTGTACTTCACTGCTGCACATTGTTGGAGGTCGAGGGGTGTGGTGTTGAGTGTGTGCAGATGAGAGTTGTTGCCCGGCTAGGCCCCTGCCTCCATGTTGGCCTTGGCTTACTGGCCATGCTGTTTGATTTGTGCTTGTGTAGGTGTGATGGTAGTTAGTTGCTCAGGACACATGACTGTGGTTCACAGTGTGAACCACATTTAGCTTTGTCATCACAGTGGGATTGTAATGCAGCCCAGGGTCACCACATTGTGGGGGCCCTGGGGGTGGTGCTGTGGTGTGTCTGTGTCTTGCTGTGTCAGTTGCTGTCCCTACGTGCCTGTGTGACATGTGTGATTTGTGCTCCCTCTCATCTGACAATGCCTGCTTGCCCACATAGGGGATTTGGATCCATGAGTTACCTTTGTGTGGCACTGTATGCACATCTGTATGATTGGTATACAGGTCTCCTCATGTGTTGTGTGGTTGCCTGGGGACACTGGCACCCCCTCACCTGTTGTGTATGATGTGCAGTGTGGGTCTGCCTGTTTGTGTTTGTGCATCTGCACCACTGCATTGGCATATCTTGGGTGTGCCATTGGCTGTATGTAGTTTGGTGGGTTTCCCCTGCTGTCCCTGGGACTCCTAGGTCATCGGTCAGCACAATGATCATGGTTTGTGTGTCCCATTTCTGCCATGGTATGGTATCTGTTCACCTCACATCTGCAGTCTCCACAGGGTATCTGCATTTGTGTGCCCATTGGTGCAAATATGTGGGTCTGCATTCTGATGGTCACTTCTGTCATTGTGTCATTGATGATTGTTGACGGTGTCAGCCCCCATGGGTGTTGTTTGTCTGCACATGGCCAAAGGTATGTCTTATTTGCACTGCAGTATTTGGCTCCCCCAATTTATGTTGCAATGGGACACATACACTACTTTGCCACTGATGTGTTTGTTGTTCTGTGACCAGGAATCATCCATGCAGTTTGGCAGTTGCACCTCTTTCTTTGTCAACACTTACCTTTTGGTCACTGTGGTGATGGGGGTTTAGACCCCATTGCCACAATGTTCAAGATGTGCTTCAGCTATGGACCCCACACTTACATTTTGGTCACTGTGGTGATGGGGGTTTGGACCCCATTGCCACAATGTTCAAGATGTGCTTCAGCTATGGACCCCACACTTACATTTTGGTCACTGTGATGATGGGGGTTTGGATCCCATTGCCACAATGTTCAAAATGTGCTTCAGCTATGGACCCCACACTTACCTTTTGTTCACTGTGGTGATGGGGGTTTAGACCCCATTGCCACAATGTTCAAAATGTGCTTCAGCTATGGACCCCACACTTACCTTTTGGTCACTGTGGTGATGGGGTTTGGACCCCATTGCCACAATGGTCATGGCCTGCTTGCATTATGGGTGCCACACACATATATGTGTGGCACATGTGCTAGGGGTCACATTGTATGTTCAAAGTCATGTTCGGTGTTGTAGGCATTTGACACAGTCTACACACGCTTGTCATGGTGTTGGGGGATGTCTTCTTCTTGCATTCCCTAGGTTGTGGTGTGCTGGTTGTGTCATGCATTGTCCATCCTATGAGTGGGGGTGGTAGTAGTGGTTGGCATCCAGCCCCCCTGGGTGTGGGTGGTAGTAGTGGTAGGCATCCAGCCCCCTGGCTAAGGGTGGTAGTAGTGGTAGGCATCCATCCCCCTGGCTAAGGGTGGTGGTAGGCATCCAGCCCCCCTGGCTGAGGGTGGTAGTAGTGGTAGGCATCCAGCCCCCTGGCTAAGGGTGGTAGTAGTGGTAGGCATCCAGCCCACCCTGGCTAAGGGTGGTAGTAGTGGTAGGCATCCAGCCCCCTGGCTCAGGGTGGTAGTAGTGGTAGGCATCCAGCCCCCTGGCTCAGGGTGGTAGTAGTGGTAGGCATCCAGCCCCCTGGCTAAGGGTGGTAGTAGTGGTAGGCATCCAGCCCCCTGGCTCAGGGTGGTAGTAGTGGTAGGCATCCAGCCCCCCTGGGTGTGGGTGGTAGTAGTGGTAGGCATCCAGCCCCCTGGGTGAGGGTGGTAGTAGTGGTAGGCATCCAGCCCCCTGGCTAAGGGTGGTGTGGTAGGCATCCAGCCCCCCTGGCTGAGGGTGGTAGTAGTGGTAGGCATCCAGCCCCCTGGCTAAGGGTGGTAGTAGTGGTGAGGCATCCAGCCCACCCTGGCTCAGGGTGGTAGTAGTGGTAGGCATCCAGCCCCCCTGGCTCAGGGTGGTAGTAGTGGTAGGCATCCAGCCCCCCTGGCTAAGGGGTGGTGGTAGGCATCCAGCCCCCTGGCTAAGGCTGGTGGTAGGCATCCAGCCCCCCCTGGCTAAGGGTGGTAGTAGTGGTAGGCATCCAGCCCCCCCTGGCTCAGGGTGGTAGTAGTGGTAGGCATCCAGCCCCCACTGGCTCAGGGTGGTAGTAGTGGTAGGCATCCAGCCCCCCCTGGCTAAGGGTGGTAGTAGTGGTAGGCATCCAGCCCCCCCTGGCTCAGGGTGGTAGTAGTGGTAGGCATCCAGCCCCCCCTGGCTAAGGGTGGTAGTAGTGGTAGGCATCCTGCCCCCCCTGGGTAGGGGTGGCGGTGCGCATTCAGGCCCCTGTGTGCATATGTGGCATTGGTGATGGGCATCCCGCCCCTATGGTGCTGCTGTTGCTGGTGTAAGTATATTCTGCATCCCTCTGTGTGTGTGTGATGTGTCGTGTACGTGTTGTATGTGTTTTGTGGTTGGTGTCTGACTTACCTTCTGCGCCGTACGCGTCCGTGCCTGTTCCGGTAGTAAATGTAGAATATTGGTATGATCGGGACGAAGGGATTCATGGTTGGTTCGTGTCGTTCGTCCTTCTCGTTGCTTCGCGTCGTCCTCGTCGCTTCGCCTCGTCCTCGTCGCTGGCGTGTTCGTCTCGTAGCTGTGGATCGTGTTGTGGCACGAATCGGTGCTTATGTGCGCCTCTCCCGGATGCTTTGACGTGCCGTGCGTAGCGACGGGTTCGGCGCGTACGGGTAGCGCATCGTACTCGTTCGGCCGGACGGAGCTGCATTTTTCCTTCCGTGCGACTCGATTCGGCGTTTCCGGATTCGCCTCGGTCGGGGAAAGGGACCTGGTTTGGGTGAGTACGGCTCGGCCGGATTCTGTGCTGTTGTGCGCATCGTACTTACTCGTTCGGTGTGCTGTACGGATCGGTCGGGAAACAGGCTTTCGCATGGCTTTTTTCCCGACCGAATGGTATTGGGTGCGCCTCCGACCGAGATCGGAATCGGCCCCATTGTGTGTGATCTTTCCCCAGTTGTGAATATAATGACAGATTCTCCATCCTAGTTCTCGATGGAAAAAAGTCTTTGTAGCGTACCTTGAAAGGAAGTATTGGATGACCCACTGCAAAGGCCTTTACATGGGAAATGACACATGTAATCTCAGCTTCTTGAAGGGATGAAAGGGGTTCCCCTTTAGTTGTTGTTCCAAGAACCTAGAAGACGAGGGTTTCATCTGAAGGGTGCATGTACGATAAGTGGCTGGCGAAGTGCTTCCTGCCTTTGCCTGCCCTGGTGAAAAGTAGAAATTGGAAGACCTTTTGAGAATAGCCTGGGCCTTTTAAAGACATGTAAACATGTGTACAAATATTTCTACCTCTTTCACAAGAGGATCCCAAAACAATAGGACTCCGGCGGAAGTATGCAACGCATTTGTTGCCAGTTTGCATAGTTTACGGTTTAGCCATAGGAGGATGGAATGTCCGCATTCTGAAGATAATACACAGTTGGCATTGCCCAGGAGACAAATGACCATCTGAGCCCAACCTGCCAAGATATTTGGGTAAATTGGGGTGCCCTGATCCTTAATCGTGAAGGCCAAATATAGGATCTTGAAAAGTGGGCCTGACAAGTCTAGAAGTTTGCTCTGGAATACTTCCCAAGACCTATCAATACCCTTTTTAGGGTCTTGATAAACTTGCCCAAAACGGTGGTCAGCTTGGGATTAATGTTTGGAGTCATGGCCACTTGTCCCTGAAGTGAGGGTCTAGGACATTCAGCACAGAATCTACTGCCAAGTTCTTTGGGAAAGTTTCTGGAGTCTGCTCTTCACATATACAGCTGTTCTCTGTGATGGAGTTCACTCAGATGAGCGGGATGAATGATCTCTTATGTATAAAATATATCTTGAAGCAGGGAGGGTAAAACTTAATCTTCTTCTGCATCTTCATGTTGCCTCTTTTGGGCATGGGTAGGCAGGAAACTGCATCATCATCTTAGGCGTCTAAGTCTACATCACCATCAAAGTTTTTCTTGACAGAAATTATGCTTTCTGCCCTATCTGCTTAATTTTCCTTCCACGGGGCTGGTGAGGCATTGGGCAATGTGTCCAAATATGCCCTCTGTAGGTTTTCCAGGGCGCCTTTTTTAGCCTGTGATTATTTGCCTCTAAGAGGGATGTTTCATGAACTCTCAGAAGGCATCTAGGGTGAGGGGTTAGGTAAAAAGGATATAGGAGCTTTATTTTGTACATTCGTTTGTAATATTTGGTCTAAAACTGACCGATCAAAGCTGATCACTAAATTGGCAGCATTGTCGGTAGTCAAATGGACTGGAATGTTTGAGGGTTTTCCCTGTGACATCGTTTTTGTAGTAACTATTTGATCTGGCAATATCAAGTAAAGTTCCCAAGTGTTAGTTAAATATCTCATCCTTTTACGAATATGTAGGCCAACGAGCCACTGACTCAGACAAGACTATAAATAGAGGGTAGCATCCTTTGGTAAGGTACAATAGCTGGCATAGTTCATAAAGCAATTGTTGCTATAGCAAAAACTGTATATCAATAATTTGTTGCAACCTTGCTTTCTTTATTCAGGGCATCTCAATGTTCAATAATGTATCCTTGTATGAAGGGTTAATGTGGTCCTATGGAGGAGAGATAGAACTTGCCCAAAGCCTCTCCCAAAGGCTGGATTATTTCCACTAAAGGTGGGTAGAGGCAGCATTGAATACCAGTACATTCCCCATGGGATGGGAGATAGCGGGCAGGAGGCGGGATAAGGGCCATGCTGACACAGCTTTCCTAGGACCAAGGATCGTTATCAATACACTAAAGAACAAGTGGTTAAGCAGCACAGGTGGATCAAGGCTAGCTGCTGTGGTAGTCTAGGTGCTCCGTGACTTCTTGCCTGACGAGAGGTCAAAATGGCAACAGAGCACACACCTGAGGGAAAACGTTCACAATACCAAACCTGACCAGCAGGGACAATATCAACATACAATTTGTGGCTGCGTCAATAGGGTCCATGCGCACTTAATGAGATTACAAATCCTGTGAATTGGAAAATATATACATAAGCCTGTAAATAATAACAATAAAAATGACATTAAAGAAAATGGTACTTAACATGGATGCCGAGCAGCAAAGAAAAGGCATTTCTTAAGTTACTTCTGATGTTTGTAAGTATATGGAAGCTGTTATTGGCTATTGAATTGTATGCTTTCATGGGACTTGAATTTTTCTTATAAATTTATGGATAGTGTCATCCCTTTTATCCATATGTGTTTATGTTACTGTAACATGACTGCTAATAACAAAAGCACAGAGGAGAATGCATAATCTGAAGTCTCTGGTCCTGTTATAAAATTCAGTTGTGAAATAAAATGTTAAAAGATGGCTTCTAAATTAGGGATGTACTGGAGCGGTCAGTCATACTATAATGCAGCAGCAATTTCTCTTGATTTGAAAGAGAGACCAGCCTATACACTCAGGAGCTGCCTCCATATACAACAGCTAGCAATGTTGGCATGTATCTTATTGTTACTGGAAGGTGGCATTTGTAAACAGTTTACCCACCTCTTGGCACTGAATAGATCATCAGTATTCCAGTCCAACATTTTTTGCCTACTGTTCCACCTTAGGCAGAGGCCTGTCATATTCATATTAGCCTTGATCCTGCCCCACTAGGAACAGTCCAGCCTGAGTTGTCGGACCATGTCCCCTTCAGATATGAACACCAGCAACTCCAGACCAGTGTCAGCCTAATTGGGCCTCATCAGTGGGGTATTGCTTGAGTCATGTGGCAGAGAGCCATGGACCCACATCTTGGCATACATCGTTTTTCACCCACTGTGCCACTCTAGACACAGACCCGCATATGCAAATCTGCCTTCGTCCTTCTCCAATAAAAACCCTCCAACCTGAACTGCCAAACCAATTCCCTCCCAGATGAGAGGACAATTACCCTAGGATCAGTTTCAACCTACTTAGGCTATGTCAGTGAGGTATAGCTTGAGTCCAATGGCACCATGAAGAAGGACTCAAATTGTACCCTACTTACAAAGCTTAAATAGGCCAAAACTGGTTTTGGATTGCTTGTGTGCTTGTTCAGAGGGGACCTGACCAGGCAACTGAGGCTGGTTTGTACCTACTGGAGCAGAACCAAGACTAATTTTCACATGGCTGGTTCCTGGCTGAGGTAGCATGTTGAACAAAAAATAATGGAGTGAATTGTGGCCAAGAGTAACTACCAGTGGCTGAGATAAATGTCAAGAGATGTGTCTCCCAGCCGAAGCGATGCTTGAGTTCCAAGATGCTGCGAGGCCTTGATGCGAGGTCCTGCATTGGCATTGAGGATCCCGTTGACGAGGGCTTGCGATGCGAAGTCCGACTTCGAGGATGTGATGCACAATCGAGGCAATATGTTGGTTCCAAAGAGCTGTAAGACTGCGATGCGGAGTCCAGCATCTTTGTTGAGGCTGTCATCAATGGGAATGCAAGGGCCTACACCAAGGATGCATCGCACAGCGGCAGTTCTGAAGAGGCTGCAGTGGCGATGAGGGTCTTTGTGATGGGTCCAATCCATGAAGCAACATGATCCACAGAGGCTAGCAGAGCACCTTATGCCCACTCACAAGGGTCCAGGACTGGGGTGGCACCACTTGGCAGGGTAGACTCACAGATGGCAGAGTCCAGGTGCAGATGCAAGGTTGGTGGTAGCCTGTTGTGCCTCTCAGGAGGCCAGCCAACTAGCCCTTGAAGTCACTCTGGGGTTCTGGGTTCTAGAGATGCAGGTTCAATCCTTCTCACCCAGGCATGAGGGCAGCAGTCCTACAGAGCAGCAGTCTATCAGAGTGGCAGTCCTTGAAGCAACACAGTAGTCCTTCATTCTGGCAGAGTAGCCACAGGTCCAGAAGGTAACTGAACAGAAGAGTTGGTCTCTGAGGTTCAATATTTATAACTAGTTGTGCCTATGAAGTGAGGAGAAACTTCTAGAGGCAAGCCTTTGAAGTGCACAGGTGCCCTGCCTTCCTGGCCTTGGCTCCAGACTAACTACAGGGGGTATGCAGCCCGTTGTGTGGAGGCAAGACATAGCCCATTCAAGTATAAGAGGGGCTGTGCCCAGCTCCTCCCTCCAATCCTGTCAGTGATAGCCCATCCAGGCACACCTAAACTCCTTATTGTGTGTCGCTATCTAGGAGGAATAGAAAAGCCCAACTTTCAACTACATCTGGTCATGTGACCCAGAGAGAGGCTGCAGGCACTAAATGGCTAAGACAGGAAAATGGCAACTTTCTAAAAGTGCCAGTTTCAAAATTGTAATTTAAAATCCGACTTCTCCATAAGTTCGGATTTTCCATTACAATTCCAAAGACACCGAACATGAACTGGGTACCTGCTCCCATATGGAAAGTACAGCTTATTAAATGTAACAAGTTAATTCCAATGTTATCCTATGACAGAGGTAGGCCTTGCAGTAGTAAAAAATGGATTTAAGAGTTTTTCACTACCAGGACATGTAAAACCTAAAAGTAAATGTCCTCCTACTTTTAAATACATTGCACCATGCCATCTGGGCTGTCCAGGGGCTACCCTAGGGGTGACTTATATGTATTAAAAAGGAAGGTTTGGGCCAGGTAAAAGGTTTATTTTGCCAGGTCAAAATAGCAGCTTAAATCCACACCCACAGGCTGCAAAGGCAGGCCTGAGGCATAATTGCAGTGCGACTTTAGTGGATGGCAAAATCAGTGTTGCAGGCCCACTGGTAGCATTTAATTTACAGGCCCTGGGTATAGGTAGTGACACCTTACTAGGACCCTGCAGGTAAATTAAATATGAGAATTGGGTAGGAGCCAATGTTACCATGTTTTAAGGAGTTAGCTCATGCATTTTAGCACTAATTAGCAGTGGTAAAATGCCAGAGTCCTAATGCCGGCAAAAACGAGGTCAACAAAAATAGGGGGAGGTACGCAAAAAGTTTGGGGGAAGACCACCCTATGGCTGACAGGTCTAACACACAATTATTGAATTATTTTTTGTAATCATCAAACTTAATATTATTGTGAATGCGTGCAAAGATAGTATGATTACAACCTAAAATCATGGCCTCAAATGTAAGTTTTCAGGAACTGTCATCTGGTCCATATGTATGAAAGAAGTGTACACAGACCCTATAAATTAATAGTTAAATTATCCTCACTTTGAGCAGTATTTATTATAAGGATGGACTGGGATTGGGAACATTTGATGTATGGGTAAATGGCAAGAGACCGGATTGATGCTGTTTATCACTTCATAGCACCTTCATATTTAGGTGTCAGTTTTCTAGAGCCAGCCATTTCCAAATATTAATATATGGCCATACAGTTCTTCTACAGGGAAATCAAGTACTTTAAATTGACGCCAATCAGCATATTTCTTGTATTAATGGCTGCCTAGGTATAATTGCTTCTGAAGTGCTCTATGAAAGGAGTCAGGTAGAGGAACTGTGAGGTAGTGGGTGGAACTCTAATATTAGGAGGCAATGCACCAGGTACTAGACATGAATAAAATCAAAGGGTGGTACAAAACAGGAATCTGTCATGGATTTGTGTGAATTGCTAGAGATGAGTTTTGCCATACTTTGTAGACCACAATAGGTTTCTTGATATTGTAGGATGAAGAAATTAGCATGCTTCTGCTGCATCATCTAATGTAAGCACTATATTTCGATCTATTTTACGTACATAGAAGATAAGTGCCAGCAACCCACTGAATGCAAACCACAAATAACAAATGATCTATCTGTTTAACCAGAGGCAAAAAACAGTAATTAGACAAAGTAACCAAAACATTACTTCAAGAAAAGGATAAGCAAGAACAGTGCCACTCAGCTGGCCACTAAAAAGGAGCAAATGACATTGTCATTGGGAAACAATGGGTCTGCAGTATCAAAGGGTTTTGCCTATTCTGTGTCTATGGGGAAATACATAAGGGTCAAAAACTCTGAAATGAAGGCATCAGAAAGCATTTAGAGATGTTTCCTCAAAATGGTTGATGGTAACAGCTGCAAGTGTCCTCAGAATTTATTGAAGCATTGGAATTTTGAGAGTTCCATTGAAGACAATAAAATGGCTCACGGCCAATAATGGTTGGCAAAGGCCTTCTGCTTCAACATTCCAATGTTTGGCTTTTTGTTTATCTCTTTTTAATTTAGAACATTTTACCCTCAATGGGAAGATTTTGATTTTAAGCCTTCAACAACCAGTAAGGCCCTTGGTAACAGACTTTAATACTGTATTTACCCAGCTTCTGACAGAATTAACAAGCGAGTCCCTACTAGATACTATGTACCAAAAGAAGTTTCAAAAGTGTATTATATATATATATATATTATGCCGGTATTAAGGGAATAACAATAATTATCACAGGGAGTCAGAATCAACATAAAAATACAATAATAAGTGTAAGAATAACTAAAATTCACATGGACATATGTCAAAATAGATATTTATTAACATAGTTATACATAGTATATTTACATAAAAGTTTAAAAAACATTTCATTGTTATATACAATCAATATAAAAACAAATAATATGAAAACAGAGTTGTCGACGCTGCGTTTCGGTGAGTAGATATATAGACACCTTCCTCAGGACAGTTTTCTAAATAGTAAAACATCATGACATAATCAAATCACAAATCACAAAATAAGAACATTGCACAAACATATTTTGCTGACTCCACTGTGTTATTGCTAAAAGTTTTACCAAAAGATCTTTTCAAAACAATTTTTTAAAAACAATTTTTTATATACATCAGCTGTTTGCTGCACACAAATTATTAAGTTCATTACCAGCACATATACATTTCTCTTTTCTATATATAAAGCATTTTGCAAAAAACAGATAAAAAACAGATAAACTGCCAAGCACCATAATCATAAGCAATATTAATAACCACATACCTAAAAAGTGTAAAGAGCAGGACTAGAATGTAATACTTCTAGTTCTTTGTAAGTCACAATTGGTTGAGGTGAAGGAGTAGGAATGATCACCTCATCAAGATTCCTTAGATACCAGAAGAAAAGGAAACATTTTTCTAATTAATTAATGATAATAATTAATCCACAATCAGTCCTACTTAAGTTTTGAACCAATGTGAAACAACGTACCTTATGATAATGAATTAAAACAGTGTATGTATGTACATTGATGCCACCGTGAATTTCTCATGCACTGGAATCCCCAAATGCTGAAAAATAGATATATAAAGGTATCAGTACCCATGATCTACAGGCTTGGCAAACTAATGCAAGGCCGGTACTAAAACAATGTCTTACCAGAATTTTTGATAAAGCTGGAACCAATCATAAGGTAAATGATACGTCGTAATAATGATCCCCAAAATAGACAACAGTGCCGATAGTTTCGATCAATTCCTAAGGCAACAGTTGTTCAGGCAGATATACAGCCGAAATGATAGGTACCTATGATCAAATAAGATATATCAATCAAAGTGAGACTTGTATCCTTATCTATTTTATAGTCGTTCTCAGATAATTTAATTGATCTATTCCTAAAACAATTTTTTAGGCATCTACTAATAGATTTAAAAGTTGTAAATAAACATCTTTGTTTATAAAAATGGTATTATTTTTATGTTCTAATAAGTCGTGTTCTTTATTAACAGCTATGTTGTTTACGTATAAACTCTCATCTTATATTGTAAGCCATAATAAGTATTAGGGTAGAGAAGGGATCTATTTAATTAAACATCATTATTTATCTTAATCAATAATGACCCCTTTTGCCGTTGAGATTGAATGTGCCCGGCGTAAACACCCTATGGCTTCTTAATATATAGGCCATATCTATGCGACATCGGATATCTTCAAACTACAGATATTAATAGAGTACGGCATTCAGTTACCGCAAGGCTCTCATCGCAGCGCTCAAAATGAGCGAGAGCAAAAACTAAAGTCGGCGAGGCCAGAGTTGTTCTCTATATGGCACCAGATATGACTACATGCCTCAAGCTCACGATGGAAAAAACCACTAAGAGCTGCTTAATAAAATCAGGACACTCAAACGATGAACCTCCCGCTTACCTCGTCGTTGAAATCCGGCCTCCTTGCAAACAATGTACAGCTTCCGGGTCACATCCTATAGAGGTGTTCAACCCGGTGCTGCTTTTAAATGAATTCCGATGCAGTCACGTGATCGGAATAATTACGAGCACGCAATGGTTTTTGGAATATTTATTTCTTATTTCAATTATATTAGCGGCCTGAAGCAGAAACAGATTGTTATTCAAAACCTGTTTAACATGGGGAAAACCGAATGGTATAACAGTTTAATGGTGACTTACCACTCCTGGGCATATCGCATAATCGTTTCTACAGGATGGCGGCCATCTTTAAGTAGGAAGGATATAATGAGCCTCATGTACTTTAACATCGACTACAATTCCTGTTAGTCTGTCAATTAGTTCTAATGAACATTCATGATTTTAATGATTTTAGATGGACGTGTTACGACCAGGCCACATGATAATTTAAAAGTTTCAAAAAAATTTACAAAAGATTTTTATTATTATAAATATCTTTTAATGAGGGCATATTTTTATTGAACATAAGGCAATCCGTATATCATGTGTATTTTGATATTAACGTCCTCCTACTGGGCATATAACATAGAAAGTGTCGGATATGCGGCGGCCATGTTAAAACAGGAAGGCTGTAATATGTCTCATATATAATAACAGTGTCCTAAATAGCTGTAAGTACCTCAATTTGTTATAGGGATTCTAACATCCCAAAGAAACGACCATCTAATAGTGGGGGATAACTGTCACGCATTTGCTGGTCCTTTAAGATGTCTATACATTATTAGTGACCTACATCCTTGGCCAATCCCATAGAAAAATATATATATTTCAACCACAAGTAATATGCGGAATAGGCATAGATTTTTCAATTTTCGAGACGATTGCGTAAACAACCAGGAAAACCTGTGCTAAAATTAATAAAGTTATCACGAAAAAGGAAAATGATAAAACATACTATTCTTACAGAAGCAAATAACAAGGAAAAAACTGTATCTATATGTAAATGACACATAGGATCAAATTAGTCTCTCCCAGTCCTCCTTGCTATTTAATCCTATCTTAAATGTGTTAAGACGTGACATATAGAATTGTTCGCGTTTCTTTCTTTTGGTTGTAACGTCACCGCCTCCAAAATTCATATGAATAACTTCTATTCCGCACTCATTGTAGATCTTCAATTTTATGTTTTTCTTTCATCCAATGTTCTACTAAAGGAGCAGTTCTTTTGTTTGTTCTAATTGCTGATTTATGTTCATTTATTCTTATTCTGATTTCTCTCGATGTCTCACCTACATATCCAAGATGGCATGGACACGTGATAAAATATATCAGATTTTTAGTGCGACAATTAATAAAGTTATTAATTTTCACAATAGCACCATTATGCAGAATAGAGGGTCCTTTTATGATATTGTTGCAGTTATTGCATCCACTACATGCAAAAGTACCTGTCGGTAATGGGGTATTAGTTATACAGGATTGTTTATTCACATTCGTATCTCTATATGTATGCACCAAGCAGTTCCTGATGGTGCGATTTCGTCTAAATGAAAACATAGGTTTTGGCAACTCCTCTTTTTCTGATTTGTTATTAAATGCCAGTTTCTATTTATGATATTCTTGATTTTATTGCTCATATTACTGTAGTTAGTAACAAATATCACTGGCATGTTGTCCGTAGAGGATATTTTAGGCGTTTTATCAAAAGGGAGTCCCTATTAAAGTATTTAGCTCTTTTATACGCATGTCTAATCAACCTTTTTGGATAGCCTCTATCTAGAAATTTTTGGGTAAGATTATCAGAATGTTTATCATAGTCTTTAATGTTTGTACAATTCCGTTTTAATCGCAAAAATTGTCCAAAAGGAATATTATCTCTTTGGCAGGCTGGGTGATTGCTATTATAATGAAGCATAGTGTTCCTGTCAGTAGCTTTGGTGAAAAGTTCTACATTCAACACCCCTCTACATGTTTGATCTTGATATCTAAAAATGCACATTCAATTTTGCTCATATTGAAAGTGAATTTCAGATTATCATCTCCCAAATTGATCCACTGTATGAACTCTAACAGATTTTCTGATGTGCCTGTCCAAATAAAGAACACATCATCTATGTATCGGGACCAGTTTGTAATATTTTCAAAAAAAGGTGCCAAATTATTAAAAATATGTTTCTCCTCAAACTGTGCTACATAAAGACAAGCCAGACTAGGAGCGCAGGTTGCTCCCATACTGGTGCCTTTGATCTGTTTGTAAAATTCTTTGCCAAATAAGAAGATATTATTTTTAAAATAATCTCCACACATTCAACTATAAAAGTCGCATGGGGGATAGATCAGCATTATTAACATTAAGCAGGTCCTTAACCATCTGAATAGTATTATTTTGTGGAATATTAGTATACAATGCCTCAATGTCTAATGTCACAAGGTATTGTATCTCAGGGTTAAAATTTAAGTGTTCTATCTTCTGGATCATGTCAGTGGTGTCCTTAATATATGCTTTTTGTTTTATTACTAGTGGTTGTAAGAAGATATCTACATACTTACTCAGGGGCTCAGTTAGGGAATTTATACTCGAGACAATTGGTCTCATTGGTGGGTCCTCTATATTTTTATGTACCTTGGGAGGCCATATAATGCTGGGATGGTCGGGTTATTATTACTCAAGTACTTAAATTCATCACTGCAAATAATGCCGTCTTCTTTGGCAAAATTTAATAAATCAGTGATGTTTCTTGTTAGGGCATTCCACTCTTCTTTGCTTGATTTTTGGTAATGAAGGCTATTGTTCAAAAGTATATGTATTCTCTTATTATAATCGTCAGTTTGCATTACTACAATACTACCCCCTTTGTCCGCTGGTTTTATGGTCAGATCATGACATTGTTCCAGTGTCTTAAGGGCCAACCTTTCACGGGCATTCAAAGAAGGCATTTAATCTAATTTTTCTAAAAAAACTTTGTAAATCTCTCTCAAGATTATACCTATCTACCGGGGAAGTGATAGCATAACCTAACCCTTTCTCTAACACATATAATTCTTCTTGTGTCAGAGTCCTGCGTGAGAGATTTATAATAGGAGCCTTATCCATTAGTCCCACTTCTTCTGGCTCCTGGTGTTGGGCCGATTCTGAAACTGGTTTTGTGGGTGGAAATTGCCTCTCCCCCTTCCCCGCCCTCTTATTTGTCCAAAGTTCTTGTGACGTTTTTCTAAAAAAGATAATGTCTCTCTGCTAGAGCTGGGGGTTGGTTCTTTTTCCTTATCATTACGGTAATCTTGTTGGGCTTCATTTTCAGAGTCTGAACTTGTATAAGAGGTGTCGAAAAATCTGACATTCTTTTGGGGAAATTTTTAGTTGGTTGTTGCCAAGGTCTCCTATGAGAGAAATCCTCCCTAGGTCTATCATAAAGTCTTTCTTTATCCCCGGTAGATAGGTATAATCTTGAGAGAGATTTACAAAGTTCTTTTAGAAAAATTAGATTAAATGCCTTCTTTGAAGGAAAAGAGAAATTACTATCCGACAATAAGTCGGGCCTTAAGCCTAAATCCACTTGGACACCCCAAATAAATTTAGTTAACAAAGATATAGAAGTTTTTGAGCGAGTTGTGGAAAAGAGTATTAGTGACCTATTGGACAAGAAAATTTGGTTGAATAATAATCTTAATGCCCGTGAAAGGTTGGCCCTTAAGACACTGGAACAATGTCATGATCTGACCATAAAACCAGCGGACAAAGGGGGTAGTATTGTAGTAATGCAAACTGACGATTATAATAAGAGAATACATATACTTTTGAACAATAGCCTTCATTACCAAAAATCAAGCAAAGAAGAGTGGAATGCCCTAACAAGAAACATCACTGATTTATTAAATTTTGCCAAAGAAGACGGCATTATTTGCAGTGATGAATTTAAGTACTTGAGTAATAATAACCCGACCATCCCAGCATTATATGGCCTCCCAAGGTACATAAAAATATAGAGGACCCACCAATGAGACCAATTGTCTCGAGTATAAATTCCCTAACTGAGCCCCTGAGTAAGTATGTAGATATCTTCTTACAACCACTAGTAATAAAACAAAAAGCATATATTAAGGACACCACTGACATGATCCAGAAGATAGAACACTTAAATTTTAACCCTGAGATACAATACCTTGTGACATTAGACATTGAGGCATTGTATACTAATATTCCACAAAATAATACTATTCAGATGGTTAAGGACCTGCTTAATGTTAATAATGCTGATCTATCCCCCCATGCGACTTTTATAGTTGAATGTGTGGAGATTATTTTAAAAAATAATATCTTCTTATTTGGCAAAGAATTTTACAAACAGATCAAAGGCACCAGTATGGGAGCAACCTGCGCTCCTAGTCTGGCTTGTCTTTATGTAGCACAGTTTGAGGAGAAACATATTTTTAATAATTTGGCACCTTTTTTTGAAAATATTACAAACTGGTCCCGATACATAGATGATGTGTTCTTTATTTGGACAGGCACATCAGAAAATCTGTTAGAGTTCATACAGTGGATCAATTTGGGAGATGATAATCTGAAATTCACTTTCAATATGAGCAAAATTGAATGTGCATTTTTAGATATCAAGATCAAACATGTAGAGGGGTGTTGAATGTAGAACTTTTCACCAAAGCTACTGACAGGAACACTATGCTTCATTATAATAGCAATCACCCAGCCTGCCAAAGAGATAATATTCCTTTTGGACAATTTTTGCGATTAAAACGGAATTGTACAAACATTAAAGACTATGATAAACATTCTGATAATCTTACCCAAAAATTTCTAGATAGAGGCTATCCAAAAAGGTTGATTAGACATGCGTATAAAAGAGCTAAATACTTTAATAGGGACTCCCTTTTGATAAAACGCCTAAAATATCCTCTACGGACAACATGCCAGTGATATTTGTTACTAACTACAGTAATATGAGCAATAAAATCAAGAATATCATAAATAGAAACTGGCATTTAATAACAAATCAGAAAAAAGAGGAGTTGCCAAAACCTATGTTTTCATTTAGACGAAATCGCACCATCAGGAACTGCTTGGTGCATACATATAGAGATACGAATGTGAATAAACAATCCTGTATAACTAATACCCCATTACCGACAGGTACTTTTGCATGTAGTGGATGCAATAACTGCAACAATATCATAAAAGGACCCTCTATTCTGCATAATGGTGCTATTGTGAAAATTAATAACTTTATTAATTGTCGCACTAAAAATCTGATATATTTTATCACGTGTCCATGCCATCTTGGATATGTAGGTGAGACATCGAGAGAAATCAGAATAAGAATAAATGAACATAAATCAGCAATTAGAACAAACAAAAGAACTGCTCCTTTAGTAGAACATTGGATGAAAGAAAAACATAAAATTGAAGATCTACAATGGTGCGGAATAGAAGTTATTCATATGAATTTTGGAGGCGGTGACGTTACAACCAAAAGAAAGAAACGCGAACAATTCTATATGTCACGTCTTAACACATTTAAGATAGGATTAAATAGCAAGGAGGACTGGGAGAGACTAATTTGATCCTATGTGTCATTTACATATAGATACAGTTTTTCCTTGTTATTTGCTTCTGTAAGAATAGTATGTTTTATCATTTTCCTTTTTTCGTGATAACTTTATTAATTTTAGCACAGGTTTTTCCTGGTTGTTTACGCAATCGTCTCGAAAATTGAAAAATCTATGCCTATTCCGCATATTACTTGTGGTTGAAATATATATATTTTTTCTATGGGATTGGCCAAGGATGTAGGTCACTAATAATGTATAGACATCTTAAAGGACCAGCAAATGCGTGACAGTTATCCCCCACTATTAGATGGTCGTTTCTTTGGGATGTTAGAATCCCTATAACAAATTGAGGTACTTACAGCTATTTAGGACACTGTTATTATATATGAGACATATTACAGCCTTCCTGTTTTAACATGGCCGCCGCATATCCGACACTTTCTATGTTATATGCCCAGTAGGAGGACGTTAATATCAAAATACACATGATATACGGATTGCCTTATGTTCAATAAAAATATGCCCTCATTAAAAGATATTTATAATAATAAAAATCTTTTGTAAATTTTTTTGAAACTTTTAAATTATCATGTGGCCTGGTCGTAACACGTCCATCTAAAATCATTAAAATCATGAATGTTCATTAGAACTAATTGACAGACTAACAGGAATTGTAGTCGATGTTAAAGTACATGAGGCTCATTATATCCTTCCTACTTAAAGATGGCCGCCATCCTGTAGAAACGATTATGCGATATGCCCAGGAGTGGTAAGTCACCATTAAACTGTTATACCATTCGGTTTTCCCCATGTTAAACAGGTTTTGAATAACAATCTGTTTCTGCTTCAGGCCGCTAATATAATTGAAATAAGAAATAAATATTCCAAAAACCATTGCGTGCTCGTAATTATTCCGATCACGTGACTGCATCGGAATTCATTTAAAAGCAGCACCGGGTTGAACACCTCTATAGGATGTGACCCGGAAGCTGTACATTGTTTGCAAGGAGGCCGGATTTCAACGACGAGGTAAGCGGGAGGTTCATCGTTTGAGTGTCCTGATTTTATTAAGCAGCTCTTAGTGGTTTTTTCCATCGTGAGCTTGAGGCATGTAGTCATATCTGGTGCCATATAGAGAACAACTCTGGCCTCGCCGACTTTAGCTTTTGCTCTCGCTCATTTTGAGCGCTGCGATGAGAGCCTTGCGGTAACTGAATGCCGTACTCTATTAATATCTGTAGTTTGAAGATATCCGATGTCGCATAGATATGGCCTATATATTAAGAAGCCATAGGGTGTTTACGCCGGGCACATTCAATCTCAACGGCATAAGGGGTCATTATTGATTAAGATAAATAATGATGTTTAATTAAATAGATCCCTTCTCTACCCTAATACTTATTATGGCTTACAATATAAGATGAGAGTTTATATATACGTAAACAACATAGCTGTTAATAAAGAACACGACTTATTAGAACATAAAAATAATACCATTTTTATAAACAAAGATGTTTATTTACAACTTTTAAATCTATTAGTAGATGCCTAAAAAATTGTTTTAGGAATAGATCAATTAAATTATCTGAGAACGACTATAAAATAGATAAGGATACAAGTCTCACTTTGATTGATATATCTTATTTGATCATAGGTACCTATCATTTCGGCTGTATATCTGCCTGAACAACTGTTGCCTTAGGAATTGATCGAAACTATCGGCACTGTTGTCTATTTTGGGGATCATTATTACGACGTATCATTTACCTTATGATTGGTTCCAGCTTTATCAAAAATTCTGGTAAGACATTGTTTTAGTACCGGCCTTGCATTAGTTTGCCAAGCCTGTAGATCATGGGTACTGATACCTTTATATATCTATTTTTCAGCATTTGGGGATTCCAGTGCATGAGAAATTCACGGTGGCATCAATGTACATACATACACTGTTTTAATTCATTATCATAAGGTACGTTGTTTCACATTGGTTCAAAACTTAAGTAGGACTGATTGTGGATTAATTATTATCATTAATTAATTAGAAAAATGTTTCCTTTTCTTCTGGTATCTAAGGAATCTTGATGAGGTGATCATTCCTACTCCTTCACCTCAACCAATTGTGACTTACAAAGAACTAGAAGTATTACATTCTAGTCCTGCTCTTTACACTTTTTAGGTATGTGGTTATTAATATTGCTTATGATTATGGTGCTTGGCAGTTTATCTGTTTTTATCTGTTTTTGCAAAATGCTTTATATATAGAAAAGAGAAATGTATATGTGCTGGTAATGAACTTAATAATTTGTGTGCAGCAAACAGCTGATGTATATAAAAATTGTTTTAAAAAATTGTTTTGAAAAGATCTTTTGGTAAAACTTTTAGCAATAACACAGTGGAGTCAGCAAAATATGTTTGTGCAATGTTCTTATTTTGTGATTTGTGATTTGATTATGTCATGATGTTTTTACTATTTAGAAAACTGTCCTGAGGAAGGTGTCTATATATCTACTCACCGAAACGCAGCGTCGACAACTCTGTTTTCATATTATTTGTTTTTATATTGATTGTATATAACAATGAAATGTTTTTTAAACTTTTTATGTAAATATACTATGTATAACTATGTTAATAAATATCTATTTTGACATATGTCCATGTGAATTTTAGTTATTCTCACACTTATTATTGTATTTTTTATGTTGATTCTGACTCCCTGTGATAATTATTGTTATTCCCTTAATACCGGCATAATATATATATATATATAATACACTTTTGAAACTTCTTTTTGGTACATAGTATCTAGTAGGGACTCGCTTGTTAATTCTGTCTGAACTTTCCCTGTCCCTGATTGGACTTGTAGGGTATCTCCCTTGTGTTTATTGATTTTACCCAGCTTCTGCCACTGGTTCTTGATGTTTGATTTACAGATTGACGTAAAGGAAGATAGGCAATGAACTGTGCGACCATGAAATAGCAAGTTTTATGATCCCTAGTGCCAATCTCCTATACTATTAATAGTGATGCCACTCTAAATGACTCTTTGGCGTGCTCCTTCATCTTCTCTCTGTTACAATTACCCTCAAACCCCCTATCTCTATAGATTTCAGGGTTGGTGATTAGTGTCTGGAAAAACAAACACACACAAAAATCACAAAATGTTAGAAACAGGAGAGGGGCATCACATCACCTAACCCACGCTAAAATTATCACGTCTGTGCAAGAAATGAATCCCAAAATCTTACGCTGTATTCCCGTATTTACTGTAACTAATGTGGTTTATTTCACCTAGGTCCTGGGCATGTTAAAACTAAAGCTAGCTGTTTATATACCATATTAATCTTTATCAGCATCAAGATGAAATATGCAGCATTGTACATCAGGCTCTAAACCTTCTAGTGTAAGATTTTATTTTATTATTATAGTTAGGCATGCACTAATACATGTAATTGCAAGGAAAACCAATCTAGCTGCCCTTGGTTGAGTCCACTGGGGTGGCATTGTTCCTTCTCTAGTGTGAGAGGTCTTCAAATGATGAAGCATGCCGTGATAAGTTAAGGGTGAGACAACCTCTCAAAAATCTTTTGATGACCTTCTTCGAAAAATGTCCTAGCTACTAATGGATAGCAGGGACGTTAAGTGACCTCAAGTAGTTTTGTGTGTTATAGGTTTCTGTAGGGGGATATACTTGAGGTTGTACCTCCTACTCACTGTGTGAGAATATGTTGCTTTTTTAAACCTATTTGAAATAAAAGCAATATTTTACATTTTTGGTGCTGTGTTTTATAAACACTTTGGTGACTTTTCGGGACAGAGGCCACGTCGTTGGTGGAGAAATTCAGGATTCATGGATGGATTACTATTAGATTTTTTCTCTGAATTTCACTTTGGAGAATGGGTTTTCTTTTTTGTGATTTTTTTAAAACATTGGGCCTCATTACAATGGCAGTCGGTTTACTATCCGACAAGGAGTCGGAGGTTCCGCCCGCCCTATTTGGATACAATCGCCGTGCAGGGGGTCGGAAACATGCCTTTTTCTATTACAGATTGTGCTTCAGCCCAGTAAACTCAGCGCGGACCTCAGCTGCAGCAGGACAGGCTCTGCTCTCTCCCCACAGGCTCGCATTAACAGCCCTGTATTCTTCGTAACTTCAAAATCCCCGGTGCTGCTTGGAATCACTCGACGGCCAGCTGCCCTTCAAATATCTTTCGAGTCACTGATATTAAATTCAGCTGAGACCTTTGCATCATAGGAACCTCTACCATTACAGCAATATCGATCAATTATATTTGCTCACCATGTATGTCCTGAAGATGAACTCAAATAATTGAGTTCGAAACGCCAGTCGACCCTCTACAACAAGAACTCCTTTTACTCTGTAAAAATGCTCTAAAGGATGTTCTATTATTGTTGTCAATGCAATGTCTTTATTTTAATTTTACTTTCACCTGTCACGTCACGCTTATTGTCACTTGATGTGTGAGCACCTATCTATTATTGTTGTGGAATAAAAATCTGTCATACATTGACCTACATGTCCCTAGTATATTACTTACCGCTCTCCTCTAATGAATTAAGTTCAATCCAAAAACCTAGTGCCCCCTAGCTGGGTCACTTCAGTCTGGACCTTTTTGGGCCACATAAGAACCATTGTTTTTCTAAACAAATCAGCCCAGTAAAGGGCAGCAGCACAAGCCGCTGTAGGAAAAGGCATGTGTACAAACATCCATGCACCACGTGCCAGCCACCATGTGGTGCCTGGCACATGGTTCATGGATGTTTGGGGGGCACCATATGTACCCCTCAGGCCAGTGAGCAGTGGCCCACGGGGGACGGTGGCTCTGCTTGGGGTCCCCAAAGTCCCTTTCCAACAGCCTTTACATGGTGCTGGGACCGCCATGTAAAGGCTGAGGGAAACGGACATCGTAATCCCTACAGCATGACGGACACACATGCACAGCTTGCACCTGTCTATCAGTGTAAAAATGTACATGATGCATGCATCTGCAGCATTCTGTATTGAATTTTGTGAAAGAGTTCTTGTGCAATAGATAGCATGTCAGTATGTGCTTTAAAAAATAGGGCATTGTGTATTATGTGTTTTCATTACCTTTAAGTTCTTATATTCTATATTATTATGTACTGATAATAATGAGTTGGATTTTAGTGCAGCAAATTCATTTTAAAATGCAATAGAAATGAGGGTTATAAATGTTACTATGCACTTCGCTTTTTGTACAGAATAATGTGAATTGTGAACAAAGGTTCATGTGACTTCATGGATTCAGTGCTCTGAGTCTGACACATCCGCATCCTGGTATACTGTATCCTGCTTGATAACATCTGTTTTTGACTGCATGGTCTGTTTCCCAGTGATCAAGCTTTTGTCCATTCTGTGCTCTGCAAATTCTCAGAGGACAGCATGTTATGAAATAAGTCGGCTGATGCTATTTTTTCATTCTTTGATGTGATTTCTGGTTCACACTACGGGAATGTCATTGACATGACAATGGAAGGAGAAGAAATGTTATGGAGCATCCATCAAAAATTATAGTTTTCTAAGACAATGCATAGGTATCCACAGAATAAAAATGAATTTCATGTCTGACTAAAACCCAAATATGAGTTATACCTTTACCATTTGTCCTGTGGTCATTGGGCTAATGTATAATATTTTTTTGTTTTACTTCCTTGTATTATTTCTATTTTGAGTAAGTGTCCATAATCAATGATTACCCAGGATTCAGTTTCAGTATGTTTTGTCAAATGTACCTCCTCGTTTCTTCTTAGTATATTTTATTATGTTGTAATTCACTGCTATGATGGAGTAACAGCTGATAACGAAACTGGTTACCCACTGTTGCTATGTCATAATTGCCTTCCAGGCCAGGCTGACAGGGATCTCTGCGTAGCACTGCTTGTCTGCTTTGACTGAAAGTGGAAACACAGCAATGAAGGCAGGAAAGTTGGTGGGGGTTGGTTAAGCATGGCAGATAAGGTATGTTTCACATTTGGAACAGGAAGGAGAGGCCATATTATATATGCCTCTCCCATTACTCCTTTGTCTCAGCCTTGCAATACTGCAGAAAGAATACACAAGTTACTTCTAATTAAAAAATATCCTTTACCTTTGATTTTTCATTGTAGATTAATGTTTTTAATAAAAATGTTTTTCAAATCTCAGTGTGGAGTGTCATTTATTAGATTGTCGTAAAGTGGAGTGTAGTTCAGATGAGTGAAGGAGAGTGTCATAGAGTCTGGTGTCATCGAGTCGAGTATTGTAGAGTGGAATACAGTGGAGTCAAGTAGAGTGTAGTGATGTAGCATAGAGTGGAGTAAAGTGTTATACAGTGGAGTGGTGTGGAGTGTCATGTCATTAAGTATCATAGAATAGAGCGACATGTTGTACAGTGTAGTGTTGTGTAGAACAGTAGAGTTGAGTGTTGTACAGTAGAGTATTGCCGACTGGAGTGCTGTGAAATGGAGTGTGGTGGAGTGGACTGTCATCGAGTAGAGTGTCGTAGAGTAGCATAGAGTGTAGCAGTGTTGTAGAGTGTAGTGATATAGAGTGGAGTTCAGTGGAGTAGAGTGTCGTACAGTTCAGTGTTGTTGAGTGCAGTGTCATGCAGTAGAGTGGCAGAGAGTCTCATGCAGTGTAATGTTGCACAGTGGAGTATCATTATTTGTGAGAAAACTACGCATGGTATAGTGGTGAGTTATAGTTAGTGTTGTATGGTTAGCAAGCTGAAAAGAGTGCGTAATGAGGTGCTCTGTTTACAATAATTTAAAGGTGGTAGACAGATTGTATATGAAAGTTATAACTATGCCTTTTTTGAAACTTTTTAAAATTTGTATAGTTTAAGCTTAGCTTGTATAGAGAAAAAAACTTTCCTAATTATAACAAAGCTTCAAACTTTGGTTTTTCCATTGAATTTCAATGTTTTTAAAAATTTTGTTTTAATAAATATGTCTTTCAAATCGTAGAGTCCAGTGTCGCGAGTGGAGCGGTATTATGTGGAGTGTCGAACAGTACAGTGGAGGAGAGTGGTGTAATATCTATTGTAACAGAGTGGAGAATTGCAGATTGGAATAGAGCAGAGTATTGCAGATTGGAATAGAGTGGAGTAGAGTGAAGTCATGTATGGTACAGTGTAGTAAAGTGCTATATAGGGTAGTGGCATGGTACCTCATATAGTGGAGTCAATTATTATAGACTGGAGCAGCAAGTTGTACAGTGAACTGGCATGTCTAACAGTTGATTATGGTGTCATAGACTGTCATAGAGTGGAGTAGGGTGAAGTGTCGTGTCGTTGAGTGGAGTATTGTCAAGTGGAGTGTCGTAGTGTACAGTGGAGGAGAGTGTCATAGAGTGGAGTGCTGTGTCATATAGTTGAGTGGCATATCAGAGAGAGAAGTTGAGAGGCGTGCCAACGAGTTTCATACAGTGTAGTACAGTGGCATAGAGTGGATGAACATAGAGTGGAGTAGAGTGTCATAGAGGGTTATACAGTGTTGTAGAGTGGAGTTGCCTAAAGTGGAGTAGAGTGTCGGACAGTAGAGCGGTGTAGAGCAGAGTATTTGACAGGGGTGTAGAGAGGTATAAAGTGCAGTGGAGTGGAGTGGAGTACACTGGAGTGGGTTAGTATAGAGTGGGGTAAAGTATCATAGAGTGAAGTGGCATGTTGTAGACTATAGTGGCATGTAGTGGAGTAGAGTAAAGTGGCGTAGCATACAGTCAAGTAAAGTGTCATAAACTGGAGTACCGTGTTGTATAGTAGAGTGTTGTGGTATGTCGCAGGGTATTGGAAAGTGATGTAGACTAGAGTAGCATACAGTCTAGTTAAGTTGATTTGAGTGGTTTACAGTAAAGCAGAGTGTTGTAGAGTGGTAGAGTGGATTGGCATACAGTGTTATAAAGAACAATGGCATAGAGTGCCTTAGAGCAGAGTGGCGTATAGTGGAGTAATTGAAGTAGAGTCTCATAGAGTAGAGTGGAGTAAAGTGGGATGCAATGCCATACAAAGAGTTGCCTACAGTGTCATATAGTGGACTAGATTATCAAAGATCGGCTTAGAGAGGAGTAGAGTGTTGTACAGTGACATACATCATAGTACAGTGTTGTACCATGGAGTACCATGGAGTGTATGGGCATAGACAGGAGTAAAGTGTCAGGGAGTGGCATACAGTGTAGTGGAGTTTTGTAGAGTGGAGTTGCATAGAGTGCAGTAGTGTATCAAACAGTGGAGCTCCACAGTGTGGATTGTTGTATAGTAGCATTGAGTGAGGTAAAGTCTTGTACAGTGGAGTAGAGTCGAGTGGAGAGGCATAACGTAGTGTGGAGTAAAGCACAATAGAGTGTATTGGTGTTACGTATAGTGGATGGAGTAGAGTCTAGTGGTGTAGCGTAGGTAGTAAACTATTACAAATTGGAGTGGTGTCTTGCACAGTAGAGGGGAGTGCTGTGTCATATAGAAAAGGGTTGTACCATGGAATAAAGTGTTGTACATTGGAGAGTATAGGCAAAGAGTGGAGAATTGAGTAGAACACTGGAGTGTACAGGGATAGACTGGAGTAGAATGTCATAGAGTTCCATAAAGTGTGGTAGACTTTTATAGAGTGGGTGTGAGTGTCATAGAGTGGAGTGGCATAGAGTGGCATGGCACACATTATAGTGGCGTAGAGCGGATTACCGTAAAGTAAAGTAACATACTGTGGATTAGTGTACAGTAGAATACAGTGGAGTGTAGAAGAGTGGAGGGGCATAGAGTAGAATAGCGTAGAATGGAGTGGTGTACAGTAGAGTGGCATAGAATGGAGTAGAGCACAGTGGATTAGCATAGAGTGGGGTGGGGTACATTGAAGTGGCATAGCGTAGAGTTGAGGAAACTGTTATGAATTGGAGTGATGTCTCATACACTATAGTGGAATGCTTTGTCATACAGTGTTGGAAAGTGCAGTAGAGTGTTGTACAATAGAATGTACGTGCATAGAGTCAAATACAAATTTGGACAGTAGAGTGCACAGGGACATAGTGGAGTAGAGTCTAATTGAGTGGCATAAGGTGTAGCAGAGTTTTGTAGAGTAGTGTTATACAGAGTGGAGGAGAGTACACTGGAATGGCGTAGAGTGGAGTAGCATACAGTGGAGTGGCATAAAGTGGAATAGCGAAGAGTGGCGTGGCGAAGAGTGGAATAGCATACAGTCAAGTAGCGTACAGTGGAGTGACGTACTGTGTAGTAGCATAGACTGGAGTGGCATAGAGTGTAATAGCATATAGTTTAGTAGCGCACAGTGAAGTGGTGTACAGGGAAGTGTTATAGATTGGAGTGATGTATTGTGGGGTGGGGTAGAGTGTCATAGAATACAGTGGAGTGGGGTACAGTGCAGTGGATAGAGTGGAATACCATACAGTAGAGTGGCAAAGATTGAAGTTGCTTACAGTGTAATAGGTTAGAGTGGAGTGTCGTACAGTGGAATAGCGTAGAGTGAAGTGCAGTGGAGTGGCATAGAGTAGAATAGCATAGAGTGGAATAGCGTAGTGTGGAACGGCATACAATGGAGTGGTGTAGACTGAAGTGGCGCACAGTGGAGTGAGGTAGAGTAGAATAGCATATAGTGGAATGGTGTATAGTGGAGTGGCTTCCAATGGACTAGCGTAGAAAGGAGTGGCATGGAGTGGTGTACATGGAGTGGCATAGGGTGGAGTAGCATATAGTGAGTGGAGTGGCGTAGAGTGGAATAGCATATAGTGGAGTAACGTACAGTACAGTGACAAACAGTGAAGTAGTGTAGACTGGAGTGGCGTACACTGGAGTGGAGTAGAGTGGAATAGCATACAGTGTAGTGGCATACAGTGAAATAGCATATAGTGGAGTGTTGTACAGTGGAGTAGCATATAGTGGAATGGCATAGAGTGGACTAGCATATACTGGAGTAGTGCATAGCAGAGTGGCATACAGTGGAGTGGTGTACACTGAAGTGACGTGGAGTTGTGTACAGTGCATTAGCGTAGAGTGGAGTGCTGTAGAGTGGAGTGTTGTACATTGGAATGACGTAGAGTGTAACAGTGTATAGTGGAGTAGTGTACAGTGGAGGGGTGTAGACTGGAGTGGTGCACTGTGGATTCGGGTAGAGTGTAATAGCATACAGTGAAGTGGTGTACATTGGAGTGGCATCCATTGGGATAGCATAGAATGAAGTGGCATAGGGTAGAGTGACATACGAAGGAATAGCATAGAGTGGTGTGGCATACAGTGGAATGGTGTAGTTTGTAATAGTGTATAGTGGAGTAGCATCTGGAGAGTGGCATACAGTTGAATGGTGGTGTACAGTTGAGTCCTGTACAGTGGAGAGGCATAGAGTGGAGTGGCATAGAGTATAGTGGAGTGGCGTACAGTGGTGTGGCAAACGGATGCATGTGAAATTTAGAAGCAATGTAGATTATGGTGTGTACAGTAATGAAAAACAGTGAATTGCGCTGTCTTGCATTTCTGCAGATTTACCGATCAGCACAGGGCCATGCATAGTGGCTTTGCATTGCTTTGTAAATCTGACTTAAATATTGCGTTGCCCACTCAACACCATGTGTGATGCACGGGTACTGCAATCTAATAAAAGAGCTTGGCCTTGGTTATATTTTAAACCATGGTATAATGCGGTAACTTTGCAGTATACAATGGTGCATGGCAATGACAAGCCAGGATATAATTGGGTAATGGCTGTTGTTAAAGAATGAAAAGGCAGCCATATTGTTTTAACTACACTTTGGCTGTGTTCAGTCTTAGGGCCTTAGATATAGGTAAGTAGTAGGTCCCTACCCTACCTATTTGCACTTTATTAAAGTGGTGATAAGTAGGAAATGTATTCATATATTTTTACATCTTTTCTAAAATGTTTACTGCCATATATCACAATAGTTTCATGAAATTTTGTGAACTTCCATAAAAGTACAGTGGTGACAGATATCTCTAAGTTTAAATGCCTCATAACTTAAAAATACTTAACCTACTTAACTGCAGTACCTAAAGAGCATCATCTGTGCACTATAATGTATACCCCCGCCAAATTTAATGTAAATCCGTTTAGACGTTTTTACGCTACGTCAAATACAATAGTCTATGGAAAATGCATTGGTGGAAAAATGTGTTTTGGGACGCCTCTTTTATCTTTGCACTCCCTTAACGATTCAACACAAACATTTACATCATCTCAAAATGTAGAAACTGCTATAGGTCTAGAACGTTTTGTGGTGATTCGTCAAACAGGTGGAAAGTTATTAGGGAGCAGATTTAATGTGATTTCTTTCTATCTATTGTTTTTGTCTATTGGTTTACATAAGTATGATGCCATAAATGTGTCTGTTAGTTGTTCATGTAGTAATTCTGAAACTTTACATATGCAGTCTAGTTTATTTTTTGGGCTTCCTTGCTACTTTTAGTAGGATTGTGCTACATATGAAGTCCAAAGTGAATGAAAGCCAGTCATTGTTGCTATTATAAAAATGCATATTATTATTTTTTTCCTAGTGGCTAATTATCATGTCCTCCAAATAGTCTTTTGTATATCTCACTGCTAGGTCACTTTTTCATTTTGTTGCCCAGGGGTTCATGAGGAAGATGTTTTTTGTTTGGCTTGTTGGGCATGGTTTTATTTTGTGAGCCAGAGAGCACTCAAAGAAAACTTATGCAGGTTAAGACGCAATGTATTAGTTATGAATTTGCTTACAGGGGCAAGTTATAGTTACTTGAGATAACTATAACTGGTGAATTTCAGTTTTTGTGTTTAAAATGTTACGTTGTCACTGAAATTTCCACCTAACTATAACGCCATTTTAACCTTTGTTTTTTCAGGGCGCTTCTAAGTTTTTTTTAATGTAAAGTAAGATATATATACAATTCCTAATTATGGCTTTACTTTAACCTTTGTTTTTTTATGTTGAGTAATAATTATTACGACACATAAAGCCAACCCCATGCTCGTACAGCCTTCGGTGGTACAGTGGCCAAGGGTATGCCCAGACGTGGGTCCCTTGCTCGCTGTGCCACTGAATTCAAGCTAGTCTGGCTGATGAGAGGTGATACCCTGAAACCGGTCCCAGGATGCTTGTTTCTGATCCAGGGAAGACCTGGCCTGGCAATTTAGGCTGGACTATTCCCATGAGTGGCAGAGTGCAGACTGATTTGCATATGGCTGTGTCCAAACTGGGGTGGCATAGTGAGCAAAAGAACAATGGATTCAACCCAGCTCTCTAGGCTGGAGGTGAGTGCTTAAAAAGTTTCAGCACTCCGTCCATCATCTTATTCTGTTTGCTATGTTTGCCATAAGTGGCCAAGGGTGTGCCCAGACGTGGATCCCTTGCTTGCTGTGCCACTGGATTCAAGCTAGCCTGGCTGATGAGGGGTGAAACCCCTAAACTGGTCCCAGGATGCTTCTTTCTCATCCAGGAAGGACCTGGCCTGGCAGTTCAGGCTGGACTGTTCCCATGAGGAACAGGTCAAGACTGATTTGCATATGGCCGGGTCCAAACTGGGGTGGCATAGTGAGCAAAAGAACAATGGATTCAAACCAGATCTCTTGACTGGGGGTGAGTGGTTGAAAAGTTTCAGCACTCAATCCATCATCTTATTGGGTTTGCTTTGTTCGCCCTAAGTGTCCAAGGGTGTGCCCAGACGTGGGTCCCTTGCTTGCTGTGCCACTAGATTCAAGCTAGCCTGGCTGATGAGGGGTGATACCCCAAAACCAGTCCCAGGATGCTTGTTTCTGGTCCAGGGAGGGCCTGGCAGTTCAGGCTGGACTGTTCCCATGAGGAGCAGGGTGCAGACTGATTTGCATATGGCTGGGTCCAAACTGGGGTGGCATAATGAGCAAAAGAACGATGGATTCAACCCAGATTTTTTGACTGGGGGTGAGTGGTTGAAACGTTTCAGCACTCCGTCCATCATCTTGTTGTGTTTGCTATGTTTGCCCTAAGTAGCCAAGGGTATGCCCAGATGTGGGTCCCTTGCTCGCTGTGCCACTGGATTCAAGCTAGTCTGGCTGATGAGAGGTGATACCCTGAAACCGGTCCCAGGATGCTTGTTCCTGGTCCAGGGAAGACCTTGCCTGGCAATTTAGGCTGGACTGTTCCCATGAGTGGCAGAGTGCAGACTGATTTGCATATGGCTGTGTCCAAACTGGGGTGGCATAGTGAGCAAAAGAACAATGGATTCAACCCAGCTCTCTAGGCTGGAGGTGAGTGCTTAAAAAGTTTCAGCACTCCGTCCATCATCTTATTCTGTTTGCTATGTTTGCCATAAGTGGCCAAGGGTGTGCCCAGACGTGGATCCCTTGCTTGCTGTGCCACTGGATTCAAGCTAGCCTGGCTGATGAGGGGTGAAACCCCTAAACTGGTCCCAGGATGCTTGTTTCTCATCCAGGGAGGACCTGGCCTGGCAGTTCGGGCTGGACTGTTCCCATGAGGAACAAGTCAAGACTGATTTGCATATGGCTGTGTCCAAACTGGGGTGGCATAGTGAGCAAAAGAACAATGGATTCAACCCAGCTCTCTAGGCTGGAGGTGAGTGCTTAAAAAGTTTCAGCACTCCGTCCATCATCTTATTCTGTTTGCTATGTTTGCCATAAGTGGCCAAGGGTGTGCCCAGACGTGGATCCCTTGCTTGCTGTGCCACTGGATTCAAGCTAGCCTGGCTGATGAGGGGTGATACCCCAAAACCAGTCCCAGGATGCTTGTTTCTGGTCCAGGGAGGGCCTGGCAGTTCAGGCTGGACTGTTCCCATGAGGAGCAGGGTGCAGACTGATTTGCATATGGCTGGGTCCAAACTGGGGTGGCATAATGAGCAAAAGAACGATGGATTCAACCCAGATTTTTGGACTGGGGGTGAGTGGTTGAAACGTTTCAGCACTCCGTCCATCATCTTGTTGTGTTTGCTATGTTTGCCCTAAGTAGCCAAGGGTATGCCCAGACGTGGGTCCCTTGCTCGCTGTGCCACTGGATTCAAGCTAGTCTGGCTGATGAGAGGTGATACCCTGAAACCGGTCCCAGGATGCTTGTTTCTGGTCCAGGGAAGACCTGGCCTGGCAATTTAGGCTGGACTGTTCCCATGAGTGGCAGAGTGCAGACTGATTTGCATATGGCTGTGTCCAAACTGGGATGGCATAGTGAACAAAAGAACGATGTATTCAACCCAGAACTCCTCACTAGGGGTGAGTGGTTGAAATGTTTCAGCACTCCATCCATCATCTTGTGTTTGCTTACAACCTTCAGGGCTGGACCCCTCCTCATGGAAAGAATGAACTACTTAGTTCCCTGCCCTTCCTTCATACGGACAGGGGAAACAGCGCTATGCACCCGTCAATGGGAGCTAGGAAGAAAAGCTGCTCCTGCCCGGCGGGACCACACATGAAATGCTGCCGTAACCTGTGCGGCCCCAGGGACAGCATGCAGGTAGCCGGCTGGGCCACGAGGGCCATGGGACCCCCTGTGGGTCCTGAACAATTAAATAAGCAGTGGGTGTCCCAGGCGGTACATAGATACCCCACCAAAAAATTGAAGATTGTGTTGTGAGGCCACAAAAAATAATAATAAATGAGTTCACAGTGCCACTCATTTATTCTTCACTGTTACCAGCAAGGAGTCACCATAATTCCATTTGTGGGATAATTTGCATATTTACACGTACACACTCAGTAACTCTATGCTGTATTTGACTATGGTGTTATTAGTGATGTCATCAGTCATGTCATCAATTATATTATTTTAGATGTCATCAGTGATGTCATTGTCATAACATGTCTTCAGCAAAGTAATATGTGAGGTCTTAAGAAGTACATGGCTGGGTCTCAAGTTATAGTTAGCTCAGCAAACTATAACTGGTTAATTTCAGTTTAACCTTTAGCTTTTTCAGTGAATATCTAGGGTTTTTTAATGTGAGCTAAAGTCTTATTACCATACCTAACTATTACATCACTTTATCCTTTAGTTTTTTCAGCGATTTCTTTTTTTTAACATAAAGGTAGATCTTATTACCATACCTAATTATAATGCAACTTCAACCTTTGTTTATTTCAGTGAATTACTGGTGTTTTTTTTATCATGTTGAGCTAACTCCTCCACTGGCCTGGCCCCGTGCCCATCCCTGCCATGGGCTGTCAACCCATGCTGTGGGTAGCTATCCCCCATTGTGCACTGCCTTTTATATCTCCAACATATATACATATAATTTCAATGTTACAATCCACTGCAATCACAGCTCTGCCATATTATATTATAAATAATATATGACTAATATTTATTTGCATTCAAAGGTATCCACTATTTAGATTTGCCAATAATGGCAACGATATGGATAGATAAACACACTACATCTGTTTATCTACATTTTATATTGCCTGAATATCAAATGCACACTTTTAACAGATATAGGTGTGTCAGACATATAACATCAATATATGTATGCCATCATTTGCAAAATTTCAAGCGCTAATGTTGAAGCTAAGTTTTCTCTGACTAACCTCAAATTATCCAGACTAGTCATTGCTGTGACTACTTTGTGCTAGGTATCTTGTTTTCAGAGATAATGATCAAAGGAATACACTACTTACCTTGAACATTACAACTCAATAGCAGCACTGCTACCCTAATGGTCAAATTGTTATAATTATTCATTATTTATTAAAGCTATTAAAGGTTCTTTATGGAATTAATTTTACTTAAATACATTATTTTAAAAAATAACTTTACATTAATTCTGTAATTAGGAAAGTAATTAAAATATTTTAACATAACATTTATTTCGACTTTATTTTTCATTTTTTAACATTAAAATAATTTTATATATGCTTTAAAAAAATGTAAATACATTTATTTATTTTGACGTTATTTCCTAAGTTGTTCTATTTTTAGTCCCTACTGCCTTTATTTCTATGAAAGGGTGTTGCTGTACCAGTGATTGGCCATGTATGGTGCTGGGCTTATTCAAGGTCTGAACTAGTGTAAATGTACTACTGTTTTGGGTCCTTGTTGGCTGTAGTAATTTTAGAAGTGCAGTTTGTAAATAGCAATGATCTTACTCTTTTCTAGATAGATGCATGCCCCTCACAAAACCCTACCCTAGCCCTCTCTTAAGTTCTCCTTACTCCTGCCAAACACCATTTAGTAGTAAGTATTCCTCATTTTCCAGCCGCTTGGCCGTCCCTCCCAAATTTACTCCACAGTCGGGACGCACTTGTAGTTTGTGAATAGCATTTTGTAGGACATTGCTACTGGAGAGGCTGATAGTACTATATGGAAGAGAGCCTCACCTCTCTCTGGTCCTCGCACCCCACCTCACATTCCCCCTCATTCTCTGCATAGGCATCTATGAGTGTGGCCGGATATGTTAGATATGTTTTTCTCCATGTGCAAGTCAAGTGTCCAAGAACAAAAAGAGTTTGAAGCTATTTGCTTGATAAGCAACAGCCAAACTATTTGGCCAGGCGTTCAGCTTGGATTTGCAATGTTACATTTATGTACCAGAGGGGCACATAAAAACATGCGTGCATTAAGGACGTTGTCAAGATATTGCAACAACTACATCGATTAGCAAGCGCTGTACATGCATATTTTACTTTGTCTGAAAAGCTGACTATCTAACATATTTTCCTGGAGATGCTCATAGTTTCCAGAGCTGCTGGGAACATTTGGGATCCTGGATATGCCGCTCCTTAGAACTTCCTTTGGTTGATGAGAATCTCTTGAGGCAAAGCAGGTGAGTAATCGTGGGCCTAGTATAATTAATCACCTGTGTCCAAGATGGCCATCAAGATTAGCTGCAATATCAGAAAATCCAGCGGTACATGGCTAAAATACAGTGCTGTTGCACATTCGAACAAACAGTTTTGTCCTCCCTCAATCAATTAAACACCAAAAAGGTGTTTGTCAAGAGCAATATGTCGCCTCCACAAAGGCTGGCCATCAAAGAACTTCAAGAGGATAAAGAAGTGGTCATCAAACCAGCCGATAATGGTGGGGCAACGGTGGTTTGGGCAAGAGAGTCATACTTGGAAGAAGGCAGAAAACACGTTTTTAACCAAACATGGTACAGAAAGATCCAGTCTGACCCTGTCAAACAAATCCAGAATGAAATTAAAAGCATCGCGGATGACGGTCTGGCGGCTGGTATCATGGGTCTTAAAGAACATGAGTACCTCACGAAGAAACATCCAAGGACACCTGTGATTTACTTCCTCCCTAAGGTCCACAAGAATGAAACTTCACCCCCGGGCCGTCCCATAGTTTCCGGGTGCGATTCCGTCCTGGAACCCATCTCAAAATATGTAGATGTATTCCTGAAAGAATTCTTGCAAAATGTTACATCATACTTGAGGGATTCAACCGACTTTATTAACAAAGTCGAGGGCTTTCATTTCAACCCAGACCAACCCAGACTAGTCACCTTGGATGTCGTGTCTTTATACACGCAAATTCCCCAGGAAGACGCGTTGGATGTTTTGGAATCTTACTTGGAAAGTAGAGAACAACCCCACCGTGTCCCTACCAAATTCATTTTGAGCCTTGCCTCACTAGCATTGAAAAGAAATTACTTTAAGTTTGAATCTGACTACTTTATTCAAGTGAAACGTACCGCCATGGGATGTCCCTTCGCACCGGAGATGGCGGTCCTCTACATGGCGCGGTACGAAGAGCGCCACATCTACAACAACAATCCTTTCGGCCATTGTGTGGCACAATGGTATCGATACATAGATGACATCTGGTGCATCTGGACCGGCACAGAGGATGAACTGATGAGATTCCACGTGTGGTTGAACGAACGTAACCCTGACATACAATTCAGCTTAGCTCACAGTACAACTAGTTTAACATTCTTGGATGTGGAGGTATGACCCACGGAATCTGGATTGATTACAACATTATACACAAAGCGTACAGATAAGAATAAGGCCCTCAATTTCAAAAGTCACCACCCCAAAAGTCTCAAAGACAATTTGCCATATGGCCAGTACTTGCGTGTCCGAAGGAACTGTACACGAAAAGAAGATTATGAAATACACTCCAAAATCCTGACCACGAAACTAAAAGAGAAGGGTTACCCATCGAAATTACTCAAGCACTCATGCAAAAGTGCGTGGTTCACACCACGTGAAGTCCTGTTAGAGAAACAACCAAAAAAACCAATGACTCGTCTTGTGTGTGTCTCCACGTTTGGTCCACACACAAACTCATTCAAGAAAATTGTACGCCAGAATTGGCATCTGATCAAGGACATTGACAAGGACCTTCAGATCCCATTATTTGCATTAAAAAAGAATGTCAGCATTGGGCAGCGCATCATTTAGGGCATCGGATGATCCCCCTAAAAAACCTGAATCTCTACGTCCTTTCCTGAACCTACCGCCAATAGTGGGACACCACAGATGTGGAAACTGTCAAGCCTGTAGCTCTACCATAGAAGGCACAGAATTTACCAACGGCAATGACAAGTGGAAACACAATGACTTTTCTAATTGCAAGACCAGGAACATGGTCTACGCCATCATTTGCCCGTGTTCTTTGACCTACATAGGCAAAACAACACAAGAGATTAGACACTGAATAACCCAACATCGATCAAGAATTAAGAACAAGGTAACTAATGCACCCTTGGTCGCACATTTTGAAGCACTCAAACACACAGAAAAGGATTTTCGATGGACAGTTTTAAGCGTGATCAAACCGAACCCGAAAGAGAGGCTTACCTCAATATGCATTTTAACACGGCCATCAGTGGACTGAATGAGATGTCTGAAATTAATCGACTGTGAAACAATATCGTTAGAATATCTGAAAAGCGTTGCCTAGTTTAATTATGGTTATAATCACATTCCAGTTCACATGTTGTGGTGCTCAACAAACATAAAACCACATTAACCAGAATGCTCAGCATAGACCATGTGACCCAATCGGCTGGCTGCAATTTACAAGTCAGGTCACGAGTGAGCCGTATCCTGTTTCCGCATTATTGAGATTCCATAGGAATGAGGTCTGAGAGGGACGACTCTAGAAGCCGACAAGAATAATTCAGGCAAGTTTTAGTTACACGCGCGCGCTCGCGAAACCGACTACAGCGCTGAACGGTGTCACGTTGACTAAACAGGCTGCATTTTTCCGATTTAGGAGCTGAGCCCAAAGCATGAAGATGCCAGCGTCCCCTCGCCTTAACTAACTGCGCGATTTGAACACGTTAGTGTGAGTTACCATTTTCTCTCTCTTTTAAAAAAAGCAATGATGTGAATGAAAGCTGTTGAGAAGTCGGAACACATGGCTTTAAAACGTTCCCCCTTTCCAATGTTTCGATAGGTTAATACACAGCGGTTGACCCGGCTTCACCCGTCCTCTTATTAGAGCCCTGAACGGTGCCCAATTTACAGAAAACCAGAGATCGTTTTAAAGGTTGTCTTGTGAAAGATACAAGGCAAGTGTTATTTTGAATTAGTTTCATTCTTACTTAGGCACATTGTATTCTCACGAAGGCACGCTTTTCTCCCACAAACAATGTGGAATATTCTTTAACAAAGTTCATCTGTGGCAGGTTTCTTTAGAGTGCACCTAAAATATAGCCATCTTAATTGCTCTTTTCAGAAATTTCACTGAACAGTGCAGCGCATCTCTCTATTGAATGTCCAACATCTCACGTACTTGCCTCTTTTCCATGAAAGGTAAGAACAAACTCATGAGTGGAGCAATTATAAGTAGGACGAGCATAAGTCAGAATCCATATTCACATCCCTTTAATATTCTATTATGTTGTAGAGTCCGACCAAGTCCTGGTCCTGAGGAGAACCCTCTAAGAAAAATAGGGTTCCGAAACGCGTCGACCACACACAGCTAGCCGCAACCATTACAATTGCACTGAATGATACAGTGTGCAAACAAGGCATTCAGCCTGTTGAAATTCTAATGCCGACTAGCTGTTCATAGCAGGTTGCAGTAACGCAAATTATAAATAAGTCTGTACCGCTATTGTTTCCTTTCTAATTTAAGGACTGGTCATTCATGTAGTCAATGGTTTTTGTATTTGTTAAATGTCAGCTGTATTGTATTTACTATTTGATGTCTTGTTGAATGGTTATATGTATGTCTCTTTTCCATGACATGAATTTAATGTTTTTTATATGCTTTACAAATAAATGCTTAAAGTAAAAGGTGAAATAAAAACACCAAACCCATCTTATGTGTACAAATGGGTTTGTCTAAATAGACTTATTCAAATAATACGTCCAAACAACCTTCTGTTACTACGTTGCAATTAAGAGAGCAGAAGGTGCTGTGAGGTCTGAAAATACACCTTTTTATGCATATTGGTTATGGTTGGCACCATGTAGCGCAGCAGGTGCTGGGGGCTGAGATTTCACAAAAAACATTGCCCTCTACAAGACCAATGGTTTACATAGCAGTCTGAGGTTTGAGTGCTCTGGAAGCGTGACTGTACCCTGTCCATTAAGACGGCCCCCAAAACAATGGGTAGGGGGCGTGGTTTGGTTGGGTAGTGGGGAATGGGAATGGAATGAACCTAGAAGGCGAGGAGCGTGTTGTATATTCAGCAAAGGTTCCCAGGACTTTTCCTCAGGTCCATATCCCTCCCAGTACACTAAATATTAGAGGTTTCTACGAACTCTCTTGGAATCTAGGAGCACTCGGACCTCATACTCCTTCTGGCCATCTATTCCAACAGGTGATGGTGGTGTATTGGTCCTGGGGTCAGGGTGATATGGCTTAAGCAGTGATACATGGAATACGGGGTGAATCTTTAAGGAGGGGGCAATGTGAGTTTTATGGCCACTGGGTTTAACACAACTTAGATGGTAAAAGGACAGATAAAATGGGGCAGAGTTTTTTCTTTCCCTTTAAAGGCAAATTTTGAGTAGAAAGCCATACTTGATCACCTACAGCATACGCTGGTTCTTGTTTGGGAAGACAATCAGCTGTTACTTTTTGGGTCTCTTTAGCAAAAGCTGAATGAAAACGGGCCTTGCGAAATATGTTTCGTAAATGGTTATGATATTCTTGGGCATTTGTGACTGTTGTTGTAGCCTTCTCCTCCCAAGGGGTACTTTTTGGGTGGTAAACTTGAGTACAGTTAAAAGGGGCATACCCAGGGAAGCATGATCTGAGTTGATGTATGTAAACTCAATAGCCCATAATACTGCAGACCAATCCCCTTCACAATCAAGTAACAGACACCATAGGTATTGTTCCATGATTTGATTTGCCCTTGTGGTTAAACCATCGGTTTGGGGATGGCAACTTGAGGACAACCTCACATCCATTACCAATGACTTACACAGGGAGTTCCAGAATTGGGACACAAATTGCGTTTCTCAATCCGTAATAAGAATGGAGGGTAATCCATGTAGGCGCACAACTTTGGGCAAAAAGACGGAGGCCAGTTCTGGGGCAGTTGGGAGTTTCTTTAAGGCTACAAAATGTGCCATTTTAGATAAATGATCTACTACTGTTAACACAGTGGTGTAACTAGTTTAGGTTGGCGGTAATTTCACAACAAAATCCATGGAGGCTGTGTGCCATGATTTTGGGGGTATTGGCAACCGGCATAGTAGTCCATAATGAGTTGTGTGGGAAACCTTAATTTGTTCACATGTAGCACATGTTTCAATGTACTTGTGTATGTCCTCGGACATGAATGGCTACCAGAAATGTCTTTGTGCTATTTGGGATGTTTTAAGAAAAGCAGGATGTGCAGTTAACAATGTATCATGACTTAGTTTCATAGCTGTCTTTTGTAAGACGTGACTTTGTATAAAGTGTAGCAATTCATCTTGGTATGTTAACGATGCATAGTCATGGAGCCTTTTTTTTTCTATGCAATTTCACTTCGTCCAGAAGGTTTGAAGTACAAACACCAGCTTGAAAACATTTTGCTGGAAAAGTTGTTTTTGGTTCTTCTTGATTTTGAGATTGTTCAACTTTGCTAATGTGAGAAAGTGCACCAGCTTTAGAATTTTCTTTGCCTGGTCGATAGGTTTTTATGAAATTGTAGTCGCTAAAAAATAAAGTCCATCACAATTGACGTGCTGATAAAGCACAAACCGATAGTAAACATTGTAGGTTCCTGTGCTCAGTATATATTGTGACAGGATATCAGGCCTCTAACAAGTGGTGGCGCCATTCCTCAGAACTGCTTTTTTGGCCAATAATTTGCAGTCAGCGATTGGGTGATTTTGCTCCACGGGTAACAATTTTCGAGAATAGTATTCAATCGGGTGCATTTGACCAGTATCTTTTGTGTCTTTGGGAAAGGATCCCTTCCAGTGAGAATTGTGAAGCATCTGCTTCCATGATTACCAGAATAGTTGGATCAGGATGTATCAGCACTGGTGCTGTACTGAATTTTAACTTTAACTCTTGGAAATGCATTTTCAGCTGCTCAATCCCATTTGAACTTGACTCCTTTGCACAGCAAATTAGTGATGGGAGTCACAAAGCTGGAGAACTGTTCTACGAATCTACGGTAAAAATTGGTAAAGCCAAGGAAGCTCTGAATTTGCTTGGTAGTGGCCGGACTAGGCCAGTTAACAACTACCTCAACCTTTTTGGTTCCGTACCTACTCCCTCAGGACTGACAATATACTCCAGAAACTCTAGCTGTGTGGTATGAAAAACTCTAGCTGTATGGTAGTTTGACATAACGAGAATATTTTTTGCAGTTGTTGCAGAATAGCTCGCACTTGCTTTACATATTTCTGATATGGATTTTGAGTAAATGAGGAAGTTGTCAATATATACCAAGCAACAAACATCAATGAAGTCCCATAATACTTGGTCTATGAAGAATTGGAAGGCAGCAGGGGCATTGAAGAGTCTGACAAGCATGATTTGGTATTATTATAGACCAAACTGTTTTTGAAATGCAGTCTTCCGTTCTTCACCCTTTTGAACTTGTACTAAATGGTATGTCCCTCGCAGGTCCAACTTAGTATAGATCAAAGCATCTTTCCAGTGGTCTAGCAAGGTAGAAATCAAAGGCAATGGATACCTGTTCTTTACTGTGACTTCATTTAAAGCATGATAATGTATACATAGTTGAAGTTTTCCCTCCTTTTTGGGTACAAAAAATAGGGGCAAAGAAACTGGTGACTTTGAATGTCTAATAACGCCATTGACCAAATATTCATCCAAATAGGATTGTAGGTGTTCATTTTCTTTTACAGTAAGGCCATACATTCTACTACAGGGTAGTTTTTTTATCAGGGTATTAGGTCAATCCTGCAGTCAAAGTCCCTATGTGGTGGTAATGTGTGGGCTTGTTGCTTATAAAATACAGCAACTAAGTCAGGTAAACTTCTGGTAAACCATCCAGTGCTAGAGTTCTATTAATGTGTCTAGGGAAAACGTGACCCTGAACAGTCTGATTTTTGATACTTCCAGAAAACCAATTCTCATAACATGTGTGTGAGTAAAATAGAAGGGTTCTTTTTTCCCAATCTATTGGAGCATTATGTTTGGTTAACCATGGGAGTTCTAAAATTAGGCCAAATTGAGGTGCATCAATAATATCAAAGTGAATGTGTTCTATGTGGGAGTTGTCACAAACCATGAGTAGTTGTTCGTTGCAACATTGAATCTCTCCTGAAGACTGTTCTTTGCTGTCCACTACATGGACTAAGTCTGTTTTATCTTATGATACAGTTTGAATACCTAGAGAGTTGAGGAAAAGAGAGTCTATAAAATCGCCAGTAGCTCCAGAATCAATTAGAGCTTCTACCATCCAGGAGTGGTTGGACTCTGACCGCAAGGTGACAGAGATAGTCAAAGACTTTATTCAGTCAATTTTGACCATAAAAGCACATAAAAGCAACAACATACAAATATGTTTAAAAACATCTACATAAAACAAGGATAAAAATAAGTTCCATCACATATATGTAGGCATTTCGTAATAACTAGTATTGCCTTATGATTAAAAACCTCAAAAAAGGGTCTGCACTGTTATAAGGAAAGGGCGGGGCTCCACCTCGCATTAAAATTGAGATATAACAAATGCCTTAAAATCAAGTTATGACAAGGCATCATTTTTACTGATCTTTAAGGCCCAGCGAATATAACTGATCACTGAATAACAGGTAGATTCCCTGTCTAGACACTGTAAAAATTGAAGGCCATCTTTATAAGATAAAATACCTTGACATCGTAAAATGGGGCGCAAGAAGAATATTCTCGGAATACTGTACATTTGCAAATGAGCATGAAATGGATGGTTTATTGTAGTGGGAAAAGAGTCACATCAGCAGCAGGAGAGAGAGGAAGACCAGCAACTTGTTAGCGGGAAAGCGACTAGAAAATGTACTGTGCATAATCTCAGGCGTGTGAGGTAGAATCTGTAGTCAGGGTGTGTGATCCATAATAAATAGGATTCCACACAATCTGTGGTCGAGATCGGTAGATAATGGCCGATGTTATTCATGGCTCACAATCCAGCTATTCTAACTTCGATGTGGGACTTGTAAAATAAAAGCTTAACAACCCCCTTGGTGTTGGCATCAATACTGAAGGGTGAGTTAAAGTACTCAGGCCTACCGATGTCTTGAAAGGCTTGCTTAACATAAGTGAGCCAAAGAATTGAGGCCATATTATCTAGTCTGATGCAGTCCTCCAGGCCCAAGCAAGAGAAACTGGTCTCAGCAGAGGACCCTATTTTTATCCGCAAAAGCAAGGGTGCAATTCTCACATGATCCTCCAGATAGTGGATGCCCAATTCTGTGTGTACGATATAGCTTGCAGTGGTCTTGCAAACAGTTAACAGCTTACACAAAAATGTATTTTCTAGGGCTTTCAGACTTTTTGAATTAACATAACCCCACACTCCTGCCCCATTTGTCCCCATTAGGAGGCATTTGCTTTTATACAGCAAAGTCAACTCTTTAATGGGCTTATGACCTAACTTCCCTGCAAATCCAAATACTGCCTCACAGCCCCCTGCAAATTTCTGTGCCCTTTGAGTGAGTAAATTAATCCATTTTAGATTAGCCTTGAATAAAATACCTAAATAATTAAAATTGGGAACCTTGGATATTAGAATCCCCCTTCTACGAATTTTAGTGTACGAGTATTGTTAGGGCCGCAAGTCATGATGTAAGATTTTTGGCTGTTCACCTTTAAGTCAAGGTTACCCATAAAATTGTAAAAGGAATATAGCAAGATCTGAAGGGCATTTGCTGTCATGCGATTAAAACCTTGTCGTCGGCATATAAAAGGATGGGGACTGAATGGCATCGGCCTTAGGTAAATTTTTACCTGTTTTTACAAGCACTGAATCAAGGGCATTGATGTAAAATAAAAATACAAAGGGAGCTAAAATGCAACCCTACCGTACACCTCAGTTTGACCAGATAGATTGGGTACAGTATATGTTTTGATCATAGCGCACTCTGATGGTAGTCTCCCAATGCATCTCTTGCAAGTGTAAACGTGCACTGCCCGCACTGCTGTAGGTGCAAATATTTTGCTCAATTTTCAATGTTTCGCTGTCAACAATGCAATTTAAACTACTTTAATACAATACACTGCACATTATCTCTAAACATTGATTTTTTTATTGCAGATAACTCTCCGCAATCATATCATGATTTCTACAATCTATACAAACATAATGCATAACATCTGATACATGATATACAAATTGTGACTATTTCCAAAATTAGCGATGATGTCTGTAGTTATTTCCCAATGCATTTCGGGATCAACTGATCCCTTCGTCAGGGGAACTAGAATAAAACATAAATGCCAATGTTAAACACACGCGGAGGGACTGTTGATCATTTAAATTGAATGTGACCATAATGTTATAACCAATCTCCCACAACAGCGCGCTTATGACCTTCTGGTTGTGTGCAAAAAAGTAAAATATAGTTTCCATATTTGTTTGATGATGAAAAAACGATAAACCGGCCTTCACCAAGTGTTGCATAACTCAATATCATAGTACATCACCAACCTTCATGCAACCTAGTGCATTTAAAACCCATACAACAACTCGTGTATGACTTACATCAGATAGCGTATGTCTCTTTGTATCGTGCCCGGTCATGCACGTGTAAGATCCGTCTACAGAGAAATAAGTAATGAGTAATGTAACATATCTGCTGCCAAGCGAATAAATACACCATGCAAGTACTCAAAACCTCTCTGTACTCAGTGACAACCGTTACCTTTCTGCACTCTGTGTTCGGCAATCATTCAGTCTCGACGTATCCAACAAAAAATCTGTGCCGTACCGTAAATAGCTATAAAGAAAAAATGCAGCCGTCAGCTCCGACCTACAATCAACCAGTGTAATTCAGCCCTAAACAGAACCGCTCTCCTCTCACCTCCATGTCCTGACGATAGTCACCGTGTACTCCGTGTCTACAGAACAAGGAAGCCATATCTTTCTGAATCTCCTTGTCGCATAAATCTCTGTTTCTCCATGGACATCAACAATGGACCTGCCCAGTCTGTTCAATCCTACAACGCTACTCTGGCGGCCATCTTAGAACTGTGAAATTCAATATATCCGTGATAATACGGCTGTAACTTGCGTCTCTGGTAGGTGTGTACACCCATACAAAATGATCGTGGAATTGCAACTTCAATAACATTCTACCTGCCATGTTACCACAAAATGCAAATGTCCCAACTTCATTGTCAAGAAATGGATGATGAACTCTACCCCTCCTTACTCGAGTTCAACCTCTATGTTTGAAAATGTAATCCGGTGTGAAAATCAACATAATACCGCCATGCCTGAACTGATGGAGGTAGCTCGAAAGATTTAACTATCGATGAACCAAAATCTCAATCTCAACATTCTATACCGTGTGTGACCCTTTGTCATCCAATCCTCTGAACCGTGTGGGTACCGACAATCTATGCCTAATGAATCCTAGGTTGAAGACCTCTCACTATAAACGTGGATCAACCAATCTATACCTGATGTGTATAATGATGGTGTCAAGTGTATTGTGGGTAATGTCAGACAGATTACATGAACAATCCCGTAACATTAAACACATGGTAAAACATCATTTGTGACCTAAACAACCCCATGGCGTAAAGCACATTGAGAAACATAGGGCCCGATTCTGATGCGGTTAGGAAATCTTCCCGATCAAATTGGTTTGGAAATGGTTTCCGACCGACTCGGATCGGGAGAGTCCTACCGACCGAGTATGATGCATCCGGATGCTTCCAGATACGATTTGGTTGGACTCCCATTGACTTCTATGGGAAGCCTATGTTCCTAACCGCATCGTAATCTGGCCCTCGGTTGGGAAGACACGTTCCCGATCCGATTGGGAAGGAGCAAATGCCATTAGGAGGCCTTCCTAACCGCATCGGAATCGGGCCCTAGGTGGGAATGCTTTCCTAACCGCATCGGAATCAGGCCCATAATGTGTAGCAACATATTTAGTACAGTTACCATGATGTATAAACATGAATAAACTAATACACTGTGATCACTATGTGTGTGTCTGTGAAATTGAAAATGAAAAAAATTTGGCGCTTCTACCTGTTGGGATGGTCACTCTGATTGATGTTCTAGTAAGGTGCGGAATTAAAGATAACAACTCATATCTAGTTTATCATTTAATCCTGCGGGCATCATGGTGTTCAGATATATTATCCACCACATTTCTCTTTGTGATAGCCATTTAGCATTATCCCACTCTGGGATTAAGGTTATTTTCTCCAATATCAAGAATCTCAATTGTGGTATGTTATGGTTAAGCTCCATTCAGTGCATAGCCAAACTCGAATTCGGATTTTTATTGCAAATGAGACTCTTGTGCTCAGTGATTCGAATTTTAATTTTTCTTTCCATTTTGCCAACGAACATTTTTCCACAAGGGCATTTGATACAATAAATCTCGAACATGGAGTTGCAATCTGTAGAGTCACTCAATTTGATGATCTTTCCAATTTGAGGATGTGTGATGGTTTTACCAGTGATGATGTTGTTACAATGAACGCAGTTATAACATTTTTCATGCCGGCTTCTGTTTCACTGCTGTTGGATGCTTTTTCAGATAGTAGTTCCTTGATGTTCCGACTCCTAGTTTACGCGAATAAAGGTTTTTCTCTGAACAAGCCTTTGAACCCTGTCTCACATTGAAGCAATTCCCATCGGTGATTTAAAATCTTTTTAATGTGATTGGACTTGGTGAAAAATTTGGAAACAAAGACCATCCTGTCTTGATCTTGTTTGACCTTAGTTTGTAGCAATTCGCCTCTGGGTATGCTTCCTGCTCTCAATTCAGCTGCTGAAATTACTTTCATGGGATATCCGCGTGCTTGAAATTTATCTCTTTGTTTAGTCATTTCACTGGCTAATGCTTGTAGTGATGATGATATTCTCTTAGTTCTTAACATTTGTGAGTAGGACAAATTTTGCAGAAGAGCAGGTGGGTGAAAGCTAGTATACAACAAAGAATTGTTGCGGTCGGTTACTTTGTGATGAACAGCTGAGACTAACTTTCCTTGTGTTTTAGTAATAAGCACATCCAGAAATGAAATTTGATCTTTATCTATCTGGTGGGTAAATTGGATGCGCAAGTTTTTTTGGTTCAATTCAGTTATTTTCTTTATTAATTCGTCTCCAGTACTGTTCCAAATCAAAAAATATCATCAATGAAACGTCTGTAGAATATTAAATTCTCATGCCAGCCTGGATCGGAGAGAATGAAGTTTTCTTCGAATTTGGACATGTACGTGTTCGCATACGCAGGAAGCTCCAGAAAAACCCATTGATGTTCGGCTAATCTGTAAATAAAACTCATCATTCCACTTAAAGTAAGTGTGCTGTAAGCAAAATTGTAATAACTCAAGAATGAAAACTTTGTTGGATGCTATGTTAGTTTGCTGCAGTAGTGCCTATTCACAAGCATCGATACCTTCATTCAATGGAATGGATGTATAAAGTGCTGTCACGTCAATCGTACACAGAATCCAAGTAGAGGTATCTTGACCCTCAATTTGTTTCAAAAGTTGTAAGAAATGTGTTGTGTCCTTGATGTATGTTGTCCACTGCTGAACAAAGGGTTGCAAAAAGTAATCAATGTATTTGCCTAGTGGTTCAAACACAGACCCACATCCGCTCACTATGGGTCTGAATGGTGGATTTGTCAAACCTTTATGCACTTTGGGCAACATATATAACTTGGGGCATCTGGGATGTTTGGTTGATAAGTATCTTTGAGTGTTTGTTAGTGATCCATTCCATTTCCAGGGCCTTTTCCAAAATGCTGCTCAAAGTCTTCTTAATGTCATTGATCGGATCCTGTGGCAATTTCAAATATGTCGTTTGATCGTTCACGTGTTCCTGTACTTTTGTTATGTAGAACGTAATGTCCATAACTACCAGTGCTCCTCCTTTGTCGGCCAATTGAAAAGTTAATGACTGGTCGCTTGCCAATTCTTGTATAATGTGTTATTCATACGTATTCAAATTTTTCTTGATTTTCGGCCTGAAGGTCAGATTCTCAAAATCCTTCTTGACTAGAGCCTCAAATGCATCCAGTATTTTATGGGAACTAGGAGCTATGAATGTGCTCCATGGTTTGAACTCCTTGTACTCTTGTGAAACCTCATTCTCAAGTATAATGTTGCTCTCTGGCAAAGTAGGAACAATGTTGGTGAAGAAATGCCGTAGTCTCAGATTAAGCATGAATTTAAATAGACATACTTCCATTTCTATTTTATTAGTGTGATACGTGGGTATTTATTAGTGTGATATTAGAATTTTTAAATTATGAAATGTTGTTTTAGAAGCGGGATGTTGGGTTTGTAGGGGATAAGGGTGGGAGTGTTTTAAAAGAATGAACATTTTTATAATTTAATTTAAAATTTAAATTGTATATTTAAAAAATAGAGTTATTAGCAATGGTATGTTGGGTTTATAGGGGATGGTGTTGGTGAGAATTTAAAATTTGAAAAAAATACAAAATTAAATTGAAAATTTAAATTTTAAATTGAATTATTTAATTTATGAGTGCAAATTTGTGTTTATAGGTAAGAGGGCTGGGGAGTGTTTTAAAATATAATGTAATATTTTTAAAATTTTAGATTTTTAAAAAATATTAGAATACATTTCAAAATAATTAATTTAATTAAAATGTAATAATTAATGTGTGTAAAATTTGATTTTATGGAATTTTGAATATAAAATTTTAATTAATTTTTAAGTAATAAGAATGGTAAAAATATTGGTCAAAAGATTTAATTTAAATGTATATTTATTAACTATATTTACTCAATGTATTTGAGTTTATTAATAGATTAAAATATTGAATTGTATGTAATTTATATAATGAGAAAACAAAATACTAAGGGGCCGATTCCGATTTCGGCCGGAAGGGCACGGAACGATGGCCGGAGCCCTTCCGACTGAATCGGAACATGCCGGCCGGATTCCTTTCCGACCGAGCCATTCCGATGGGCTCGGTCGGAGAGGAATCCGACTCGGATTTCCGGATGGCTTCCGAGCGTCCGCCGTCCGGAAATCCTTCAGTACTCCCCGGCCGCCTCTTCACGACCGAGGGAGTACGATGGCAGTTTCACTGCCTTTTCGTGCTGGTCTTTCCGGCACGAAAAGGCAATCGGAAACTGTCTTTGGGGGCCCCCAGTAGGGCCCCCATGGGTGCGAGGCCGCCGAATGGCGGCCTGGGGGCACCTATGGTGCCCCTCTGTTGATCCCTGCACCCGGTGGCAGGAACCTTGGGGTGCCGGCCACAGGGTGCAGGGATGAACTGCACCCCTGCTTTTCACAATGCAAGCATGCATCCCACTCGGAATGCATGCTCCCATTGTGAAGTATACGAGTGCGACCAAACAGGGTTCGGTCGCATTGTACTTGCAGGGCCATAACCGACGACAGCAGGTCGGTCGGTTACGGCTCCTGACCAAAGTCGGACGGACCTGAGTCCGTCCGACATCGAGAATCGGCCCCTTAGTTGTTTTTCATAATATTTATTTATTAATTAGTAATAGTAATATATATATATTTTTTTAAATTGAAAGAAATAAAATTTGAGAGTAGTGGTTTTATAAAATATTAATTATGTACAATATGTTATAATTTAATTAAATGTGTAGTGTCCTGCATTTTCCATTTTTGTAGTAACTGGAGGGTAATAGTAAATTATATAGTTTTATTAAATAAGATATTTGTTTGTTTAATATTAACTGCAGTGGGTATAGATAATTATATATGTTTAGTATCCAGCATCTTCCCTGACTTAATACTAACTGGAGTGGGAATAGTAAATTATATATCTTTAATGTCCAGCACCTTCCCTGAGTATATATTAACTGGAGTGGGAATAGTAAATTATGTATGTTTAGTGTCCAGCACCTTCTCTGACTTAATACTAACTGGAGTGGGAATAGTAAATTATATATGTTCAGTGTCCAGCACCTTCCCTGACTTAATACTAACTGGAGTGGGAATAGTAAATTATATATCTTTAATGTCCAGCACCTTCCCTGAGTATATATTAACTGGAGTGGGAATAGTAAATTATATATGTTTAATGTCCAGCACCTTCTTTGACTTAATACTAACTGGAGTGGGAATAGTAAATTATATAGGTTTATTGTCCAGCACCTTCCCTGATTTAATACTAACTGGAGTGGGAATAGTACATTACATAGGTTTAGGGGTCGATTCCGATTCGGGCCGGAAAAAGCACCGACCGACTCGGAGCCGGAAAAATTACCGACCGACACGTACCAGTGGCGCCCGACACGCCAAGTACGATGCAAGCCGCGATAAATCCGACCGACACGTCAGGAAACCAAGCCGACCGACCGAGCCGCTCGGAAAATAGCAATCCGGCCGGAAAAACATGCGAATCCAACCGACCGACACGCACCCGGAACAAATCCGACCGAATCGTACCCGCCAACTCCAACCCGCAAAGTACGATGCAAGGCGCGAAAAACCCGACCGAGTCGGACGGAGGACAAGCCGTACGACCGACACGCATACAAAACCGAGCCGAAGCAACACAATACACCGCGACCGACGCGTACGCAGCATACAAAACTGCACAAACACAGCGTGAACGAAGCGGGAGAACACCGTACGAGACCAATGCAGGGTCCGACTCGGTCACAAGAACGTTTCCAACATACACAAACAGCACAAAGGAAAAATCACCCAAAAAAGGCCAAACAAGCAATTAGCAAGCCAATAAATACTGGGGGGGTGGGGACAGAGAACAAAGACACACCCACAACTCCACCTATATAAAGGACACAAATCACTACCATGAGCCTTTGCAAATGCCATTCCACTGCCAGCACCCAAGAGAAAGCAACCACACACCCACAGCTCACCCCTCACACAAGCCACACACCATCAGCACACCAACAAATACCTACCTCACATACACCCAGCAAAACACACACTCACACACCCTCACCTGCACACCAACACACACATCACTCACCATCACCACCCATCACCATGCCCCCAAGAAGAATCCCAAGTTCCTAGATTGTGAATTGGAAGTCCTGGTAGACGAGATCCTCAGGGTGGAGCCACAGCTGTTTGGCACTCTGGTCCAACAGACCCCCATGTCGCAGAAAACCAAGATGTGGGAGAGGATCATCAACAGGGTGAACGCCCAATCACCATGTCGGCGCACAAAGACGGACATCCAGAACAGGTGGTATGACGTGCGCAGGAGGGTACGGGACCTGCTGAAGATAGACTACATCAACAGCCAACATACCGGCAGTGGCCCTCCTGCCAAGCCAATATACCTCAGGCCCTGGGAGGAGAAGGTGCGGGCCATCCTTCCGCCAGTGAGCGTATATGGACTAGAGAACATCCCAGAGCCTGGTGAGTACACAACAAATGTACACAATAAACTGCCACAAAACACACACATCACTGTCAAGGGGAGAGTCAAACCATGCACACATAGCAATTACACAGCAACTAGAACAGAATCATCCCAAAATGTGTATGTCAGTCAGATAAACACAACACATGCCATCAAAAAGTCACATCCAACTGTGCCAACACATGTACAAACACAACCACAACTACAGCTAGGCAGTGGCACAAATAGAACTAACACACACATCCACACATGTAGCCACCACACCAACACCAACACACAGTGAAGACCACTCAAAGGAAGGAATTCTGTGTATGCTGGCCAAGTCAGTGTAGCCAATAGCATCATGGGAGTCGCAGTCACACATATTGCTCCCCCACAACTGTCCCATCAACACCACCCTGAACCATGCTCACATCACAGGGAGTGGAGAAGGACTCACAAGATGGCTGACACTGGCTACTGCTGTGGGGAGCACAAGGCCCTGCTGCCAACTGTGCACCAACAAACAGCAGGACACCACTGACTGACATCCTGAGAGACAACTTACACTCCCTGCAATGCAAGCACGTTCCATGGTGGGCTATCTGGCTGGCTGGGTGGGAAGGGGGACTTGCAGCACTGACCATAGTCACCAGCACCTCCCCTCACACCCCCAACACAAACTCCACAGTACCCACCTGGTAGAATGCAATGCCCTCCATCCTAACACAAGATCCCACAAAGCACCACCACCCTGGGTTATGTTGTGTGAAGCACAGGGACACTCTTGGGACTCTTAGCCAAACAACTGCCAGGACAACACTCCCAGCCATCCTGTCAGCACAGCCAGCCCACCCCACAGGGAAGCAGAGTCAAAGGAAGGAAGCATGGGCATGCTGGGAAGGGGGTGGAGGCAATAGCATGATGGGAGTCGTAGTCACAGACATTGCTCAGCCTCACAACTGGCCCATCAACACCACCCTGAACCATGCTCACATCACAGGGAGTGGAGAAGGACTCACAAGATGGCTGACACTGGCTACTGCTGTGGGGAGCACAAGGCCCTGCTGCCAACTGTGCACCAACAAACAGCAGGACACCACTGACTGACATCCTGAGAGACAACTTACACTCCCTGCAATGCAAGCACGTTCCATGGTGGGCTATCTGGCTGGCTGGGTGGGAAGGGGGACTTGCAGCACTGACTATAGTCACCAGCACCTCCCCTCTCACCCCCCCACAAACTCCACAGTACCCACCTGGTAGAATGCAATGCCCTCCATCCTAACACAAGATCCCACAAAGCACCACCACCCTGGGTTATGTTGTGTGAAGCACAGGGACACTCTTGGGACTCTTAGCCAAACAACTGCCAGGACAACACTCCCAGCCATCCTGTCAGCACAGCCAGCCCACCCCACAGGGAAGCAGAGTCAAAAGGAAGGAAGCATGGGCATGCTGGGAAGGGGGTGGAGGCAATAGCATGATGGGAGTCGTAGTCACAGACATTGCTCAGCCTCACAACTGGCCCATCAACACCACCCTGAACCATGCTCACATCACAGGGAGTGGAGAAGGACTCACAAGATGGCTGACACTGGCTACTGCTGTGGGGAGCACAAGGCCCTGCTGCCAACTGTGCACCAACAAACAGCAGGACACCACTGACTGACATCCTGAGAGACAACTTACACTCCCTGCAATGCAAGCACGTTCCATGGTGGGATAACTGACTGGGTGGGTGGGTGGGTGGGAAGGAGGTCTGGCTGTCAACCAAACACAATCAATGCAGACCATGTTCACACCCCAGAGAATACATAGAAATGCCCAAATAATGCAGGACAATGTGCCACACCAATATCAACCCCTGACTGTGACGACTTAGGACAATACAATGTACAGGCCCGCACCCCGAGGCACAGTCACAACTGTCAGGTGTGTCAACCACTGATGCCTGCAGAAACATGACATACATTGTTTGTGTCTCCCAAAAACAGGTGATGATAGGGACACAGCAGCAGACGCTGAGGAGTCCCAGTCCCAGGCTCAAGAGGATGCCGAGCTCACTGGCGTCGTACAGCCTCTGTCCTCCTCGGACGATGAAGAACAACCTGGCACATCCGGTGCAAGTCAACATGCTGCACCAGCAGGACCACCAGCTGCAGCACCAGCAGGTCCACCAGCTGCACCCCTGCACCCACCCCTCCAACGACTGTCACCACGAATACCATCCCTGCCGACATGGACAGAATAAGGAACAACACCAGCGCAGTGACCCTGGACCAACCTGGGGCCATGGACACCACCACCACCACCAACCCCCAAGGTGGACCAGGGTTATCTGTGCGTGCAACTGCACACACTGCACATGTCAGCAGGGGTGGTGGGAGGGGTGGGAGACAGAGGTCGCTGCTTGCAGACGTTGCTGGTGTGCATGAAGACCCACAACTGGTACGCATAGCTGATGCGTACCAGTCCAGCACCGGAGAGCTCAGCCAGGTAGTGGGGCTCCTCAGAGACATCAAACAGCAGCAGGCTGCCCATCATGCCCGCTTGGACTCCCACATGTCCCACGTGGAGTCACACATGTCACGTGTGGACTCCCATGTCACGTGTGGACTCCCACATGACCGCGTGGAGTCCAAGTGGGATGTACTACATGAGATGACGGCGGTGCACAGGGACATTTTACAATGCCTCCGCCAGATGAACAGCAACCAGTCCACACCTCCCTGTGTGCCAACAACATCTGGTACCGAACAAACTGCAACTGCCACAGGGAGGGAGGAGGACTCTGGCGGAGAGTCCCCTGCACCGCAGCAGCCTGCACTTGAGGGCCCCCAAGAAGAGGGGTCGTCCGAGGAGGGGAAAGTGAGAGGCTGATGGCCAAGCGCAACTCCCAGGAAGCCTGAACCTGTTCTGGATTTTCGCCTTTGTGCACAGACTGTTCACCCTGTTGATGGCAACACTACTCCCACACATTGCATGGGGAGTACAAGTTGGAACAATGTGTCAGACAACTGTGGCCCCGATACTGGGGATCCTGTCTACCTGGACTTTCTATTCATCTAGGAACTTGGGATTGCAAGATTCATGTACAGCACAATCCATCCTATGCACTATTATCACAGATGTATCACAATACACACTAATACACCATACTTGCCTCTGTCGTGATTCCAACGTGGGTGCTGTTATGGGGATGATGAACTGCAAAATTACACTGTGTATGCGAACTGCAACAGCAAGGACAACACAGGCATGTGAGTACAGGCAACGTGACACATATGAGGGAGACACACCACCAGGGCTACACACACACATACACACCTAGGCCATCTGACTCATTGCCTACACTGATGTTGCCAGGGAAGACGGTGCAATGCACAGACACCACACCCATTCCCAGTTGTAGTCAAGTAGCCCACAGGTGCAGTAAGCAAATGGCAGTCAAATGTGTGACCACAGACAACGCACATCACTAAGTGAAGCACAGGTTTATTACACAGTAGCAACATGCCGTAACCACTACAGATGCAAGGTAACCCCACCTGGTAGCGGGCACACAGTCAACAACTGTAGACAGAAGGAAGTCCATGGGTGTGGCGCACATCACCTGTAGGGACACAACAGCTACCAGCCTGGATGTGCAATCACGTCGTCGGTGGACACAGTTGACCAAGCGAATCTGAAAGTACCCTGTGAAGGACAGAAATGACACACAGTCAAAAGCAATGCAGTACAGGACAGAACAGCAAAACTCATGCACAATACATGTTACAAGATACCCACCCAGAACCAAGTTAGCATGTCAACACTGTTGGGGAGTACAGCCCACCTGTCACCACACATCGCAACACACATCCTGTCAAGTAGCCCATGGACACACTCCAACAGCACCAGAGCACCACCCACACATCATGCCAACTCACATCATTCACATGACACCTCAGGATACTCACATTCAGCTAAAGAAGTTGGTGATGAGCTGTGTGCGGACATCACCATCACCATCATCATCATCATCGTCACTGGCATCGTGGTCCAGGCCAGGATCCTCCACAGGTGGCGGATGTTGGTCATCGTCATCCTGGATGAGAGGCAACTCCTTCCGCACTGCCAGGTTGTGGAGCATGCAGCAGACGATGATAATCTTGCACACTTTCGCAGGGGCATATGGGAGGGACCCTCCGGTCTTGTCCAGGCAGCGGAGCGGCTCTTCAGGAGACCAAAGGTCCGCTCAATCACTCTCCTGGTCCGACCATGTGCCTCATTGTAGCGCATCTGGGCAGGTGTCACAGGGTTCCTGAGGGGTGTCAGCAACCACGGCATGTTGGGGTATCCCGAGTCACCTACGGACAGACAAGTGCACATCAGCTGACTTGGAAAAGTGGGCGGAATACTACAGATCAGATCACACACAATGGCACAAAGTCAGTACACACCGACAAGCCAGGCACGCTGGTTCTGCATCTGTGCCATCAACCTGGGGATGCGACTACTCCTCATCACAAAGGCATCGTGTGCTGAACCAGGGAAACGGGCACACACGTGTGTGATGGTCATGTCTGCAAGACACACCACCAGTGCATTGACCGAGTGGTAGTGCTTGCGGTTCCTGTAGGCCTGCTCCTGGGCCTGTGGTGGTACCAAAGCCACATGTGTCCCATCAATGGAGCCAATGACATGCGGCATCCTCCCCAGGGCATAAAAGTCACTCTTCACGTCAGTGAGTCGTCGCATGATCTAGGGAAATAGATGTACCGGTTCAGGAAGAGCAAAATTGCCGCCAAAACATCGCGGAGCACACGGCTGAACATGGTCTGTGACATCCCACCAGCAGACGCCACAGTATGTTGGAAGGTACCGGTGGCAAAGAAGTGTAGGGCTGCCATCACCTTCACCTTGGGGGTCAGCGCTGTAGGATACGGCCGGCCAGGCTGCAAATGTGGGGACAACTGCACTGCAAAATCCTCAATCAGCTGCCTGGTGAAGCGGTACCGTCGGATGCTGTCCCGTTCCACCATCGTTGCCAGGTCTGGGAATGGCCGATGGACAGCAGGAAGCCCTGCAGTGCAGAGGAGAAGTAAGCAAGATCGTCAGTCACCCCACATATGCGGCATTGAACACACTCAAGATTCCAACATACATCATCATGAGGCACAACTACATGAAGTGTGCAGTACCGGAACGACATTTATGGTACATACATGGCCAACATCTGTCAACACGGTCCTACAGGTGGCATCAATTTGTCCCTGTTTGGCCCATTGGATATCATGATGCTGTGTCACAGTCACCCCCAGTGACATGTGAGGACAGATGTGCCCCAGGCACCACAGCTCAACGACAGGCACATTCCCAGGGACCCTGTAATGCCACATGGACACTGGCATCACCTGGAGTATCATGTGTACACCACAACAAAACAAACATGACCCCCACAGGTAGTGGCCACACTTGCCATGGCAGGAGAGCCATGGACGTCTGTGACACACACGCACAACATCAGAGTCCATGCACACACAACGTGGATGTGGAGACTGTCTCCCATTGTGCACATGAAATCAGAGACATTGTAAACACTACATGCACAAAGACTGTGGAGGGCCATCACTATTGTGCCACTGGGACACCCTGGCTCAAACATACCGTCCCACATGGGACTCACGGGGTATGTGACATGACATACACAAACACCACTGTGAAATGTGACCATGGCACATGCACAGATATGAACAGTTGCACATCACAGTGGTCACGTACACGTAACACCCATGATCCTGTCCCCATGAACACGTGCACAGCCTGGGGGTGGCTGCCCACAGGTGACACCCACAGGACAACATGTACACCAACATACACACAATAGGAAATGCAGCCTTACATGCCTTATGATAAGGTTTGGACAGGCTGTCGTGATGTAGGTGTGCCCCTCACTCCTGGGAGCTATCTGTGGCTGGCATATGTCCATCTGAGACAGGCATGCTGACATATGCCAGTCACATGTACAGTGATGCGTTGTACTGCAATGGACCGATCGGTGCCTCCGGCCGGCCCATTGCATTCAATGTGTCGGGTGCGCGTTGTACCCCTGTGCGCGTTGAACTGCAATGGACCGATCGGTGCCTCCGGCCCGGCCCATTGCATTCAATGTGTGCGCGGTACAGCGTTGTACCCCTAGTGCAGCGTTGAACAGCAATGGACCGATCGGTGCCTCCGGCCGGCCCATTGCATTCAATGTGTGCGAGTGCAGCGTTGTACCCTGTGGCGTTGAACAGCAATGGACCGATCGGTGCCTCCGGCCGGCCCATTGCTTTCAATGTGTGCGAGTGCAGCGTTGTACCCCTGTGCGGCGTTGAACAGCAATGGACCGATCGGTGCCTCCGGCCGGCCCATTGCTTTCAATGTGTGCGGGTGCAGCGTTGTACCCCTGTGCGCGTTGAACAGCAATGGACCGATCGGTGCCTCCGGCCGGCCCATTGCATTCAATGTGTGCGGGTACGCGTTGTACCCCTGTGCGCGTTGAACAGCAATGGACCGATCGGTGCCTCCGGCCGGCCCATTGCTTTCAATGTGTGCGGGTACGCGTTGTACCCCTGTGCGCGTTGTACTGCAATGGACCGATCGGTGCCTCCGGCCGGCCCATTGCATTCAATGTGTGCGGAGTACAGCGTTGTACCCCTGTGCGCGTTGAACAGCAATGGACCGATCGGTGCCTCCGGCCGGCCCATTGCATTCAATGTGTGCGGGTGCAGCGTTAGTACCCCTGTGCGCGTTGAACAGCAATGGACCGATCGGTGCCTCCGGCCGGCCCATTGCATTCAATGTGTGCGGGTGCGCGTTGTACCCCTGTGCGCGTTGAACAGCAATGGACCGATCGGTGCCTCCGGCCGGCCCATTGCTTTCAATGTGTGCGAGTGCAGCGTTGTACCCCTGTGCGCGTTGTAACTGCAATGGACCGATCGGTGCCTCCGGCCGGCCCATTGCTTTCAATGTGTGCGGAGTGCAGCGTTGTACCCCTGTGCGCGTTGAACTGCAATGGACCGATCGGTGCCTCCGGCCGGCCCATTGCTTTCAATGTGTCGCGAGTACGCGTTGTACCCCTGTGCGCGTTGTACTGCAATGGACCGATCGGTGCCTCCGGCCGGCCCATTGCATTCAATGTGTGCGGGTACGCGTTGTACCCCTGTGCGCGTTGTACCTCAATGGACCGATCGGTGCGCACCCATTGACAATGGGCTTGCCTGGCAACGGACGCGTTTTCGAATATTCGAGCGAGTCGGTTGCTGGAAAATCAGTTGGTCACCCACAACAATGTTGCAAAATCATGTATGTCATGAAGTTGAAATTTTGAAGGATGCTGTGGGCGTGTTTTGGTGCTGCTATTCCATGGATTGGCCATATTCAGAAGATGCAAGCGACTTGGACCTATCACTTTGGACACAAGGGACAGTATCTGCCTCTCCAGCACATATATATTGCTGCATGTTCCCCTGAGAGCCCACTTGCCTGCACTACATGCTCCAGGACGACATCTGCCACTGCACTGCTGCTGTCTCTGCCCCTCTGGACCCTGCAATGGCACGTACTGTGGAGAGAGCCCCAGCCTTCAGCCTTGAAGAGAACCAGGCCCTGCTGGACAGCCTACTTCCACAGTACAGCAAGCTGTATGGGACACCAGGGGAGCAGGTGAGTGTTCTGTGCACTGCCTTTCTGAATGTGCATTTTGTCTGACTAGCAAGGCTGAGAGTCAGCACACCACTGGCTAGCAGGCTCACTGAGTAGTTGTCACCCCCCATAGTGTGTAGTGACTTGCACTGGACAGGTATGGTGCAGTGACAGTGCTTCTGAACAGGGTTTTACTCCCCATGCTATGATACCATGTAGTGACTTCTGGAAAACTGTCCATGGGCAGCCGTGCACTGCCTGGGTACACCATGTGCCCCTGTGATTGCGACATGTATATGCAACTGTGTCATGCACGGATATGTTGCATGTGTAGTAATGTCCTTATCACTTTGTCATCCTGACAGGCTTCTGCCCATCGGAAGCATGAGATCTGGAAGGACATCGTCCGGGCTGTCCGGTCCGTGGGGGTCTACAAGCGCCGGATCCGCAGCTGCCAAAAGAGGTGGCAGGACCTTCGGGGCTGGACCCGGAGGATTGCACGAGGTCCAGCTGAAGCTGTCGCCTCCTCGCAGGAGGGGCGGAACACGGACCCTGACCCCCACATGCTCAGGATCCTGGCGGTGGTCTTTCCAGACCTGGATGGGCAGCTGAAGGCCAGAGAGCAGCAAGGAGGGGGTGAGTCAAAGACTGCACTGTGTACTCTGTCTAACATGTTATGTGCCCTCCTCGGGCCAGGTTGAACTGCCACAGTACAGCAGTCATGTTGTCCAGGAGCCATGTCCCTCTATTGTGCACTGCCCACTCCTCATCTGATACCCAGGTGTGGCCCTTACATGCAGGGAATTCTGTCACTTAGGACTGTGTCCTTGCAGTTTGCTTGACTCAAGGTGGGAGACAGCATCTGTTTCCCTGACTCTGTGGTGGGCATCATGGGTGGGTCCATTGCTTACACAATGCCTGTATTCTGACATGTATTCAGCGTGTTACTTTGATCTGTGGTCCAATTGCTGAGCTGATCCACCACATGTGGCTGGGGTACCTGGCACACACCCATGCTGTGGGTGGGAACAATGTTTGGGCCCCAGGAGTATGTATATGACGTGTGTCACACATACTTAGCCAGCTGCCTACAGTCCAGGGCTCATCCCTCATTCATGTGGGGCTGGACAGTCATGCCTACTCCAGGCCATACAATACACTCTGTACTCCCACTCCCGTGTATCAGAGGACACATTGTGCACAGTGATTTGCCCCTCAGGTGTCTGCCTCTGTGTCAGTGTGCTGTGGATTAGTCGCCAGGACTGCTGTGGAGTTTCTTGGTAGGGGCTCAGCATGCCACTGGAGATGTGACCATAGGAGACGATACTTGTGTGACACATAGGTGTCTGATCAGCTGCCCATGCAGACTGGGGCATGTAAATGTGAAGTTCAGGCAGCTGTTCCCCATGCACAGCAGAGTGTGAGGGCTCAGGTTCAGAGGGTAGTGTCACAGGTCTCCCATATGTCCAATAGGTATGACCTGGACAGATGAGGGTTAAGAGGATGTGTTGTGGGGGGGATGTACATGTGCACTTGTGCAGCTCCAGGACTTGCATTCCCCATGACCTACTATTGTGACACAGTGCAGAGTGTTGTTGTCTGGCTGCAAAGTCATACATCACTGAGACAGTGATGTATGACTTTGCAGTCATGCCTCCGCCATGGCATGTGTCTACTGATTGGTGATCCTGCAGGGGAGTGACATGTGCTACATGCACACCATAGTGGCGCTGGCTATCAGGACATGGGTGCATCATGGTGTCTGTCGCTGGTATGCATCACATGCATTTCCTATTTGACTCTGGGCATCCCTTACATCCGTAAACCTGTACTGACTCAGTGGCAAGAGCTGTGATGTGTCCACACCGTGTTCTCTGCACTGTCCAACTACTGTGTACTTGGTGCATGTGTCAACACTGGGGTGTTGCAATCCAACAGACACCAGACAGATGGGTGCAAGGCCATGTGGGATGTGAGTGCCATGCTTGGCATCAGACTGACAATTGACTTCTCCTGTTCAATTAGTGCACTTTTAGCAATGTACAACTAATGATGCCAGGGCTTGCTCTGTGATGTGCTGTGCTCACAGTGGTGTGTGCGTTATGTGCAGGTGACTGATGTCTGTCTGTTTCCCCATTGTTTGCAGATACATCCACGGCCACGGAAGGGGACAGCTCCACGGACCAGGAGGAGCCGGAGAGCCAGACTGGGTCAGCAGCCGAGGAGTGGTCGGAGGGACCCAGTGGCACGGAGGGCGAGGGAGCCACACCGAGGAGTCCTCAGCAGCATCCACCTCAGCTGAGGACCAGAGCAACTCGGAGGATGACTCCCTTGTGGAGGCGGGTGTCAGCAGCCACCACACCCCAGCTAGTGTTGCTGTCCCCGCCACCACCAGCACCACCACCGCCCTCCCATCGGCTCCCATTCCCCAGGTCCGTGGAGGCTCCCATGTCCGGGAGCGTGTCTCCTTTGGGCCAGGCACCGCAGCCCCTGCCCCTGTGTCCCCTGCTGCCCTGAGTGAGGAGTCTGTGTACCTCCTTCGCCAGCTCCATGTAGGGCAGACAGCCATGCTGAGTGTCCTCCATGCGCACACCGCGCTGTTGACTCAGCTGGTGTCGTTCATGGAGGGCATCTCATCGGGCATGTCTGACCTACAGAGGGCAATAGGTCCATGGACTCCTCCCTGACGGCAGCAGTGTCCCTCCTCAAACGGTCCCTCACCCCTCCTGCCTCTGCTCCATCCACACTCCCCAGCACCTTACCCATCCCAGGCACACACACACTGGCACACACCAGCACACACACATCCAGCACACTGACACACACGCCAATGACAAAACGCACACGCAAGCACATTCAGGGGACTGAAGCCAGACTCACAGGGGATGGGGCCCTGGAACACACACATGCATCCACATGCACTGCGCAGTCCTCAGTTCCCTCTCCCTCCAAAGCACCCTCCCTTGCCTCACCTGCAACCCCAAAGTCACAGCAGCTCTTCCTCTGTGACCTCGGCCTCTTCCCCACCGATGAAGCTGCTCCAGCATCCCGGGGAAGAGGAAGCCCACCCACACGGAGCAGAGTGCCCCTCGCCCCCGGACACCCTCCCCCAGGCGCAGACGGACTGAGGCCCCCACCCGCAAGTCCCCGGAGTGCTAAGAGCAAGACCCCGCCACCGCCCTGCAGCTCAGGCACAAGGTCTCCGTCCTCCATCCCTCAGGCCCCCACTGCACAGGTGCCCCCACCACACCCTGCCCCAGGTTCCCCCACCCACAGATATACCATCCCCAAGATGCTCCGGCCTTCTCCCCCTGCCACTTGCTCTCCCAGCACCACACCCCCCGCTGCGCTTGTCTGTGCCACTGATGTGGTGAGGGTGTCCCCCCTCTGTCCAACCCACCTTGCCTGTTCCCCATTCTCCTCCCCTGGAGGTAGGCACTGCAGTGGAGTCCACTACCGCCCTGTCTGACTTGGGCACTGCAGTGGCGGACCTGTCCACCCCATCTGCAGGGTCCACTGCAGTTGTGCCGGCACCCACGACATCTGTGTCATGCCCCCAGTTGTGCCGGCACACACCATGTCAGACACCTCCACTGCAGTTGTCAGTGGCTCTCCAGCACCCACCACCCCTTCCCTGACTCCCCCTGGTGAGCCCTGATCCTGTCCCTGCGGTGCCTGGCCTGCCCCCGGTTGCCCCTCCTAGTGGATTGTCCCTGGTATTGTGCAGGCATGCGTAGGGTGACATCTGCCAGTGTCACCCTGTTTGAACTTTGACAATGGACTGGCCATTGGCCTTTGCTCTTTTTCAGGACTTCGTTTGGCCTCAACACATATGCTGAATAAAGCAACTTTCTTTTCTCTAGTGCTCATGCTTCAGATGTACATGTTGTTGGTGCAGCTAACCATGCCCTTGCTGCAGTGATGGTGATATCTGGTCTCATGATTATGAAGTGTTACTGTGCAGGAACCCATGTGGTCCAGGGGAATGTGTCCTATCATGTGGTGTATCCATGTCATCAATAGCAGCATCTGAGGGTGTCATGTGTTCAGTATTTGGCAATGGGTTTCCTACTTACATTGGCAATTTCATATCTGTGGCTTCCACCCCTGCACATCTGTTGTGCCTGCCATCGTTGCATTTGTCTACTTCCCTGACCGTGTTGCCATCTCCAGTGGACATGCAGGTTTGGGCATCAATGGGGAGGGACTCATCCGTGTAGTCAGTGCAACATTGCTATACAAGTGTGTTGGATCTGTGCTGATGATTCCGTTGGCACATCCATGACCAGGCTGATGTGATGGGAGCCCTCATTTGGTGCTATTTGTTGATTGTGTGACCAAGTGCTCAGCTGACATGATGGGGCCCTACTGAGGCAACATATGGCACAGCTTTCCTCACACAGGAGTGGAGTCCCCTCATGGCAGTGTGTACACGTGTGACATTGCCTGCGCCCAAGGTGTGTGTTGTATGTGCATGTCTGTGTGTTCACTTCCATTCATCTGCGCATGCTGTGATCCCTAGTGTTGTACCTGTTTGTGATGCTTGCTGACTTGAGCTATGTTCCCCAAAGTCTTCTCCCTGTGTTCTCTGTGATGTGGGTGCATGGCACATTACTGGTCATCAGGGTGTCACCCATAGGTGTGTTTGCTGTCAGGGCAGAGTTTGTGTGCTGACGCAGATGGGTCCTGATCAGGTTTCCCTTTGGCACTTGTTGTTTGCCCCTGTCATGTGATTTCCAGTTTGTGTTATCTTTCAGTGATTGTGACACGTTGTGTGTGTGACTGCTGGCACTCCTTAGGGTCCGGGCTGCAATGTTGGTTGTTGTCTATGTGTGTTCTTTGTGGGTGACCTTGGCTTCTTCATTGGTGTGTGACTGTGGCTGGGATCCCATTGGTCGGTGTGGTATTGCCGTCATGTCCATGTACAGCGTAGTGTGCAGTGTGTCAGACATTCAGGAGTCTTGTTGAGTGTACATGTGTGATGTGTTTCTACACCTTGGTTCCCACCCACCACCCTGGAATAGTAATGGGTGCATGTGCAATGTCACCAGTGCATGTGTACTTCACTGCTGCACATTGTTGGAGGTCGAGGGGTGTGGTCTTGAGTGTGTGCAGATGAGAGTTGTTGCCCGGCTAGTCCCCTGCCTCCATGTTGGCCTTGGCTTACTGGCCATGCTGATTGATTTGTGCTTGTGTAGGTGTGATGGTAGTTAGTTGCTCAGGACACCTGACTGTGGTTCACAGTGTGAACGACATTTAGCTTTGTCATCACAGTGGTATTTTCTTCAGCCCAGGGTCACCACATTGTGGGGGCCCTGGGGAGTGGTGCTGTGGTGTGTCTGTGACTTGCTGTGTCAGTTGTTGTTCCTACGTGCCTGTGTGACATGTGTGTTTTGTGCTCCCTCTCACCTGTCAATGCCTGCTTGCCCACATAGGGGATTTGGATCCATGAGTTACCTTAGTGTGGCAGTGTATGCACATCTGTATGATTGGTATTCAGCTCTCCTCATGTGTTGTGTTGTTGCCTGGGGACACTGGCACCCCCACCCCTCACCTGCTGTGTATGATGACAGTGTTGGTCTGCCTGTTTGTGTTTGTGCATCTGCACCACTGCATTGGCATATCTTGGGTGTGCCATTGGCTGTATGTTGTTTGGTGTGTTTCCCCTGCTGTCCCTGGGACTCCTAGGTCATCGGTCAGCACAGTGATCATGGTTTGTGTGTCCCATTGCTGCCATGGTATGGTATCTGTTCACCTCACATCTGCTGTCTCCACAGGGTATCTGCATTTGTGTGCCCATTGGTGCAAATATGTGGTTCTGCATTCTGATGGTCACTTCTGTCATTGTGTCATTGATGACTGTTGACGGTCTCAGCCCCCATGGGTGTTGTTTGTCTGCACATGGCCAAAGGAATGTTTCATTTGCACTGCAGTATTTGGCTCCCCCAATTTATGTTGCAATGGGACACATACACTACTTTGCCACAGATGAGTTTTTGGTTCTGTGACCAGGAATGATCCATGCAGTTTGGCAGTTGCAGCTCTTTCTTTGTCAACAATTACCTTTTGGTCACTGTGATGATTAGGGTGTAGACCCCATTGCCACAATGGTCAAAATGTGCTTCAGCTATGGACCCCACACTTGCCTTTTGGTCACTGTGATGATGGGGGTTTAGACCCCATTGCCACAATGGTCAAAATGTGCTTCAGCTATGGACCCCACACTTGCCTTTTGGTCACTGTGATGATGGGGGTTTAGACCCCATTGCCACAATGGTCAAAATGTGCTTCAACTATGGACCCCACACTTGCCTTTTGGTCACTGTGATGATGGGGGTTTAGGCCCCATTGCCACAATGGTCATGGGCTGCTTGCATTGTGGGTGCCACACACATATATGTGTGGCACATGTGCTAAGGGGTCACATTGTATGTTCAATGTCATGTTCGGTGTTGTAGGCATTTGACACAGCCTGCTCACACGCTTGTCATGGTGGTGGGGGGATGTCTTAATCTTGCATTCCCTAGGTTGTGGTGTGCTTGTTGTGTCATGCATTGTCCATCCTATGAGTGGGGGTGGTAGTAGTGGTAGGCATCCTGCCCCCTGGCTAAGGGTGGTAGTAGTGGTGGGCATCCTGCCCCCCTGGGTGAGGGTGGTAGTAGTGGTGGGCATCCTGCCCCCTGGGTGAGGGTGGTAGTAGTGGTAGGCATCCTGCCCCCCTGGGTGGGGGTGGTAGTAGTGGTAGGCATCCAGCCCCCTGGCTAAGGGTGGTGGTAGGCATCCAGCCCCCCTGGCTAAGGGTGGTAGTAGTGGTGGGCATCCTGCCCCCCTGGGTGAGGGTGGTAGTAGTGGTAGGCATCCTGCCCCCTGGGTGGGGTGGTAGTAGTGGTAGGCATCCAGCCCCCTGGCTAAGGGTGGTGGTAGGCATCCAGCCCCCTGGCTAAGGGTGGTAGTAGTGGTGGGCATCCTGCCCCCTGGGTGAGGGTGGTAGTAGTGGTAGGCATCCTGCCCCCTGGCTAAGGGTGGTAGTAGTGGTGGGCATCCTGCCCCCCTGGGTGAGGGTGGTAGTAGTGGTAGGCATCCAGCCCCCCTGGCTAAGGGTGGTAGTAGTGGTAGGCATCCAGCCCCCTGGCTAAGGGTGGTAGTAGTGGTGGGCATCCTGCCCCCTGGGTGAGGGTGGTAGTAGTGGTGGGCATCCTGCCCCCCTGGCTAAGGGTGGTAGTAGTGGTAGGCATCCTGCCCCCTGGGTGAGGGTGGTAGTAGTGGTGGGCATCCTGCCCCCTGGCTAAGGGTGGTAGTAGTGGTGGGCATCCTGCCCCCCTGGGTGAGGGTGGTAGTAGTGGTAGGCATCCAGCCCCCTGGCTAAGGGTGGTAGTAGTGGTAGGCATCCAGCCCCCTGGCTAAGGGTGGTAGTAGTGGTGGGCATCCTGCCCCCCTGGGTGAGGGTGGTAGTAGTGGTGGGCATCCTGCCCCCCTGGGTGAGGGTGGTAGTAGTGGTAGGCATCCTGCCCCCTGGGTGGGGGTGGTAGTAGTGGTAGGCATCCAGCCCCCTGGCTAAGGGTGGTAGTAGTGGTGGGCATCCTGCCCCCCTGGGTGAGGGTGGTAGTAGTGGTGGGCATCCTGCCCCCTGGCTAAGGGTGGTAGTAGTGGTGGGCATCCTGCCCCCTGGGTGAGGGTGGTAGTAGTGGTAGGCATCCAGCCCCCCTGGCTAAGGGTGGTAGTAGTGGTAGGCATCCAGCCCCCCTGGCTAAGGGTGGTAGTAGTGGTGGGCATCCTGCCCCCTGGGTGAGGGTGGTAGTAGTGGTGGGCATCCTGCCCCCTGGCTAAGGGTGGTAGTAGTGGTAGGCATCCTGCCCCCTGGGTGGGGGTGGTAGTAGTGGTGGGCATCCAGCCCCCTGGCTAAGGGTGGTAGTGGTGGTGGGCATCCAGCCCCCTGGCTAAGGGTGGTGGTAGGCATCCAGCCCGCCCTGGGTGAGGGTGGTAGTAGTGGTGAGGCATCCAGCCCCCTGGTTGAGGGTGGTAGTAGTGGTAGGCATCCAGCCCCCCTGGCTAAGGGTGGTAGTAGTGGTAGGCATCCAGCCCCCTGGCTAAGGGTGGTAGTAGTGGTGGGCATCCTGCCCCCTGGGTGAGGGTGGTAGTAGTGGTGGGCATCCTGCCCCCTGGCTAAGGGTGGTAGTAGTGGTGGGCATCCTGCCCCCTGGGTGAGGGTGGTAGTAGTGGTGGGCATCCTGCCCCCTGGCTAAGGGTGGTAGTAGTGGTGGGCATCCTGCCCCCTGGCTAAGGGTGGTAGTAGTGGTGGGCATCCTGCCCCCCTGGGTGAGGGTGGTAGTAGTGGTAGGCATCCTGCCCCCTGGGTGGGGTGGTAGTAGTGGTAGGCATCCAGCCCCCTGGCTAAGGGTGGTGGTAGGCATCCAGCCCGCCCTGGGTGAGGGTGGTAGTAGTGGTAGGCATCCAGCCCCCCTGGCTAAGGGTGGTAGTGGTGGTGGGCATCTGGCACCCCCTGGCTAAGGGTGGTTGTGGTGGTTGGCATCCAGCCCCCCTGGGTTGGGGTGGTGGCGCGCATTCAGGCCCCTGTGTGCATATGTGGCATTGGTGATGGGCATCCCGCCCCTATGGTGCTGCTGTTGCTGGTGTAAGTATATTCAGATTCCCAGTGTATGTGTGTGATGTGTCGTGTACGTGTTGTATGTGTTTTGTGGTTGGTGTCTGACTTACCTTCTGCGCCGTACGCGTCCGTGCCTGTTCCGGTAGTAGATGTAGAATATTGGTATGATCGGGACGAAGGGATTCATGGTTGGTTCGTGTCGTTCGTCCTTCTCGTTGCTTTGCGTCGTCCTCGTCGCTTGGCTCCGTCCTCGTCGCTTAGCTTCGTCCTCGTCGCTTCGCGTCGTCCTCGTCGGTGCTGTGTTCGTCTCGTAGCCGTGGATCGTGTTGTGGCGCGGTTCGGAGCTTATGTGCGCCTCTCCCGGATGCTTTGACGTGCCGTGCGTAGCGGCGGGTTCGGCGCGTACGGAAGCGCATCGTACTTGTCCGGCCGGACGGGGCTGCATTTTCCCTTCCGTGCGACTCGATTCGGCGTTTCCGGATTCGCCTCGGTCGGAGAACAGGACCTGGTTTGGGTGAGTACGGCTCGGCCGGGATTTTTGCTGTTGTGCGCATCGTACTTGCTCGTTCGGTGTGCTGTACGGATCGGTCGGGAAACTGGCTTTCGCATGGCTTTTTTCCCGACCGAATGCTATTGGGTGCGCCTCCGACCGAGATCGGAATCGGCCCCAGAGTGTTATCCAGCTTGATTAACAAAGCCCCAAAAAAAAGATATAGATCATCTGGGAAGAAGGAAAAGGGAAAGAAGAAAAAAAAAGGAGAAAGAAAAGAAGAAGGAAAAACTTATGAATTATCAGTTATAATTATAATTAGTAGTTTCAGATTATTTCGAAGTCCCTTGTCGCCAACAGTCCAAAACTTCTTGAGCCTCCTGCTCTGTAAATATCAGTCTCGAATGGCCATCTTTGATAATCTTTAAGCGTCCAGGTTCCTGCAGGTAAACCTGTGCCCCTCCGGCCTTTAAAGGATCAATAAACTGGCGTAATTTCCATCTTCTGTCCATTGTGGCCTTGCAAAAGTCCGATCGAACAAATACTGAGAGAGAATCTAGTCGTATAGGGGAAGTAGGATAAGCCTTTATAGAAACCGCTTGTCTTAATAAAAAGTTTCCAAAGTGAATTAGAATAGGCCCAAGAAAGCAACCAGGAGCTTTGTTAGAAATCAATGGTAGCCTGTGTGCACGTTGAATCTGGCTAGCCCAGTCCCAATCCGCCAAGTCTGGGAAGATTTTTTGAAAAGAATTAACAATGTATGCAGGGCAATCCGCACCCTCCAGTCCTTCTGGGACACCAAACAATCGGATATTATTTCGCCGTTGGCGATTTTCCAAATCCTCAATTTTCTGTTGCATGGACCTAAGCTGAATATCAAGTGTCTACAGTTTTAACTGCTCTACTCACATGATCTTCTGTGTCAGCTACCCTCTGATGTAGCTCAGTGATATCGGATGTGAGAGAAGCCACTTGACTCTTTACCTCAGAGAGAGATTGTTTAATTACAGAGCTGTCAGCCCTGGCTTGAGCATAATAATATTGAGCCTCTGTCCTCTGCGCTTGCAATTCATGAAGAATCGCTGCAAGTGATACCTCACCAGGCATTGCCTGTGCATTGATTCGATAATCGCCTTCTATCGCCATGGTGGCAGCTGAGGGGGGCAAGAGAGAAAGAAGCGGAGCTCGCACCAGACTTTATCGCCACCCTTGTCATGATCTCCTTGTTCCGGGGTTACCTTTCCTTGTACAGCATCTAATGGGCCTTGGAGTGTATGTTTAGGTTGAAGAGCCGTTACTGAGCCAGAACCGGAAAGCCGTGAGATTAATTTCTTAACTTCTCCCTTCTTCGTAACCCACTTCCGAAGAGGGCTGTTAGTTGATGTTAATTTACCGGAACTAGCAACACATTGTTTATCAGTTCCCATTTTTTTGTGCACTTTCTGAGCCTTAGGTTTAGCTCCACCTTTATTCTGTGTAAGAGATAGGTCCGCAGCTTCAATAAGCCCTGTCTGTCCCCCCTCATAATTCATAATAACCCAGCCATCGTCAGCAGTATTAACAGTATGAGGACACTCCTCCCCCCCGGGACTGCCCTCTAGCAGATCAGCATTAATAAGAGGAGAAGGACTAATAGGGTGATCTACTTGTAGTAGTATTAAGGCTACTTCACTATTCACACCTGTCGAAAACGGCAGAGTGTCTGAATCCACACTCGGGTCTACAGAGTTTCCTGAGCACACAGAAGTAACGACTTCCTGAGAAAACGCCTCCACTAGTTGATTCTGTGAGGGCAGACTAATATTTAGCTGTGTGACCATTTGACTGGCAAGCTGTGTGTTAGAAGAGTCTCTAATCAGTCTATAGCGTCCAGTAGCCATATCCGCCTCCCCTGGCAGAGTAGATGGATCCAGAAACTGTGCTTTATTAGTATTACCAGTCTCACGCTGAGAGGGTAGCAGCAGTCCCAAAGCAGCCATAGTTTCTACATTCGACTGCTCATTATCCCCACCAGATGGCAGTACTGCCCCCATCAATGCATTCACCATTTCAGTCTCCGGTGGAAAAACGCCCCCCCCCCCGGATTAATCACCTCAGAAGCGTTTACAGACTGTAATAGCTTCATAATAGGGTGGCCAACTCGCGAAGCAGGTCGAGTTGGATTACGTTTGACAGAAAGATGAGAGTCCCCTTCGCCTCCAGAAGTACCGGCCGTTTCTCCAGCCACTGCAGCAGCAGAGCGGGACCCGGCACGTCCACCTCTCTGAACATTCACCTTCGGCGGTCCCATGACACACAGCTGTGCCGAGTTGAATGGCTCAGTAAGCAAGCCGCCTGAGGGAAACCAGTGGAGCGATGAGCTGCGAGAGTCTGCCAAACGTCTTCGAGCAGAAAGCAAAGCTCGCAGCGAAATGCAAGTAACAGTCAAAATCATGTGGATCTTTGTAATTTTTCCCTCCTCTGATTTTAACAAATCTCATTTCTCTTCTCACTTATTACGCTTTAGTCTTTTCCTCCTCCTCTATCCCAGCACAGTATTATTTTTCCGCTTTTTCCGATGTATGCATAGCGCCGCAGCGCGAAACGGGAGCAGCTCTGTGTGCGAGCTTCACAGCGGCGGCTTCAATCCGCCATCTTCCTTTCCCAACTTCTCGCTATGTCGAGTTTTTCTTTTTATGAAGATCTTTATGCTCCATCAGATCCAATAGTGATAGATGAGGTTGTTAGTTATTTAGCTAATGACAACTTCCTTCACTATCAGCTGAGGATATTACTCAGCTTGATTTAGAGATATCGACAGAATATATCTGGATGGCTTTGTCATCACTTCCTTCGGGTAAAGCTTCGGGTGAAGATCAGATACCTGTCGAATTCTATAAAATTTTCAAGAATATTATAACCCCACTCTTTATTAAAGTTATCATAGAAATAGGCGAATCGGATACTGTATCACCTTCTTGGGATATTACTAATATTGTTTTTTTCTTAAAGAATAAAAAGCCACCAGAGGATTGCGGATCTTATCATCCGATATCGCTTATTAACGCTGATGCAAAGCTATATGCTAAAATCTTGGCAAACCGTCTCGATCCCTTGATGTCCAAATTGGTCTCTGCCCAACTGCACGGATTTATAGTAGGTCGAGATACGTCGACCCATATTAATACTGCAATAATGGCATTTGATTTAGCTAAACAAACTGGTGTCAACCTAGGTATGATATTTATGGACGCGGAAAAAGCCTTCGACCGGGAGGCATGGGGCTGTCTCTGGTCTACTCTTATTGCATTTGGGATTTCTGGCGTGGATAAAAACGCTTTATTGCTTACCTCAGGCCAAACTAAGTTACGCTGGCTTACAGTCTAGATCTTTCCGGGTAAATAGGGGTACGCGCCAGGGATGTCCCCTTTCTCCATTATTGTTCGCTTTATATCTTGAACCTTTTATCCGGGTTTTAATGGCGAAACAAAATAACTTACCGCTATCTCCAGGACCTAATGAATTAAAAGTCAATGCTTATGCAGATTACATCACCGTTTTTACTACGGACCCAGGTCAATCTTTAGAATTAATCATACAAGAAGCAGGGAAATTTGGTTCTTTCTCTGGATACAAATTGAACACTAATAAAACTCAGGTCTTACTGAATTTTATTCCGGATAATCCTATTATGGGAACATGTCTTGAAGCCACTTATCTAGGTGTTTGTATTACTCCCCAGATCGAAACCATAATTAAACTAAATTATGATTTATTATTGGCTGATGTCAATAAAAAATTTACGAATTGGCATAAACTACCCATTAGTATAATAGGTAGATGTAATATTGTAAAGATGACAATTTTGTCGAAGTTTTTATATTTATTTCGGTCTATTCCTTTGAGAGTTTCTAATTTGTTTTTTAAGAAACTCGATGGGGCAGTGAGTAGTTTCATATGGGGCTATAAGCGGGCTCGTCGTGCAATTACATTTTTACAGTATCCATTTAATCAAGGTGGCCTTTCACTTCCTGCTTTCAAATTTTATTATTGGGCTTCTTTCACGCGTATATTACGTAGTCTTCTCTCCAACAGGGACCAGGATTTTAATCAGAAACTTTTGCTCGGCCAAGATAGCTGTAGGTTTCTTTATTGGATCCATGTTCCGAATTACTTTAAGAGGGTGCGTTTCAAGACTCTTAGGGGGTTAGTTACCATTTGGCGAGAAATAGCTACTAGGTATTCTCTACTGATTTACTTTACCAGGTTTCCATTGTGGGATAACCCACTTCTCCCAGGTATTTTTCATGACAGGATAGCGAAACAGTGGGCTAGTTTTGGAGTGGACAAATTGGAAGATCTTTATGACTGCTATAGTTTTTGTACTTTTCAAAATTTACAGGATACTTTTTTGATACCACGGCAACATTATTATAAATACCTGCAACTTAGAGATTATTTTGTGAGATCACAGTGTCTTAAATCGGTAGAGACTCACCAATTACTGACATTTCTACACGAATCTTCTCAGAAGAAGACAATATGTACGGCATATCGTCTTTTTAGTAGGCCTGGGCGGTCAATTCCATTCCGCTCGCGGAATTTGCGGAATTTGGTTAATTTTGCGTTCCGCGGAGAACGCGGACTTGCCAAAAATTCCGCGATCCGCGGCTTCGCAGAATTTTTTGCTTGTTCGCGCTTTCAAAATGCGTGTTCGCGAGATATTTCTCCCCAAGCACGCAAACAGCGTTCGCGAACAGGAAAAAAGCATCGCGAACGGGCGGAACAAGCAATTCCGCGTGTTCGCTGAACTTTTGCGTGCTCGTGGAGATTTTTTACCGTTTCGCGTAGCTTTGCGTAGCGCGACTACGCAAATTCCGCCCACCCCTACTTTTTAGCCAGGATAGACCTGATCCTTGTCTACACCTAGCTGCAAAATGGAGCTCAATTCTTGCGAAGGAAGTAACCCCTATAATGCTAGATGACGCATTCTCAACACTAAAAGATGCTGTCTGGTCTATTAATTTGAGACTTCAACAGTTTAAGACAGTATGCATGTTGTACTATACGCCCGATAAGATAGCAAGGTGGGGGCAAACAAGAATTCACCATTTAAGCAACAGGGTCAATTTCCCTAAATGTGGAGAGCACGGGGCTAACATTGTTCATATGTTTGCCACATGTCCACAGTTAATGGCTTTTTGGCAAGAGGTTATGCTGGTCTCTAAAAACCGTCTTAGATTAGATATGATTCTCTCTAATGAAGAGATCATGCTTGGTTTTAAGAGGGATGCTAAACAGGCACGCTGTGCATTAATGTCTATAGTTATAGTTACCGCTAGATTGGCTATATCTAGAGCTTGGATCTCTTCAAGACCCTGTAGCGCAGCAGAATGGTGGGACATTGTTATGGAGATTTTTGAACGGGAAAAGTCCTTGGCTAAGGCTAGGGGTTTAAGGTCGATGCTGAGATTCAACGCTGTTTGGCATGGTATGTGTTAAGATTGATTCTGAAAACTCTTTGGCATTTTAATTTGTAATATTTTCTTTTTTCCTATGTTTGCTCTATCCCCCTGGTAATTAGAATGTATGTTTATTTATAACACAATATGCTGATGTAATTTTTTTTTCTATTTTTGCAGTTTTTGCCTCCTTTGCAAAAAAAATAAAATTATAAAAAAAAAAAAAAAGAACTACGCTGGCAACACCCATGTGTTCATCCAATCACCCAGATAGCAGCAATATAGTCATGTGAATACACAGGCACTAACTATGCAGATATGGATCCACTGATGCAGTTCCTATATACTCAATCATGCAGGCACTACCTATAGTCTGAGAGAATCACCTAGGCACTATCTATGCACTCATCCAATCATCTAGGGAGTATTGTTGTACTCAACCAGAAACACATGTATTTACAAGTTTTAGTGAGGAATATGTACTCTTTTAGAACCATCTGGTGAATTATATATGTAAGCTGTCACACACTGTTTGCATGTAGTCAGAAGAATTAGTGCGCTATATGCTCTGACACAAATTAATGTAAAGATTTTTATATGCAGTGTTTCTCAAAATTTAAATCTAACACATCTAAGTAGAAAAGTAACAGTGACACAGTGGTAGAGAGGAACAGAAATAGCTCTTATGTTGTGTTTTTGGAGTTACAGTATTGAGACACTGTATGCACTTTTACACTTTGGTTGATGTTTATTTCAAAATTGACTACATAAGGTATAAGGTGGTCTTTTAGCGTGTATAAGTGAGAACTGAGATATGGTGCTGGTGTGTTGTAGAAGAGGGAGTTATAATATTAAAAGCTAACTAATAACTAACGTTTTGTGTTTTGGTTTTGAGTTTGGTACATTGAAGTAAGTGCTTGTACTTATGTAGGTAGGTTCATTTGTAGATTTAAAACTGCAACATAACATAAAAACTGTTTTTGTATTATGTGTATGCCAGTAGTAAAGTAGTTGGTACATTGACTAGAAAAACAATTGAAATATGGTTACTTTTTTACAGAACAATATCTGCATAATTACAGACAGAATGACTAGAAAGGGGCAAAAGGAAGAAAAAGTGGTGAACGAAAAAAGAGCTATTGGTAGGAGGACAAAGACAGTTTTTAAAAATATATGTGAACAATTCCAAAGATTATTAAATAATGAAAATAAAATTAAAACTATAAGAAAGATTAACAATTGTCAAGATGAATAAAACAAGAACAGGAAAGAATGTAACAAAGATGGACACACCTTAACCAGGAGACAGAAGCAGTTTAAGGAAATCAGGGCCAGGATGTTTTGTAGCAGAGTAGTTATAAATCTACTGAGAACTATGAAAAAGTAGAAAAAAGTAGAAAGGCACTGAAACAGACAGAACAAGTTGAGAGAGTAGTTGATAAGGCCTTTGCTTAGAAGAGGATGCTTTTCATTTTGATTGTAAATCGAATGAAGACTCTTGACAAAATGGTGTTGTGCATGAGGAGACAAAACCACAAAAAAAGATTAGTGGTTAGAAGTGACTTTTGTACAGTTTTTAGTGGAGAAAGCATACATACTTCTAGTAGAGAGCCTTTCTTTAATGAAGCAAGCTATCCCCAGGATAATAGATTAGTTCATGCTATTGGTTACAGAGGACGATGTTATGAAATGAAGAATGGCACTTTTTTAGTGAAAGAGGTGATGGTACCTACAAATGTAGAACAAGTTATTGGAGAACAGGTACAAGGAAGGCAGAGTCAGGCACCTGTATACAAATGGAAGTGTAGTAGTGTTTGTAGTATTTTACAGCAATCCATTGATATATTAAGGAAAATCCTATGTATTTTTCCAAGGCAAAGTTTAAAGCACAAAATAAGTACTTTACAAGGATTGGATCCTTGCAAGATTAGAAAGCATGCAAATTTACAGGGACACTGACTAGCTTGTTTATCAAAGAAAGTGTGCCAAAGCACCTTTCATCATTTCAGGATGTTAGTTGTACATCATTCAACAATGCAAACTTTAGTTAGGAGGCTGTACTATGTAAAAACTCCTACTTTATGAGTAGGAGAAATGAACAGAGCACTTTTGCATGGTATTGTGGCAGACGTAGAAAAGGTTTGTGATGATGTGCAGTTTTGTTTCTTTGGTCCTGAGCAGAATTCCAGGGAAAATGAAGAGTTGTTAAGAGGAGGAGTTGCAGAACAGGACAGAAATATTACAGTTGATAGTTTTGAAAAAGAGATGACAAAATTTAACACAGTGTGGTATTAAAAACCAGAGTATGTTTGTATATGTTGTTGATGCAATCACTAGAAGATACAAACACAGACTGTTGACTTGTATTTAAAAAGTGAACAAGTAAACAATGATAACTGGCAAAAGTTAGCTGTGTATTTGCTTGCTTTGACTTGTCCATAAGGCAAGTTACATGTAAGTAGTTTTACAATAAATTAGAAGATAATAAAATGAAGATCACATAGATATTAGATACCCATTTTGCAAGATAATAAAATGCCTGCTAATGCAGAAAAACTATGAGGAGCCAAAAATAAAAAAAACATCAACATTTATGATTCTTTGCAGCATTGCGAAGGGCTGTTTGGCTCTCCAGCACTCACTAAAACTCCACAATCTCTGCAGCATGATGCCATCCGGGAAAACTGTGGAGCCAAATCTTAAAGTTGAGATTGGACCTCTAAAGGGACTCTCTACCCCGATGTTTTTGCAGTTGCTATTGAAGTTGAGGGTCCTTCAGCCTTGCATTGCCTTCTTGCTGATTTTACCCTATTGCTATGGTATGTTTTTAGATGGTAAAGCATGGACATATTCACACAAGAATATTTTTTATTTGTACCCCTTGACAATGTCTTCTGACATATGGTGCATTGCGCAAATCTGTTCACCATGAACTCCTCTTAAAGAATGTTCAAGATAAATAAATGGGCGTATTTTTCTTATTTTTAAGTTGAAAACGTGTATTATTCAATGATATTCCTTTATTTCTTGGTGACATGATTTTCTGTTTTCTTTTTGAATTATTATTTTTAGTGCTTTTGTAAAGTTTTTAAAAAATAGTTCTTTTTATGGTAACAAAAATGGCATTTGGGTCAGGAGGAATTCGAAAAATGTGCACTGAGAAAGATGTAAAAAATATAAAAGGGGAGAAAAAATTAGCATGTATGATTTTTTGCAGCATTGCGAATAGCTGTAGCACACTGCTCACCAGCACTTATAACAATACTACAGTCCATGCAATATGTGGCCATTCTTGAAAACTCTGGAGCCATATAATTTTAGTAGTCTGTACCTCTGAAGGGACTTTCTGGCTTGGTATTGGTGCTCCTGCCACTGATGTAGATGGTCCTCCAGCTTCCCTCTGGTAGATCGCCAGATGGAAACATTTTCTATGATAGAGTTTAAGATAATATGAGATGGACGTCATCCCACATGAATATTTTTTGTTCATCCCTCTCGAGAGGGTCTTGTCACAAATTGTGCATTGCACTCGTTTTGCAGCAGTTTTTGATTCCCCATGAGTTTGGGAAACAATGGATAGTTTGATGTTTGTTTGGTAGTTATGTTGTATTCATGAGTTCAGATGTTGAAAGTTATTTTTTGAAACTGTTGGCTTTTAAAAATATGTTGTTAAAATAAAGTTAAACCAATAGTTGTTACTAAACAGCTAGACTCAAACTTTGTGTAAAATATGCTATATATCTGTTTTACACTTTGTCATTTGTATTCATGACTACTGATGTCATTGCAACCTCTGGTGTTGGTGTGAAGAAGGAAAATGCTTTTTGATGTATTTATTTCAACAAATGAATGAAAAGGGGAAAGTTACATTAGTTTCTTACTAAATAGCTACACTGAAACTTTATATAAAATATGTCTATATATGTGTTTTAAACTTTGTCAAAAACACCCGGTATTCACTGTATGTCCTTGGCAATTGCACTCAGAGAATAACACAGGCACTACCTATGCAATCATACAATCACCCATGCGCTACTCATGCACTTAAGTAATTACCCAGACATTACACACTCACTTACAGACCTACACAGCCACTCACTCACCCAGTCAGTAACCTATACAGCGACTCACACACCCACTCTCAAAGTTTTCAGGTTACAATTAGGAAATAAAATAAAAAATTCCTTCAAAATTCTCTGAAAAAAACAAAGGTTACAGGGACGTTATAGTTAGAAAATATCATTAAACAACCTTAGAAATTCACTGAAAAAACCAAAGTTGACAGAGACGTTATAGTTAGGCTCAAGTTCCACTCATACAAAACACGTGAAATTCAACAATAATAGTTAGCTGAGCTAACTATAACTCGTGCCCCCACAATGCATTTCAAATGACCTCACATATTACATTACTCACGATATTGTCAGTGACATCACTGATGACACCTCAAATGAAATCACTCATGACATCACTGACGGCATCATTCACAGAATCTCTGACCCACCCACTCACACCCCAATATAACCTTTCAAACACCCACTCCAACTTCCACACTACCATTCTCAAAACCATTGACACACCCATACCAGTACTTACACATCCACTCACTGATTCATAGGTCTACACACACATCCACTCAGTTACCCAAACAGCCACTCATACACCAACTCACTCACTAATACAGCCACTGATATATCCACTCATACTGCCATACAGCCACTCACACACTGTCAGTCACTCATAGAGCTACTCATATACCTACTCACTCACCCATAGAGTCAATCAGACAGCCATTTAAACCCCTATACAGTTATACACACACCCAGTCACTTATTCATATAGATAGTAACACATACTCACTCACTCATACAGCCCTTCACACACGTATTCACTAACCCATACAGCCATTATCACAATCCCTTACTCACACATACGGTCACTCATATACTCCAACACTTACCTATACTGCCTTTCACATATCCACTTACTCACCCATATACCACTGACACATCCATTCATTCACTGACACAGCCATACACATACTCAGTCACTTATACAGCCCTTCTCTTACATACTCACTAGCTCATACACCTACTGATTCACCCACTCACTCATTCATGCAGGCACTCACACACCTTCTCACCCAGCTGCACAGACACTCATACACCCATACAGGTACTCAGACACCCAAGCAATCATCCATAGAGGCACTCACGTACCCACTCACCAACCAATACAGCCACTTAGACACCATCTGACAGACTGATACAGACATTCTCAAAACCTAGTCACTCACCCATATATTCTCTGAGACACCTAATCACTCACTTATAGTCAGTCACGCACCCACTGAAACATTTAAAAAATGCTGAAAATCACTGGATGATGTCATCGGTGATGTCTTTAGTGATGTCATTTGAGATGTCATCAGTAATGTCCCTGACCATGTCACGTGTAATGCAATATGTGAGATCATAAGCAGTGCATTGCAGGGGTGCAAGTTATAGTTAGCTCAGCAAATTATAACTGCATAACTGCTGAATTTCACTGGTTTTGTATGAGTGAAACTTGAGCCTAACTCTGTAACCTTTGGGTTTTTGAGTGAATATATATATATATATATATATATATATTACCTACTGGCGGTCGCCAGTAGGTAATTATAGTTAGGACCTCGTTTCTATTCAAATAGCGTTTTGTCTTTTGCCAATATCTTTGGCGCCGTTTGACGAATCTTCGCGAAATTTTCAAAACTAATGGCCCGCTCAGGTCAGCTCCTGTATTGAAAGTTTCGGGGTGATTTGTCAAGCGGGGGCCAAGAACAAAGGGCGGTCCCAAAACGCGTTTTTCCCATGTTAATTTCCATAGGAAAAATTGGAACAGGCTACAGCCCGAACTGCTGAACGGAATTACACCAAATTTGGCAAAAGGTAGCCTTTGTATCAGAAAGAGACCTTTTTTTTAAATGGTGTAAATACGTTCAGAAGTTTTTGAGAAATTAAAAAAAGAAAAAATATCGATATCTGAGCACCGAGGAGGGTTCGCGAACCCTCCCGGGCCTGAGCTTCACTCTGATTGGCTGCCAACATTCCAAACCAGGAAGTGTTGGCAGCCATCTTGTGACTCCGGTAACCGAGTCACAAGAAAAGAAGTAAAAAAAGGTAAAAGACAAGAAAAGGGGCAGGGTAGAAACACCTGACCCCTAGGCCTGCTCAGGGGTCCCACAAGGACCCCCAGGGCCTAAAAAGCATTTTTTTTTTTAAATGGCAGAATTCGAGTTGGGGTCGCGAATCCTGCCGAGAAAATTTAAAAAAAACTAAGCGCGGTCTCCCGCGCTTTGTTTTCAAAAAGCCCCCGGGTGGGCCAGGTCCCGGGGGCAATTGCCAATTAATTTGCGGGGCCCCACGGGGGCCCCCACAGCCCCGGGGACTGCCACCTCCCCGGGGCTATGCTAATTATGTGCGGAGGACACGCGGCCCCTGCTTCTTTTGAAATGAATGCGTGGGGGGGTCCCAACCCCCCCATGCTGCCCTGGGGACCGCCACCTCCCCGGGGCTGTTTTAATTGGATGTGGGGTGCACGCTGCCCCCCCGCAGCCCCGGGGACTGCCACCTCCCTGGGGCTCTATATGTTTTTTTTTTTTTTAAATGTGTCGGGGGGCAAGAGCCCCCCACATGCCCCGGGGACCACCACCTCCTCGGGGCACAGACTTATTTCAATGTGGGTTCCGTTACGGACCCCGAGAGACCACCACCTCCCCGGGGCTTTAAATACGTTGGGAGAGGGCCGCGCAGCCCCCCTCCTGGAGCCCTCGATGGCCCGGGGCCGGCTCCTGCAATGTCCCGGGTAGCCCACCCCCGGGACATTGCTGTTTGCTATGGCAGGGTGGGAGCATGGCTCCCGCCCTGTCATAGCAAACTCTGCTTTGCTTCATTGAAGCGAGAGCAGGAAATCCTACTCTCGCGTCAATGAAGCAAAGCAGGATTGCTTTTGCACAAGGGGAGCTGCATGTCAGCAGCTCCCCTTGTGCAAAAGCAATGCCGGCTCCCGCAGGAGGCGGGGAGCCGGCGGGACTGTGGGGGCATTGGGGCTCCCCCATGGTCCCCAACGGAGAGGCCAGGCCCCGGGGGATGGGGTCCCAGGGGCCAGAAGTGGCCTGGGAGGGGGGCCACGCGGCCCCCCTTCCCAATAAGTAAAATAAAAAAAAATAAAAAAAACAGGGAAAGGCCGGCCCCGGGTGATGGGGTCCCCGGGGCCATAATTGGCCTGAGGAGGGGGGGCCACGCGGCCCCCCTCAAATAATTTAAAAAAATAAATTTAAAAAAAGTCTGGCCATGCCCCGGGGGATGGGGTCCCCGGGGCCGAAATTGGCCTCGGGAGGGGGGCCACGTGGCCCCGTTCCCGTTTTTATAAAAAAAAATTGTAAAAAGGGGTCAGGCCCTGGGGGATGGGGTCCCCAGAGCCCCAAAAATGTAAAAGAAGGGGGGCCACACAGCCCTCCTTGTTAAAAAAAGTAAAAATAAAAAAGCCAGCGAGATGCCAGAGGCCACGCCAGAGGCACGTTTGCACAGTGGTGTAAAAAGGGGGCGTGGCCTCGGACCACCTCTCTACAATCCAGCTGTGTGGCGCTTACTGGAGGTACCTGGTGGGCTAGTTGGCCCCCAGGCACCCTCAGTATTCAAGGGGACTTAATCCCCCAACTTAGAACGCGCCAGGGGGTGTGTTTGCAGAGTGGTGGAGAAAGGGGGCGTGGCCTGTGTCCACCTCTGCAATCGAGCTCTGTGGCGCTTACTGGAGGTACCTGGCGGGCAAGTTGGCCCCCAGGGACCCTCAGTATTCAAGGGGAATTAATCCCCCAACTTAGAATGCGCCAGGGGGCGCGTTTGCAGAGTGGTGGAGAAAGGGGGCATGGCCTGTGTCCACCTCTCTGCAATCGAGCTCTGTGGCACTTACTGGAGGTACCTGGCGGGCAAGTTGGCCCCCAGGGACCCTCAGTATTCAAGGGGAATTAATCCCCCAACTTAGAACGTGCCAGGGGCCGCGTTTGCAGAGTGGTGGAGAAAGGGGGCATGGCCTGTGTCCACCTTTCTGCAATCCAGCTCTGTGGCACTTACTGGAGGTATCTGGCGGGCAAGTTGGCCCCCAGGGACCCTCAGTATTCAAGGGGAATCAATTCCCCAACTTACAACACGCCAGGGGGCGCGTTTGCAGAGTGGTGGAGAAAGGGGGCGTGGCCTAGTATGTGAAGTTAGAAATCCTGCTGTGTGGGACTTACTAGAGGTAATAGGAGGGGTAGATGGCCCCCAAGGTTGACGTTGAGGGCTAGCTACCCTCCTGTTACCTCAGTAAATCTCACACAGTGGGATTGCTAAGAGGTGTTCGGAGGCCACGCTCACCTTTTTCCACCACTCTGCAAACGCGAGTGCTATGTTATAGTTAGAAATTAGCATTTAAAAAACCTTTGAAATTCACTGAAAAAACCATAGGTTTCAGGGACGTTATAGTTAGAAATTAGCATTTAAAAAACCTTTGAAATTCACTGAAAAAACCATAGGTTTCAGGGACGTTATAGTTAGAAATGAGCATTTAAAAAACCTTTGAAATTCACTGAAAAAACAATAGGTTTCAGGGACATTATAGTTAGTTGGACATTTCACTCTTACAAAACCAGAGAAATTTGGCCGTTATAGTTAGTTGAGCTAACTATAACTCACGTACCCGCAATGCACTGTTGATGACGTCACATATTACATCATTCGTGACATGGTCAGTGACATCACTGATGACATCTCAAATGACATCACTGATGACATCACCCAGTGACTGTGTTTCTGTAAAGTTCAAATATGTTTTATATATATATATGCCAAGGTGTTTTGAAGTATGAGTGGGTGTATGAGTGTCTGAATAGATGATTTATTAGGTGCATGACTGACTGTATAACTCAGCGATTAAACGTGTCTTACTGAATGCATGGTTTAGTGCGTAAACTGTGTAAATGTCTGTATCAGTGTGTCAGTTGGTGTGTAAGCGGCTGCATGGGTTAGTGAGTAGCTACATGAGTGTCTATATGGGTTATTGATTGGTTGTCTGAGTATCTGTATGGGTGCCTGAGTATCTGTGTGGGCATGTGGGGGGTGTGTGACTCTGTGCATAGATGTGTGAGTAGGTAATTCACTGGGATTATGGGTTCAAGAGTGCATCTGTGAAGGGCTGTATGGGTGGGTGAATGTGTGTATGGGTGTGTTGGTGAGTGAATGGGTGTCTCAGTGGTACATGTGTGAGTAACTACATCTGTAAAAGGCAGTATATGTGAGTGTTGGAGTATATAAATCACTATATGTGAGAGTGAGTGATTGTGAGAGTGCCTGTATGGATGAGTGTGTGCTAGTATCAGTGATTGTAGAAGAGAGTAAGTATGTGTTAGTATCTGTATGAATAAGTGAAGGGGTGTGTGTATAACTGTATAGGTGAGTAAATTGGGAGTGTGATTGATTCTTTGCACGACTGACTAGGTGTGTGAGTAACTCTATGGGTGAGTGGTGGTGTGTGAGTGTCTGTATAGGTGTATGAGTGCATATCATAGTGCTGTATTGATGAGTGACCGCATGTATGAGTGACTGTGTTGTTGAATGAGTGGACATGTGTGTAGACCTAGGAATCAGTGAGTGGGTATGTAGTAAGTGGTATTGGTGTGCCTATGGTTTCGAAAATGGCAGTCTGTATTTTAGAGTGGGTGTATCAAAGGTTATATTAGGGTGTGAGGAGGTGCATCAGATTATCACGTGGATGATGTCATCAGTGATGTCATCAGTGATGTCATTTGAGATGTCATCAGTGATGTCATTTGAGATGTCATCAGTGATGTCATCAGTGATGTCACTGACCATGTCATGATGTTGTAGGGATTCTGCACATACACAGAGCTATGCACAGGATAATAGGACCTCGGAATATAGTGGTGAGCCTACCATAAACCTTAGCACCTAAAACCCCAACCCGACTAGGCGTAGCGTCTCATTAGCAACAATGCCACCAATGATTAGACAACCCAGAACACGGTATCTCTCTCTCTCAGGACTCGTAGTAGGAAGAACACCCTTTCATAACTCACTCATACCTGTCCACAACGCACGTAAGAAGAGACACTGTATAGTTTAAAATGTTTATTTCAACTAACGTGCTCTAAGATACAGTACATGTGCCAGTACTATCAGCATAATGCATAATGATAACATAAGCAGCATAGTTACAACTCCATAGAATACAAACGGGAAAGCATTTCATAAAGCAGTGGATATAAGGCTAAATGACCTTACCACCCTCCCGTGCTAGTAGCTAGTTTATTATAAAAAATAGAAGACCTCTGGGCTTTGACTAGCGAACCCCCATACCTCAATATCTAGAGGCAAAGTTTACATCATCAGATACAAACACCTCTTCTCTCTGGAAAGGTTGTTCTCCAAGTGTCTCTAACAGTGAAAAACACAATATTAAAAGCACACAAATTTCTCCACGGCAGCTGTACATAGAGTGTTATGTCTAAGTGCGAGGGACTGGCCAAATCAGCAGGAACAAGGGACGTTGTTTTTCGACCTTGTACATGGTGTGCAGACGTAGCCCAAAAGGGAACAGGAGAAAAGGTGAAAGATAGAAATGCAGACAGTGCTAAAATAGCCGGGCAGAAGCAGAGGCTTGATAAACAACGGCACAAAGTAACGTGTGCAAAAAGGCCTCATGGCAGCTAGGCCTAAGCCAACGTAGCAAGGCAGACCAGGAGGCCACAAACCACACGACAATGAATGATGTAATATGTGACGTCATCAGCAGTGCATTGCGGGGGCGCGAGTTATAGTTAGCTCAACTAACTATAACGGCCGAATATATATATATATTCCCCCGGGCGGGTTGACGGGGGAGTCTACAGATGATGATGAGGGAAACTTACATTTTTTTAAAAAAAACTACTTACCGTGCGCATCGCAAATTCGGTGAACATTTACTAATAGTAGCTTTATACTTATAAATTCTGTAGTATGAGGCTCCACCTCTTCATTTAAGGGGGTGGAGATATGCTAGTCTACACATAGAAGTAAATCTCAACTCTGAAATGATGAATAACAAAAACAGTGGAGTTCTGCCTAAGTGTAGGAGTAGATCTATACATGAGTAAATATACACATGTATATTTGCCTTTGAGAATGATCTCCTAATTCTTTGCCATGTGCTTCTAAACATCATCAGTTATATCGATTGAAGTGATAATTAATGTTTCCATCCAAATCAGTATTACAAGGTTTGTCATAATATCAAAAGCTGTATTAGTTTAGGTAATTCAGATATATCATCCTGAAACTGTGTGGTAATACCGAGGTTTCACGCTATTCACAATTTCATAGGGTGCTATAGCAATTTCGTTGTTATTCTGCAGTAATACTGCGACCTTCAGTCACTGACGTCCTTGTAGCAGGAATGGCGGCTTTGATATTAAAGTGCCTGAAGTACCACACAGATGCAAATGTATGCCTCAGTGTTCCGAGCAGTTGTACAAGAGCACCTATAGGCACTGCAACTGGTTTGTGCCGAGGCTTGCACTTGTATATTTTAATGGGACATCTTTGCTTTGTAGGTGACAATAAATGTATTTGAACAGGATGCACATCTCTACAGGTTAATGGTTATAACAATTCTTCTTGAAACACTTTATTCCATACTCTGCCCATCACTAGCTTAAGCAATCTGCATTTAATAGATTTCTTCATAAAAAAGATAACATTTGCTTAAGGCTCTTGTGAAAGCTTTACAGCCTTTACATTAGCAGATGCACTTCCATTTCTACTGGCATTGCTGTAAAATATAATTATCGTACAGCCATCTCAGAAGGATGTGAACAGAAGCAGTGCTCAATTTTCTGTGAGCTCTCTGCAAGATGAGTGTGACATTATCTCTCTATTAGCTACAGCCACATAAAGCCACTCCACACATGCTGCTTCCTTCCTCTGACCCAGATCCAATAGAGATAAACTTATCTGGTGTGACTGTAATTTGTGTAGGTGGTGAATCAGGAATATAGTGTCTGCCCATAGGGGAGGAGAGTGTGGGATGTGTTAATTACTCTGATTAAACTGGGTAGTGTGAGGATCTGTAACACAGGCCTGACTTCTTGAGACCATCTTCCTTTTAACATGCTTCTAACTTCCTTTTTATTATCCTAAACAGAATCTCACTGACTCAACTTAGCTTCGTAGAAAATATTTGCATTACTAGCCTGCATGGCGATATGGTAACCGAAACATTCTCAACAAAGAAGTTTTTAAATAGTCACACAAAATGGATTGTTGTCAAAATCTAATAGACCACTTAGCAGGGCGTGTAATTTTATAGCGAAAAATCAGTATGAACAAAACCACTTTAAACACAGAAGCTCTTCACAGAGATGCCTCATGCTTGTTAATGGGAAACAATTCATGATCCACTGGATGAAAAACAAGTGGAAAGAAAAATCTTCATTCATGAGGCAAATTTTGGAGGCAGTTAGGAGATTTGTATCTGAAACCCTTATTAATACCTTCTTAGACATGCAGCTTTGGGTCTGCTTAAGCGATATTGGCCTCTGCTCAGACTGTTAGCAAGGGCTATAATATCCCACCAAGAAGGGGGTCCCCAGGGCCTAACAAGGCTCTGGGAGGGGCACCATGTGACCCCCTCCCCTTTACTTTAAAAAAAAAGGGCCCTGGGGTATGGGGTCCTCAGGACTTAACAATGCTCAGGGAGTAGCACCACGTGACCCCCCTTTTACTTTTGAAAAAAAGGCCCTGGGGGGTGGAATACCCAGGGCCTAATAAGGCTTGGGAAGGGGGACAACATGGCCCACCTCCCCTTTCATTTTAATAAAGGGACCTGGGGAATGGGGTTCCCAGGGCCTAACAAGGCTCGGGGAGGCAGGTTGCAGGAATCCCCTCCCCTTTACTTTAAGTACTGGCCCTGGGGATGGGGTCTCCAGGACCTAAAAAGGCCCAGTGAGAGGGGCCCACGTGGGCCCCCTCCCCTTTCATTAAAATATGACATGTGGTATGGGATCCCAGGCCCCTAAGAATGCTTGGGGAGGGGGGCCATGCGACCCCCTCCCCTTTAATTTAGGAAAATGGCCCTAGGAAAAGGGGTCCACTGACCCTAAAAAGGAACAAGTAGGGAGGCCACATGGTCTCCCTCCCCTTTAATTCTAGTAGTGTCCATGTGGGATAGGTTGCCCAGGGCCTAACACGACTCAGGAAGAGAGGCCATGTGGCCTCCTCCCCTTTAATAAAATGAACAGCCCTGGTGGATGGGGTTCCTTGGGCCTAATAAGGCTCGCGGAGGGGGATCTCCCCTTTCATAAATATAGGCCCTTGGGGATGGGATCCCCAGGGCGTAATAAAGCTTGGGGAGGGGGAACACTCCCCAAGCGGCCCAGGGGGATGGGGTCCCCAGCGCCAAATAAGGCCCTAGAAAGGAGGCCACGCAGCCCCTTTCTCCTTTAGGAAAAATGGACCTGGGGGTGGTCCCCAGGCCTAACAATGCTCGGGGATGGGAGTAAGTGGATCCCTCCCCTTTAAAAAACATAAGGGCCGTGCGTGGAGGGGGTTGGCTTTACTTACTGTAATAAAATATTACTTTACATTAGAAAAACATAGAAATTCACTGAAAAGAACAAAGGTTAAAGTACTGTTATAGTTAGGTGTGATAAAAAGATCTGTTTCGTTTAAAATTCACTAAAAAAAGATTAAAGTAACATTATAGTTAGGGGAATTTGTCAGAGACAACATTAACGTTTGAAACAAAAAAAACAGAAATTCACCAGTTATAGTGATCAGGGTTAACTCTTTATATACCCTATATGTATGTGTATGTATATCTATATACCTACATATATATATATATATATATATATATATATATATATATATATATATATATATATATATATATATATATATATATATATATATATATATATGATCAAGGCCGTTTTACGGCCAAAACGCGTTATGGCTTTTTAACTTTGTGAGCAGTAATAAAATACCTTGCACAATTGAAGCGGAGTTCGTGCTCTCTTTTTTGCCGAAGGGTAGTGAAGGAGTGCTGTGCAATCGATATATATATATATATATATATTTATATTCCTGTTGCACCGTTCACCAATACTTCCTTTTCTCAGGAACAAACGGAGACGAACCCAGACTTCGTGCATGTATTGAAAGTTTATTCGTCCATCACCACAACCGCCATGACGCGTTTCGGCCTCACTCGGCCTTGATCACATGACGCGCTCTAGGAGTTACACAATCTCTTTTAAAGTGCCAAGTGCCTCACTCGTGCAAAACGGGATTTAGATAAACATAGAGAAAATACTTCACAACTATCTTACATAGAAACTGTGCAAATTCAGCAAACAATAATATTACATTTAATTGTTATAAGGGATTAGATGTTAATATAATGTTCATGTATATACTAAAACCAATCTGTATATATATATTAAATACATAAAAAGGTAGAGTATAAATAATTCAACAATGTTAAAAGGCATATTAAACTTTTTTAAATCTATGTATCAAATTGGTTGATAATATAAAAGCCAATAAATATATTAGTAAAATACATAGCTCCTATAAAAATATTTTTGTTGATTAAAACATTTCCCTGTTGCTGGTCATAAGGATTATTGTCCTAGCACAATTCTTTTCATTTGGCCAGCATAGCTCGTCTCAAAGTTTATCTAAAAAGTGTTAAAGTGCTTAAATAAAATTAACGTGTATTGCCAGGAACAGCCCCTGTCCCATGGCTATTTATTAACTAACTAAATTTAAAAAGAACCTATACAGAATTTCAATCAAAATCCAGTTTCCCTTTTTAATTTGTAGCATAAATGCTAATAGGCAACCGAAGGATATTTTCATGATGATTCTAATCAGGCTACTTTAAAAAGTACAAATTATCGTGTATTGAATGCAGACATATGGACATAGGACACATGAGGGAATACTGATATATGAGGAATGGTTATGTTATAGGCATCTAATTTAGTATAACCATGTGTGAAAATCCTCACTAGAATTGTGTCCATTGGGGGTCTTGGTATCAAGTTCTATGATATACTGAGTTTCCAAGCGTCTTAATTTTGCTTCCCTATTTCCCCCTCTCCTCAAAACTGGGATCGAGTCAATCAAAAAATATGATAAATGTTCTAAACTGCTGGCATGCTTCTCCTTAAAGTGTCTTGCAATTGGGTATGTGTGGTCATTGTTAGTGATTGCTCTCATGTGCTGCAGTATACGTTTGTGGGCCTGTAATTTGGTACTGCCCACATACTGCAGCCCACAAGAGCAGACCAACACATACACCACATATTCTGAACGGCATGTGAGAAACTTTGTAATTTTCTTTGGAACATCCGAAAATGGAGTAGAATACATTGTTTTATTAGTCCCATATTTACATGCCCTGCACGTTTGACATTTTACAAATCCTTTACGTTTGCTAAGCCAGTTTGTAGTATTGATGACTTCTGGACTACTTTTTACAAGATAATCCCTCATGGATTTGGATTTGCGAAATGTAATGTTTGGATTCTTTGGCAACAATTTGCCAATGACTGGATCATTTCTAGCCACTGGCCAAATGTTGTTGATTATTCTACGTAGGGTATTCTGTTCCCTACTGTATGTTAAAATCAATCTTGTCTCAGTTTCACTCTTCTGGATAGAAAGAGGATCTCGTAGGGCCTTCTTCATCAGGAGTTCCTTTCTATTGATTTTGTTGGCTTTATCAATAGTTATGTCTAAGGTGCTCTCCTTATAGCCTCGTTCTAGGAATCTTAATGTACTCATTTTTTGGGCTTCTATAAGGTCTCCTTCTCTACTACATGAGCGGCCCATCCTCAACATTTCTCCATAGGGTATACTATGGATGAGATGACATGGATGTTGGCTGGACGCATGTAGCATGCTGTTTCCTGCGGTTTTCTTTCGATAAAGTTTTGTTTCAATTCTGTTGTTCTCAATATATACTTCCACATCAAGGAAACACACACTAGTACTGCTGATGTTAGAAGTAAAATGTAGATTAATGTTGTTTTGATTAATGCTATTTATAAAGTTCTGTGCTGAATCTTTAGTGCCTTGCCATATTACGAATAAATCGTCTATATAGCGTAGCCAAATCCTGACATGATTATCTACATCTGTTTTATGATCTCTGTTTAGTACCATTTCCTCCCACCAACCCATATGGAGGCAGGAGTAGCTAGGGGAGAAACAAGCTCCCATAGCTACTCCCCTTATTTGTTGATATACCTGGTTGGCAAACAGAAAATAGTTGTTATTTAAACAATACAGAATCATCATACTAAGCATTTTGTTGTGATGTGCCAAATGTAGAGGTCTAGAATTTAAATAAAATTCAATTGCTCGCATCCCATCCTGATGATGGATGCTCGTGTATAAGCGATGTTACATCCAGACACATAAGTAAATAGCTCGAGTCCCATTTAAAATCATTCAATTGTCTCAGAAAATCACCAGAGTCCTGTACAAAGGAAGGTAACTGTTTTACATAATCTTGTAGGAAAAAATCTATATATTTTGATGTGTTCTCCATCAACCCGCCTATAGCTGAAATTATAGGTCTTCCTGCAGGGGATGTAACATTCTTATGCAGTTTCGGAATAAAGTAAATTACCGGCATTACCGGAAATTCATTCTTTAAAAATTTCAGTTCATCCATACTTATTAATCCTGCACTGCGCCATGCATTTAGTTTTGAATAGTATTCATTCCATGAATTGCGTACTATGTGCATGTTGCATTTTTGTAGCAATTGTTATCTTCCAGTTGTTGGAGTGCCTCTCGCATATAGTCTTTGCGAGACCAGATTACAATATTCCCTCCTTTGTCGGAGTTTCTTATGATGATCTGTTCATTGTTTTGCAATTTTGTCATTAGTTTATTGTATGCAATCTGATGGTGAGTGAATCTTTTTTGTTGCCTTGCCGTTTTTGTTTTTAGAATCTTTATTTCATTTGTAACTAAATCTCCAAATATGTCCAACGAGTCTTTAATCATTAATGGCTGAAAAGTAGATCTAGGTTTAAAATTAGTTGGTGCTGAACAGTAAATTCCACCATTTGGGCTGCTTGCATCTTCATCAATGGCTGTATCTTGTTGCATCAACTCCTCTAGATTGGCCAAAAGTTCTGCATCTGCCACCGTTAAAGGATTGGTCTGCTCCTGGCTTTGTAGTTGACGTTGAACTGTAACTAGTTCCGTTCTTGATTTGTTGCAGTTCAACAAATGATATTTTTTAAGTTTTAATTTTCGTATAAATTGAAACACATCCACTCGTGTTCTTGCGTAGTCAAAGCTTTTCTCCGGACAATATGACAAGCCCAGTTCTAGTAGTTGGGTTTCTGCTTTTGTTAAGACCATAGGAGACAAATTTACAACTGTATTTATTTTATTTGCACTTTTTACTTCCGTTGCCACTTCTTCTTGTATGGCGCTTTTTTGGTGTTGCTTGCGCTTCCAGTTGCATCTGCGCCTTTCTCCTCGTTTCTTGTTACGTTTCTGTTGGATTGGTTCTGCTGTTTGCGGGGTCTTAGTGTCTGTTTTCTGTCCTGTCTTAAGCAGTTCACTTCTTCCCCAGCGAGAATTTGCGAAACCCCAATCTCCCTGTACTGGCACTTTGGTCTGTTTCCACCTCACTCTCAAGCGCCGAGCTCAGATCCGACATTGAAGTCGAAGACATGGCTGTTTCATGTCCGCTGGTTTGTGCATGTTGAGATGTGACTTTAGAGGTTTTCAACATATCATATTTTTTTGCAAAGGTAAATACCTGTCCTTGCTCATAGTCCTGTTTGTCTCGCTGGAATTTATACGTTTTGCGTTTTTTTATTATTTCTTCTTCTTTTTGCAGCCTGACCAACATATCCTCACGGTATTTAGTTATTGTGGGCGTAACTTCTGTCTTTGCAATTTCCATATTCAGTTCATCTATTTGGGCTTGTAGCTTTGCCCTATCACTTTCTGCGTATTTGACCAAGATGGTAACCAAGCGCCTCGACGATTCGAGGTTGCAATCAGCCCACTCTCTCAACATGGCGGGATCTGGGTTCTCGTAGCTTGGGGCGATCATAATGCGCAACCCCCTGGGGATGCGTCCAACTTCTAAATATCGCCCCAACGACTTATTCTCCCACCATTTGGCTTGTTCCATACGCATGCATTTCTCTAATTTTTTTAACTTTTCCCTGATAGTAATATTTTCCCCTTGTGACGAGCCTCTAGGCACCAGCACCCGTTCTTCAGTGCTGGGGGCATCATCAAACATAACTTCCGCCGCTGCCTCGCGGCTCCTGAGCGCGTCTGTGGTCATGATTGTCGGACGGTATTAAACTTGATGTTTTTCACTAGCGGGTTCGGATCAAATACCACCGCTAGTCTTGCGCTCACCTCCCCACCGGATATTTTCCCAAACTTCCTACCTTCACTCGTGGTTCCGATGAAGGGTCTTCCGACTCTTTTCCTCGTCCACACTCTGTAGGTAGCTTTACTGGGTATCCGGGGGCTCTTTGACTTTCTCGCAAGAGAATGCAAAGGAAATCCCGATAATGAAACCGGAAGAAGCTTCTTGTCGTTGAGCCCTATTACGAGGAGGGGGTTTCGCCAGTACCGAGGAAGCCTTCTCAGTAAGAATATTCCTGTTGCACCGTTCACCAATACTTCCTTTTCTCAGGAACAAACGGAGACGAACCCAGACTTCGTGCATGTATTGAAAGTTTATTCGTCCATCACCACAACCGCCATGACGCGTTTCGGCCTCACTCGGCCTTGATCACATGACGCGCTCTAGGAGTTACACAATCTCTTTTAAAGTGCCAAGTGCCTCACTCGTGCAAAACGGGATTTAGATAAACATAGAGAAAATACTTCACAACTATCTTACATAGAAACTGTGCAAATTCAGCAAACAATAATATTACATTTAATTGTTATAAGGGATTAGATGTTAATATAATGTTCATGTATATACTAAAACCAATCTGTATATATATATTAAATACATAAAAAGGTAGAGTATAAATAATTCAACAATGTTAAAAGGCATATTAAACTTTTTTAAATCTCTGAATCAAATTGGTTGATAATATAAAAGCCAATAAATATATATATATATATATATATATATATATGGGAGGAGCCCACCAGTTGGGATGCACTCGCAGGAGGTAGAGTAAAGATCAGGGAAAGTCCTTGCTATGAGCCCACCTCAGCTTCTCCTGACGCGTTTCGGGCTAGCGGCCTTCCTCAAAGGCAAGCTGCTTGTAAGTAACAACACACGAAACCTTCCAGGACACTCCGTTTTATTTATAGTTCTCATGTGAGTATGTCGCAAAGTATTGTGGGACTGGAAGTCCTTTCAAACCCATGTGGGCTGTTGTTACCGCAGTCGAATTCCTTCATGTAGAGCTCACACAGGGCACCTCCCCCAGTGCACAACGAATCGCCTCCTGCTCCGTGTGCCGCTGTACTTCACACAGCGGCGGATCAGCGATGAAGCGGCGGTGCCGTCCCGCGACCGGGCTGGCCGCAAATATGGAAAGAAAAGGAGGAGCCCACCAGTTGGGATGCACTCGCAGGAGGTAGAGTAAAGATCAGGCAAAGTCCTTGCTATGAGCCCACCTCAGCTTCTCCTGATGAGTTTCGGGCTAGCGCCCTTCCTCAAAGGCATGCTGCTTGTAAGTACCAACACACGAAACCTTCCAGGACACTCCCTTTTATTTATAGTTCTCAGGTGAGTATGTCGCAAAGTATTGTGGGACTGGAAGTCCTTTCAAACCCATGTGGGCTGCTGTTACCGCAGTCGAATTCCTTCATGTAGAGCTCACACAGGGCACCTCCCCCAGTGCACAACGAATCGCCTCCTGCTCCGTGTGCCGCTGTACTTGCACACAGCGGCGGATCCGCGATGAAGCGGTAGTGCTGTCCCGCGACCGGGCTGGCCGCAAATATGGAAAGAAAAGGAGGAGCCTACCAGTTGGAATGCACTCGCAGGAGGTAGAGTAAAGATCAGGGAAAGTCCTTGCTATGAGCCCACCTCAGCTTCTCCTGATGCGTTTCGGGCTAGTGCCCTTCCTCACCGGCAAGCTGCTTGTAAGTAACAACACACAAAACCTTCCAGGACACTCCCTTTTATTTATAGTTCTCAGGTGAGTATGTCGCAAAGTATTGTGGGACTGGAAGTCCTTTCAAACCCATGTGGGCTGTTGTTACCGCAGTCGAATTCCTTCATGTAGAGCTCACACAGGGCACCTCCCCCAGTGCACAACGAATCTCCTCCTGCTCCGTGTGCCACTGTACTTGCACACAGCGGCGGATCCGCGATGAAGTGGCGGTGCTATCCAACGACCGGGCTGGCGGCAAATATGGAAAGAAAAGGAGGAGCCCACCAGTTGGGATGCACTCGCAGGAGGTAGAGTAAAGATCAGGGAAAGTCCTTGGTATGAGTCCACCTCAGCTTCTCCTGACGCGTTTCGGGCTAGCGCCCTTTCTCAAAGGCAAGCTGCTTGTAAGTAACAACACACGAAACCTTCCAGGACACTCCCTTTTATTTATAGTTCTCAGGTGAGTATGTTGCAAAGTATTGTGGGACTGGAAGTCCTTTCAAACCCATTTGGCCTGTTGTTACCGCAGTCAAATTCCTTCATGTAGAGCTCACACAGGGCACCTCCCCCAGTGCACAACGAATCGCCTCCTGCTCCGTGTGCCGCTGTACTTGCACACAGCGGCGGATCCGCGATGAAGCGACGGTGCTGTCCCGCGACCGGGCTGGCCGCAAATATGGAAAGAAAAGGAGGAGCCCACCAGTTGGGATGCACTCGCAGGAGGTAGAGTAAAGATCAGGGAAAGTCCTTGGTATGCGCCCACCTCAGCTTCTCCTGACGCGTTTCGGGCTAGCGCCCTTCCTCAAAGGCAAGCTGCTTGTAAGTAACAACACACGAAACCTTCCAGGACACTCCCTTTTATTTATAGTTCTCAGGTGAGTATGTCGCAAAGTATTGTGGGACTTTTCTTTCAATATTTGCAGCCGGCCCAGTCGCGGGACAGCACCGCCGCTTCATCGCGGATCCGCCGCTGTGTGCAAGTACAGCGGAATACGGAGCAGGAGGCGATTCTTTGAGCACTGGGGGATGTGCCCTGTGTGAGCTCTACATGAAGGAATTTAACTGCGGTAACACAGCCCACATGGGTTTGTAAAGGACTTCCAGTCCCATAATGCTTTGCGACACACTCACCTGAGAACTATATTCTAAATAAAAGGGAGTGGCCTGGAAGGTTTTGTTTGTTGTTACTCACAAGCAGCTTGCCTTTGATAAAGGGCGCCAGCCCGAAACGCGTCAGGAGAAGCTGAGGTGGGCTCATAGCGAGGACCTTCCCTGATCTTCACTGTGCCTCCTGCGAGTGCATCCCAACTGGTGGGCTCTTCCTTTTCTTTCCATATTTGCGGCCGGCCCGGTCGCGGGACAGCACCGCTGCTTCATCGCGGATCCGCCGCTGTGTGCAAGTACAGCGGAATACGGAGCAGGAGGCAATTCTTTGTGCACTGGGGGAGGTGCCCTGTGTGAGCTCTACATGAAGGAATTCAACTGCGGTAACAACAGCCCACATGGGTTTGTAAAGGACTTCCAGTCCCATAATGCTTTGCGACACACTCACCTGAGAACTATATTCTAAATAAAAGGGAGTGGCCTGGAAGGTTTTGTTTGTTGTTACTCACAAGCAGCTTGCCTTTGATAAAGGGCGCCAGCCCGAAACGCGTCAGGAGAAGCTGAGGTGGGCTCATAGCGAGGACCTTCCCTGATCTTCACTGTACCTCCTGAGTGCATCCCAACTGGTGGGCTCCTCCTTTTCTTTCCATATTTGCGGCCGGCTCGGTCGCGGGACAGCACCGCCGCTTCATCGCGGATCCCCGCTGTGTGCAAGTACAGCGGAATACGGAGCAGGAGGCGATTCTTTGTGCACTGGGGGAGGTGCCCTGTGTGAGCTCTACATGAAGGAATTCAACTGCGGTAACAACAGCCCACATGGGTTTGTGAAGGACTTCCAGTCCCATAATGCTTTGCGACACACTCACCTGAGAACTATATTCTAAATAAAAGGGAGTGGCCTGGAAGGTTTTGTTTGTTGTTACTCACAAGCAGCTTGCCTTTGATAAAGGGCGCCAGCCCGAAACGCGTCAGGAGAAGCTGAGGTGGGCTCATAGCAAGGACCTTCCCTGATCTTCACTGTACTTTCTGCGAGTGCATCCCAACTGGTGGGCTCCTCCTTTTCTTTCCATATTTGCGGCCGGCCCGGTCGCGGGACAGCACCGCCGCTTCAACGCAGATCCGCCGCTGTGTGCAAGTACAGCAGAATACGGAGCAGGAGGTGATTCTTTGTGCACTGGGGGAGGTGCCCTGTGTGAGCTCTACATGATGGAATTCAACTGCGGTAACAACAGCCCACATGGGTTTGTAAAGGACTTCCAGTCCCATAATGCTTTGCGACACACTCACCTGAGAACTATATTCTAAATAAAAGGGAGTGGCCCGGAAGGTTTTGTTTGTTGTTACTCACAAGCAGCTTGCCTTTCATAAAGAGCGCCAGCCCGAAACGCGTCAGGAGAAGCTGAGGTGGGCTCATAGCGAGGACCTTCCCTGATCTTCACTGTGCCTCCTGCGAGTGCATCCCAACTGGTGGGCTCTTCCTTTTCTTTCCATATTTGCGGCCGGCCCGGTCGCAGGACAGCACCGCCGCTTCATCGCGGATCCGCCGCTGTGTGCAAGTACAGCGGAATACGGAGCAGGAGGCGATTCTTTGTGCACTGGGGGAGGTGCCCTGTGTGAGCTATACATGAAGGAATTCAACTGCGGTAACAACAGCCCACATGGGTTTGTGAAGGACTTCCAGTCCCATAATGCTTTGCGACACACTCACCTGAGAACTATATTCTAAATAAAAGGGAGTGGCCTGGAAGGTTTTGTTTGTTGTTACTCACAAGCAGCTTGCCTTTGATAAAGGGCGCCAGCCTGAAACGCGTCAGGAGAAGCTGAGGTGGGCTCATAGCGAGGACCTTCCCTGATCTTCACTGTACCTCCTGCGAGTGCATCCCAACTGTTGGGCTCCTACTTTTTTTTCCATATTTGCGGCCGGCTCGGTCGTGGGACAGCACCGCCGCTTCATCGCGGATCCACCACTGTGTGCAAGTACAGCGGAATACGGAGCAGGAGGCGATTCTTTGTGCACTGGGGGAGATGCCCTGTGTGAGCTCTACATGAAGGAATTCAACTGCGGTAACAACAGCCCACATGGGTTTGTAAAGGACTTCCAGTCCCATAATGCTTTGCGACACACTCACCTGAGAACTAAATTCAAAATAAAAGGGAGTGGCCTGGAAGGTTTTGTTTGTTGTTACTCACAAGCAGCTTGCCTTTGATAAAGGGCACCAGCCCGAAACGCGTCAGGAGAAGCTGAGGTGGGCTCATAGCGAGGACCTTCCCTGATCTTCACTGTACCTCCTGTGAGTGCATCCCAACTGGTGGGCTCCTCCTTTTCTTTCCATATTTGCGGCCGGCCTGGTCGCGGGACAGCACCGCCGCTTCATCACGGATCCGCCGCTGTGTGCAAGTACAGCGGAATACGGAGCAGGAGGCGATTCTTTGTGCACTGGGGGAGGTGCCCTGTGTGAGCTCTACATGAAGGAATTCAACTGCGGTAACAACAGCCCACATGGGTTTGTAAAGGACTTTCAGTCCCATAATGCTTTGCGACACACGATAATGTAAAAAGCGGCCGTCCTGCCGCTAAGCCTGCACCACTCCGCATTATGGGGGACACTGAGCTCGTGATTTGCGGGGCTCTGAATGTGTGGCACAGAACATGGATAAGAGCAGCCAGGTTTTCCGGGGCTCATGGAGAGCCTTGAATCTGCATTTTATTGAGAGTGCATCCATCTGATGGAAAATAAAGGACTTCACCTCCCAGAAAGCAACGTACTTACCTCATATAGAGAAGTTCAATTCATGGCGTATGATGTTGCATATAAGGAGGTTAACGCCTATCCATGCACTTTCTGACTGCTTCACCCTTTGAGAAAGAGGAGAACTCGAAACGCGTCAGGGCAGCGGTCTGATGCTTGAAATTGCTAGAAACAGTGGCTGTTCGTAGCGAAAATAAAGCTGTTCTGGGGAAGGCTGTCCTGTGTCCGAGTGCGGCTTGCCTGTTGGGCTTCCCCAGTGAGCGATAATCTAAAAAGCGGCCGTCCTGCCGCTAAGCCTGCACCACTCCGAATTATGGGGGACACTGAGCTCGTGATTTACGGGGCTCTGAATGTGTGGCACAGAACATGGATAAGAGCAGCCAGGTTTTCCGGGGCTCATGGAGAGCCTTGAATCTGCATTTTATTGAGAGTGCATCCATCTGATGGAAAATAAAGGACTTCACCTCCCAGAAAGCAACGTACTTACCTCATATAGAGAAGTCCAATTCATGGCGTACGATGTTGCATATAAGGAGGTTAACGCCTATCCATGCACTTTCTGACTGCTTCACCCTTTGAGAAAGAGGAGAACTCGAAACGCGTCAGGGCAGCGGTCTGATGCTTGAAATTGCTGGAAACAGTGGCTGTTCATACCGAAAATAAAGCTGTTTTGGGGAAGGCTGTCCTGTGTCCGAGTGCGGCTTGCCTGTTGGGCTTCCCCAGTGAGCGATATTGTAAAAAGCGGCCGTCCTGCCGCTAAGCCTGCACCACTCCGAATTATGGGGGACACTGAGCTTGTGATTTACGGGGCTCTGAATGTGTGGCACAGAACATGGATAAGAGCAGCCAGGTTTTCCGGGGCTCATGGAGAGCCTTGAATTTGCATTTTATTGAGAGTGCATCCATCTGAGGGAAAATAAAGGACTTCACCTCCCAGAAAGCAACGTACTTACCTCATATAGAGAAGTCCAATTCATGGTGTACGATGTTGCATATAAGGAGGTTAACGCCTATCCATGCACTTTCTGACTGCTTCACCCTTTGAGAAAGAGGAGAACTCGAAACGCGTCAGGGCAGCGGTCTGATGCTTGAAATTGCTGGAAACAGTGGCTGTTCGTACTGAAAATAAAGCTGTTTTGGGGAAGGCTGTCCTGTGTCTGAGTGCGGCTTGCCTGTTGGGCTTCCCCAGTGAGTGATAATATATATATATATACAGTGCTTTAAATGGGAAAAAATAAGTGCAGGTACTCATTAAAATGAGCTAGAGGTGTAGTGAGGGGGCGGGGCTAGGGGCGGGGCTAAGGGCAAGACACGCTGATACTTAACTTCTATATTAGTTGCAGCACATACCAAAACACATGAGAAATGTGTTTATATAAACAAAGCAGGTTAACTCATTACACAAAATGAAAGAGAAATGCGATAATATGTTAACATTTCCTTTTTTGCAATAGTTGCACCTTCTTAATGTCATACTGTTAATTGCTGTTTGGCTATATTTTTGAGCACGCGAGTAGGAAGAAACTGAAAATACCCCCACGTCGCACCAAAGCTCTTATGGCACCAAACAAATGAAGCAACTCATCATGACCCTCCCCAGAAGATATCTCTTGTCTCTTCCATCAATCTATCCATTCATCCTTTCATCCTACCATTTACCTGCTGATGTCCACCATTTAACCTTTACATTCTATCGTCTATTCAGTCTTTCATCAATCATTCAGTTTTTCACCATTCCGTCTATCCTCCCTTCATATTCAAACCTATCCATCCATCTCCAAACCTATCCATTCATCCTTTCACTCATCCATCTCTTTATCCACCCTTTCCCTCATCCATCAATCCTTTTGCTCATCCATCCATTGACCCTTTCACTCCTTTATTCTATCCACCCTTTCACTCAATCCCTCCTTTCACTCATCCATCATCCACCCTTTCATCCATCCTCCCTACCTTTCATTCATCCATCCAAACTTTCACTTATCCACCCATCATCCGCCCTTTTATCCAATAATCCACCCTCTTTCAGCCATGCATGCTTTCACTCATCCATCCATCTAAACATCCACCCTTGCTCACTCATCCATCCACTCACTCATCCACTCACCCACCCACCAACCCTCCCTTTTACGTTATTTATGAATCTTTGTCGCAGAGCAGACATGTACAAACAAAGTGCCACACATTTTCTTTAAAATACCTCCTGAGAGTGTCTTGATTCTCTCTCTCTTTCTTTCACTTTTTTCTTACAAAAACAGGCATACACACAAACATAGCAGACACACAAAAGACTCAGGTATGATAAAAGCCATCTTTTCTCTTCACCTACCCTGGCTTTTTTAATTGCCACCAGGGCCGGACTGGCCGTAGCCTGATTGCCACTGCCAGGGGACTGACATGATTCCTGTGCTTTCACGAACGCACAGGATAGAGTGAGTGTGATTGACAGCACAGGGCCTGAATGGACCCTGCTCTGTCAAGCACAGCGTGATGGTGAGCACCCGGACATTATTCAAATGAGCCCTGCTGAATAGCTCAGCTGGGGCTCAGATCGGGGCTGCAGAAGCGGCGCCTTGGCTGCCAGAGACACGTTCCACTCCTGCACACCAGCACAGCCCATGAGCCTACCTTTTCATGAGTACCGGTACTTTCCAGGGCAGTAGAGAAGTGCCGGTACTCAGAGCGATAAATCTAAGAAGTGCCGGTACTCAGTACTGGTGAGTACCGGCCCATTTAAAGCACTGTATATATATATTACCTACTGGCAGTCGCCAGCAGGTAGTTATAGTTAGGACCTAGTTTCCTGTGGAAAGCGTTTTTTGATTTGCCAATATCTTTTGCGCCGTTTGGGGAATCTTTGCGAAATTTTCAAAACTAATGGCCCGCTCCGGTCAGCTCCTGTCTTGAAAGTTTCGGGGTGATTCGTCAAGCGGGAGCCAAGAAAAAAGCGGGGTCCCAAAACGCGTTTTCTCCATGTTAATTTCCATAGGAATTTTTGTCGCGGCTACAGCCCGAACTGCAGAACGGAATTACACCAAATTTGGCAGAGATGTAGCTCTTGGTCCAGAGTGCACTCTTTGGTTTAAATGGTACAAATCCATTGAGTAGTTCCTGAGAAATTTAAAAATAAAAAATATCGATATCTGGTGACTGCGGTGGATCCGCGAACCCTCCCGAGCATGAGCTTGACTCTGATTGGCTGTCAACACTTCAAACCAGAAAGTGTTGACAGCTATCTTGTGACTCGGTAGAACTGAGTCACAAGAAAACAGGTGAAAAAAAGAAAAGGGGGCAGGGTAGAAACACCCTCACCCCCTGGGCCTGCTCAGGGGCTCCCATAGGCACCCCCAGGGCCCCATAAAGCAGTTAAAAAACAAAATTATCAGGATGCGCGCTGGGTGCATGAATTTCGCTGAAAATTTTTAAAAAACGAAGCACGGTCTCCCACGCTTCGTTTAATTAAGGCCCTGGGCGGGCCAGATCCCGGGGGCAATCACAAAATATAGTGCTGGGGCCCGCGGGGGCCCCTGTAGTCCAGGGGACCACCACCTCCCCAGGGCCATGCTGATTACATGCGGGGGGCACGCAGCCCCCCCTGCAACACCTGGGACCGCCACCTCCCTGGGGCTTTATTCTAATAAAAATGCTTGGGGGGCTCATGCCTCCCCCCTACGCAGCCCTGGGGACCGCCACCTCCCCGGGGCTTTAATAATTATACGTGGGGGCACACACAGCTCCCGCAGCCAGGGGACCGCCACCTCACCAGGGCTCTGATTTAAAAAAAATGTGTGGGGGGGCTCGAGCCTCTGGGGCATACATAAATTAAGTTCGGGGGTCTGTTGCGGACCCCTGGCCCCGGGGACCATCACCTCCCCGGGGCTTTGCACATGAAGGGAGGGGGGCCACGTGGCCCCCCTCCTGGAGCCCTCCTTGGCCCTAGGGACCACCACCCCCCAGGGCCGTCTCCAGCAATGTCCCAGGGGGCCCACCCCCGGGACATTGCAGTTTGCTATGGCAGGGCGGGAGCACGGCTCCCGCCCTGTCATAGCAAACTCTGCTTCGCTTCATGGAAGCAAGAGCAGGAAACCTGTTCTCGCTTCCATGAAGCGAAACAGAATTGCATGTTTGCAGCTCCCCTTGTCCAAAAGCAATGTTGGCTTCCGCAGGTGGCGGGGAGCCATCTGGGACCGCTGGGGCTTTGGGGCTCCCCCGCGGTCCCCAACATCATGGCCATGCCCCGGGGGATGGGGTCCCGGGGGCCAAAAATGGCCCGGGAGGGAGGCTACTCGGCCCCCTTCTGTTTTTGATTTAAAAAAATAAATAAATAAACAGATAAGGCCGGGCCCCAGGGGTTGTGATCCCTGGGGCCAAAATTGACCTCAGGAGGGGTGCCTCACGGCCCCACTCCAAAATCATAAAAATAAAGACTGGGCAGGCCCAGGGGGATGGGGTCCCTGGGGCCAAAAGTGGCCCAGGGAAGGGGGGCCACAGGCCCCCTTCTTTGAAAAAAGATTTTGCCGGGCCCCGGGGATGGGGTCCCAGGGGCTGAAACTGCACGCCCCTCTCCCCTATAAATAAAAAAAAAGCAAGGCCCAGCCCCGGGAGATGTGGTCCCCGAGGCCGTAATCTGCCTGGGGAGGGGGGCTGCACGGGCCCCTCTCCCTTTTCAATTTTTTTTTTTAAATGGCTAAGGCCCCGGGGGATGAGGTCCCCGGGGCCCAAAAGGGTTAATGGAAGGAGGGGCCACACAGCCCCCCTTCCTAAAATGAAGAAGAAAAAAAAAAGAAGACCGGCAACTCGCTGGAGGCCCTGCCCCCTCCCTGCACACCTATGCAAACGTGCCTCCTGGCGCATTCTGGGTTAGGGGATTAAGTCCCCTTGAATCCTAAGGGTCCATAGGGGCCAACTATCCCTCCTGTTATTTCTAGTAAGGCCCACACAGCTGGTGGTGCAATGAGGTCCACATGTGTCCTGAGAACCTCAGGACTAAAGTGGACTTCATCCCCTGAGCAGCAGTGCAACAGGAGGCGCGTTTGAAGAGTGGTGTAAAAAGGTGGTGTGGCCTCGGACCACTCTCAGCAATTCAGCTGTGTGGGGCTTGCTAGAGATAACAGGAGGGCTAGTTGGCCCCCAGGGACCCTCAGGAGGCAAGGGGACTTCATCCCCCAACCAAGAGCGCCCCAGGAGGTGCGTTTGCAGAGTGGTGCAGAAAGGGGGCGTGGCCTGTGTGCACCTCTCAGCAATCCCACTATCTGGAGCTTACTGGAGGTGTCAGGTAGGCTAGTTGGCCCCTAAGGACCCCCAGCATCAAAGGGGACTTTAATCCCCTTCCCAGAGCACGCCAGGGAGCGCGTTTGCAGAATGGTGGGCAAAGGAGGCATGGCCTGATATGAGAACTTACCAATGCTGCTGTGTGGGGCTTACTGGAGATGATAGGAGGGGTAGTTGGCCTCCAAGGATGTCCTTGGGGGCCAACTACCCCTCCTGTTACCTCCAGTAAGTCCCACACTGTGGTATTGCTAAGAGGTCTTCGGAGGCCACGCCCCCCTTTCTCCACCACTCTGCAAACGCACCTCCTGGCACACTAAGGGTTGAGTGATGAAGTCCGCTTTACTCCTGAGGGACTTTGGGGGCCAAGTAGCACTCTTGGTACCTCCTGTAAGTCCTACGCAGTGGAACTCCTGAGTGCTGTCAGAGGCCCAGACCCCTTTCTGCACCACTCTGCAAACGCGACTACTACATTATAGTTATAAATTAGCATGTGTGGGTGGGGCAAGGGCCTGTGACTGGGAAGAGCCCAGAACTTAGGGATTAAGGGTATAGCACCGAGAATTCTAAGCGCTACCTTTTTTTAAAAATACGTTTTTAGCCAATTCTGCATTGGACACCCACACAAGTGAGGTACCATTTTACTCGGGAGACTAAGGAGAATGCTGTGGCATAGGACATTTGTGCCAGCACGGTGATTCCACACAAAAATATGAGGAAAATGTGTTTTTTTCAGCCAAATCTGAGGTTTGCAGCGGGTTCTGGGTAGGAAAACGTTGGGGGATGCAAGCAAGCCATACCTCGCTGGACTCCCCCGGGTATCTAGTTTTCAGAAATGTGTGGGTTTGGTAGTTTCCCAAGGTGGCCTCCGAGCCCGGGGCCAAAAACCCAGGTGACCCCATTGCAAAACCAGGTTGTTTTGTGATAGGTAATTTTGATGTTTCCTCAATACGTTTTGGGCACCTTGCCTGTCGCAGGTACTTGACCCACCCATGCGAGTGAGGTACCATTTTTATCGGGAGACCTAGGGGAACGCTGGGTGGTAGGACATTTGTGGATCCTCAGAGATTCCAGAACTTTCCCACACAGAAATTTGAGAAAAACTTGATTTATTTCAGCTAAATTTGAGGTTTGCAGGGGATTCTGGGTAGGAAAGCGTTGGGGGATCCACGCAAGACATACCTTGCTGGACTCCCCCGGGTGTCTAGTTTTCAGAAATATGTGAGTTAGGTAGGTTTCCCAAGATGGCCGCCGAGCCCGGGGCCAAAAACCCAGGTGACCCCCATTGGAAAACCAGGTTGTTTTGTGATAGGTAATTTTGAAGTCTCCTCAATACGTTTTGGGCCCTTGCCTGTCGCGGGTACTTGACCCACCCATGCGAGTGAGGTACCATTTTTATCAGGAGACCTGGGGGAATGCTATGTGGTAGGAAATTTGTGGATCCACGCAGATTCCAGAACTTTCCCACACAGAAATTTGAGAAAAAATTATTTTTTCAGCTAAATTTGAGGTTTGCAGGGAATTCTGGGTAAGAAAACATTGGGGGACCCACGCAAGCCATACCTTGCTGGACTCCTCCGGGTGTCTAGTTTTCAGAAATGTGTGGGTTTGGTAGATTTCCCAAGATGGCCGCCGAGCCTGGGGCCAAAAACCCAGGTGACTCCCCTTGCAAAAACAGGTTGATTTGTGACAGGTCATTTTGATGTCTCCTCAATACGTTTTGGGCCCTTGCCTATCGCGGGTACTTGGGACACCCACATGAGTGAGGTGCCATTTTTATCGGGAGACCTCGGGGAACGCTGGGTGGTAGGAAATTTGTGGATCTACACAGATTCCAGAACTTTCCACCACAGAAATGTGAGGAAAACGTGTTTTTTTTACAAAGTTTGAGGTTTGCAAGGGATTCTGGGTAACAGAACCTGGTGAGAGCCAACAAGTCACCCCATCTTGGATTCCCCTGGGTGTCTAGTTTTTAAAAATGTATAGGTTTGCTAGGTTTCCCTAGGTGCTGGCAGAGCTAGGGTTCAAAATCTACAGCTAGGCACTTTGCAAAAAAAGGATCTGTTTTCACTGTGAAAATGTGATGTGTTCACATTGGGTTTTAGGCCGTTTTCTGTCGCTGGCACTAGCCCTACCCACACAAGTGATGTTCCATTGTTCTCGAAAGACGTTGGGGAATGCGGGGCGGGTGGAATTTTGTTGATCCACGCGGATTCCAGAACTTTCCACCACAGAAATGTGAGGAAAATGTGTTTTTTTGGACAAATTTTGAGATGTGCAAGGGATTCTGGGTAACAGAACCTGGTGAGAGCCAGACAAGTCACCCCATCCTGGATTCCCCTGGGTGTCTAGTTTTCAAAAATGTATAGGTTTGCTAGGTTTCCCTAGATGGTGGCAGAGCTAGGGTTCAAAATCTACAGCTAGGCACTTTGCAAAAAAAGGGTCAGTTTTCACTGTGAAAATGTGGTGTGTCCACGTTGCGTTTTGGGCCGTTTTCTGTCACGTGCACTAGGCCTACCCACACAAGTGAGGTACCATTTTTCTCTGAAGACTTTGCGAAATGCGAGGCGGGTAGAATTTTGTGGATCCACGCAGATTCCAGAACTTTCCACCACAGAAATGTGAGGAAAATGTGGTTTTGTTTGTCAAATATTGAGGTTTGCAAGGGATTCTGGGTAACAGAACCTGGTGAGAGCCAGACAAGTCACCTCATCCTGGATTCCCCTGGGTGTCTAGTCTTCAAAAATGTATAAGTTTGCTACGTTTTCCTAGGTGCCGGCAGAGCTAGGGTTCAAAATCTACAGCTAGGCACTTTGCAAAAAAAGGGTCCGTTTTCACTGTGAAAATGTGGTGTGTCCACGTTGCGTTTTGGGCCGTTTACTGTCGCTGGCACTAGGCCTACCCACACAAGTGAGGTACCATTTTTCTCAGAAGACTTTGGGAAATGTGGGGTGGGTGGAATTTTGTGCACCCACACAGATTCCAGAACTTTCCACCACAGAAATATGAGGAAAATGTGATTTTTTGGATACATTTTGAGGTTTGCAAGGGATTCTGGGTAACAGAACCTGGTGAGAGCCAGACACGTCACCCCATCCTGGATTCCCCTGGGTGTCTAGTTTTAAAAAATTTATAGGTTTGCTAGGTTTCCTTAGGTGCCGGCAGAGCTAGGGTTCAAAATCTACAGCTAGGCACTTTGCAAAAAAGGGTCAGTTTTCACTGTGAAAATGCTGTGTGTCCACGTTGCGTTTTGGGCCATTTCCTGTTGCGGGCACTAGGCCTACCCACACAAGTGAGGTACCATTTTTCTCGGGGGACTTTGGGGAATGCGGGGTGGGTGGAATTTTGTGGATCCATGCAGATTCCAGAACTTTCCACCACAGAATTGTGACGAAAATGTGTTTTTTTTGACAAATTTCGAGGTTTGCAAGGGATTCTGGGTAACAGAAACTGGTGAAAGCCAGACAAGTCACCCCATCCTGGATTCCCCTGGCTGTCTAGTTTTCAAAAATGTATAGGTTTGCTAGGTTTCCCTAGGTGCCGGCAGAGCTAGGGTTCAAAATCTACAGCTAGGCACTTTGCAAAAAAGGGTCCGTTTTCACTGTAAAAATGTGGTGTGTCCACGGTGCATTTTGGGCCGTTTCCTGTCACGGGCACTAGGCCTACCCACACAAGTGAGGTACCATTTTTCTCGGCAGACTTTGGGGAATTCGTGGTGGGTGGAATTTGTGAATCCACACAGATTCCAGATCTTTCCACCAGAGAAATGTGAGGAAAATGTGGTTTTTGTGACAGATTTTGAGGTTCGCATGGGATTCTGGGTTACAGAACCTGCTGAGAGCCAGACAAGTCACCCCATCCTGGATTCCCCTGGGTGTCTAGTTTTTAAAAATGTATAGGTTTGCTAGGTTTCCCTAGGTGTCGGCAGAGCTAGCGTTCAAAATCTACAACTAGGCACTTTGCAAAAAAAGGGTCCGTTTTCACTGTGAAAATGTGGTGTGTCTACGATGCATTTTGGGCCGTTTCCTGTTGCGGGCACTAGGCCTACCCACACATGTGAGGTACCATTTTTCTCGAAAGACTTTGGGGAATGCAGGGAGGGTGGAATTTTGTGGATCCACGCAGATTCCAGAACTTTCCACTACAGAAATATGAGGAATTTCTTTTTTTTGACAAATGTTGAGGTTTGCAAGGGATTCTGGGTAACAGAACCTGGTGAGAGCAAGACAAGTCACCCCATCCTGGATTCCCCTGCGTGTCTAGTTTTCAAAAATGTATAGGTTTGCTAGGTTTCCCTAGGTGCCGGCAGAGCTAGGGTTCAAAATCTACAGCTACGCATTTTGCAAAAAAAGGGTCAGTTTTCCCTGTGAAAATGTGGTGTGTCCACGTTGCGTTTTGGGCCGTTTCCTGTCGCAGGCACTAGGCCTACCCACACAAGTGAGGTACCATTTTTCTCGGAAGACTTTGGGAAATGCGTGGTGGGTGGAATTTTGTGAATGCACACAGACTCCAGAACTTTCCACCACAGAAATGTGAGGAAAATGTGGTTTTGTTTGACAGATTTTGAGGTTCGCAAGGGATTCTGGGTTACAGAACCTGGTGAGAGCCAGACAAGTCACCCCATCCTAGATTTCCCTGGGTGTCTAGTTTTCAAAAATGTATAGGTTTGCTAGGTTTCCCTAGGTGCCGGCAGAGCTAGGGTTCAAAATCTACTGCTAGGCACTTTGCAAAAAAAGGGTCCGATTTTACTGTGGAAATGTGGTGTGTCCACATTGCGTTTTGGGCTGTTTCCTGTCGCAGGCACTAGGCCTACCCACACAAGTGAGGTACCATTTTGCTCGGAAGACTTTAAGAAATGAAGGGTTGGTGGAATTTTGTGGATCCACGCAGATTCCAGAACCTTCCACCACAGAAATGTGAGGAAAATGTTTTTTTTTTTTTACAAAGTTTGAGGTTTGCAAGGGGTTCTGGGTAACAGAACCTGGTGAGAGCCAGACAAGTCACCCCATCCTGGATTCCCCTTGGTGTCTTGTTTTCAAAAATGTATAAGTTTGCTAGGTTTCCCTAGGTGCCGACAGAGCTAGGGTTCAAAATCAACAGCTAGGCTCATTGCAAAAAAATGGTCCATTTTCACTGTGAAAATGTGGTGTGTCCACGTTGTGTTTTGAGCCGTTTTCTCTCGCGGCCACTACACCTACCCACACAAGTGAGGTATCATTTTTATCGGGAGACTTAGGGGAACACAAAACTGTGGAGCAACTGTTATTACCTATTGACTTTCAATGCATTGGCTCCCCGTCAACAAGAGGATAACCTTCAAGCTCCTCACCCACGCACACAAAGCACTCCACAACACCGGACCAGCATATCTCAACAGACGACTCAGCTTCTACACCCCCACCCGCCAGCTCCGCTCCACCGGCCTCACCCTCGCCGCAGTCCCCCGCATCCAAAGAACGACTGCCTGCGGCATATCTTTCTCCCACCTCGCCGCCAAGACCTGGAACACCCTCCCCACCCACCTACGGCAGACCCAAGACCTACTGACCTTCAGAAGACTCCTCAAGACCTGGCTCTTCGAGCAGTAGCAGCACCCCCCAACCCCCAGCGCCTTGAGACCCTCATGGGTAAGTAGTGCGCTTTACAAGTGATATGATTGATTTATTGATTCCAAATGTAAGACAATGTGTAAAAAGAAGTCACTTTGAAAAATGACCTATAATTCACATGCTGGTATGGGTACCCACAATTTCGTAGATGTGCAAATAGCTACTGTTTCTAAACTCTATATTTTTTTCCCATTTCAGAAATACATAGGTGACTTTTATACTGGTTTTTCCCTGTTTATATTTTTCCAAATGAATTGCAATATACCCAGTACACAATAAAAAACCATTGCAAGACGCTGCTCAGTTATTGGCTCTGGGTTCGTCCGGTTCTTGGTGAACCTACAAGTCATATATATCCCCACAACCAGAAGGGTCCGGCGGATGTAACAGTATATTGCTTTCAAACATCTGTCATACTTAGTAGAAGTTACAGGTGAAAATGTTGGCACAAATGGCTTTTTTTTTTAACTCATTTTCAATTTTTTCTATTTTCAACTGTTAGTTTCTATACAAAAACCTTGAAGGATCTACACAATTGAGCCCTTGCTGAATTTAAACTTTTGTCTACTTTTCAGAAATGTATAGCTTTCCAGGATCCATCATTGCTTTCATTCCCATTTTTACCATTAACTGGAAGGAGGTTGAAAGCACAAGAAATAGCAAAAATAGGCTATGTCCCAGAAAAATGCCAAAACTGTGTAAAAGTTTTTGGTTTTCTGACAAAAGTCTGCTTGTCCCTGAAATCTGGGAAGATGGTGATTTCAGCACCACAACCCCTTTGTTGATACCATTTGCAGGGAAAAAACCAGACGCTTTCATCTGTAGCCCTTTTTTCCCATTTTTCCCCCAAAAAACAAAATGTAGCTGTATTTTGGCTAATTTCTGGGTCCCCTCCAGGGGAATCCACAAACCCTGGGTACCTTTAGAATCCCTGTGATGTTGGAATAAAAGGACGCAAATTTGGCATGGATACCTTATGTGGTCAAAAAGTTACAGGGGCCTAAGCGCAAACTACCCCAAATAGCCAAAAAAAAGGCTTAGCACAGGGGTGGAAAAGGCCTAGCAGCGAAGGGGTTAATAACCCCAGGCTAATAGTTAAAGTAAACAAAGACAAAATAGTAATGTGCAACAACTCGAGAAAAATATAGGACATTTGAATTCAAAGGCTCGGATGCAATATGGGGCTGTGTATACAAAACTCTCTGTTACTAAATAAAATGATCTCCAGTTCTGTAAAATAGGTGAGACAGCGAGTATTTTGCAGATAGACCGTTATTGATAGTAAACACTCTCTACTGAAAAATGCTCCTGAATGCCATCCCCCAAACCTTGATAAAAACAGAAAAGCAGCATATGTAAGGGCCGCCTGCTGTGATGTCTGTGACCCTGCTAGCATCCAAAGTGCCATGGAAGAAAACACATCTTTGCAATTGCATGGTGTCTCCTTTCACTATGATCTGCTCCACCTGAAAGCAATGCAAGCTGAGGCGGCCCAGTTGTATCGCATCTGGGTTGGTAACAAATAGGTTTTAGTTCAAATTTTCTTCCCATGAAAACTAGTCTGTCACTGGCCTACAGACTCGCCATTGCATGTGAATGTCCGTGGCTAGGGCATAAAATTGCAAGGTCTTTACTTGAGTAGGAACCAAGCATTGTAAACACTTCTCAGGTAAGGCTTTGTTTGTGTTTGGGAGCCTGAAGTGGAAAACAAATTCTGCTTGGTTTGATATCATTTTATTTGTGCCGTTAGGGTGGGATTAGGTAACATGCTCAAGTCCTAAGATGATGACTTCCCAGAGCATCGAGCAAATTATTGCTGTATTATAAGAAGAGGTCTTTGAGTGATTTCAGGTATTATTAAAAGTAGAATTCGGCGTAAGGATTTATTAACAGGAGCAGAGGTATTGGTGAGTATATATATAATCAGAAGTAAAGCACTGAGGTCTATGCGAGTGTAGGGATTGTTAGAAAAAGGGCTCCCAGTGAGTCTTAGTACTACCAAGAATAGAATGCTCTAAGTGAGTATTGGTATTATTATTGGTATTATCAGGACTTGATCTCTGAGTGAGTTGTGTTGTCATAAGAAGCAAATCTATTAAAATCATATTCATATTATCAGGAACAGAACTTTGAGTGAATCTTGGTATAAACAGTGACGATGCCTGAGAGAGTCTAGGTATTACCATAAGCAAGCCTATGGTTTAGTTTAGGTGTTACAAATGAGTATGCACATTAAAATGACAGAATGCATGAGTGAGTTTTATATTATCAAGGGCAAATGTGTAAATGGCTTTACAAATTATCAAGTAAAGTCTTCTGACCGACTCTATAGGGCATATTCTCAAGGACTCATCGCCGATTTATCGGCATTTAGCGCCACAAAAGTGGCGATAGATTTATCGCCCAATTCCCAAGCTGGTGCAAACTGCCGATATCGCCAGTTTTCCAGCGATAGCTTCCACAAAAAACATCGCCACGGATAAGAGTGACAACTAATGCTAATGATATGCAGAGTAGGCGTACCCGTGCAAAAACACACGGAAACACCACTTCGCGATATTCTCAACGACCAGCCAGATCTGCGATGCGATCCAAAAACAGGCGATAAGGCGCGTTAGCAGCAGGGACTTAACACCTGCCTCTTACTGGTGTTAAGCAGGATGACAACCTGCAGTATGAAAGGGAGCCCAGCCCAGAGCCACATCTGAAGACCAACACATGTCATGGAGCTACTGATCATGCAGCTCGGAGACCCAAGAGGTCCACAACACCCACCACCACCCCCCAGGCCCTCCCCCCACCCCCCCGGACTACCACTGAGGCAGCGCAGAACAAGACAGCTGACCTTCCGAAAACGGCATGGCCCCTCAGCCACACAATTGCAGAATGCGGGGAGAGGTGGGAACCAAGTATGTGTGAAGGAGGCAAGTCACCCATGAATAACAATGTACACAATGCCAAGTGTGGCGGTGATGTGCTGGACAGACTTCAGTTTGCAGAGCACAGTCATGTCCATGTGGACATATACTGCTGGTGTTTGTAGTGTTGTGGACAGTGGACGGAACCATGTTACCTTAGGCAGTGGGGAAGACCTCGGTCATGTAGCTGTGTCGTCCCCCCCTGTAAGCGCAAGCGGAGTGGGCTTGTCCGGCGTACGCCAATCCAGCGTAGGAGTGTGAATAAATAGGCCGGGGCTCTGGGCGTGGTTCACTTCTGGGATGGCCAACGCGTCTGCCAGGGCGGCGCCCCTCACCCTGCCACGAGTCCGCCGCCGTGACCGCCAGCCTCCTCAGCCGATCGCTGGCTTCCGCGACACAGGCCTTCAGGGCACCCAGTGGCACAGCACTGCGGAGTTATGTGTGTGCTAACTACTGCCTTCGGCCTACACTGCGGTCAGCAGGTCCCCCAATTCAAATTGAGCCTTGATTTATTGATGGTGCAGTCCAGTAGGCAACAGACATTGCTTCCAGTGCGGCCCGCCCGGACGACGCATCATCGCAGGCTGCGCACCCGCTGAGCGCTTCAGGTGTCAGTAACTCTGTGCAGCTCAAGTCAACGCCACGTGGCTGTGGGCCCTTGCTGACTGATGCCTCCGGCCTACACTGTGGTCAGCAGGTCCCCCAATTCAAATTCAGTCTTGATTTATTGATGGCGCAGTCCAGTAGGTAACAGACATTGCTTCCAGTGCGGCCCGCCAGGACGACGCATCATTGCAGGCTGCGCACCCGCTGAGCGCTTCAGGTGCCACTAACTCTGTGCAGCTCAAGTCAATGCCATGTGGCTGTGGGCCCTTGCTGACCGCTGCCTCCGGCCTACACTGCGGTCAGCAGGGCTCACACATATCAAATCCAATCCTGACCTCCAAGGACACGTCAACATCGCTGGCTGCACACCCGGCACCACCGCCAGGACCACCTCCAACCAACAACTGCCAGAGTCGGAGGAGTCTTACAGCCAGCCTATCAAAGTCGCTCACACCTGTCTTGGATGCCATCATCAGCTTGATAGCCTGCTCAGCTCTTCAGGTGCCACTAACTCAGTGCACCACAAGTCATGGACCCTTTATGATTGAGTCTTGTGTGTGTGATGTCAGAGCTGGTGCCCCTACCTCAGTGCACCACAAGTCATGGACTCTTTATGATTGAGTCTTGTGTGTGTGATCCGATGATCACTGTTCTAGTTGTTGCCAGCACCAACCACTCCCGGAGGGCTGGCTTACACTCACCCCACACCCATCCAGCACAGGCGTCACTGGTCATGTGACCCTGGTAATAAAAAGGGGCCGGGCGCACGTGCCCGTAGCCTGATCCACTATCTATCTAAGTGTGTCCGTGTGGTCATTATGTATGCATGATGGCCCCGGGCCCTACCACATTACATTGTGCTGTGGACAGCGGACGCAACCATGTCACCTCAGGCAGTGAGTAAGACCTTGGACACGTAGCTCTGTCATCCCCCCGTAAGCGTAAGCGGAGTGGGCTGGGCCGGCGTACGCCAGTCCAGCATAGGGGTGTGAAGAATTTGCCCGGGGCTCTGGGCGTGGTTCAGTTCTGGCCTGGACAAGGAAGTAACTAATGCGTGTGTCTCTGTTGTAGTGTCGGCGCCACCCGGCCCACAATCAACAATGTTGCAATGTAGCATGCACCCGGAGGGCAGGCTCGCACGAACGGAGAAATGAAGGAGCGCAAGACCGCTCGGGGTCTTGACTCATACATGCCAAGTGTTGTGTGTATCTGTATTGCCGCAGCATGAGCCAAATGCCTAGCCTTAATCGCAGCACGAGTTCAGCCAGGCATGAACTCTACATCTGTGTCCACCCTATCCTTACCATAGGCCTACACTCATGTGGCCGCCCACCTTCAATGGCCAACATCACAGTGTTGTTGTCAGGCTTGTGGACATGCGCAGACAGGCATGACAATGGTGTGCCGTGGGAGTGCAAGTGATGCAACCGCGCAGCGCACACAAGTAAATTGGCTCGAGGGGAGGGAGGAGCAGCAGTGAGGCAACGTAACACACAGTGATGCCGCTCATTTGCCACATGCAAGACATGTCAGACATGAATCCCAAAGTCGCACACATCCCACCCCACCCCCAACAAGCCACATCACATTTCCTGAATGCAAGCAGATGACAAACTAACATTAGGGATGAAAGCTCCTTTGTCTGAACTATCAGGCGGAAGCACATCTGCACCTCCGACCTCGGAATTGCATGTGCCCGGCACCCCCTGACAGATACTATAGCAGCTGATTATGACTCCCACACTACGCACAGCCCGATGAAAGACCAACGTATACACACCCCACACACAGAAGTCCTTGCTCGAAGTTATCTTGCATGGAATGTCCTTCATACTTACTCCCACACCATCCCAGGCATACAACTGTTGCACACTAAAACAACTCATTGATCCGAGCTGTGGCATTTCATCCACAGAACTGGCGCAGGTCAGAACAGTGCCACTTCAACCAGAGCCACTAACGCAATGGCAGAACATCCCGGACACATACACAACCCCTGTCACGTGGAACTGTACCGTGCACGTATGCTGCATTTACTGGGGGCACTGCCATTGGCAGTGCTGCGGATCAGTTACCGGCTAAGCTTCCGCCTTGCCAACGTCACCTGCATTCAACCTGTGGTGCATTGTCGATCATGCATATTCGAGTGGTCCATGGATGTCTGCCTATCCAACAGGACGGTAGCTGAACTGGATTTTGACATGTGTGTGCGCCCCCTGTTGGCCCACGACCAGGAGTGTCACTGTGATACCCGTTTATGGGATGCCTTGATACTTGGCATACATGCTGGCAGCTGGACCTGGGAGATTGCACAACTCCTCGTGTGCAGTGACCACATTGAACCGCTCCCCTAATGGGCTGTAGTGCTAATTGGTGAAAGGGTGTGGACGCAGCACATCTGTCCGGACCTGCTAATGGACTGCCTCGCCGTCCTGTTTGATGAAGTCGACAATGACCTCATGTTGGAAATGATAGCCTACGAAGCTGCAATCGCTTTCATGGACGAGTAACTACATACCTGCAGCCACAACAGATTGGAACCCATTGCACATGTCCCAACACCTTGTTGCATCTTGGAGATCTGGTCACATATCCCACGACAACAGTGGACATGGCTGCATTCGCCTGGACTCCGAATACATGAGCGGACAACAACGCGGGTTAACACACACCTGTGAAAGGTGAGGCACTCCCCCGGAGTGGACAGCGGCGCTTGGCAACGTTCCTCATTCTGACATACTGCTGCATTGGTCTGCATGTTGTGGCACTTATCTTGCCCGTACTGACATGCATATGCTAATAAAGTCTACGCACCTTCACTTGTATTCAACAGTGATGAGTGTTGATTTGAATGACAATGTGTGTCTCACTGCCTATCTGGGTCACGGCCATACATGCGCATTGATAGCATTACCCAGGGAGTTCCTGTTTGTGGAATCACTGTCCCTACATTCATCCATACTTTCATACTTGATTGATCATAGCCATGACACATCTGTGTGAATTAGAATGTTTTATTCGCATTCAGTGGAGTGTTGAAGCTGGACCAGTACAGGGCCATGCAAACCCCACTTTACATTTTTGCCCCGTGGAGGGCCAGCCAGTGTCCTTTAGGGATTGACAAGTTCATCGGAAGAGAAAGACTTCAGTCCGCAGTGTGATTGCTGTGTCATTGGTAACCAAACAAAATATGCAGTCCATGTCGAGGTCCAAGGTCAGTGTCGCTGAGTGTATCGGGGGACAGTGGAAGGTGTTATTCCAGGGCATGATGCAGAGAGCAGAACCGAGCAGAAACAGGCCATATGGCGGAGATGAATGCTACCACTTCATTCTTACCACAAAGCCAGATTCATCATCATCTTCGTCCTCTGATGTGTCAGGTGCCTCACATGTGGGTGGTGGTGTTTAGTCTGCATCACTGTGTGGCACTGACACATCAGGGGCTGGAGGTGGAATGTCTGCCGCACTGTGTGTCACTGACTCTCCAGGGGGCGGAGATGTGGATGGAGTAGTAGCAGCAGCATTCATCCGTGCCAGGCCTTGTGGCGGCAATGCCATGACGAGGATCTGCAGGGCATGGAAGATCACAGCTACATCTCGCTGGTGTGCAGCCGTGGCAAACATTCTTTCCGCCTGCATCCGCTCCAAGCTCTCCATCCTTCTCCTTATGTGTCCCAACTCACGGCTGACATCGCTGGAGCCACTCTGACTAGACAGTTGTTCTTGGCTCAGAGTCATGACTCCAGCGATGTCAGCCATGAATTGTTGGAGAGCATGGAGCGGACAGTGGGTGTCCGTTAGGGACTGTAAGTCGTCCCTGATGGGACTTAGACACCCACGTATGGCATCTAGTTTGGCTGCCATGAGATCGAACCCCACCCGCAGCTGATCAGCCTTCTTCTCCTGGCACCCTAACACACGGCGTTGGAATGCCATGTGTTGGTCATGGGGGTCCTGGTAGACAGCCGTGGTGGTGGGTGCTTCCTGCTGTGTGGTCTGTGCAGGGGGTGGGATCTCTTCGATGCAGCTGGGCTGCCCTGCTCCTGGAGGTGGGGTGCCGAAGCTGTCCATGAGCTGTTGGAGGGCGTCGGTGTCGATGTTGGGGAGGTCCTCTTCATCATCAGTGCTGAGTTGTTGGGTCTGCTCTGCAGGAGGTGTTGATTCTCCCTCTGCAATGTGAAGGGGAGATGTAGATTGACACTGTGTTCACATGTATGTTCACGCATTGTACAAGTTTATTAACAGACTGCATGACAATGTACATTGTGACTGTTTGTGAGGAGATGCCTATTTGATGCGGGACAGTTGACATTTCAACACCATCAGGGATGTGAGGTTGTACTTGTACATTATCATCTCACAGTTTCCTGCTATGCCAAATGCGAATGGCCATTTTCTACACACAAGCGGCAGCAGTTGTGTCCTCTGTTCTGTTGTGAAAGTGTTGCAGTTTGTACCACATTGTTGTCAATGTTGAGGTGCTCTGATTCTTATTTGTGTGTGCTGCATTGTGGGTGTGTTGCCCCTTCAGCTTTGATTTGGCTAGCCCTTATCCCTTTCAGGCGGTGTGCCTTTCACTTCTGTGCTTATACAGTGCTGAGATGTTGCAGACTTGGGTAAATTGGGCTCTTGGTCGGAGTTGTGACTCTTGGGCATGGTTTGTCCGCAGATGTGCTATACTTAATTGTGCATGTGTGCCATTGTGCCCATCTCCCCCCGTCCCCCCAGTCCCTGGTCGTTACTCACCCTGTTGCTGTTGGCTCAGGTCATGTTGTGCAGTGTCCGGTCCCCCAACTCCTGCCACCGTCTCCCCAATGATGACTCGGGTCACCATTTCCTCCATCTCATCCAGCTCCTGGTGCGTCGCTGGACTCCCACCTCCAGTCTGCATTGCTACTTTCAGGTTGGCTGCGAGTTTCAGCTTGGTTTTGCGCTTCACATCAGTCCAGCGCTTCTTGCAGTCGTCCACTTCCCTTCTCTTCACTCCGACTGCATTCACCTTCGCCAAGATGGACTGCCATATTGTATTTTTAGTTGCCAATGACACAGTGGAGGTGATGAACAGTTGGTGGTGGTGTTCTATCACCTCCGTAATGAGGATCTGGTTTTCCTGCGTACTGAAACGCGGGTTCCTCTTCTTCTTCTCCTTGCCCTTCCCTGACCCCGAGGTCCCAGGCTGGTCCTCCGTGGGGCTTGTGGGGTTCTGGTTGTCCTCTGTACTTGCTCCAGTTACCTCCATGCTGCTTCGCAGTTGTTTGTCTTTTGTTTGTGTTTTTTGTTGCCGCTTTTATAGTGGTTTTTCCCGCCTGACTTGTGGGACTTGCAGGCCTGGCGCTGCTTATCGCTGAATTTTTTATCGCAGTTGGGCCCATCACAACTTTTTTCACGTTCGAATTTAGATTTTTATCACCGTCCCGGTAATTTTATCACGGACATTTGATGCGTTATCGGGAAACTATCGCATGTTACCGCCGTGTTGAGAATACGACGTTAACACGGAGTTATTTTCCCGCGATAGACGGCGATATGAAAAAATGCGTTAACCTATTTTGGCGCTGATTATCACACGTTCTTGAGAATATCCCCCTATGTATTATTAAATCCACAACTCTGTGTTATTTTATATAATTAAAACACAACTCTGAGTAACTGTGGATTTGTGGGTCTGAGTGACACATAGACAAGAGCTCTAAGTGAGTCTGGCTCTTATCATGATTATAGCTATGAGTGAATCGAGGCATTACCAGAGCATGGATACAGTGAGTCTGGGTATTATTTGAAGCACATCTGTGAGTGGATCCAGGACCATTTAACAGCAGAGCTCTGTGTAAATCTAGGTGCTACATATAGTTATTGATCAAATCTGTGTGCTACATAAGCTGAACTCTGGGGAAGTCTGTGTATACTTAGGACAGTTCTGAGGATTTCTGGGTATTATTGAAGCACAATTGTTCCAGCACCACTACATTTATGAGCGTTTGACATTTCACAACACTATGGGGCATATTCTCAAAGAGCCAGCGCCGATTTATCGGCACTTTAGCGCCGCAAAACTGGCAACAGACTCATCGCACTATTCACAAGCTGGTGCAAACTGCCGACCTCGCCAGTTTTCCTGCGATAGCTGCCGCAAAACACATCGCCACGGATGGGAGCGACAATTAACGCTAATGATATGCAGAGTAGGCGTACCCGCGCAAAAACACACGAAAACACCACTTTGCGATATTCACAACGAGCAGCCAGATCTGCGATGCGACCCGAAAACAGGCGATAAGGCACGTTAGCAGCAGGGATTTAACACCTGCCTTCCACTGGTGTTAAGCAGGATGACAACCTGCAGTATGAAAGGGAGCCCAGCCCAGAGCCACATCTGAATACCAACACATGTCGTGGATCTAATGATCATGGAGCTCGGAGACCCAAGAGGTTCACGACACCCACCACCAGCACCCCTAGCCCCCCGCCTCCTGCCCCCCCGGACTACCACCGAGGCAGCGCAGAACAAGACAGCTGACCTTCTGAAAACGGCATGGCCCCTCAGCCACACAATTGCAGAATGTGGGGAGAGGTGGGGAGAGGTGGGAACCAAGTATGTGTGAAGGAGGCAAGTCACCCATGAATAGGAATGTACACAATGCCAAGTGTGGGGTGATGTGCTGGACAGACTCCAATATGCAGAGCACAGACATGTCCCTGTGGACATATACTGCTGGTGTGTGCAGTGTTGTGGACAGTGGACGCAACCATCTTACCTCAGGCAGTGGGGAAGACCATGCTCATGTAGCTGTGTTGTCCCCCCTGTACACGGAAGCGGAGTGGGCTGGTCCGGCGTACGCCACACCAGCGTAGGAGTGTGAATAAATAGACCGGGGCTCTGGGCGTGGTTCACTTCCGGGATGGCCAACGCGTCTGCCAGGGCGGCACCCCTCACCCTGCCACGAGTCCACCGCTGTGACCGCCAGCCTCCTCAGCCGATCGCTGCCTTCTGCGACACAGGCCCCCAGCGCACCCAGCGGCACAGCACCGTGGAGTAATGTGTGTGCTGACTACTGCCTTCGGCCTACACTTCGGTCAGCAGGGCGCTCAAATCAAATCCAATCCTGACCTGCGAGGACATGCCATCATCGCTGGCTGCACACCCGCTGAGCGCTTTAGGTGCCACTAACTCAGTGCACCACAAGTCATCACCACGTGGCTGTGGGCCCTTTCTGACCACTGCCTCCGGCCTACACTGCGGTCAGCAGGGCTCACAATTCAAATTCAGTCTTGATTTATTTATGGCGCAGTTCAGTAGGCAACAGACATTGCTTCTAGTGCGGCCCGCCCGGACGACGCATCATTGCTGGCTGCACACCCGCTGAGCGCTTCAGGTGCCACTAACTCAGTGAACCACAAGTCATCACCACGTGGCTCTGGGCCCTTCCTGACTGCTGCCTCCAGCCTACACTGCGGTCAGCAGGTCCCCCAAGTCAAACGACGCATCATCGCTGGCTGCACACCCGCCGAGCGCTTTAGGTGCCACTAACTCAGTGCACCACAAGTCATCACCACGTGGCCCTGGGCCCTTCCTGACCGCTGCCTCCGGCCTACACTGTGGTCAGCAGGTCCCCCAAGTCAAACAATGCATCATTGCTGGCTGCAAACCCGCCGAGCGCTCCAGGTGCCACTAACTCTGTGCAGCTCAAGTCAACGCCACATGTCTGTGGGCCTTTTCTGACCGCTGCCTCCGGCCTACACTGCGGTCAGCAGGGCTCACAATTCGAATTGAGTCTTGATTTATTTATGGCACAGTCCAGTAGGCAACAGACATTGCTTCCAGTGTGGCCCGCCTGGACGTCGCATCATCGCAGGCCGCGCACCTGCCGAGCGCTTCCGGTGCCACGAACTCAGTGCAGCTCAAGTCATGGACCCTTTATGATGTAATCTTTTGTGTGTGAGTCCAGTTCTGGTGCCCCTACCTCAGTGCACCACAAGTCATGGACCCTTTATGATTGAGTCTTGTGTGTGTGATCCGATGATCACTGTTCTAGTTGTTGCCAGCACCAACCACTCCCTGAGTGCTGGCTTACACTCACCCCACACCCATCCAGCACAGGCGTCACTGGACATGTGACCCTGGTAATAAAAAGGGGCCGGGCGCACGAGCCCGTAGCCAGTTCCATCATACATCTAAGTGTGTCCGTGTGGTCATTATGAATGCGTGATGGCCCCTGGCCCTACCACATCACATCGTGCTGTGGACAGCGGACGCAAGCATGTCACCTCAGGTAGTGGGTAAGACCTTGGACATGTAGATCTGTCCCTCCCCCTGTAAGCGTAAGCAGAGTGGGCTGGGCCGGGGTACGTCAGTCCAGCGTAGGGGTGTGTAGAATTAGCCCGGGGCTCAGGGCGTGGTTCAGTTCTGGCCTGGACAAGGAAGTCACCAATGCATGTGTCTCTGTTGTAGTGTAGGCGACACCCGGCCCGCAATTGACAATGTTGCAATGTAGCATGCACCCGGAGGGCAGTCTCTTGCATGGAATGGCCTTCACACTTACTCCCACACCATCCCAGGCGTACAACCGTTGCAGACTTAAACAACTCATTGATCCGAGTTGTGGCATTTCATCCACAGAACTGGTGCAGATCAGAACAGTGCTGCTTCAACCAGGGCCAGTAACGCAATGGCAGAACATCCCGGACACATGCACAACCCCTGTCACGTGGATCTGTACCGTGCACGTATGCTGCATTTACTGGGGGCACTGCCATTGGTAGTGCTGCGGGTCAGTTACCGGCTAAGCTTCCGCCTTGCCAACGTCACCTGCGTTCAGCCTGTGTTGCATTGTCGATCGTGCATATTCGAGTGGTCCATGGATGTCTGCCTATCCAACAGGACAGTAGGCGAACTGGATTTCGACATGTGTGTGCGCCCCCTGTTGGCCCACGACCAGGAGTGTCACCGTGATACCCGTCTATGGGATGCCTGGATACTTGGCATACATGCTGGCAGCTGGACCTGGGATATTGCAGAACTCCTCGTGTGCAGTGACCACATTGAGCCTCTCCCCTATTGGGCTGTAGTGCTAATTAGTGACAGGGGGTGGACGCAGCACATCTGTCCGGACCTGCTAGTGGATAGCCTCGCCGTCCTGTTCGATGGAGTCGACAACGACCTCATGTTGGAGATGATTGCCTACGAAGCTGCAATCGCTTTCATGGACGTGTAACTATGTACCTGCAGCCACAACAGTTTGGAACCCATTGCACATGTCCCGCCACCTTATTGCATCTTGGGGTTCTAGTCATATATCACACGACAACAGTGGACATGGCTGCATTCGCCTGGACCCCGAATACATGGGCGGACAACCACACGGGGTTACACACACCTGTGAAAGGTGAGGCACTCCCCCGGAGTGGACAGCGGCGCTTGGCAACATTCCTCATTCTGACATGCTGCTCCATTGGTCCGCATGTTGTGGCACTTCTCTTGCCCGTACTGACACGCATATGCTAATAAAGTCTACGCACATTCACTTGTATTCAACTGTGATGTGAGTCGTTTTTAATGACGATGTGTGTCTCACTCCCTATCTGGGTCACGGCCATATATGCGCATTGATAGCATTACCCAGGGAGTACCATTTATGTGGAATCACTGTCCCTACATTCATCAATACTTTCATGCATAATTGATCAGGGCCATGACACATCAGTGTGAATTTGAATGTTTTATTTGCATTCAGTGGGGTGTGTAAGCTGGACCAGTACAGGGCCATGCAAACCCCACTTTACATTGTCGCCCCATGGAGGGCCAGCCAGAGTCCTTTAGGGATTGACAGGTTCATCGGAAGAGGAAGACTTCAGTCCGCAGTGTGATTGCTGTGTCATTGGTAACCATTCCAAATATGGCAGTCCATGTCGTGGTGCAAGGTGAGTGTCGCTGAGTGTGACGGGGGACAGTGGAAAATGTTATTCCAGGGCATGATGCAGAGGGCAGAACCAAGCTGAAACAGGCCATATGGCGGTGATGTATGCTACCACTTCAATCTTACCACCAAGCCAGATTCATCATCATCTTCGTCCTCTGATGTGTCAGGTGCCTCACATGTGGGTGGTGGTGTTTAGTCTGCCGCACTGTGTGGCACTGACACTTCAGGGGGCAGAGATGTGGATGGAGTAGTAGCAGCAGCAGTCATCCGCGCCAGGCCATGTGGCGGCAATGCCATGATGAGGATCTGCAGGGCATGGGAGGTCCTAGCTACATCTCGCTGGTGTGCAGCCGTGGCAGCCAATCGTTCCGCATGCATCCGCTCCATGTTCTCCAAGATCCTCCGCATGTGTTCCAACTCCCGGCTGACATCGCTGGAGCCACTCTGACTAGGCACTTGTTCTTGTCTCCGAGTCATGACTCCAGCGATGTCAGCCTTGCATTGTTGGAGAGCATGGAGCGGACAGTGGGTGTCCGTTAGGGACTGTAAGTGGACCCTGATGGGACTTAGACACCCACGTATGGCATCTAGTTTGGCTACCATGAGGTCGAACCCCACCTGCAGCTGATCAGCCATCTTCTCCTGGCACCCTAACACACGGCATTGGAATGCCATGTGTTGGTCGTGGGGGTCCTGGGAGACAGCCGTGGTGGTGGGTGCTTCCTGCTGTGTGGTCTGTACAGGGGGTGGGGTCTCCTCGATGCAGCTGGGCTGCCCTGCTCCTGGAGGTGGGGTGCCGAAGCTGTCCATGAGCTGCTGGAGGGCGTCGGTGTCGATGCTGGGGAGGTCCTCTTCATCATCAGTGCTGAGTTGTTGTGTCTGCTCTGCAGGAGGTGTTGATTCTCCCTCTGCAATGTGAAGGGGAGATACAGATTGACACTGTGTTCACATGTATGTTCACGCATTGTACAAGTTTACTAACGGACTGCATGACAATGTACATTGTGACTGTTTGTGAAGAGATGCCTATTTGATGCGAGACAGTTGACATTTCTACACCATCAGGGATGTGAGGTTGTACTTGTCCATTGTCATCTCACAGGTTCCTGCTATGCCAAATGCGAATGGCCATTTTCTACACACAAGCGGCAGCAGTTGTGTCCTCTGTTCTGTTGTGGGAGTGTTGCAGTTTGTACCACATTGTTGTCAATGTTGGGGTGCTCTGATTCTTATGTGTGTGTGCTGCATTGTGGGTGTGTTGCCCCTTCAGCTCTGATTTGGCTGGCCCTTCTCCCTTTAAGGCGGTGTGCCTTTCACTTCTGTGCTTATGCAGTGCTGAGATGTTGCAGACTTGGGTGAATTGGGCTCTTGGTCGGAGTTGTAACTCTTGGGCATGGTTTGTCCGCAGATGTGCTCTACTTAATTGTGCACATGTGCCATTGTGCCCATCTCCCCCCGTCCCCCCAGTTCCTGGTCGTTACTCACCCTGTTGCTGTTGGATCAGGTCATGTTGTGCAGTGTCCAGTCCACCAACTCCTGCCACCGTCTCCCCAATGATGACTCGGGTCACCATTTCCTCCATCTCATCCAGCTCCTGGTGTGTCGCTGGGCTCCCACCTCCAGTCTGCATTGCTGCTCTCAGGTTGGCAGCGATTTTCAGCTTGGTTTTGCGCTTCACATCAGTCCAGCGCTTCTTGCAGTCGTCCACTTCCCTTCTCTTCACTCCGACTGCATTCACCTTGGCCAAGATGGACTGTCATATTGTATTTTTAGTTGCCAATGTCACAGTGGAAGTGATGAACAGTTGGTGGTGGTGTTCTGTCACCTCCGTAATGAGGATCTGGTTTTCCTGCGTACTGAAACGCACGTTCCTCTTATTCTTCCCCTTGCCCTTCCCTGTCCCTGAGGTCCCAGGCTGGTCCTCCGTGGGGCTTGTGGGGTTTGGGTTGTCCTGTGTACTTGCTCCGGCTCCCTCCATGGTGCTTCGCCGTTGTTTGTGTTTTATTTGTATTTCATTTTTGCCGCTTTTATAGTGATTGTTCCCGCCTTACTTGTGGGACTTGCGGGCCTGGCTCTGCTTTTCGCTGGATTTTTATCGCAGTTGGGCCCATTGCATCTTTGTTCACGTTCGTCTTTCCTTTTTTATCTCTGTTGCGGTAGTTGTATCGCGGACATTTAAGGCGTTCTCGGGAAATAATCGCATGTTACCGCCGTGTTGGGAAAACTGCGTTGGCACAGAGTATTTTCCCGCGATAGACGGCGATATGGAAAATTGCGTTAGCCTATTTTGGCGATGTTTATCGCACGTTCTTGTGAATATCCCCCTATGTCTTCAGAACCATTAAACTGTTACGTTTTGGACTAGCTTACCAAGGTACAAATCTTTCTTTGTACCTAATACAAACACGCTGAAACAGCATTTTAGCTAGTTGTTGAGATAACAGTATCAACCACACTTAACTAAACATTAGCATGTGAAGACTGATAAATGCAGATTGAAATCTGTAATAATGTGACTTTCTCTTCGAAACAAAACAGTTGCAGTTTCAGATGTGAGCATTTGCTTTCAAATGTACTGATTTCGCTATGCAGAGGATTAAGCATGTGCGATGATAATAATGAGTTCCTGGGAGTTTGCACCTAATTCTCACCTTAAGAGAAACACCTTTCCAGGAGCCCACACATTGAACAGGACTCTTTCCATGTGCCTCGAGCTCTAAGAAGCATGACATTAGGTTGCGGTAATAGTGAGATGGTTTAGTTGATCGGAATTTAAACATTAGCAGAAAGCAAACGTTACTAATGCGACAAAATGAGAAGAATCGCTCAAATTTCAATTACATGCAAAAATACATCTAACGCTATGAAGGAAAACATGCTGGCTGGGATCAGTGCCATGGCAGGGAATACATCTCATTGTAATGCATGGTAGTGCCCCTTACGTGGTTCCTTGCATATACGTTAATCAGGTGCAGTGACACCAGGTTCCATGCACTTTACAAACTCACTGTACCCCCGTTATGGTGGCCATTTGCTACCCCTCGTGGTGGATCCATTTTCATTGCATGCGTTAGGGCACAGCACTCTTCCTATGTCTCAATGGACGTCAGGGCTCTACTGAGCCTCAGTTATACTCAGCACCCCTTGGGCATAGGGGTTTGCTTTCTTAAACTGACAGCTTTCTCAGAAAAACTATAAATTTTATTTTTAGAGTGAGATCATCTGGAGGACAACATGCAGTGTAAATTTCGCCTATCGATGGAGAAACATATTATACATGTAAGAAGTCTGTTAAAAGGAGAGGCGGTTTCTCAACTTCATGAGGTGTTTGTTGTCCAAGAACTGTTGTCTAAAATACAATAAATAGAGTGGTATTCAGGTCAGCCGCCTGCTCATGAATGGATGGATTTCTGGTCTGTCTCAGTTTGATGCTCCTGATTCAACTGCGCCCCCCCCCAGCTATTTTTATATCTGTCCCAAATCTGGACGGTTGTGTCTTGATTGGACGAATTATTCTATTTCACTACAGGCATCAGGAAATACATGTACATTTTTCATTTTTGTTTTTAGCACTACATGGGAATGTGTCCACCCCCTTTTAATTTCTTTTGAGAGAAATTGAAGATTTGCAGATTGCTGTTAGGTCACTCCCTTCCTTGATCATTTATTCCTCCCTCACCACTCCCCTTTCTATCTCCCATTTAATTGAACTGCTTTTTAAGTTTTGTTATTTTTGCAAGGGCTGACAGCTGTGCATCTTTTCTTAATTTACTGTTCCAAAATGGCCATACACCCTCTTGAAGTCGTATATTGATAAAAATGTATAAAAGAAAAAGTATCTACAAGATGACCATTGTGCATGAACACGCATGCACATGCACTGATCTTGGATTTTTTTGTTGTAATTTGAAAACAACTATTTCAAGATGCCTTACCATGCATGGGCACACAAGGGCAGGCAGCTTGGAATGTTTTTTGAAACTCTAAAAGCACTCCAAGATGGTCACCATGTGCGCACACCTATGCATGTGCACAGCAAGCATCTTATCAGGCTTTTTCTTAAACCTTATGAGAAAGCATTCCAAGATGGCCGTTGTACGTTTGCACATATGGCGACCATCTGCAGAAAAAATATTGGCAAGACCAAAAACTCTGTGCCTTCATTTTCAAGGTTAGATTGATTGGCGTTGCCAATGTTTGTAACTCAGCTGACCAATGAAGCTGAATGTTGCACCCCTTTGACATGATGAAAAAGAAGCAAAAAAGCCTTTCACGTTAACATAAAACCTACGTTAGTGGCAAAAGGTCACCAAAATCAGGTGAGCAGAAGGAATGACATTCCAAGCACTTGAACCACCAACACTTTGACCACTGCTCACATCGGAGTAAGGGACATCACATAACTTTTGACTTGATGACAGGATACTCCATGGTTTCTTCAACCAATCTTTACTGAAATTGTAATGGTGACTCGTGTTCATAACATCAATTTAAAGAAGATGGTCAGCTGTTAACACTATCAAAAGCTAAATGCATACTTACTTTTAAAAGTGCAATTGTCAAATTGTTAAATCACATGGTTTGCAGAGGAGTTTCCAAGGTATGAATGCCCCAACAAAGAGGAACGTTTTGCTATTCATAGCTCCTCATTTGAGATGTCATCAGTGATGTCATCAGTGATGTCACTGACCATGTCATGAGTGATGTAATATATGAGGTCATAAGCAGTGCATTGCAGGGGCGTGAGTTATATTTACCTCAGCTAACTATAACGGCTGAATTTCTCTGGTTTTGTACGAGTGAAATGTCAGACTAACTATAACGTCCCTCTAACCTTTGTTTTTTCCGTGAATATCTAGGGTTTTTTAAATGCTAATTTCTAACTATAACGTCCCTGAAACCTGTGGGTTTTTTTCAGTGAATTTCTAAGGTTTTTTAAAAGCTAATTTCTAACTATAACATCCCTGAAACCTGTGTGTTTTTTTAGTAAATTCATAAGGTTTTTTAAATGCTAATTTCTAACTATAGCGTCCCTGAAACCTGTGTTTTTTTCAGTGAATTTCTAAGGTTTTTTAGCTATAAGTCACGTTTGCAGAGTGGTGGAGAAAGGGGGCTGGGCCTCCAACCAGCGCTCAGGAATTCTGCTACATAGGACTTACAGGGGCTACCAGGAGGGCTTCTTGGCCCCCAAGGCCCCTCAGGAGTAAAGTGGACTTCATCCCCCAACCAGTAGTGCGTCAGGAGGCGTGTTTGCAGAGTGGTGGAGAAAGGGCCTCCAAAGACATCTTAGCAATCCCACTGTGTGGGACTTACTGGAGGTAACAGGAGGGGTAGTTGGCCGCCAAGGACGTCCTTGGGGGCCAACTATCTCTCCTATTCCTCCAGTAGGTCCCACACAGCAGGATTGCTGAGTTCTGACAGCAGACCCCGCCCTCTTTGTCCACCACTTCACCACCGTGCATACCCCCTCCTTTATTTTAAAAATGTCCCCAGGACCTGGCCCACCCGGGGGGCGATTACAAATTAAGCACGGACCCACTCACAGAACCACTCAGACACTCACGCTCCACGTCATAGACCCACTGAGAAACTCATGTACTTCGTCACAGACCCATTCAGACACTCATGTACCCATTCACTGACCCACACAGACACCCACTTAGACACTAATGTATCCAACCACAGATCCAGTCAGACAGTTATATACTTACTTACAAGTGCACAAAGGCACTCATGCGCCTACTCACAGATTGACTGGGAGTCATGCAATGAATCACAGACCCATTGAGACACTCATGCACCCACTCATAGATACACTGAGATAGTCACACAGTTTGTTACAGAAGCATCGATTGACTGATGCACTGTGTTGCAGATTCACTGAAATAGTTATACAGTGAATGAGATACTTACTGATACAGTGATGCATGCAGTTATAGATTACACAGAAAAAGTTATGCACTGTGTTATAAAGATATTAAGGGAGGCGTATATGCTATTATACAGTTATTTAGATAGTAATGTGTTTAGTCTGTTGGTTATAATCCATTTTGCAGATATGTTTTGAATGTGGTGGTGGCTATTAAATGTCTGCATTTGTTTTGTCATTTCGTGACGTATTCGCAGCAATTGCGGCTACCGATATCATTGCAACACCTGACATCACCGCAAAAAAGGAAAATCGGTTTAAATGGATGTTTTTATCCAAACTCCCTACAAAAATATGAATTTAAAAAGTGCAGTTATAAACCCCTAGTGCATAAAAATTCTGTAAAATATGTGCATATATGTGTTTTGCACCACCTAAAAAAGGTGCGATCGTCACGGTTACTGGAGTCATCGCAACTCTCTACGTAGTTGCAAAAGCAAGTAGGGTTTGAACAGTTTTTTAAAAAGTTGCTACAAAAATGTGTGTACAAACATGTTATTTAAGTTAGTAATATATGTATTTTAATAGTTAGAATTCATTTTTAAAGTTAACATTTTGGAATGTGGTGGTCGTCAAATGTCTGCTATTGTTTTGCGATTTCGCAATGTGATTAAAATCATCGCGATGTCATCACGAATATAAAAATCTAAAGAAAAAAATCTATGCTTCTTAATCCACTGAAGAAATACAAGCTTATAAAAACACACGACAAAGAGCCATTTTAGATAGAAAATACAATTTAAAAAGCTAAAAAATGTAATAAAAAATCACAGGTTAGATTGAAGTTATGGTTGGGAAACAAAATTTGAAAAACCTTAAAAATTCACTGAAAAAAACAAAGGTTACAGGGACGTTATAGTTAGGAAATAGAATTTAAAAAAAATAGAAATTCATTGTAAAAACCAAATTTTACAGGGACATTATAGTTAGAAAGTAGCCTTTAAAAAACCTTATAAATTCACTGAAAAAAACTGAGGTTACAGGGAAGTTATAGTTAGAAAGTAGCCTTTAAAAAACCTTATAAATTCACTGAAAAAACAAAGGTTACAGGGTCATCATAGTTAGGCTCAAGTTTTACTCGTACAATACCAGAGAAATTCAGCAGTTATAGTTGACTGAGGTAACTGTAACTCACGCCCCCGCAATGCACTGCTTATGACCTCACATATTACGTCACTCATGGTTGTATGGGTGAGTGTGTGCTTGTGTCAGTGAATATGTAGGTGAGTGAGTATGTGTTATTATCTGTATGAATAAGTGAGTGGGTGTATGTATAAGTGTATAGGTGAGTAAATGGCTGTGTGATTCACTCTCTAGGTGAGAGAGTAGGTGTGTGAGTAGCTCTATGAGTGACTGACAGTGTGTACGTGGCTGTATGGGTATATGAGTGGATATGTCAGTGGCTATATTAGTGACTGAGTGGGTGTATGAGTGGCTGTATGGGTTAGTGAGTGGGTGTGTGTAGATCTATGAATCATTGAGTGGGTATGTAAGTACTGGTATGGGTCTCTGTATGGGTTTGTGAATGATTGTTTTGGAGTGGGAGTTTGTTTATGAAAGGTTCTATGGGGTGTGAGTGGGTGCGTCAGTGATTCTGTGGATGATGCCATCAGTGATTTCGTTTGAGATGTCATCAGTGATGTCACTGACCATGTCATGAATGATATAATGTATGAGGTCATAAGCAGTGCATTGCGGGGGCGCAAGTTATAGTTAGTTCAGTGAATTTCTATGGTTTCTTAAGTAGTAATGACGTTTGCAAAGTGGTGGAGAAAGGAGGTGGGTCTCTGACCAGCTCTGAGGAATCCTGCTGTGTAGGACTTACAGAAAGTACCAGGAGGGCTTCTTGGCCCGCAAGGTCCCTCAGCATCCAAGAGGACATAGTTCGCCAACTAGCAGTGTGCCAGGAGGTGTGTTTGCAGAGTGGTAGAGAAAAGGGGCAGGGCCACAAAGAGCACTCAGCAGTTCCACAGTGTGGGACTTACTGAAGGTAACAGGAGGGGTAGTTGCACACAAGGACGTCCTTTGGGGTCCATAACTCCTCCTGTTACCTCCAGTAAGTCCCACACAGCGTTATTGCTTCGGAGGCCATTTCCCCTTTCTCCACCACTCTGCAAACGTAACTCCTGGCACACTGCTGGCTGGGGGATGAAGTCCCCTTGGCTCCAGAGGGTCCTTGAAGGCCAGCTACCGCTCCTGTTACCACCAGTAAGTCCCATAAAGTGGGATTGCTGAGAGGTCTTTGAAGGCCAAGCCACCTTTTTCCACCACTCTGCAAAAGTGCCTCCTAGTGCAGTACTGGTTGGGGGATGAAGTTGCCTTGGCTCTTTAGAGTCCTTGGGGGCCATCTACCCCTCCTGTTATCTCCAGTAAGCCCCACACAGCTGGATTGCTAAGAGGTTGTTGGAGGCCATGCCTCCTTTCTCCACCACTCTGCAAACGCACCTCCTGATGCACTACTGGTTGGGGGAAGAAGTCCACTTTAGCCGTTAGGCCCTTAGTAGGCAAGAAGACGTCATCCCCCACCAGCAGTGTGCAGAGAGGTGCGAGTTGTGGAGAAAGGGGGCGTGGCCTCAAATCACCTCTCAGCAATCCTGCTGTGTGGGACTTACTGTAGGTAACAGGAGGCCTTGTTGGCCCCCAAGGATCCTCAGTCACCAAGGGGACTTCATCTCCTAACCAGCAGCATGCTGCAGAATCGGAGTGGGGCCTCTGGCATCGTGCTGGTAGTATTTTCTTTTTTTTAATTGTAAAGTAAGGGGGGCCATGTGGCCCCCCTTCCCTGGACCATATGTGGCCCCGGGGACCCCATTCTCTGGGGCTAGGGTTTTCCAGAATTGAGAGGGGGGCTGCGCAGCCCCTTTCCCAGGGCCAATTACACCCCTGGGATGACATCCCCCCAAGATCGGCTTTTCTTTTGATTTTTTTTAAAATTAAAGGAAGGGGGATGCATAAAGTGTCATAAAACAAGGGAGGAGGGCCAGGTGGCACCCTTCCCTGGGCCGATTTTGGCCCCCGGGGTTCCCATCCCCCAGGGCCTGCCCTTTATTTTAAAAAAAGCAAAATTATAAAACAAGGGAGGGGGCCAGCCTTTCCTTTTTATTTTTCATTTAAAGGGAGGGGGGCCAAATGGCCCCCCTCCTTGGCCATTTTCAGACCCGGGGACCCCCATCCCCAGGGGCCTGCCCCGTTTTGTAATTTTTTATTAAAAAAGGGAGTGGTGCTGCGCGGCCCCCCTCCTCAGCTGATTTTGTACCAGGGGGCCCCATCCCCCGGGTCCTAGCCTGTAGTGTGGATGCCCTGGTCCCACCCAGGGCACCCACTTTTTAAATGTTGGGGACTACGGGGGGAGCCTCAAGGCCCCCATGGTCCCTGCCGGCTCCCTGCGTCCTGAGGGAGCTGGCATTGCTTTTGGACAGAGACAGCTGCTACACAGTGAGATTCCTGAGAGGTCTTCAGAGGCCCGCCCCCTTTCTCCACCACTCTGCAAAGGCACCTCCTGGTATACTACTGGTTGGGGACCCTTGAATGCTGAGGGTCTTAGGGGGCAAAGAATCCCTTCTGTTACCTCCTGCATGTCCGACACAGCAGTATTCCTGAGAGCTGGGCGGGGGCCCTGCCCCCTTTCTTCACCCCTCAGCAAACGTGACTATTAGTTAAAAAATGGGTAAATGCGGGATCTCAAAGTGACGCTCACCTGTCAGTGCGACACAATATCTTAAGTCAAGAATTTAGAGAGTGGTGCGCACAAGGGAGGAGTGTTTACCCTACAATCCTAATCAGACATCCTAAAAAGGAGTCCTGTACAAAGTCAAACAAACCTTAGGCACACACAACATACAAATTATATATCAAAGGTTTTCACAGTTTAGTGTTCATCAAGCTTGTATTCTTAAGTAATTCCAATTTCCACACGAGAGTTATAGTCATCAAAATCTTGGACTCCAGAGATCTTTTATTGTAGATCATTTTCAGTGTTCAAGTAGCCAACACGTGTTTCGTCGGATTTAACGACTTCATCAGGGCTGTAGCCTTTCATATATAATTTGTATGTAGTGTGAGGCTAAGGTTTGTTTGATATTAGTTAAAAAATCTTAGAAATTCACTTAAAAAGCCAAAGGTTTCAGGAACGTTACAGTTAGGAAATAGAGTTTTAAAACCAGAGAAATTCACTGAAAAAACCAAAAGGTTACAGGGACGTTATAGTTAGGCTCAGATTGAACTCATACAAAATCAGTGAAATTCAGCAGTTATAGTTACCTGAGTAAACTATTACTTACGCCCCCGCAATGCACTGCTTATGACCTCACATATTACATCACTCAGGACATGGTCAGTGACTTCACTGATGACATCTCAAACAAATATACATATGAATATTGCTGGAGGAAACGCACCCTCCTCGTCACACCAACTACAGCACTGGACTAGCTACCCCGGCTCACTCACTGTGTTTTAGTTACCATTTGCACAGGTTCTGCTTTTTGCACAAAGTACTTTCTCCATCTGGCCACATGAATCATTTTGACCTTAGGCGGAATCAAGTGCCAATTCTCTTATACATTGTTAAGCTTCTTCTCGCTCATTTGCACAAAGAAGGACATCAACTTTTTTGCCACGGACCGGGACATTGAACACTAAGAACCCTCCCCCTTATTCGACAAGGAAGTTTTATGTATTATTTTATTAATTCACTGCATTTAATATATATTGTATTGATTTTAACTAATCGATCAATAAAGCTTACTGTGGCTTAGTATGTTGCTGGAAAGTAGTTTATTAGTAGTGATAAGTAGGGATCTACCACTAGTAATAAGGCCAAAAACACAATAAAAGGTTCAGTCAAGGTCTCAATAAATGATTCACTTGCTCAACCCTTGGTAGCTGGCTGCGAGCAGCCAGGCTTAACTTAGGAGACAGGTGTGTAAAGCATTTAAAAACACCATTACATTAAATAAGTAAGACAAAACACACAAAAAAATCAAACACTAATTTATAAAAATAGGAAATATTCTTATGATTAAAATGACACCAAAATGACAAAAATCAAATGTAGGGAACCAGAGATATGATTTTACAGATTAAAAGTAAAACTAGCACTTAGAAGCAAAATAGCTCTCAAAGTGTTAAAAAAGGTCACACTGGACTGCTACAAAGTCAAGTGTTCTTTACACTTACTACCAGAAGTGTTTTTTGATGCTGGAAAGTGGTCCACAGCACCAGCCAATGGTTCAGATCCTCTGGTTTGCCCCTTGGGGTGTGGGACTAGAACTCCCACAATGCACCTGGTCAACTCATGGAGCTTTTTACAAAGTGTTACTCTAAACTTCTACAAACTTCTGGAATTTCTTCAAGGAATTCCTCTTGTGGTTTCAAAGTGTCTAAAACACCAATCCAAGGGTCTAGAAGCTCTGAGATTATCCTTGGGATGTTGGGACTATAATTCCCACAATGCACCTGGCAAAAGCCTTAAAAGTCCATTGGGCGCACTCGAGGATGGGGACTACTTCATGGAGATCATGACGAGGGGGCTCTGTTAACCTGTAGCTCTCAGTGAGTCCAATCCTTAATCCTTGGGATGCCAAGCAAAGTCCTTAGGGCTGTAGGATCAGATTGTGCAACAGATGCAGTTCTTCAGAGTGCAATCCTTTGGGTACAGATCAGAGTTCCAGCAGGGCAGTCCTTCTTCTCCTTGTTGTTTTAGGCAGTAGATCTGAGTTGCCATGCAGCTCTTCTATATTTATTCAATGTTCTTGGCATCAAGCAGGGGGGCACGCCTGACCAATGGGACGCAGGATGCAACCTTAAGGTATGACCACTTCCTCCAAAGTGAGACATATTCTTGTTCCAGAAAGCACTATTCATTCAAAATTCAAAATGGAGAAAGTCTCTCCTGAAGAGTTAGATGTGGCTAAACCAGCCCACTGGTGTGGCTAAGATTCTCCAACACTCCCCTTTCAGCCCCTTCACTAATTAAATTATAGGGGCTCCTGTATGGCTGGGGGTGCAGGATTTTGGGGCGAGCCTGTGCTGTCCTAAAGTGTCATTCACCCTTTGAAGACCAGTCTGGCTACTCAACCCCCATCCTGTCTTTTGCTTCTGCAGATGCAGTTCTCCGACCACAGGAAATCCTTTGTCTCTCTATCAGGCTACTTCACACCTCATTAAGACAGCTTGGCTCAACCTGGTAGAGGCTGGCCAATCAGGAGAAGGAAACTGGAAGGCTGGATTTTGGCTTACAGAAAGAAAAGAAAGTTCAGCAACCTATTTTCTGTAATAGTTATTATGAATCTAACAATGGCAAATAGTTGGATTTATCATAGCTATCATTTAGAGTCTTTGAAAGGCATTTCTAGTACGATCCTGTCAATATTTATCCATAAATAAAATATTGCCTTGTTAACCTATGGAGCTAGTTTTCTACAATGGGAAACAACAAATGTGGCAATTTTCCCTCACCAGGGCTTATAAAACATCTCTTATAATGCCCCTGCTTATAGTTAGAAGGCACCCTACCCCTGGGTTACGTAGGTGAGACCTCAGAGGTGACGTATATGTAAAAATAAGGGAGCTTGAGGCTTTAGAAGTACCATTAATTCCAAAGTCGAATTTGCATATACATTTAATGTAAAGGCAGCCTGAAAAGCAGTGGTGCCTTTATAGTGACAGCAGGGAACACAGTAGTGCACACTTAAGTGGACTAAGTCTACTGGGCCTCTAAACCTACATGCCAAATTATATACTAGGGACTTACAGCTAGGCTGTCAGTACCAATTTTAATTAACCCTAATTACCATATACCTTAGAAACAGATCACTGGTCCAGGGTCTGGTAAGCAGAGCCCATGGCACAGTCAGAGTCAGTTACCACCAGTATCAAACACAAACATGGGGTTGATCAGGGAAAAAAGGATTACTCTCACACAGCCTCACCCAACAAAAGATGATGGTTAACTAACCTATACCTATACCCTGGTAGTACTCATCAGCGAAGTGGAAAAACCCTGGAAAGTACATCTGCATTGGCATGAGCAGTCCCAGGTCTGTGCTCCACTGTGAAATCCATCCCCTGAAGGGAAATGGACCATCTCAACAGTTTAGGATTTCCCCCCCTCATCTGCATGAGTCATATGAAAGGTCTGTGGTCAACTTGAACACGCCAAACAGGTATGACCTCAACTTCTTAAGGGACCAAACCACACCAAAGGCTTCCCTGTCAATGGCAATCCATCTTTGTTCTCTGGAGAGAAGTCGCCTACTGATGAAAGCAACTGGCTGATCAAGGTCCTTTTCATTTACTTGTACCAACACTGCCCCAATACCTTGTTCTAAAGTATTTGTCTGATCCACAAATTCCTTTGTGTAGTCAGGGGCTAGTAACACTGGTGCTGAACACATGGCATCTTTCGGAGTGTCAAAGGCCTTCTGACACTTTGGAGTCCAATTGACATTCTTGGGCAGTTTTTTAGAAGTGAGTTCTGTCAGGGGAGCCACAATGGTCCCAAAGTTCTGAACAAATCTTCTGTAATACCCAGTCAGACCAAAAAATGCCCTGATCTGTGACTGGGTTTTAGGAGCTGCCCAATCCAAAATGGTTTTGATTTTGGCTTGGAGAGGTTATACATGGCCTCCACCTACAAGCTGACCTACGCACACAACTGGATCCTGTCCTAATTGGCACTTACTGCCCTTAATAGTCAGGCCTGCCTGCTGCAGGGCCTGAAGCACTTTCTTCAGATGGCTTAAGTGATCCTCCCAGATGGAACTGTACACAGCTATATCATCCAGATAAGCTACACTGAACTGCTCCAACCCGAAAAAGGACCCTGTTCACCAACCTTTGGAAGGTGGCAGGGGCATTCTTTAAGCCAAAGGGCATTGCTTTGTAATGGCCCTCTGGTGTGGAGAATGCTGACCTCTCCTTTGCTCCTTCACTGAGGGAAATCTGCCAGTAGCCTGAGGTCAAATCAAATGTACTCATGTATTTAGCAGCTCCTAACCTATCAATGAGCTCATCAGCTCTTGGTAAAGGGGGAGCATCAGTCCTTGTGACTGCATTCTGTTCTCTGTAGTCCACACAGAACCATACCTCCTTTCTTCCCCCCCTGGACATTAGGTTTGGGAAGACCCATGGACTGTCTGAGGGCTCAATAACCCCCAATTCCAGCATCTTAGCCACCTCAACCTTGATGCTGGCTCTGACATAGTGAGACAACCTATACAGCTTATGTTTGACAGGTAGACTGTGAGTCAGTGGAGAAATGTGGCTCAATGGTTAGAGCGGCAGACCCTGATGCAGAGATCTGGCCCGGGACCAGGGTTCAATTCCCGCCTCAGCGGGTCTTGGGCTCAACTTCCTCGGACCTGATAATTCTCGCCTCGGTGCCTATTCTAATCATGGGTCCCACTCTGCAACTCTGGGCAATAGCTTGCTTAATCTCCACAACGGCCCCACCAGCGCTGGGGTGCCTGGCTTCACCTTGGGGGTGCCCAGGAGTGGACATTTCACAGGGAAAAGCCAGGAAGGGTTCCACAGCGGTATGCGTTCAGCGCCAGGATGCCTCAGGGTAGCAGTGCGCTTTACAAGTACAAAATTCATTCATTAGTGTCAATGTCGTGCATACACCAATCAGTGATACCTAGGGTCAAAGAGAAGAGACTCAAAAACTGCTCCAGCACCTGCTTGCAGTCTCTGTGCTGCTGGTCTGTCAACTTGTTAGAGAGTACCACTCCCTCCACTGACCCATCTTTCACATTGTGGGGAAGGAGGTCTGGCACTGGCTCAGTATCCTCCTCTCCTGTCTCATCTGTGACCATCAACATGGTCATGTCTGCCTTGTCTTGGTGGGATTTCAACATGTTGAAATGCAGGACCCTGTGGGGGTTCCTGGGGATGTTAAGGTCTGCCCGGTAGGTAAACTCACCCTTCTTCTCAAGAATTGGATAGGGCCCAGTCCACTTATCTTGGAGGGCCCTAGGAGCTGCAGGCTCCAACACCCACACCAATTGTCCTGGATTATACTCAGGCATGGTAGCCTTTTGGTCATACCAGTGCTTCATGAGCTCCTGGCTGGCCTCCAGTTTCCTGTTTGCTTTGTACATATACTCTGTCATTTGAGATCTCAGGCCTAGTACATAATCCAGCACATTGTCCTTGTCTTCCTTGAGAGGCTTTTCCCAAGACTCTTTGACCAGGCACAATGGCCCACTTACAGGGTGCCCAAACAACAATTCAAAGTGGCTAAAGCCAACCCCTTTTTGTGGAACCTCCTTGTAGTCAGACTCTAGGCATGGGAGGAGCACATCTCATCTCCTCCTGAGTTTGTCAGACAATCCATTGATCATGCCCTTCAGGACCAGAACATTAGGCTGGAGATGATATCGGTTTGTGAACTTGTAAGTAACACCACATTCTTCCCACATCACCTTCAGATAGCTAGACTAGGAATTTGTGCCTCTATCTGAAACCACCTCCTTTTGGAAAGGTTCCAAGTCTTATTTTGACCTAAAAGACCAGCCAAGTGGATGTCATGACTTAGGGTGAGGAGGAATTCTTTGTACTTTTGAGGACCACCAACCTCCTGATGGCTCCCTCCTTGAGGTCTCTGGCCTCGGTATATAAAACTCCATTCTCCGAGTAGACTTCGTGGAATCCATTGACATCCCTCTCCTCTTGCTTGGAGACGATCTGCATCAAGCTCTTAGGGGTGAGACGCTCTATCGATTCCTGAAAAACACCTCTCTGGAGGGTCCACCAGTTCCTATCAATTCTTCCAAATCTGACAGACCTTGCAGGGATTGAATCCCTTCTTCAGAGGTCAGATCCTCCCCTTCAGGGTCAGATTCCCGCTGCACCTCTGGAGGTCCTGTGGCTGGTTCACCAGACTCATTGCCCTTTCTCTTGCCATTGGATGCTTGGCCCATTGTTCCAAGGTCCAGGTCTCCAGCATTTCCCTTCTGGATAGTCTGTGACCTGGTCACAGCATATACTCAGGGAGATCGAGCATCATTGCATGGACCATTCTCTCCACCCCTGTCAGTCAGACACTTCAAGATAATTTCCCAGTAGACACTATACTGAGAGTGCAGGAGACACAACTACCTTCTTAGGGGCTGACACACCTCCCCATTCCAAACTCGCCATTGCCATGGGATGGAGTTTGGCTCTACTGTCTGCATAGGTTACTTGGAGATACACACCAGGTATGATCTGCTCTGGAGAAACCAGTTTCTCTGTGACCATAGTCACTCTGGTTCCTATATCTCTCAGAGCCTCAACCTCAGTTCCATTGATTTTAGGTCTCTGCCTGTACCTCTCCGAGCTGGGCAGCAAAGCGGCCAGGGCTGCAATTCCCATCCCACCCAGGGAAACTAATGTTACCTCTGTGAACCCCTTCTGAATTTCTGGGACAATTTCCACCTGCACACCTACACTGACAATCCCCTGGGATGCCCACCAGTTGGGGCTTCTTTGTGCACACAGCATCTCCTTTCTTGTGTCCAGGATGATTACAGTCATAACACTCCTCCACCTTTGAGGGATCAAAGAACCAACTAGGCTTTCCCTGATACCCCTGCCTCTTGAAGTTAATTGGCTCCTTGCACAGGTTTTGTTGGTCTTGTGAGGACTTTTTCTGCTTTTGACCTTCTTTTCCCTGGGCTTTTCCCTGGGGGGACCTGTCCTCCCTTCTTCTGATCACCGACCTGGTGCTGATTGGAAACCCGGGTTCTCAACTACTCATCAGCTAGCTCCCCCAGCTCTCTGGTGCTAGTCAGCTTAGAGCCCATTAGTACTGGCATAACATTTCTTCTTCACAATGAGTCAGGATGTGCCCTTTCAGGAATAAATTGTACAGCCACTCATAAGTACTCGCCTGGTTATCACTAATCCAGCCTTCTTGTGCCTTCACTGTGATGTCCACAAAGTCCACCAAGGACTGTGTGTTAACTTTCTTGGGGGCATATTATCAAGAACGGCGTTAAAATTATCGCTGGTTTAGCGGCAGAAAACTGCCGCTAAAGCGGCGATAATGGGCTTGATATTATGCCCTGGAGAATTCCAATAGAAGCCCATGTTCACACCAGAACATGGACTTCTATTGGAATTCTCAAGGGCATATTATTAAGCTCATTATCGCCGCTTTAGCGGCAGTTTTCTGCCGCTAAACCGGCGATAATTTTTAACGCCATTCTTGATAATATGCCCCTAAGTGTCCCTGAACTTCACCCTTTACCGCTCTGGGGGTCAGACCAAATTGTTTGACTAATTTTGACTAAACATTTCCTCATGTGGGGGTAGGATTTGGCCTCATCCCCCTGTAGGGTCAGGAGCCTATCCCTCCCAGCTTCTGGGATCAGTTCCCACAAGAATGAACCCCAATATTTGGAGTAGACCCCCTCATCTCAAGGGCCCTTTCAAATGCAGTCAGCCATTTGTCAATGTTGCCCCCTCTACATACATGGGAACTATTCCATTGGGAAGCCTGTGTGCAAATCACCCAGCTGGGCAGTCAGTACCAATTTTAATTAAACCTAATTACCATATACCTTATAATCAGAAAACTGGCCCTGGGTCTGGTAAGCAGAGCCCAGGGCACAGTTAGGCTCAGTTACCACAGCATGGGGTGATCAGGCCTAAAAGGTTGCCTTTCTCATATATATATATAGATAATTGGTACAAATTCTTGTGAAATACGCAGAGACTGACCGAATAGAACTCCAGAGACAAATAGATGAGCTAAATGAGGAAATAAATAAAATGGAAGTAACAGACGCATTTACGGAGTTTTTTTATATAGCGCAAACTTGACCCGAAGGTATCAGGTATCAGAGCGCTTTACATAGCACCAGTTGCGTTACATGAGGACACATTCATTTTTGTTAGGCACGGGGAGATTAAGTGATTTGCCCAGAATCACAGGATGTTCAGCGTCATTGCCGAGACTCGAACCCAGTTCCCCAGATTCAAGGTCGACCGCCCTAGCCGTTAGGCCAACTCCTCTCCCCAACAAGCTATTGTGAAGAGATGATGATAAGACTACGCAAGGAAGAGGAAAAAATTAAAAACGGAAAAGCTTACAAATTCCAGCATGACAGGGCCTACTATGAATACGGCCAAATCTTCACATTTTCAAGAAGATATGACTCACTTAAATCTTCAAAAAATGTTGTGAAAAATGACAAAACGCAAACACCAATCACCAATTCAGAACTGTTAGGTGCTACAGCAGCCTCTGATCTGGCTTCTGCCCTGTAAAGTGAGTCAGAAAGAATCAGAAACAAACAGGCCATCAACTGGGCAGCCTCTGCAAAAACTCTCCCTGGCAGAAGAGCTGGATTCTACGCCAGGACAGATGACAAACATTGCGTCCGAGAACGCTAAATGCCAGAGCAGGCAAAGGAGAAACAAAAGGCGATCAAGTACCGTGTGAGGCAAGAACAATAATCAATTTATCACAAATCAACCTAAATCAGGCAGAAGTTTAACTGCTATCATTAGGCTTATCTTTCTGTCCAGAAAGTAATTTCAATTACTCACAAACAAGGATGGATGCCTACAAGTTTGTTCGGAAACTTATACTTAAAAAGTACCATCTTTTGCGTAAAATCAGTGACAGTATCAACATTCCCCAGTCGGATAGCTCTTCCCCTAATCCTATCAATTTGTTGATCCCAGATATCCACCTGCTATGTGACCTACAGGAATTACAAAAGGAAAATGAAAATCAGATCCCTCCAGGTGAAGTCATTGCGCAATCGATAATGGTTCAACAACAGATGAACACATTTGCAACGTTCTTTATACCATTCAAGCATAAATCTATGTTTCATCCGAACATGCAGCGTGATTCTATAGATATATTTAATGAACATGTGATAGCTCAAGTCAAGAGATTAAGGGGCATATTAGCAAGGGCGGTATCGCCGCTTTAGCGGCACTTTTTGCCGCTAAAGCGGCGATATTTCTATCGCCCTATTAGCAAGCTGTCGTTAACAGCTGTTAGCGACAGCTTTATGGCGAAAGCGACCGTTTTGGTGCCGCTTTGCATGTCAGCGATAATTATCGCTAATGACATGCAAAGTAGGCGTTCCCAACTAAAAGCGACTGGAAACAGTCACAAACACAACTTCCCCCTATTAGCAATGCCCGCGAAGCGATACAAAAGTCGCGCTAACCGTGATTATCGCTGGAATTTAACACCTGCTAAAAACTTGACTTAACCATTATTGTCAATGGGAGGTGGATTGTAAGGTTAAGTCCTCACCTGCCTATTAGTGAGCTTTTCATTAGCGCAGTGATTTTATCGCTGGATTTCTCGCGCTATTGCTGGGTTTCGCCGCTATCGCTGGATTTTTTATCGCCTTGGAGATAAGCGTTGATAATAACGCGTTATCTCCGCGATGAAATCCAGCGATAGCCGGCGATAAAAAAACAGCGCTAAGCACGCTTTGCGATAATTATCGCAAATCCTAGGTAATATGCCCCATAATTATTACATTCATAGAACACGCTTAAGCTACATCAATCAGGACTACCAATATCGCCAATCGATGAACAAACTCCAAAACAAAAATGAAATTGTCATCCGAAACTCAGACAAGGGAGGCAATATTGTTATTTGGCCTAACTCCGATTATATGGAGGAAGCGCTCAATCAGTTGAATGATCGAGACTGTTATAAAAGAAGTAACATCCAGACAACCCGAGCATTATACAATGAATTTTACACTAAGTTATCGGCATGGAAAAGTGCAGGGCTTTTAAGCTCTGATGAGTACAAATTTCTCAAAAATGATTGTCCAGTTATGCCAGTAATTTCCTTCATACCTAAGATTCATAAAAATCCTTCTAAACCACCTGACAGGCCAATACTTTCTGCTCGTAGAAGTCTACTAGAAAATACATCCCGATACATTGATTATTTTTTACAAGAACACGTTCGGGGATTACCTTCTTACATACAGGATACTAGTGACTTTCTTCTGCATATTTACAACTTTTATTGGCAAGAAGACTATCTACTAATGAAAATGAACGTTACATTGCTCTACACAAGCATCAATCACAAGGATGGCATTAGAGCATTGGAGTATTACTTGGGCAACAGTGCGATATGGTTATTCCAAAATAGCAAGATGCTGATCAACATGACGTCTTTTTGCCTAGAGAACAACCTCTTTATGTTTCAAAATCAAATTTTCCAGCAAGTACGTGGGGTTGCAATGGGGGCCAGCTTCTCTCCCAGCTATGCGTGTCTCCACATATGCTGGTGGGAGGAGCTGGTCCTCATGGCGAACTACAAGGCAACTCTAGATAAACATGTAGTGGTATGGTTGAGATATATTGATGGCCTTTTTGTTATCTGGAGGGGTTCGAAAGATAGTAAACTCAATTTTGTATCTGAAATTAACGTTAACAATATTAATCTCAATTTCACAGCAACGGTGAGTGAAGAATCACTGGAATATGTTGGGATGACCACAAGACCAGTTAAAACCTGAATAGTGGAACATAGAAGCAATGTACGCTGCAAGAAAAGCACTACGAAAATGGCAACCCACTACCTGATGTCCCAACACTGAATGGAAGATTTACAGTGGACTGTCATTGAGCAACTAAACAGTGAGAATGGCCTCTTCGAGATGGAACAACGATGGGTGTTCCGCCTGGGCACACACCTCAAAGGACTGAACAATGACATACCCTGGGGCCAGTTTGGCTAGGATATAGCTAACCTTGGGACTATTAGGGAGGACATACCAATGGAGGTAACCCATGGTGATGCATCCCCTTTCACCCTACCTGGGTCCTTAACATCTCCTGAGTGGAGGCACTATGATAATTAATAACTGCAGTGGTACCCTTATGTAAATACACCAGTAATCAATGTACCCAGATTAATACGAGATCACACGTCCCGCTATACCGTCTGACTTATCAGTCGACAACGGGAGCCTGTTTTTTTCATTTTTCATTTTTTCACTTTTTTCATTTTCTCCATCATACCCTGGGGCCAACTAGACAATGAGATAATTAACCCTGGCAGCACTGGTTAATATATATCCACCTCAGGTGTGGATCTGATGCTGTCCTACGTTTAAGACCTACATACATACACGTCCCCATCAGGGATACAATTAATTTATTTTGTATCACCTCAGAATACCCTTATGTTTAGCCAGCACTACACATTTTGAGGAGTTCCATTCACGAGTCATCTCCAATGTATGGCACCTTCATCATTCAGGTGCGACCCACTCCACTTGCCATCAGAAAGTGGGTATTACTAAAATGTATTTTTTCCTATACTTAAATCCCATTCAGGGTTTTTATAGCGAAGCACGAAGGACCACTATGGTCCTCATACCCTTTCCAGATCAAAACAGTAATTGGATGATCCCGCTCCTGGGGACCACCTCTAGGCTCACGATCAACTTTGCCAGGAAGTGAATACAAACTCTTCCCTCCACAGTTCAGATATTCGGCAGGCATTTTGTTAATTAACGTTCTAGTGTTGTAAGGTAATACCGTTCCCCCATGTTTACATGGAAACAGGAAGTGCACACAAAATTCCATTCACAACAGTTCCGAAAATCGGCAGCCATCTTGGGTTTCAGCACTCTAGTGTTGCAAAGATTTACCGTATCCCCACGCAATTGCCGAAACAAACAGAGCTTAAAAACGATCTCCTCACGCCTACTCAGTGTTCCACGGAGCCGCAGCGAGGTAGAATCCAGGCGAGGGAGTGACCTTGATGATGTAAGTACGGAATAGCCGCACGCCCGCAGAACCGGGGTCATTTACGAAGGCAACTATAAATAGCCTACTGAGTTTTTGTTCTTCCTTTTAAACAGTGTTTGACTACAGGTGCCCCTCCCCTCCCGTTCAGCAGGCTCATGGGGCATTGGATGGGCATTAAAAATGTACGTAAAAGGAGCCGAATATGACAAGATGAATATTCTTGATTTCATTAAAAAATGCACGATGTTATGGCTACATAGATGCATTCACTGCGGTTCACTTCAGAGCCTCAGTTTCCAGTTATAGAGTGTGTGGTTTATGTTATATGTTGTGCGTCATGTATTGTCTACACCGTCGCAACAACTTAGCACGTATAGAGAAATATATCACAACTTGGTTAAATATATCACGTTTTTTTACAGATTGCCATCACAGAGGGTATGGGGTAACTGTGTTATGGAATATTTTAACCGTGTCCTTGTTCTTCCAGACCCATAACAAGAGAAAATACCTATTAGGGTACAGTATCTAAAAGTGCATGTTAATTGAGATACGCACTAACTAGTGATTTTGTATAAATATAGTTATCTACCTCCAACATTTAGAGTGTTGAAGGGATCTGTCTAGGTCCTGATGAGAAGCCAGGGGAGGGCTTTGAAACATGTCGACAAAGGAAGTACTGCCCATTAAAGCATAACACCTCCACTTATTCCCTTATTTTTAATAATACCAGCTTATAGGAACATTAAAGTTTTTTTTCTTCCACATAGCCAGGTATTTTTTAATCATTCATCGGGTTCACGTAACCACTTCTGACCCTTCCACTCGCACTCCTACTCCACACATAGTATTGTTTGAAATCAGTGCTCCCGCGTAGTCGTAGGTCGCAGCACGCCCCGTCCTGCAGCGGGGCGGGAAGACCCCGATGATGATGCATGCCACCAAGGGCCCTTTTGATGGGTGAGGGGTATTTTAACAAAGCTGTGTGCTTTCCCAGAACGTAGGAGACACACGATTTCTGAAAGGACACTTTTTCTTATGCTTATAAGGGTGGATCCTTATGTTTAATACATGTTGATTAGAGGAGGACATATCCACCTCTTATGCTCTTGTAACGCTACCTCTTCACTCCCCCCTTTTGATTTTTGCCCCTACAGTAGATACTATGGGCCATATTATCAAGAATGGGCGATAACATATCGCCACTTTAGTGGCAGGAAACTGCCGCTAAAGTGGCGATAAGGGGCTTGATAATATGCCCTATAGAATTCCAATAGAAGCCCAGGTTTGATGTCCTTCACACCAGAACCTGGGCTTCTATTGGAATTCTATAGGGCACATTATCAAGCCCCTTATCGCCGCTTTAGTGGCAGTTTCCTGCCGCTAAAGCGGCAATAATGTTATCGCCCATTCTTGATAATATGGCCCTACATCTTTTACACCTAAGCAGGTCATCCACTCACTATCCCCAGTGATTCCTTTGGCACCCCCAGAACATTTTAGTGGGGACCCTCACAAAACCCTTTTTTTTTTAACACAGTGTTGCCTTCATTTTATGTGCCGCCCAACAATTTTTTCAGACGCACAGTCTTGTGTAGCTTTTATATTATCTTATCTCAGTGGAGATGCGGCATCATGGTCCATGCCCTTGGTGACGAAAGATTACCCGATTTTGTACAATTTCGAGGAATTCAAGAAAGAATTTTTACAGATATTTGACAGAAGAAAAGCGTCACAAGCCACGGATAATGAATTATTGGAGCTCAAACAAAGGAACAGAGATTTAATCACCTACCTAGCACAATTCAATAAATTAGTGGTGGAAACCAACTGGCCAGAGAATAAAAGAGGAGCAGTCTTTTACAGAGGATTAAAAGATGAACTAAAAGACTCGTTGGCTCAAATTCCTAATTGACCAACTGAAATTTCAGAGCTAATAGATTTAGTACTAGAAATCGATTTCAGACAGAATGAAAGACGTGGAGAGAGAAGAAAAGAGTTCAGAGCCAGTGTGCCGAGATTTGACAGACGGAAACCAGAGACCACAAGACCTGCAGAAACTACCTCACAGGTGGAACCAATGCAAATAGGCATGATTAGAGGTCCGCTATCAAAAGAAGAAAAAGAAAAAAGACGGTTAATAAGTTATGTCTCTACTGTGGAGCTAGCGGACACTTCGTGAAAATCTGCCCTAAGAAACCCAAGTTACAGACAAAGGAAAACTCGTTGCACCACCAGTAAGAGGAGTTGGACTGGTGGGTGTGGATCTTAAAACAACCCCAATCAATCATTCAGTGGCAAATACCTTGCAAGTTTCTTCGCCTCATTTAATTCTTTCAGTAATCCTGAAATGTAGACACATAGTTTTAAGAGATGTTTCAGTAATTATCGACTCTGGGCCACAGGTAATTTTTGCAATCTGAAATTTGCAGATAATATCGGAATAAGAGCCATTAAAAAGGAAAAAAGTGAGGCCGTAAGAATAGTTGATGGCACCAATCTTTCATCAGGACCGATAGTGAGCCACACTGAGCCAATTCAACTACTATGCTTAGAAGGACGTCAGGAGATTCTGCAGTTTAATTTGATTGATGCTCCATAATTTCAAATTATCCTAGGTCTCCCCTGGTTAATGGAGCATAATCCAGTGATAAATTGGAGTGCAAGAACCATCGAAATGACTACAGACTATTGTAAAGAACATTGTTTTGAAGAAGAAAAAATTAATTGAGAATCTAATGCAGCCACTCAACTCTGTAACAGTGAAGTCTCAGTTTGTGTCATTCAAACTCACGAAATTCCTGATAAATATAAGGAATATGCTGATGTATTTAACGAAATTGAAGCGGAAAAGCTTCCTCCCCACAGATCTTACGACTGTAAGATTGAGTTGGAACCGGGTTCCAATTTACCATGCAGTCGAATATATGCTTTGACGGAGAAGGAAAAGCAACATTTGAAAGACTACCTCAAAAAATATTTAGACAATGGATTCATCAGGCCCTCTCAATCCCCTGTATCTTCCCCCCTTTTTTTTGTACCCAAAAAGGGGGGAAATTAAGAACTTGTATTGACTACAGAGCAATTAACCAAATCACAATCAAAAATCATTATCCTTTGCCTCTCATCTCCGTGCTAATTGATCAAGTAAAAGAGGCAAAAATTTACACCAAATTGGATCTTAGAGGCGCCTACCACTTGATTAGACTTTGTGAGGGAGATGAATGGAAAACAGCTTTCCAAATTAAATATGGCTTGTTTGAGTATCAAGTAATGCCATATGGGTTGTGTAATGCCCCTGCCGCTTTCCAACATTTCATAAATGATGTCCTAAGTGATTTTATCGACAAATGTGCCATCGTCTATATAGATTATATATTGATTTACTCGCCCACTGAATAAGAACACCAGGAGCAGGTACGGGCAGTTTTACAACAACTGTGAGAAAACACCTTATACGTAAAACTAGAGAAATGTTCCTTCAACACCACTACAGTGGAATTTTTAGGATTCATTCTCTCACCCTCCGGCATAACTATGGATGAACAAAAGTTAAAAGCAGTCACAGAGTGGAAATCCCCTACAACGGTGAAAGAAGTTCAGAGTTTTATCGGCTTTGCTAACTTCTGTAGAAGATTTATCCATGAGTTCTCTCAGAAAATCATCCCACTTACCCGTCTACTGAAAAAGGGAGCACCGTTCAATTGGTCTGAAGAAGCAGAGGAAGCAATTAACTCCTTGAAGAAAAGTTTTACAGCAGCACCCATACTACTCCACGCTGATCCCCCTGAACCATTTTATCTCTAAACAGATGCGTCGGATCTAGCAATGGGTGCAGTATTGTCTCAACGACATTAGACCACTGGACAGCTATACCCTGTAGCTTATCATTCTCAAAAATTGACTCCTGCGGAGATAAACTACACTATCACCGAAAAAGAATTATTGCCCATTAAAGATGCCTTTAAGGAATGGCGACATTATCTAATGAGCGCCCGACACACAGTAACAGTATTCATGGATCACAGAAACTTGAAATTCTTAAGATCTGCGAGAACTTTGACTCCACGCCAACTTAGATGGTCATTATATTTCGCAGATTATGATTTCGTAATCACCTATCGACCTGGAACAAAGAACGGAAAAGCTGATGCCTTATCCAGACTGGATACGGAGGAGCACGAGACTGCAAGAGATGACCAAATGGTAATTCCGTTGGAGAAAATAATTGGAGGTGTTTCTGAAGAGACATTTGAAGACCAAATTATTCGATCTTTAAGTCCAAAAGAAATTAAGGAATGGGCAGACCTAGATCAGAAAAGAGAGATCAGAGCCCTATTACCATGCCATGATGGAGCCTTATATCTACCAACTAAGTAACTACAGACTAAAGCATTGTTCGAATGTCATGACAGTCCCTTAGCAGGCCATAAAGGAATCCACAAAACCGAAGACTTACTTAAATGAAGATTTTGGTGGCCGCAAATGAAGCAAGACATTCAACAGTACATACATAGCTGCAAGACATGTGCTCGGGGAAAATCTGAAAGACAGGCACCAAAATGTCTATTACAAACTTTACCCACCCCACCCTACCCTTGGCACACAATATCTCTAGACCTTATTGTTGACCTACCTTCTCGACAAGGTTATAATACAATCCTGGTTTGTGTAGATACATTTTCTAAGACGTTGCACTTTGTTCCCTTAAAAAACATTCATTCGGCTAAACAACTCACTCAACATTTTAATAAACACATAATCCGACTTCATGGCATTCCGAAGATCATAATCACAGATAGGGGGAGTCAGTTTGTGTCCAAGTTTTCGAGAGCATACACTAGTGGGCTTCACATTGAAAGCCGATATTCCACCAGTTTCCATCCCGAAACTGACGGCCAGACTTAAAGAACTAATCAAGAGCTGGAACAATACCTTAGGTTGTTTTTGCTAGATGAAGAGGGAGATTGGCCAGAGTATCTATGGACAGCTGAATTTGCCCATAATAATGCAAGCAATGTATGCACCGGTCATTCCCCCTTTTACTTAAACTATGGCCGCCATCCTAACTCTTCAATTGAATGTGGTAGTATTGAAGTACCCGCTGTGAAAGTTTTGGTTCAGCATCTAGTTCATGTTGACCAATCAGCTGTGCAAAATCTATCCCATGCAAAAGAACGCTACAAACACTTTGCTGACCAGAAAAGACGGAAAGAACCCACTTTTCAAGTGGGAAATATGGTTTGGCTTAGTACTAAGAACTTAAAATTGAAGGGTGTTCGAAAGTTTCAACCACGTTTTGTTGGTCCCTAGCCCATCGAAGAGATCATCAATCCTGTAACTTATTGTTTAACCCTACCTAAACATTCAAAGATTCATCCTGTCTTTCATGTTGCCCTACTAAAGGAAGTTAAACCTGGTTTAAGAATTTCTTCTCCTCCAGAACCATTGTTAGTTGATAGTGGCATGGAATATGAAGTCAAACAAATTCTTGATTCAAAATACAAAAGGGAGACATTTTTTATTTAATCGATTGGAAAAGATTTGGACCAGATGAAAGTTCTTGGGAGAAACATACTGATGTCCATGCCCCACGTTTGGTTAAAGCCTTCCATAAAAGATTCCCAACCAAACCACACCTCCGTCGCATTAGACAGTTAAGGGTAGGAAACGTCTGGTTCGTCATCTTAATTCCTTTGGTCAAGTGTTCACAGGCTAATTCTTTCTGCGCAAGTCTATTTTCACAATAGTATAGCCTCTCAATATTGAGTCTGTGTCTTGAGTTCCTAGAAATTCTGAGGCGAAAACCTTGTCATAGTCATGGTAGTGTTTCGAGCCTAGTGCGCATTATCAGTAGAGTAGTGTCTCAGTCGTTTGGGCAAGTGAAGTTTTCCTGTCAAGTAAGCTATTCAATTTTACTCTTTGGGTTAATACAGAGAAGGGAGACGGTTTCAGAACATCGTTCTCTGCATTCTTTAAAGTCAACTGGCTTTACAAATCCTTATCCCCCTTACATACAAGAGTTACGATTATTCCAAACAGCTGACGTTGAGTGGGTCAAAACTAAGATTAGAAGTTTAATTTCCTTTGTTTTCTGAATTACAGTTATTTTCGAGCTATTCTGTTTTGAGCTGCAGTTATCGTTAATGCTTAAAAAAGAAAAGCTGCGCACCAATAGATTCTCCACTTACCTTTTGAAGCAATCATATTTCCTACACAGTTCCATCCAGACACACAAGTACAAACCTATATAAAAGAAAGGTTAAGAATTTAAATGTATAGTTAACTGGTGAAGAAAAGTCAACAACTAACATTACAACAAAGAAAAAGAAACTCAGTAAAAAGAAGAGAAGCGAAAGCCTTGCGAAGAATGAGTTAAAAACGCTAATGTATATATATATATATATATATATATATATATATATATATATATATATATATATATATATTATCTACTGGCGGTCGCCAGTAGATAGTTATAGTTAGAACCTATTTTCCATAGGAAATCCGCGACATTCTATTTGAAATAACTCTCTTGCCGGTTGACGTATCTTCGCAAAATTTTCAAACTTTGTGGGGCGCTCCGGTCCGCTCCTACCCTGAAAGTCTCGGGGTGATTCGTCAAGCGGGAGCCGAGAAAAAAGGGGGGTCCCAAAACGCGTTTTCCCCATTCATTTTTCCATAGGAAACTTTTGACACGGCTACAGCCCGAACTGCTGAACGGAATTACACCAAATTTGGCAAAGAGGTAGTTCTTAGTTCAGAAAGAACCCTTTTTGTTAAATGGTGTAAATCCGTTCAGTAGTTGCTGAGAAAATCAAAAGTAAAAGTACATATATATCTATGGGCATGGAGGATCCGCGCACCCTGAGCGCACCCTGCGCGCACCGTCCCGATCACGAGCTGCATGTTAATTGGCTGTCAGCTGGCTGTCAACATTCCGATTCAGGAAATGTTGGCAGCCATTTTGACCCTCGGTAGAACCGAGGGACATAAACAAGTGCGCAAAGCGCACAAAGGGGGCAGGGTAGAAACACCCTGACCCCCTAGGTCTGCTCAGGGGGTCCCATAAGGACCCCCTGGGCAGAAAAAAGCTTTTTTTTTTTTTAAATCGGCAGGATGCGCTCAGGGTGCGCGGATCCTGCCGATAAAAATAAAAAATCGAAGCGCGCTCTCCCGTGCTTTGATTGTATTTTGCCCCCGGGTGGCCCAAGTCCCGGGGGCATGGTGGGGGGTGTTAAATTTATGTATGGGGGGCCTCAAAGGTTCCCCCAAGCCCCGGGGACTGCCACCCCCGGGGCTTTCATTTTAAAATGGTGCGGGAGGGCACTCGGCCCTCCCGCAGCCCCGAGGCCCACCACCTCCCCAGGGCTTCTTTTTAAAAAAAAAAAAAATCCTGTGTGGGAGGGCTTGAGCCCCCCACACGCCCGAGACCGCCACCTCCCCGGGGCACTAAAAATTTAAAATGGGGGTCCGTTTTGGACCCCCGAAGCCCCAGGGACCACCACCTCCCAGGGCCGGCTCCTGCAGTGTCCCGGGGTGCCTACCCCCGGGACACTGCTGTTTGCAATGAAAGGACGGGAGCCTCGCGGCTCCCGTCCTGTCATTGCAAACTGCTTTGGATTTTGGAAGAAGAGCAGGAAACCTGCTCTCTCTTCCAATATCTAAAGCAAATTGCTTTTCCACACGGGGAGCTGCATGTCAGCAGCTCCCCATGTGGAAAAGCAATGCCGGCTCTCGAAGGACGCGGGGAGCCGGCGGGACTGTGGGGGCATTGGGGCTCCCCTCACGGTCTCCATTATTATGTATAGGCCCCGGGGGATGGGGTCCCCGGGAGAATATAAATTAGTGGTAGGAGCTATCAAAAATTTTACGGAGAAATAACGAGTCGCGCACCCAGCGCGCCCGGGCACGTATTTGACGTCACGCGGGGCCTGCCACCGCGCAAGCGTCGTGTATGGTAATTCGTATGTGTCGCGTATAAGCCGGAGCAGGAATCGCGTACCGGTCGCTTAGGAAACGCGTACACACGCAATATACGTATGTTACGGGTCTAGAAACACGCACCCGTCGCATACCATACGCGGATCCTTTACGACTTCCTTAAATAGGTGGCTGGGGTACGCGTATGCGCCGCGTTCGGTACGCTTTCGGTGCGCGATTCCAAAAAAACATTTTTTAAAAAAATTTAACAATACAAATATCTTAAAATAAAAATATAACAGAAAAAAATTATACTATATTTTACTTTTTAATTTATTAAATTTTTTTGTGTGCAAAATACACAAAAATATACAATATTGTTTAATAAATAATATATTTACAAATAAATATAATGAACTAAATAAATTCAGTACAAGAAACATAACTATAACTATTATGACACTTAAATATTAGCTTTTGAAAAACCTTTGAAATTCACTGAAAAAACCATAGGTTTCAGACACGTTATAGTTAGAAATTAGCATTTAAAAAACCTTTGAAATTCACTGAAAAAACCATAGGTTTTAGGGACAGTTATAGTTAGTTGGACATTTCACTCGTACAAAACCCGTGAAATTCCGCTGTTATAGTTAGTTCAGCTAACTATAACTCGCGCCCCGCAATGCACTGCTGATGACGTCACATATTACATCACTCATGACATGGTCAGTGACATCACTGATGACATCACTGATGACATCTCAAATGACATCATTCATGTGATATTTTCATGCATCTTCTCACACCCTAATATAACTTTTGATACACCCACTCTAAGTTACAGACTGCCATTCTCAAAACCATAGACACTCCAACACCAAAAACTACATACCCACTCACTGATTCTTAGGTCTACACACACATCCACTCACTCACCTGTACAGTCACTCATACTTACAGTCACTCAGTACAGGACTATCATATGCACTCATACACCTATATAAACACTCACACACCGCCACTCATCCATAGAGGTACTCACACACCTAGTCAGTCATGCAAAAAATTAATCACACACCCATTTACTCACCTATACAGTTATACACACACCAGGTCAGTTACTCATACAAATATACTAGCACATTCTTACGCTCTTATACAATAACTGATACAAGCACACACGAATTCATACAGCCACTCTCACAATCACACACTCTCACGTATAGCCTTTTAAATACTCTAACACACATATATACTACCTTTCACATATGTAGTTACTCACACATGTACCACTGGGACATACATTCACTCACTAACACACTCTTACACACACTTACCCACCCATACAGTCTATCACAGATGCACTCTTGAAACCATCCACCCAGTGAATCACCCACTCACACATCTATGCACAGTCGCACACACCCCATCCACACAAACACTCAGGCACCCATACAGATACTCAGACAACAAATCTATAACTCTTATAGACACTCATGTAGCTATTCACAAACCCATGCAGCCACTTACACAGCAACAGACAGACGGATACAGACATTGACACAGTTTAGTCAGTAACCCATGCATTCAGTAAGACACCTTTAATCACTCACTTATAGAATTAGTCACGCACCTACTAAATCATCCATACAGACACTTATACACCCACTCATTCTTCAATACGCCTTTCCCTATATATATAAAAAATATTTAAACTTTATAGAAACACACAGTCACTGGATGATGTCATCAGTGATGTCATTTGAGATGTCATCAGTGATGTCATCAGTGATGTCACTGACCATGTCATGAGTGATGTAATATGTGACGTCATCAGCAGTGCATTGCGGGGGCGCGAGTTATAGTTAGCTGAACTAACTATAACAGGGGAATTTCACGGGTTTTGTACGAGTGAAATGTCCAACTAACTATAACTGTCCCTAAAACCTATGGTTTTTTCAGTGAATATATATATATATTGATAAACAAAGTGCCCTGAAGCATCAGGAAGGCACTCGACAGTGTTCCGCCATCGAGCATGAAAGTGCAGTCTAGCTTCCAGCTCCACCTTTTCTTTATCTCTGCCAACGCTTTTCAAGGCCATAAGCCTCTTCTTCATGGGTGCAAAAAACACACCAGAGGCTCGCATTATTAACATTTCCATCTTTATTTATTACCATGCCCGACCCCTATGGGCGTGTGCATAGTGCATTGTCCCTCTGTGCATTCTGGGGCATGGAGTCCTTAAATGCGAGCAATATATTGACTTTAAGTAAGTTCGAGCGTGCGTTTGACATTTAAATTGTTTATCATACCTATAGTAGGTGGCGGGACCTGAAGATAGGCTCTGTAAGCAATTAGAAAACTGTGCCGTTTTCAGTCTTGAAACATTCAAGGCCACAGACTCTCCCAGCTGGTGATCTCGGTCCTCACCCAGCTGGCGATGGTGCACTTCCCCACGGCCGGGCTGTTGTGTGCAAATATTGATAAACAACGTGCCCTGAAGCATCAGGAAGGCACTCAACAGTGTTCCGCCATCCAGCATGAAAGTGCAGTCTAACTTCCAGCTCCACCTTTTCTTTATCTCTGCCAATGCGTTTCAAGGCCATAAGCCTCTTCTTCATGGGCGCAAACAACACACCAGAGGCTCGCATTATTAACATTTCCGGCTTTATTTGTTACCACGCCCGACCCCTATGGGCGTGTGCATAGTGTATTGTCCCTCGGTGAATTCTGGGGCATGGAGTCCTTAAATGCGAGCAATATATTGACTTTAAGTAAGTTCGAGCGAGCGTTTGACATTTAAATTGTTTATCATACCTATAGTAGGTGGAGGGACCTGAATATAGGCTCTGTAAGCAATTAGAACACTGTGCCCTTTTCAGTCTTGAATCAGTCAAGGCCACAGCCTCTCCCAGCTGGTGATCTCGGTCCTCTCCCAGCTGGCGATGGTGCACTTCCCCACGGCCGGGCCGCCGTGTGCAAATATTGATAAACCAAGTGCCCTGAAGCATCAGGAAGGCACTCGACAGTGTTCCGCCATCCAGCATGAAAGTGCAGTCTAACTTCCAGCTCCACCTTTTCTTTATCTCTGCCAACGCGTTTCAAGGCCATAAGCCTCTTCTTCATGGGCGCAAACAACACACCAGAGGCTCGCATTATTAACATTTCCGGCTTTATTTATCACCATGCCCGACCCCTATGGGCGTGTGCATAGTGCATTGTCCCTCGGTGCATTCTGGGGCATGGAGTCCTTAAATGCGAGCAATATATTGACTTTAAGTAAGTTCGAGCGTGCGTTTGACATTTAAATTGTTTATCATACCTATAGCAGTTGGCGGGACCTGAAGGTAGGCTCTGTAAGCAAATAGAACACTGTGCCATTTTCAGTCTTGAATCATTCAAGGCCACAGCCTCTCCCAGCTGGTGATCTCGGTCCTCACCCAGCTGGTGATGGTGCACTTCCCCACGGCCGGGCCGCTGTGTGCAAATATTGATAAACAAAGTGCCCTGAAGCATCAGGAAGGCACTCGACAGTGTTCCGCCATCCAGCATGAAGGTGCAGTCTAACTTCCAGCTCCACCTTTTCTTTATCTCTGCCAACGTGTTTCAAGGCCATAAGCCTCTTCTTCATGGGCGCAAACTACACACCAGAGGCTCGCATTATTAATATTTCCGGCTTTATTTATTACCATGCCCGACCCCTATGGGCGTGTGCATAGTGCATTGTCCCTCAGTGCATTCTGGGGCATTGAGTCCTTAAATGCGAGCAATATATTGACTTTAAGTAAGTTCGAGCGTGCTTTTGACATTTAAATTGTTTATCATACCTATAGTAGGTGGCGGGACCTGAAGATAGGCTCTGTAAGCAATTAGAAGACTGTGCCGTTTTCAGTCTTGAAACATTCAAGGCCACAGACTCTCCCAGCTGGTGATCTCGGTCCTCACCCAGCTGGCGATGGTGCACTTCCCCACGGCCGGGCTGTCGTGTGCAAATATTGATAAACAACGTGCCCTGAAGCATCAGGAAGGCACTCAACAGTGTTCCGCCATCCAGCATGAAAGTGCAGTCTAACTTCCAGCTCCACCTTTTCTTTATCTCTGCCAATGCGTTTCAAGGCCATAAGCCTCTTCTTCATGGGCGCAAACTACACACCAGAGGCTCGCATTATTAACATTTCCGGCTTTATTTGTTACCAAGCCCGACCCCTATGGGCGTGTGCATAGTGTATTGTCCCTCGGTGCATTCTGGGGCATGGAGTCCTTAAATGCGAGCAATATATTGACTTTAAGTAAGTTCGAGCGTGCTTTTGACATTTAAATTGTTTATCATACCTATAGTAGGTGGCGGGACCTGAAGATAGGCTCTGTAAGCAATTAGAACACTGTGCCCTTTTCAGTCTTGAATGCCACAGCCTCTCCCAACTGGTGATCTCGGTCCTCACCCAGCTGGCGATGGCGCACTTCCCCACTCCATTTGAGTGATAGGACTCTTTTGTTATGATAAGGAGGTTCCTTTAATAAATTTGGCACGAAGCGGTAGCGTCATCCTGTGCACCACCTGTGATAAGGTGCTGAACGGCAGACCGCTGTGACTGATGGTGGCAATGCAGCAGCCGTTCAGCCCCCAACTTTTCAACTTGGGCAGGCTTGAAGGACGTGGCGAGAGGTGCTTGCTAATGCGCCGGGAGAAGTATACGCTCGGGAGCTTGACTGGCAGGCACCTTGGAAAGAGCCGGTCTGATGCCTGCTCGCTACTTTGAGAGACTCCGGAGCAGGGCTCTGCGACATAGCAGAGAAGTGAAGGGTGAGTGGCACCTTGAGACAAGGAAAAGCAATGAAGACTCTTTTGCAGTGTTTTTATTTATGACCAAAAGCGTGTTTTTAAATTGCACACAAATAACATTGGCTATACTCACCGTGCAGGCTGAGGAATCGCACGTCTACCATGACGCCGGCCTGTGGGAAAGAAAGAAAAAGACGCTGAGTGTGTGCCATTCATTGTTACAAAAATGAAAACTTTATAAAGAAAGCACTGGATACCATTGACAAGCGCTCTAAATAGCCAGATTGACAAAGGCAGAGAAAGCCGAAACGCGTCTCTGGATAACAACTGTGTAAATAAAGCTTAAAAACCCCACCCTCCATTTGAGTGACAGGACTCTTTTGTTATGATAAGGAGGTTCCTTTAATATATATATATATATATATATATATATATATATATATATATATATTATCTACTGGCGGTCGCCAGTAGATAGTTATAGTTACAACCTATTATCCATAGGAAATCCGCGACCTTCTATTTGAAATAACTCTCTTGCCGGTTGACGTATCTTCGCAAAATTTTCAAACTTTGTGGCCCGCTCCGGTTTGCTCCTACCCTGAAAGTCTCGGGGGGATTCGTCAAGCGGGGGCCGAGAAAAAAGGGGGGTCCCAAAACGCGTTTTCCCCATGCATTTTTCCATAGGAAACTTTAGACACGGCTACAGCCCGAACTGCTGAACGGAATTACACCAAATTTGGCAAACAGGTAGTTCTTGGTTCAGAAAGAACCCTTTTTGTTAAATGGTGTAAATCCGTTCAGTAGTTGCTGAGAAAATGAAAAGTAAAAAGTTAGTGATATCTATGGCCGAGTAGGGTCCGCGTACCCTCAGCGCACCCTGCGCGCACGTCCCGATCACGAGCTGCATGTTAATTGGCTGTCAACATTCCGATTCAGGAAATGTTGGCAGCCATTTTGTCCCTCGGTAGAACCGAGGGACAGAAACAAGTGCGCAAAGCGCACAAAGGGGGCAGGGTAGAAACACCCTGACCCCCTAGGTTTGCTCAGGGGTCCCACAAGGACCCCCTGGGCAAAAAATAAAAAATTTTTTTAAAAATATCGGCAGGATGCGCTCAGGATGCGCTCAGGGTGCGCGAATCCTGCCGAAAAAAAAAAATCGAAGCGCGGACTCCCGCGCTTCGATGTTAATGGCCCCCGGGTGGGCCAAGTCCCGGGGGCATGGTGGGGGGGATAATTTAATGTGTGTGGGGGCCTCAAAGGGCCCCCCAAGCCCAGGTACTGCCACCCCCGGGGCTTTTTAAAAATGGTGCGGGAGGGCTCTGAGCCTTCCCGCAGCCCCGGGACCACCACCTCCCCGGGGCTTTTTTTATACATTATAAAACCTGTGTGGGGGGCTCCAGCCCCCACACGCCCGAGACCGCCACCTCCCCGGGGCACTAAACATTTTAATATGGGGGTCCGTTACGGACCCCAGAGCCCCGGGGACCACCACCTCCCCGGGGCTGTGTACTGAATGGGAGGGGGCCGCGCGGCCCCCTCCTGGAGCCCTTGATGGCCCTGGGGACCACCACCCCCAGGGCCGGCTCTGCAGTGTCCCGGGGTGCCTACCCCCGGGACACTGTAGTTTGCTATGGCAGGACGGGAGCCTCGCGGCTCCCGTCCTGCCATAGCAAACTGCTTTGGATATTGGAAGAGAGAGCAGGGAAACCTGCTCTCTCTTCCAATATCCAAAGCAGATTAGCTTTCCACATGGGGAGCTGCATCTTAGCAGCTCCCCATGTGGAAAGCAATGCCGGCTCCCAAGGGACGCGGGGAGCCGGCGGGACTGTGGGGGATTGGGGACCCCCACAGTCCCCAACGGAGAGGGCCAGCCCGGGGGATGGGGTCCCCGGGGCAAGTAGTGGCCCGGGAGGGGGGCCACGCGGCCCCCTCCCCAAAAAAGAGAATTTTTTTTTTTTTTAAATGGAAAGGCCGGCCCGGGGATGGGGTCCCCGGGGCCTTAAAATGGCCAGAGGAGGGGGCCACGCTGCCCCCTCAAAATAATAAATATAGAGGCCATGCCCCGGGGATGGGGTCCCCGGGGCCAATACAGGCCCAGGGAAGGGGGGCCATGCGGCCCCCTTCCCGTTTTTTTTTTTGTAATTTAAAAAAGGGGTAAGGCCCTGGGGGATGGGGTCCCCAGGGCCCAAAAAGAGAAAAAAAGGAAGGGGGCCACACAGCCCCCCTTCAGGGGACAAATTTTATTTTATTTTTTTAAACGATCGGGCCCGCAGGCCCCGCCCCTTCCTTCACCACTCTGCAAACGCGCCCCTGGCGCGTTTGCAGAGGGGGAACGAATTCCCCTTGAATACTGGGGGTCCCTGGGGGCCAACTAGCCCACCAGGAACCTCCAGTATGCGCCAGGGGGCTGCCTTGCAGAGAGGTGTATAGAGGCCACGCCCCTTTTTACACCTCTCTGCAACGCAGCTCTGTGGCGCTTTTTGGAGGTATATGGTGGGCTAGTTGGACTCCGGGGACCCTCAGGATTCAAGGGGACTTAATCCCCCAACTTAAAACGCGCCACGGGGCGCGTTTGCACAGTGGTGACGGGCGGGGGCGGGGCTTCAGGTGACATGTGTGCAAACAGGCCCCGTGGCGCGTTTTAAGATGGGGAATTAAATCCCCTTCAATCCTGAGTGTCCCTGGGGGCCAACTAGCCCAACAGGTACATCCAGAAAGCGCCACAGAGCTGCGTTGCAGAGAGGTGTAAAAGGGGTGTGGCCTCTCTACACATCTCTGCAACGCAGCCCCCTGGCGCATATTGGAGGTTCCTGGTGGGCTAGTTGGCCCCTAGGGACCCTCAGGATTCAAGGGGACTTAATCCCCCAACTTAAAACGCGGCACGGGGCGCGTTTGCACAGATGTCACCTCAGGCCCCGCCCCCTCCCTTCACCATTGTGCAAATATTCTTCTAAAATCATCCGAAATACGAATTCCGATTTACTCACCTGTTATAAGGAGAGACCTCAGTGCTGCATCTTTCAGCCCAGTACTGGTCCTGAAAAGTAATTTTAACCGTACTTACCAGTAACTTGAATTTCCTTCCATAGGATATCATTGCCTTCTTTTTGCTGAAAAAGTTTCTAAGTGTTGATTTTTGAAACATACAAATATTCCTCTAAAATCAGCCGAAATACGAATTCCGATTTACTCACCTGTTATAAGGAGAGACCTCAGTGCTGTATCTTTTAGCCCAGTACTGGTCCTGAAAAGTAATTTTAACCGTACTTACCAGTAACTTGAATTTCCTTCCATAGGCTAACATTGACTGGTTTCACTTGGAAATGCTTCTAAGTGTGGAGTTTTGGAACTTTAAAATATTCCTCTAAAATCAGCCGAAATACGAATTCCGATTTACTCACCTGTTATCAGGAGAGACCTCAGTGCTGCATCTTTCAGCCCAGTACTGGTCCTGAAAAGTAATTTTAACCGTACTTACCGGTAACTTGAATTTCCTTCATAGGCTAACATTGACTGGTTTCACTTGGAAATTCTTCTAAGTGTGGAGTTTTGGAACTTTAAAATATTCCTCTAAAATCAGCCGAAATACGAATTCCGATTTACTCACCTGTTATCAGGAGAGACCTCAGTGCTGCATCTTTCAGCCCAGTACTGATCCTCAAAAGTAATTTTAACCGTACTTACCAGTAACTTGAATTTCCTTCCATAGGATATCATTGCCTGCTTTTTGCTGAAAAAGTTTCTAAGTGTTGATTTTTGTAACATTAAAATATTCCTCTAAAATCAGCCGAAATCCGAATTCTGATTTACTCACCTGTTATCAGGAGAGACCTCAGTGCTGCATCTTTCAGCCCAGTACTGATCCTCAAAAGTAATTTTAACCGTACTTACCGGTAACTTGAATTTCCTTCATAGGCTAACATTGACTGGTTTCACTTGGAAATTCTTCTAAGTGTGGAGTTTTGGAACTTTATAATATTCCTCTAAAATCAACCAAAGTACGAATTCCAATTTACTCACCTGTTATCAGGAGAGAACCCAGTGCTGCATCTTTTAGCCCAGCACTGACCCTGAAAAGTAATTTTAACCGTACTTACCAGTAACTTATATTTTCTTCCATAGGAATCCATTGTCTGGTTTTCAGCAGAAAAGTTTCAAAGTGTCGATTTTCACAAACTACAAATATTCCTTAAAAATCGCCTGTATGACTTAAACGCATTCTTTCAACTGTTTACAGGAGATGCACCAGTGCTGGAACCAGGATCCAACACTGAGTAACAAAAAGTAATGATAACAGTTTTTACCTCCTAAGTGAATTTCCTTCCATAGGATAACATTGGTCATTCTATGAGAAAAAGTTTCTAAGTGTCAACTTTTAAAATACAATAATATTCCTTAAAAATCACGAGTGTAACCAAAACGCTTTTACTCAACTGTTTACAGGAGATGTGCCAGGACTGAATCTAGGATCCAGTCCTGTGGTTAGAAAAGTGATCCATAAAGTAACTAATTGCATTTAACTAGAAATTCACATTGAGCTGAATGTTGCATTGTGTTTGAAAATGTGTTGCCCATTGCAACAACTGTAACTACTGTACTTAAAAGTCTATTGCCTATGTGCAAAGTATTTAAACTAAAGTAATTCATTCTGAGAAAGTATTTTTTGTAATGTAATGTATAATGTAATTACAATGTAATTTAAAAATAAAATATGTTATATAAAATTGTTTCTAAAAATGTAGTAAATCAGTATTAAAAAAATTTATATAACAATTAATACATTTAAAAATTGTCATTTACAAAACCTTTGAAATTCACTGAAAAACCGTAGGTTTCAGACATGTTATAGTTACAAATTAGCATTTAAAAAACCTTTGAAATTCACTGAAAAACCATAGGTTTCAGGGACGTTATAGTTACAAATTAGCATTTAAAAAACCTTTGAAATTCACTGAAAAAACCATAGGTTTTAGGGACAGTTATAGTTAGTTGGACATTGCACTCATACAAAACCCGTGAAATTCCCCCGTTATAGTTAGTCCAGCTAACTATAACTCGCGCCCCGCAATGCACTGCTGATGACGTCACATATTACATCACTCATGACATGGTCAGTGACATCACTGATGACATCACTGATGACATCTCAAATGACATCACTGATGACATCACTGATGACATCATCCATGTGATAATTTCATGCATCTTCTCACACCCTAATATAACCTTTGATACACCCACTCTAAATTACAGAATGCCATTCGCAAAACCATAGACACTCCAACACCAATAACTACATACCCACACACTGATTCTTAGGTCTACGCACACATCCACTCACTCACCCGTACAGTCACTCATACTTACGGTCACTCAGTACAGGACTATCATATGCACTCATACTCCTATATAGACACTCAAACACCGCCACTCATCCATAGAGGTACTCACACACCTAGTCAGTCATGCAAATAATTAAACACACTACCATTTACTTACCTATACAGTTATACACACACCAGCTCACTTACTCATACAAATACTAGCACATTCTTACGCTCTTATACAATCACTGATACAAGCACACACTCATCCATACAGCCACTATCACAATCAGTCACTCTCACTTATAGCTATTTATATACTCCAACACACATATATACTGCCTTTCACATATGTAGTTACTCACACATGTACCACTGGGACATACATTCACTCACTAACACACTCTTACACACACTTACCCACCCATACAGTCTATCACAGATGCACTCTTGAAACCATCCACCCAGTGAATCACCCACTCACACATCTATGCACAGAGTCGCACACACCCCTCCCACACAAACACTCAGGCACCCATACAGATACTCACACAAGCATTCAATAACTCAAATAGACACTCATGTAGCTATTCACAAACACATGCAGCCACTTACACAGCAACAGACAGACGGATACAGACATTCACCCAGTTTAGTCACTAACCCATGCATTCAGTAAGATACGTTAAATCACTCACTTATACAGTCAGTCACGCACCTACTAAATCATCCATACAGACACTTACACACCCACTCATTCTTCAATACGTCTTTTCATATATATATTAAAAATATTTAAACTTTAGAGAAACACACAGTCACTGGATGATGTCATCAGTGATGTCATCAGTGATGTCATTTGAGATGTCATCAGTGATGTCATCAGTTATGTCACTGACCATGTCATGAGTGATGTAATATGTGACGTCATCAGCAGTGCATTGCGGGGGCGCGAGTTATAGTTAGCTGGACGAACTATAACGGGGGAATTTCACGGGTTTTGTACGAGTGCAATGTCCAACTAACTATAACTGTCCCTAAAACCTATGGTTTTTTCTGTGAATTTCAAAGGTTTTTAAATGCTAATTTGTAACTATAACGTCCCTGAAACCTATGGTTTTTTCAGTGAATATATATATATATATATATATATATATATATATATATATATATATATATATATATATATATATCTTCAATCAAAATTAGGCACTGCACTCCAGAAGTCGTATGATTAGAAAAAGCTTTTAATAAAGCATAGTTCCCGCCACCATTACCACCACCAAACGTTTCGACCAAGAGATGGTCTTTGTCACGGTTACATGAGTCCTTTGTCGATTTCACCCTTTATAGTGTCATTTCATATTCCCAGTTTTAGTGCATTCTGGGACTTGTATTTTTAAAAGGTCACATTTGAAGAATTAATTAATATTATATATAAGTCCATATGTTCATATTGGCACTCTAGCAATGTTTCCCAAATATTATGATGCACTTGGTAGGGTTTAGCGAGTATTTAACTTCTTCAACTTTGTTTGAATAAACTTTATTCGCACTTTTGTTATGTGCATAGCGGTATCGTCCGTTTTCTCTTTGACTATTTCAGGTTCAGTACCTGTTCTCAAAGATAACTCGCTTGTTTGTTGTTGTTATTATTGGGTTTAGTACCCTATTACAGAGATGCCAATTCAGTTTTTGGAGCAATTATAGGTGTACATGTAATTCTTCAACTCCGTTAAGCCCAAAAGGAATCTTAGTTTTGAACTTAATGATTAGGCGCGATTCCAGTCTTCTTAGTTTAAGAGTACGATTGCCTCCTCTTTCGTGGGTTGGGATAGTTGCAATTCCAAAATATCGTATGTTTTCCCAATTTGTTTTATGTTGTGTGTGGAGATGTTTCAATATCGCATAGTTCATATCTTTATTGTGAATGGCTCTAAGGTGTTCCAGTATCCGCTTGCGAAGAGGACAAATGGTGCTACCAATGTAGCGTAATCCGCAGGTGCATTCGATCATGTAAACAACATATGTTGTTTCACATGTGATTCTTTCAGTTATCATGATTGTCTCCTTTGAAATCCTTAATGCTGGTCATAGATTTGCCAATTTTGCAAGCTTTACATTTGTTACAATGAACAAATCCTTTTTGTTTTTCTGTTAACCATGTTTTCGGTTTCTGTGATACGAAATGGCTATTCACAAGTTTATCTTTTAAGGATGCAACTTTGCGATACGTTATATTGGGTCTGGAACCAATTGTTTCTCCTATATCGGGATCTTTTTCTAAAACATTCCAATATTTTTGTAAGATCTGGTTGATTTTGAAACTCTCTTTACTATAGGTTAAAATTAACCTTGTTGTGTCTTCTGTTTGATTTATAACTTTTGTAATAAGAGTTTCTGCTCGTGGGATTGCTTTTGCCCGCTCTAGACCTTCTTTTACGTCTCTGAATTTATATCCTCTCTTCATGAATCGTTTTTCACTTTCTCTGAAGTTTTTTTCGGCCATGTCGTTTGTAGAACAGTTTCTCCTCATTCTAATAACTCCCCATATGGGATACTTTTCATTAGATTTGCCGGATGAAAGCTTTTGCCGTGGAGTATACTGTTAGTTGCTGTAGGTTTACGATAGACTTTAGTTTGTATCTGATTTTCCTCTATGTATACTTGAACATCCAGATATTGAATTGTTTTGGAGCTGTTGTTGTAGGTGAATTTCAAACCTATATCGTTGGTATTTAGAATGTTGAAATATTTTTTGAATTCACTTTGGCTGCCATTCCAGATTAGGAAGAGATCGTCGATATATCTCAGCCAAAGTTCTATCTTGGCTGTATATCCTTCGTTTTCCTCTTTCCATGCAACAAATTTTTCCCACCACCCCATGGTGAGATTTGCATAACTGGGTGAAAAAGATATTCCCATGGCAGTTCCACGTTGTTAAGTATATACTTTTTGATTAAAAAGAAAGATGTTATTTTTTAAGCATAATTCCACCATTTCCATTAGCATCTTTGTGTGCTTAAGTTCCTGGATGCTCTTTTGACGTAGAAAGTATCCTACTGCATTTAATCTGATTTCATGATCAATGGAGGTATATAAAGATACCACGTCAATGGTTACCAACTGGAACCCTTTTTGCCATCCCATGTTTGACAATGTTCTTAGAAAGTCTCCAGTATCTTTGATATAGGAACTTAGATTTGTTACTATTGGTGACAGGTATTTATCCACATAGATTGAGATGTTTTCATATAAAGACTGGCAACTGGAAACGTTGGGTCTTCCTGGCGGATTTATAAGAGTTTTATGAACTTTAGGGAGAAAGTATATGGTAGGCATTACAGGACTTTCATTAAAAAGGAATTTAGCTTCATCATCATTTAAAAGGCCATCCATTTTCCATGTCCTGATCTTCAATTCAACTTCCAATGTTAGTCTATTAATTGGATTTGATGACAGTTGAGTATAGTTTTGCTCAACTCCAAGTTGTTTCATGGCTTCATTTACATAGTCCGTTGTATTTAGGATTACTACATTTCCGCCTTTGTCTGCAGGTTTAATCGTTATCTTTTCATTTTTCATGAGATTCTCCAATGCCAGGCGTTCCTGTTTAGTTAAGTTTTCACATTTTCTCGTTGTTGTGTTCTCCATCTTTTCCAATTCATTTATTACCAGATCATGAAATTGGTCGATTCTATTCCCTGGACTTAAAGAGGGACAGAATTTAGATTTTAATTTTAAACCGGATCCAGTGTGTTTCCCAGTTTCTATCTCCAAATCATCCAATATCTGTGTTTCCGTCATCTCATCATCATTTAGATCAAGTAGTAAATCATAAGCAGTTTTCAAATTTGTGGCGTCTTCCACAGTTAGATTATCCTTTTTGTGTACACTCTGTTGTTCTGGATCTTCTATGCGTACTTTTTTGCGAAAAACTTCTTTAGTTTTAGTTTCCTAGTGTATTTATATAAATCAATTCTTGTTTCCACATGATCGTGATGTTGCTCTGGGCAGAATGTTAAGCCCTTATTTAGGACACTTGTTTCCTCCTTTGTGAGAGTATGTTCAGAGAGATTAATTATTAAATTGTCTTTTTGTTGTATTCTTGTGCCAATTACTTCCTCGACATTCTGTTGCGTAGAGGGTAGCCTCTTGTTTTTTCCTTTCCCTCTTCGTATTTTTCTCCTTCGTTTTGGACAATTGTTGGACTGTTCTCTCTTCCTCTCCCACGACCCCGTCCTCTTCCTCTTCCTCTCAGGGTTTTTTGGTCCATGTAGATCAACTTCATTTCGTCTAAAAAAGTTGTTCGACCACCAATTCTTGTTGTCTGTTCTTCTTCACTTAGATCTGATTCAGATTCACTCACCGGTGTTGTCTCTGATCCAGTGAGTGTCAATTTGCCTGCGTGTAGCTGTTTCTTTAAGCCATCAAAGCGCTTTGCAAATGTTAGAATGGATCCCGATTCATAATCATGTTCATCGCGCTTGAATTTCCTTTGTTTATGTAATTCAATCTCTTCTTCGTATTTGTCCAAGTTTTTTTCCATCTCTTTCCGTAGTGTGTTACTTTCCTCTTCTTGTTTTAAAGCTGAGATCTGCTCTTCCAATTTCTTTATTTCCTTGTGAAGTTCCTCTATATCTTGTTTAGCATATTTGATAATTATAAGAACCATATTCCTAGAACACTGCATGCTATTTTTTGCCCACTCCTCAAGCATTTCTGGCCTTGTATCTGGATGGTTGGGCAAAGTAAAGATCCGGAGACCTCTGGGAATGCGTTCAAACTCAATGTATTTTTCTAATGTTATTATTTCCCAGCTTTTGGATATTTCTTTTTTCAGCAATTTCTCCAGTTGGAAAAACAGTTGTTTAATGTTTCTTTGTGCTTGGTCTTTTCCTCTAGTTTCATTTTCGCGAGCATGTTCCCCCAATCCACTTTTAAATAATGTTTCTGCTTTTAAAGTTCTTTTGCCGGCTCGCGCTTCCATTTTGTTAATACTTGTGACTCTTGATTACTTATCTCACTTAAAGTGGTAAAAAATCAATTCTGTGGCGTATGCTTGCTTAAAACGACTTCTGAGTTATCTGTATACTATCTCTCTGTATATACAGAAATCCTCGCTGCGGCGGTATGCTGAAATGCACTGTGTATTTGATGCGAGCGCCCCCAACTCCCTCCTTACCTGGCGAGTCTTCCGATTAAGCGGTGTCCTCCGGCTCCGCTTTCACGGTGCTCCCACTCCAGGTTTAGAGTTCTGCTGTGCGGGCGCCCCTTCCGTAGTTCCGTCGTATCCTTGATGTTTCGAATCGCACAGTTTGCCACTTATTTTTCTCAAGTGTGTAGGATTTGTCGATTTCTTCACCGTTTTCTCTGCGGTTTAATTATCCTCCTACCGCATACTTGTGATTCCAAGGTTGACAGACTTTCATAAAATGCCGGGCGCTACCGATATGATTAATTTTTTAAATCAAACAGTCTGTGATCGGTGCGCACTTTGCTCAGCTGGTGCATATGTCGAGGTCAGACCATACCTCGCAATAATGTCTTCAATCAAAATTAGGCACTGCACTCCAGAAGTCGTATGATTAGAAAAAGCTTTTAATAAAGCATAGTTCCCGCCACCATTACCACCACCAAACGTTTCGACCAAGAGATGGTCTTTGTCACGGTTCCGTGAGTCCTTTGTCGATTTCCCCCTTTATAGTGTCATTTCATATTCCCAGTTTTAGTGCATTCTGGGACTTGTATTTTTAAAAGGTCACATTTGAAGAATTAATTAATATTATACATAAGTCCATATGTTCATATTGGCACTCTAGCAATGTTTCCCAAATATTATGATGCATTTGGTAGGGTTTAGCGAGTATTTAACTTCTTCAACTTTATTTGAATAAACTTTATTCGCACAACAACAAACAAGCGAGTTATCTTTGAGAACAGGTACTGAACCTGAAATAGTCAAAGAGAAAACGGACGATACCGCTATGCACATAACAAAAGTGCGAATAAAGTTTATTCAAATAAAGTTGAAGAAGTTAAATACTCGCTAAACCCTACCAAGTGCATCATAATATTTGGGAAACATTGCTAGGAAACAAGGATATACAGCCAAGATAGAACTTTGGCTGAGATATATCGACGATCTCTTCCTAATCTGGAATGGCAGCCAAAGTGAATTCAAAAAATATTTCAACATTCTAAATACCAACGATATAGGTTTGAAATTCACCTACAACAACAGCTCCAAAACAATTCAATATCTGGATGTTCAAGTATACATAGAGGAAAATCAGATACAAACTAAAGTCTATCGTAAACCTACAGCAACTAACAGTATACTCCACGGCAAAAGCTTTCATCCGGCAAATCTAATGAAAAGTATCCCATATGGGGAGTTTATTAGAATGAGGAGAAACTTTTCTACAAACGACATGGCCGAAAAAAACTTCAGAGAAAGTGAAAAACGATTCATGAAGAGAGGATATAAATTCAGAGACGTAAAAGAAGGTCTAGAGCGGGCAAAAGCAATCCCACGAGCAGAAACTCTTATTACAAAAGTTATAAATCAAACAGAAGACACAACAAGGTTAATTTTAACCTATAATAAAGAGAGTTTCAAAATCAAACAGATCTTGGAATGTTTTAGAAAAAGATCCCGATATAGGAGAAACAATTGGTTCCAGACCCAATATAACGTATCGCAAAGTTGCATCCTTAAAAGATAAACTTGTGAATAGCCATTTCGTATCACAGAAACCGAAAACATGGTTAACAGAAAAACAAAAAGGATTTGTTCATTGTAACAAATGTAAAGCTTGCAAAATTGGCAAATCTATGACCAGCATTAAGGATTTCAAAGGAAAGACATTCATGATAACTGAAAGAATCACATGTGAAACAACATATGTTGTTTACATGATCGAATGCACCTGCGGATTACGCTACATTGGTAGCACCATTTGTCCTCTTCGCAAGCGGATACTGGAACACTTTAGAGCCATTCACAATAAAGATATGAACTATGCGATATCGAAACATCTCCACACACAACATAAAACAAATTGGGAAAACATACGATATTTTGGAATTGCAACTATCCCAACCCACGAAAGAGGAGGCAATCGTACTCTTAAACTAAGAAGACTGGAATCGCGCCTAATCATTAAGTTCAAAACTAAGGGGTCGATTACGATGGCAGTCGGAAAAACATACCGACCGCCATGGTAGCGGCAAAAAACCGCCCGCATGGCCACCGGGAAAAACGCCGCACACATTACGATGAACCGCCACAATAATCCATCCGCGGCGGCGGGAGACAACGAAAAACCGCCCGCACACGCCGGACCAGCTCAAAATCCGACCGCAACGGCCGGATACTCAGCGGAAAAGCCAAGAACCGCCACCATGCACACGGAGTAACCGCCCGTGACATTATGACATCCCCGCTACCACCATGGTACCCACCTATGAATCCGACCGCATCGTGCGCGAACAGTGACGAATCCGATAGGCGGCGGAAGGGCCGCAGCATAGCCACCGCTGCCGAGGAACCGCTGTGGAGGAACCGCAAAAAAAATGGCGGACGTTGAAAAAAAAGAAAAAAAAAGAAACCAATGCACACACTGAAGTAGACCTGTCCCAACACAAACCAAAAGTGCCCAATGACAACAGCCCCAGAAATTCAAAATAACCAATCACAGGACAACACACACAACACACCTGACAGCAACATACCAGCTTGCCACACCCCCCATAGCCGAGCATAAACCCAGCCCCTCCCTGACCACAATCCTTTGCTACACTCCCCAACTGAAGGTCCCAACCCCAGAGAACAAAGGAGAGGCAAACCTGCACACAGCACCACCACAACACACACACCACCTACACCACCCACAACACCCACAACACCCACACAACTGCACCACAGAACATCTGCACAGCACACACCATGGCACCACACAAAATGCCAAAATTCACTGATGCAGAGCTTGCAGTCATGGTAGATGAGATAATAAGAGTTGAACCACAACTCTATGGCAACATGGTCCAACACACCCCATTAGCCACAAGAACCCAAATGTGGGTGAGGATAGTCAATAAGGTCAATGCAGTAGGGACCACCCCCGTAACAAGCAGGAAATACAGAAGCGGTGGCATGACCTGAAGACCGTGGTGAAGAGGAAGAGGGCCAAGAACCGTCAGCTGGCTGACGGGACTGGTGGAGGCACTCCCATCCCACCCAAACCATACAGTCCGTGGGAGGAGAAGGTCCTTGGAATCCTACATCCAGAGAGTCTTGAAGGAATCCGCGGGGGACTGGAAGCTGGTAAGTACAAACCAATGTATAACATCACATTGCCATGTACCGTCTTGCACAAATTCAAACCTACAACCCCTAGGCCAAAGGACATTCGTCTGACCCACAATACCCAAAACAGGTCACACAGATGTAAGCACCACTCAACCTGAAAAAGCACAAAGCTAAACAAAACCAACTGGGATGCATGTGTACAGACAAAAAGCACTACAACACACACCAGGCCCCCATCTCCCACCCCTCAGCAGGATGGAGCACCCCACCCAGAAGCATGTGTCAGCCATTGAACGCTCCCCCACCACCTAACAGGTAGGTAGCCATCTTCACAGGGTTGGGGAATGTGTATCTGGAGGCAGCACTACAACTCCCAACAGGCCCCCTCTCCCACCCCTCAGCAGGATGGAGCACCCCACCCAGAAGCATGTGTCAGCCATTGAACGCTCCCCCACCACCTAACAGGTAGGTAGCCATCTTCACAGGGATGGGGAATGTGTATCTGGAGGCAGCACTACAACACACAACAGGCCCCCCTCTCCCACCCCTCAGCAGGATGGGGCACCCCACCCAGAAGCATGTGTCTGTAAGTAAAAACCAAAGTGACACTGCACAGGTAATCAGACAGTGCATGCACACCACCATCACTCAACAAAAGCATTGGGAAACATGACAACATGAGGCTCTACTTCACCCAAAAATAGAAAAGTAAAGCACAGCCATTGACAGGATGCAGACAGCTCAGCGTACGTAACTGTGACAGAAACAGAACTGTGACTCTCAACAAATATGTCCAAGAAAACGGGCCTCTGACATGCATCACCCAGACTTCCCTCTGTAGCGTACATGGGTGCTGATCATGAAGGACCATGGGAAAACCAAACTAGCATGGTCTGCTGTATAAAGAAATACAAGCACAGGACATGTCAACGGTATGCATGTGATGACAATGGCTAGTCCATGCACACAGGTAATGTCTGCCAGGCAGAGTGATCAGGAAAGATGCTGAACATCAACTTGTAGTCATGCCAGTTGTCAGATGACAACCTCACATTGAAATCACCAATACTAGACGTGTGGCATGCTAACCAATCACAGGTCACACCATTGTGAAATGATGAATGTAACTCCACTTCATGGCATGAGGCACATCACTGTGCAGACATACAATGTGTGAAAAAGGCAACTGTGTGTAGCATAACATGTAAATAAGAGACATCAAACACAGCAACCCTGAGGTGTGTAAGGCAATTACCATCTACTTCCTGTCCCACAGGTGACCAACAACTGACTGCAGAGGACGACAACCTCAACCAGCACAGCCAGTCACCAGCTCCCGAACATCTCCCCTCGGATGCAGACTCCCTGGATAATGAGGAGGAGGAGGACCAACCCGGACCATCTGGTGTGGCAGGGCGGAATGTGTCCCAGGACCCCACAGCCCCACCACCCTCAGCAACAACAACAATGCAGAGCCCTGCTGCAACGACCTGTGCCACCACCACCACCTCTACCACCACTACCACTACCACTGCTGCCTGCAACACTTGCCCTGCTCCACAGGCCAACCAGATCACAACAACTGCGGAGGCACGGGAGAGTAGGCCGGTGCCCACAGGAGGGAGGCAACAGGGCCGTGACAGCAGGCCAGGTGTGAGGACAAGGCTGACTCAAAGGGAAGAAGACCCTGCCACAGAATCACTGGCACACATTCACAGAGTTGTGGGGGCCTATGAACACGCCCAAGGACAGTTGAGGCAGGCTCTGCAGGATGCCCGTGAGCAACAACAGATGCTGCGCTCAATTGACAACCGCATGGGCCAACTCGTGGCCTGCATGGGCCAAATCAGGGACCTCCTGGGCCAGCTAGTGGAGGTCCTCAGGGACAGGCATGCGGCACCGCCAACACCGACAGCTCCCTCCGTTGTGCCGCAGGATGACAGACCCCCACCCTCCCCTGCGTCCAGCGAGCATGGGGACTCATCAGACACCACTGGCCATGCACCTGTGTCCCCCCTGCCAAAAGAGCAAGGGGCCGCCCGAAAAAATCATTGGGAGCATCCCGTGGCAAAGCACCTGGCAAAAGCCAGTCAAGTAGCCAGCCATGATGGCACCCCTCTTCACCCTGCTGTGTACCCTGCAGACTGTCCCCACACACAATGGCGTGGGAATGGCAAATGACTGTTGGACTGTGTTGCCATACTGATCTAGTGTATATTCTATTGTCTCATCTACCATCACTGACAAATCTGTTATTCACCATTCACAAATCTGTCAATATCCACATCTACATCACATGTATCCACTGTAAATAAACACTAATAACGCACCAATTTAGTTGTCACTGTTCCATGTTCATCACAGTATGTTAACTCACACCCATGATTACAATGTCACAGGAGCAGGGATACTCCGCAGGCAAGTAGAGGCTGAAGGGACCTAGGAAAACACAACAGAACATCAGTTGCTACTCAGGTGGTGGACTAACAACCATCACACAACACAGCACATCAAGGTACGACAATCTGCACATGTCACAAGGAGCAACTGTACCAACATAGACATCAAGTAGCTGTGTCAAAAGATCCCTTGCCATACACACCTGCAGCCAGCACTGACTCAGCAACATGCTGTAGTCACAAAACTCACATACACATATTCACCAAGCACAACATCATCAGACAACAGCCAGTATTGACATTGCCACTGACCATCAAGTGAAGTAGTTGTTGATGAGCTGCTGACGCTGTCCAACACCTTCCTCCTCTCCACTATCCTCGTCACTTGACGTTTGGGTGTTTGCAGGTGGGGGCTGTGGCTGGTCATCATCATCCTGGATTAAGGGGATCCCCTTCCGCATGGCCAGGTTGTGTAGCATGCAGCATGCTACCACTATCTGACACACCTTGACGGGTGAGTACTGCAGAGCCCCTCCGGTCTTGTCGAGGCATCGAAAACGCGATTTCAGGAGTCCAAATGTTCGCTCAATGACCCGACGTGTCCTCCCATGGGCATTGTTGTAGTGCACTTCAGCTGGTGTCCTGGGATTGCGAAGTGGACTCAGCAACCAAGGTCCGTTGGGATATGCAGAGTCACCTAAGTGTGAAAGACACATACAGATTGAGTGTCTGACATGTGTCCGAGGACAGCATGGCACACAAACAGCACACGACTCGACCCTTTGTACTCACCCACAATCCATGCCCGCTCCGGCGCCAGATTGGCCATCAGCTGTGGTAAAATGCTGTTGCGCATTATGTGTGAATCGTGGGCTGAACCTGGAAACTTTGCACAGACGTGTGAGATGACCATATCTGCCTGGCACACCACCTGCACATTGATGGAATGATAATGTTTCCTATTTCGGTAAATATGCTCCCGTGCTTGGGGTGGAATCAGGGAAACATGTGTGCCATCTATTGCACCAACTACATTAGGAACGTGTCCAAGTGCATAAAATTCGCCCTTCACATCCGCCAACTCATGCCGCCTGGGGAAATGTATGAATTGGTCCCTGTGTTGCATCATAGCCAACAGGACATCACGTAGCACCATGCTGAATGTTGGTTGGGACATCCCCCCTGCAATGCCCACAGTTTGCTGGAAGGATCCCGTAGCCACGAAATGTAGGAATGCCATCACCTTTGCCGTTGGCGTGAGTGCTGTTGGGTATGTCCTGCGTGGAAGCAGGTGTGGCTCCAATAGTGCACAAAGTTCCAGGAGGTTTGTCCTATCCAGACGGAATCGCCTTATGATGTCGGTATCCTCCATGTTAGCCAGCAGGGTGAAGGTACGAAACACATTAGGTCGCCTCCTAGGTGAGATGAAAGGGGACACGTCATAGCAACATAAATTAGGATGTGCACAAATTCATAAAGTCTGTCCTGTCACGGTGCTAACATTGACTGTCATCCCTGAAAGCACACAGTGCAATTCAGTGTTGTCCCAACATGAGACAGATTAATTGTACAACTGTCATGGATGTGCACAGTCAGTAGACACAATACGAACACTGTCTATGTGAATGCCAAGAGTCACATATCGAGCTGAGGTGGACTCAGCCTTGGGTGTACATGACACAGGACATGTGTGAAGCAGAGACAATGCTGGCTTCCACGTTGCTGCTGTACCTGCCACACCTCCTTGGCCAATAATTGCAGGGGACACATCAACAACACAATGTGGATTGATCATTGGGATTGTCTTTGTACTCAGTGCCACTTCGAACACACTCAAATTCAATGACATTCACATCCCAAACCCATACATGTGCCAATGTCATCAGTACACAGGCCATATCTGCTGCTGACTTGAATACAAAGTCGGACAGTGACAGATGATGTCACGCCTGTGCAGAGTATGTGTACCACTGTAACAGGCCACCATTACCCCACTGCCCAATACTCTCTACAAGCACACAGATAGCCAATGTGGCACACATTAACAATAGATGAGGGACGTGATCAGCAGGGCCTGTATGCACCCTTAATCTTCCCCCATTTTGGACATTTACATGCAGCATCAAGGAGGGACTGCCCAAGGACACATGTGCATCACAACACATACCATGGTGATACACATCCAGCTGTTTCAAGACACAACAGTGCCACAACACAAACATACAACACTACATGGACAATGCCAAGCCAGTATGCCAACAAGTCTACGCATGAACAGACTGTATGCATTACATATGGACAACTGGCTCAGACACCTGACAACAGTGGATGTAATTTTACACCACATGTCCCAAGGGACATGCATCCTGACCCTCATTCCACACAGGCTGTCAGGCCCAACACAGCATACAATCAATATCACACATCTAACAAACATGCTGGCTGTGCATGAGTAGTGGGACACTGGTACCTCACATTGACCAAATGTCGGAGTTGGATGAGTGTCACAGGCACAACAGTCAAGGTACATCTCACCTGTCTTGGGTGCCCACACCATCCTGATACACCAGCAGATGTGATCCACCCACACAGTGCTGGAATAGAAGGTGAGCAAGGATGGCTAGCACCCCATAGCTTGCACATACACTAGTGTTGGTGGCAACACACTGCACACGTGTGCCACTTGTGCTGACCATCCAACATTGCAGACAATTCCCGCTAATCAGTGCACACACATTGCACGGGCAAAACTGGACACCCATAGCCTGTGGACAAATGTCGCATACTATATTCCATACAGTTAGCACAATCCACAACCGTGCATGCAGTCCATCTGCCAACGCAACATTCCTGATGTGAACAATGGACATGCACTGGTGGCAGGTGAGTAGCACCGGAACACAGCACAACACTCAAAAACATAGTGTAGCTAAGCACCATTGTTGAAATGTACATGTCACTGATTCACATACAACAGTCCAAACAACATGAGCACAGACCTGACACTACCACATAGGTCCCTGTGGTTACAGGTGGCAGACATGTAGCAAAGACATCTGCTCTGGCCGTCTACCCAAGTGACAAACAATAATAATGCAACGGATGCCAGGTGTGGTGCTGAAGTACTCGTCATCCTTTAGCAGGTCGAGCCCCCCCTGTACATGTGGACATACACTGCAGGAGTTGCCAGTGTGTACAAAGACATAACATGCGGCATGTAATTGGTCTTAGCAATAACACAACAGGGTGACATCTGTTTCCAATGATGACAGTCATGCTGAATGAATGAGTTCATCTGGGTTTTCAGTGTAACACATGGGCTCAGGTGTGAGATAGTGGTCAGCATGGGTGGCAGATACGACATTGTGTGTAAATATTGATCGACATAATGGAGTACAGTGTTCCATTTGGTGTGAGACGTTACACAGTGGCTGACATTTGTGACAGGAGACCATATCAATGTTATCCAGTGCCATGTGCCACTGTATGTATCCACTGTGTGTAGCACAGTAATGACCATTGATCCACACACAACAAGAACTGTCCGTAGGTGCCTTAAACGTGCCCCATAAACACAATGACGCACAGAGTGTACGATGTGGTGCTGCATATTCCCCATAGCGGACGCACATACTGTCCGTGAATTGGGTGGCGGAGCATGCCAACCACCATTTGTACCTGTGTCGATGCCCACCACTGACGCAAGTGTGTCATGTGCTGCACATGACACATTGGTGTTAGTGATGGCCCTCCACATAGCTGCAGATGGCGTTTGTCATGCTCCACCAGCCACATCCCGGTCACCCATGTCACTCTATGGCAATCAAACAGCGGTAGCGCCGGCCAGGACCCCACGGTGTTTCACCGCCATGAACCATGCCCTTGCAGCCAATGGGGACCGCTATCGCAGTGGCATGATGCAGATTCAAAAATCGCGGTAGGCGTGCTCCGCCCCCAGCGGATGCGGAGATAGGATGCATTTGTAAGATGCACCACTGCGGTAGCGCCGGCCAGGACCCCGCGGTGTGTCACCGCCATGAACCATGCCCTTGCAGCCAATGGGGACCGCTATCGCGGTGGCATGATGCAGATTCAAAAATCGCGGTAGGCGTGCTCCGCCCCCAGCGGATGCGGAGATAGGATGCATTTGTAAGATGCACCACCGCGGTAGCGCCGGCCAGGACCCCGCGGTGTGTCACCGCCATGAACCATGCCCTTGCAGCCAATGGGGACCGCTATCGCGGTGGCATGATGCAGATTCAAAAATCGCGGTAGGCGTGCTCCGCCCCCAGCGGATGCGGAGATAGGATGCATTTGTAAGATGCACCACCGCGGTAGCGCCGGCCAGGACCCCGCGGTGTGTCACCGCCATGAACCATGCCCTTGCAGCCAATGGGGACCGCTATCGCGGTGGCATGATGCAGATTCAAAAATCGCGGTAGGCGTGCTCCGCCCCCAGCGGATGCGGAGATAGGATGCATTTGTAAGATGCACCACCACGGTAGCGCCGGCCAGGACCCAGCGGTGTGTCACCGCCATGAACCATGCCCTTGCCGCCAATGGGGACCGCTATCGCGGTGGCATGATGCAGATTCAAAAATCGCGGTAGGCGTGCTCCGCCCCCAGCGGATGCGGAGATAGGATGCATTTGTAAGATGCACCACCGCGGTAGCGCCGGCCAGGACCCCGCGGTGTGTCACCGCCATGAACCATGCCCTTGCAGCCAATGGGGACCGCTATCGCGGTGGCATGATGCAGATTCAAAAATCGCGGTAGGCGTGCTCCGCCCCGCGGAGGCGGTCATTGGATGCTTTTGAAGAAGGCTGACCTGGAACACCAATGGCAGAAGACTATGACCACTGAAACGAGTCCAGGGCCCTATATATGTGTGGAAGGGAGCACCACATTTCCACTGCTCACAGAGCCTGCTGCCTGGGACCCCTCACCTGCTGCTGCCTCCAGGGACTGCTGCCTGAGACCCCTCACCTGCTGCTGCCTCCAGGGACTGCTGCCTGAGACCCCTCACCTGCTGCTGCCTCCAGGGACTGCTGCCTGAGACCCCTCACCTGCTGCTGCCTCCAGGGACTGCTGCCTGAGACCCCTCACCTGCTGCTGCCTCCTAGGACTGCTGCCTGAGACCCCTCACCTGCTGCTGCCTCCAGGGACTGCTGCCTGAGACCCCTCACCTGCTGCTGCCTCCAGTGACTGCTGCCTGAGACCCCTCACCTGCTGCTGCCTCCAGGGACTGCTGCCTGAGACCCCTCACCTGCTGCTGCCTCCAGGGACTGGTGCCTGGGACCCCTCACCTGCTGCTGCCTCCAGGGACTGCTGCCTGGGACCCCTCACCTGCTGCTGCCTCCAGGGACTGCTGCCTGGGACCCCTCACCGCCCACTGCCGCCGCTGACGTCTCATGTCCACAGTGATGGCTAGGACGGAGAAGATCCGTGCCAGTCCATTTACAAGCGAGGAGCTGGATGTCCTGGTGGACGAGGTGCTGACACAGTACCCACGGCTATATGGTGGCCCAAATGTTGTGGTAAGTCTCCAACAGTGGGGGTGTGAGTGCAAGGGGGCACACATGTAGTCGATCAGATGGTGTATGTGCCTGAGAGTGTGGGGTTGTGTAATGCACTGGCTGACATGCTGTTTCCTAGTTGTTAAGGGGGTGTATGCAACCCACACATTCAATGCATGGACATGAAGGGTGGATGGACATGTGTTGTGTACACATCCATATGGTGTGACAGCTATCTGGTGATGCATGTTTCTGGACAGTTATTGTTCATGTGACTGTTTGTGTGGGTCCTCGTTGTCCATCTCTGTGTGATTCTACCTGGCATGGACTGTCCACGCCCAATGTGACAAGGACACATCACTGACTGTACAGAGTGTGATACGTGTGTGGTTGGCATGAGTGTACATCAATGACCCATATCTGCCGTGTGGAGATGAGTCCGTGTCATGCCACTGTTCAGAGAGAGAGGTTTTACCATGAGAGTGTGTCACTGATGTTTTCCCCTCTTGTCTCCCACACCTGCAGCTCAAGGTACACCAGCGTAAGGCCGTGTGGAGGTCCATTGCAAGCAAGGTGCGGGCTCTGGGAGTGTCGAACCGCCGGCGCACCCACTGCCACAAGAGGTGGGACGACATATCACGACTGGCAAAGAACGTTGCCGAGATGACACTGGGGATACTCCCTCGCAGTGGCAGGTTGTCACGACGCAGCTTGACACCACTGATGTGCCGCATCTTGGCTGTGACACAGCCTGAGCTGGACACACGTTTGAAGGAGCATCAACAGCAAGCTAGGGGTGAGTATTCTGTGAAGGTTGATTTTGTCTGTGAGTGGCTGCATGTGTACCATGCCTGTACCTGCGCTGGTGTACATGATGTGGTCACTGTGATGCAGTGGGTTGTAAGTGGCCCCTGTGCTGGGTGTGGCAGTCACGGATATTACATACATGCACTTACTGATGTTTTTCCAATCCTGGGAATTTCAATGGCATTGTGGGTGGTGTGCTGCAGGCCTGGTCCATTGGTGTTAGTGTTTGTACGCCCCAACATGCATGATGTTGTGCTGTCTGCCCATCACATGGCTCAGCTGTGCCGTGTTTAGATGTTTGTACGCACTGTTTGAGGTAGTGTTGTGTGTCTGCATGGTGAGATTGCACGGGGTGGCCTGCAACATGTAGACTTTGTCATCCTCAGTGTTGCTTTGCTTGAATATGTTTGTCCTGTTGCTGTCACTTTGCTGACCCTACATGTCTCTCTGTTATGCAGCATCTCCCGTGGGCACGGAGGGACAGGGGACGGACACCAGTGGTGGTGAAACAAGCACAACAGCTGCACAGGATCCCAGTGACACAGATGTGACCAGCGCCTCGGAGGGGGATAGGAGTATGCTGGAGGAATCACAGCCCGAGACGCAAAGTTCAACATCATCTGATGACGGCGGTGGCGCAGACATCTTGGAGGACACAGGGAACGGAGAGTCTGCTACATCTTCCAGCACACAGCGTGCAGTGCCCACCCTCCCAGCCACTTCCTCTGTTGCTGACCGTGTTCGCACCACAAAGAGGGGAAGGGTGTCCTTCATTCCAGGCACCGCTGCCCCTGCCCCTGTGCCCCCTGCTGCCATCAGTGCAGAGTGTGTGGACCTTATGCGCCAGCTGTGTGTGGGGCAGACAGGGCTCCTCAATGCATTGTCAGACCACGACCGCAAATTGGCACAGGTGTTAGCTTTCATGGAGGGCATCCATTCAGACGTGGGTGGGCTGCACCGCACTGTCCAGACAATGTCCTCCACAATGGCGGCTGCTCTTCAACTGGCTCAATCTCGTAGTCCAATTCCAGTCCCTTTGTCCACCCCCATGCCAGTGACGACGTCTGACGACGGTGACCACGCTTCACACACCTCAACCTCACGATACTGCACACGTAGCACACAGCAGCAGCAGCCCAAGCGGTCAAGGTCACAGACACCTTCCCCTACAAAGAGAAAAACAACCCCAGAGCACAAAGGGAAGAGCCCGTCAGGCATTGCAAAGGCACATGATTCAAGGAGGAAGTACTCAGGGTCACAAGCCTCAGAGCAATCCCCGGCCACAGACTCTGTGGTCCCAAAAACGTCTCGCAAAGGCATGCAGACACTCTCCATGCCCACTGTGAAGGTGGGGCCTGGCAAGGCTACACATAGTAAGGTATCCAAGGCTGTTTCACCAACTACCTCTACTCCCATTCCAAGTCCAGTGAAGCAGGGACAGGAGGGCACTGTAGGGGGCACACAGGGTAAAGAGGGGATGGAGGGGCAGAGGCAATGCCAGGCTAAGCGTCCTTCTGGATCCAGCACATCCCCAAAGGGAGGTCCAGCGTGTGCACCTGCGGCAGCCTTGGTGCTGAGTGTGCCGTTTGTGTCCACACCACTTCCCATTGATACGAAGACAGGCAAGCCATTTAGAATCCCCAAGAAGTGGAAAGGCACCCCTCCACTGTCTCCCTCCAACACTGTGTCCCACGTCGGCCTGAGTCCACCTCCACGTGCCACTACACCACCTGGTCCAAGCAGCCCTCCAGCGTCCAAGGCCACTGATAGCTCTTCCTCAGCTGGGCGTCTCACTCCCCAGTCAAGTGGTCCAACTGTGCCGACACACAGTCAGCTCCCAGTCAGACTGACAGCCAGCTCTGAATGTTGATCAATGTCACAGACCTGTCTCTCCCACACCGGTACCTGTGCTGCCCATCGTGTCACACCAGACTGTGTTGCTGACCATGGCGGAGTTTGGTGACACACATTCCCTGTGCAGCTTCTCATTGTCTCTGTCTGCACCTTGGACTGGCCACTGGCCTTGCAGTTTGCCCCCTGCCTGTGCAGCTTCTCATTGTCTCTGTCTGCACCTTGGACTGGCCACTGGCCTTGCAGTTTGCCCCCTGCCTGTGCAGCTTCTCATTGTCTCTGTCTGCACCTTGGACTGTCCACTGGCCTTGCAGTTTGCCCCCTGCCTGTGCAGCTTCTCATTGTCTCTGTCTGCACCTTGGACTGGCCACTGGCCTTGCAGTTTGCCCCCTGCCTGTGCAGCGTCTCATTGACTCTGTCAGCACCTTGGACTGGCCACTGGCCTTGCAGTTTGCCCCCTGCCTGTGCAGCTTCTCATTGACTCTGTCAGCACCTTGGACTGGCCACTGGCCTTGCAGTTTGCCCCCTGCCTGTGCAGCTTCTCATTGTCTCTGTCTGCACCTTGGACTGGCCACTGGCCTTGCAGTTTGCCCCCTGCCTGTGCAGCTTCTCATTGTCTCTGTCTGCACCTTGGACTGGCCACTGGCCTTGCAGTTTGCCCCCTGCCTGTGCAGCTTCTCATTGTCTCTGTCTGCACCTTGGACTGGCCACTGGCCTTGCAGTTTGCCCCCTGCCTGTGCAGCTTCTCATTGACTCTGTCAGCACCTTGGACTGGCCACTGGCCTTGCAGTTTGCCCCCTGCCTGTGCAGCTTCTCATTGTCTCTGTCTGCACCTTGGACTGGCCACTGGCCTTGCAGTTTGCCCCCTGCCTGTGCAGCTTCTCATTGACTCTGTCAGCACCTTGGACTGGCCACTGGCCTTGCAGTTTGCCCACTGCCTGTGCAGCTTCTCATTGTCTCTGTCTGCACCTTGGACTGGCCACTGGCCTTGCAGTTTGCCCCCTGCCTGTGCAGCTTCTCATGTTCAGGCTCTGCATCTTGTGCCTTGGTCCTGTCTGATATTGTTTCCTATCAGTGCTATGTGTGAATAAAAACAGTTGCTCATGTTGTCAGTTGTGTCATTGTCCTTACTGAATAAGGCTTTTCCTGTATGTCTCACATTTACTGTGCCACATGCTCTGTGTGCCACTTCAACTGTGCCACTGGCTTGTTTGACTTATCATTTATTTTACAGGGGTGACGGGGACTTCAGTTCTTCATGACTCGGATACTTGTGGGCTCATTGATGTTGTTTTCTGTGACATACCAGACTCATGTTCCTTCCTTGTTGCTGTTGGCTATGTTTTACTGCATCCTGGTATGTGGGCACTGCAAACACATAGAGGGGTCATATACACGGGATTGCAGGCAGGCTGACCAGGCTCAACATGTATGTGCTTTCTTGCTTTCATGTATGCCTAGCAGTGTAGATGTGTAGTCATGTTGTGATGGGCAGTCATCCTAGTCACAACGGTTACTTACATGGTGTGCATTTGGGTGGTCAAGGGTTGTACGGTGTGTTGGTTGTGGCTTTGTCGTGTGTGTTGATGTGTGTGTTACTGGCGTGTGACTCATGGCTGTGTGGGACTGTTGTGTGTTTGTGTGCACACACTGCTTGTTGTGCATTCAGTGCTGTGGGTGTATGTTGCCTTGTGCTGTCCTAGTGTACATCCCCTGATGTACTGCTGTGTTTGCTATGTGTTTTGTGGTGTTGTGCATCTGTTGTGTGTTTGATGTGTCTGTGTTGTTCTGTGATGGTGCACTTCTTGTCTGTGTTGTGGTATGTAGCCCATGCATTTTTCCTGACTGATGAGGTGGTGCACTCCTGTTGTGTGTGTGCTCCCATTGCCTTCCCCTAGTTTGGCTGCACAGGTGCTGTGTGTTATTTTTGTGGTTCTGTATGTGTTTCTGTTTTGAATTGTGTTTGCCATTTTTGTTTTGGTGCAGACGTTGGTACTGAAATCCCTGTGTGTGTGTGATGTTTGTGGATGCCCCCAGGGGGTTTTATTGTTTGTCTGTATCTTGTCTGGACATTATGTAGGCCCTTCTGTGTGTCTGGCATTGGGATTGTGTGCTGCAGATATGAGGGGGTATGTTTGGGGACTCCTACTTGTGTTTGGCAGTCATTGAGTGTGCCAATGTGCCCTGTGTGATACTCATGTGTACTTGCTGTTCACTGTTTGACTTGAGGTCCTTCCTTTCATCCCTGTCCCTATACATGGGTTACCTTGCTGTCTCCCTGAGTTGTTGCACTGAGGTGACTGTTGTTTGACTTCACTCACTGTGCCAGCCATGTGCTTGGATGGGGTGTGGATGTTGTTCTGGGTTCCTTGTCCTGCATGTGTCTGTTCACCTGGTTGTTGGTTGTCTCTTTGCCCTCCCATTTGTGTGCACATCATTTTTGCTTTCCTCTATGTTGTGCTCCATTGCTGGTGGCATGTAGTCTGTGTATGTGGCTGTGTGTCGGTGTGGGGTATGTCTGTGTGAGTTGGCAGGGTGTGTGTCCAGTAGTCTGTATGTTCCTTGTGTGTATGTTCATTTTGTGCTTGTATTCTGCTTTCTTGCCATGTATGTGGTGGTGTGGTGTGTGTATGTGTTGCCCTGGTCCTGTGCCTCTGTGCTGTGTGTTGATCTACACCAAATGCTGCTGTGTCTGTCTCCCTAGGTGTTAGTTATGTGCTGCTGGGTGTGGATTTAGCTCGCTTGGTGTTGGACATGGGGGTGCACAGGGGGGGGGATTGGCATGTTTCTTGCTGTGTGCGGCGGAGCTGTGGGTGGTGGGTGGTGGTGGTGGCCTGTGGTCTTTCTGGCCTGTCCGTTGCTGTACATGCATTCTGCTTTGTGCAATGGATTTCCCGCATGCTCACCGCTGCGGTGTCGTCAGCAACACATTACATTATGTTCGCGGTACTTTGGTGGGCTTGATGTAGGGTGTGAATTGGTGCCAGCTGAGACATGTGTGGGTACACTGATGGATGTGTTCCTGTCCACACCAGTGTGTCTGGTGTGGCCAGGTGCCCTGTTTCAGCCCGTGGAATTTGTGTTCTGTTTTGTGTTGCATTGTGTTTTGTTTACGTACCTGCGGCGGCGTCCGCGGCGGGCGATGTTGGCCTGGTGATGTATCACGTACAGCACCGGGAGGACGTGTAGTGCTGGATCCATGGCGTTCGGCTCCGGGTGGAGGGCTCCGGAAGTCTCGTTTCACGCTCCGCTGTTGAGATTCCGCCGTGTCTGGAAGGGCGGTTTCTCCCCTGCGGTTCGACGGGTTGTTTGGCGCATCGTAATTTGTTGAGCGGACGGGACGTCGTTCCGCACGGCAGTGAGTCTCCATTGGCTCCCACCGGCGTGGTGGCGGGCGCAATTTCATGGCGGTCGGCGTTGCACCGCGGAGGTCGGGAAATGGGGCATATTTGCCCTTCATAATATGGCGGCCGTGAGGACCGCTGCTGGCGGGTGGTAAAAGGCATTTTTCCGCACCGCCGGCACCGCGGTACTAACTCCGCCCGCCATCGTAATCGGCCCCTAAGATTCCTTTTGGGCTTAACGGAGATGAAGAATTACATGTACACCTATAATTGCTCCAAAAACTGAATTGGCATCTCTGTAATAGGGTACTAAACCCAATAATAACAACAACAAACAAGCGAGTTATCTTTGAGAACAGGTACTGAACCTGAAATAGTCAAAGAGAAAACGGACGATACCGCTATGCACATAACAAAAGTGCGAATAAAGTTTATTCAAATAAAGTTGAAGAAGTTAAATACTCGCTAAACCCTACCAAGTGCATCATAATATTTGGGAAACATTGCTAGAGTGCCAATATGAACATATGGACTTATGTATAATATTAATTAATTCTTCAAATGTGACCTTTTAAAAATACAAGTCCCAGAATGCACTAAAACTGGGAATATGAAATGACACTATAAAGGGTGAAATCGACAAAGGACTCACGTAAACGTGACAAAGACCATCTCTTGGTCGAAACGTTTGGTGGTGGTAATGGTGGCGGGAACTATGCTTTATTAAAAGCTTTTTCTAATCATACGACTTCTGGAGTGCAGTGCCTAATTTTGATTGAAGATATATATATATATATATATATATATATATATATATATATATATATATATATATATATATATATTATCTACTGGCGGTCGCCAGTAGATAGTTATAGTTAGGACCTATTTTCCATAGGAAATCCGCGACATTCTATTTGAAATAACTCTTGCGTCGGTTGACGAATCTTCGCGAAATTTTCAAACTTTATGGCCCGCTCCGGTCCGCTCCTACCCTGAAAGTCTCAGGGTGATTCGTCAAGCGGGGGCCGAGAAAAAGGGGGTCCCAAAACGTGTTTTTCCCATTCATTTTCCCATAGGAAACTTTAGACACGGCTACAGCCCGAACTGCTGAACGGAATTACACCAAATTTGGCAAAGAGGTAGTTCTTGGTTCAGAAAGAACCCTTTTTGTTAAATGGTGTAAATCCGTTCAGTAGTTCCTGTGAAAATCAAAATGAAAATCAAATATATATCTATGGCCGCGTCGGATTCGTGCACCCTGAGCGCACCCTGCGCGCACCGTCCCGATCACGAGCTGCATGTTAATTGGCTTTCAAGTGGCTGTCAACACTCCAAATCAGGAAGTGTTGGCAGCCATTTTGTCCCTCGGTAGGGACAGAAACAAGTGCGCAAAGCGCAAAAAGGGGGCAGGGTAGAAACACCCTGACCCCTAGGTCTGCTCAGGGGGTCCCACAAGGACCCCTGGGCAGAAAAAGCATTTTTTTTTTTAAATCGGCAGGATGCGCTCAGGGTGCGCGGATCCTGCTGATTAGAAAAAAACCAGAAGAAACAAGTGCGCAAAACGCACAAAGGGGGCAGGGTAGAAACACCCTGACCCCTAGGTCTGCTCAGGGGTCCCACAAGGACCCCTGGGCAGAAAAAAGCATTTTTAAAAAAAAATCGGCGGGATGCGCTCAGGGTGCGCGGATCCCGCCGAGAAAAAGAAACGAGCGCGGTCTCCCGCGCTTCGTTGTTAATTGGCCCCGGGTGGGCCAAGTCCCGGGGGCATGCAGGGGTTTCTTTTTAATATGTGGGGGCCTCTAAGGCCCCCAAAGCCCCAGGAACCGTCACCCCCGGGGCTTAAAAAAATAATGGTTGCGGGAGGGCTCTTTGCCCTCCCGCTGCCCCGGGGACCGCCACCTCCCGGGGCTTCTTTTTAAAATGTTTTAACCTGTGTGGGGGGCTCCAGCCCCCACACGCCCGGGACCGCCACCTCCCCGGGGCACTAAGAAATTTAAAATGGGGTCCGTTTTGGACCCCGAAGCCCCGGGGACCACCACCTCCCGGGGCTTTCTAGATGTGGGGAGGGGGCCGCGCGGCCCCCTCTTGGAGCCTGTGGTGGCCCTGGGGACCGCCACCCCCAGGGCCAGCTCCTGCAGTGTCCCGGGGTGCCTACCCCGGGACACTGCTGTTTGCAATGACAGGACGGAAGCCTCGCGGCTCCTGTCCTGTCATTGCAAACTTGCTTTGGATATTGAGGCGAGAGCAGGAAACCTGCTCTCGCTTCCAATATCCAAAGCAAATTGCTTTCCACATGGGGAGCAGCATCTTAGCTGCTCCCCATGTTGAAAGCAATGCCGGCTCCCGTAGGACACGGGGAGCCGGCGGGACTGTGGGGGGTTTGGGGACCCCCACAGTCCCCAACGAGAGGCCAGGCCCCGGGGGATGGGGTCCCCGGGGCCATAAGTGGCCAGGGAGGGGGGCCACGCAGCCCCCCTCCCCTAAAAAAAAATAATAAAAAAATATTTAAAGGCCGGCCCCGAGGGATGGGGTCCCCGGGGCCTTAAATGGCCTGAGGAGGGGGACCACGCAGCCCCCCTCCAAATTTTTAATTAAAAAAAAAGAGGGCTTGCCCCGGGGGATGGGGTCCCCGGGGCCAATACAGGCCCAGGGAAGGGGTGCCACGCGGCCCCCTTCCCGTTTTTTTAAATTTTATTAAAAAAAAAAACTCATCAGGCCCCGGGGGATGGGGTCCCGGGGCAAAAAGTGGCTGAGGGAAGGGGGCCACACAGCCCCCTCCCAATCAAAAAAAAAAAAAAAAGACCGGCATCATGCCGGAGGCCCGCCCCCTCCCTGCAGCAGTCTGCAAACGCGCCCCCTGGCGCGTTTTGAGAAGGAAGTAATTCCCCTGAATACTGGGGTCCCTGGGGCAAACTAGCCCACCAGGAACCTCCAGTATGCACCAGGGGCTGCGTTGCAGAGAGGTGTACAGAGGCCACGCCCCTTTTACACCTCTCTGCAACGCAGCTCTGTGGCGCTTTTGGAAGTACATGGTGGGCTAGTTGGACTCCAGGGACCCTCAGGATTCAAGGGGACTTAATCCCCCAACTTAAAACGCGCCACAGGGCGCGTTTGCACAGTGGTGAAGGGAGGGCGGGGCCTGAGTGACATGTGTGCAAACAGGCCCCGTGGCGCGCTTTTAAGATGGGGAATTAAATCCCCTTCAATCCTGAGGGTCCCTGAGGGCCAACTAGCCCAACAGGTACATCCAGAAAGCGCCACAGAGCTGCGTTGCAGAGAGGTGTAAAAAGGGGTGTGGCCTCTCTACATGTCTCTGCAACGCAGCCCCCTGGCGCATACTGGAGGTTCATGGTGGGCTAGTTGGCCTCTAGGGAACCTCATGATTCAAGGGGACTTAATCCCCCAACTTAAAACGCGCCATGGGGCGCGTTTGCACAGATGTCACCTCAGGCCCAGCCCCCTCCCTTCACCATTGTGCAAATATTCCTCTAAAATCTGCCTTACTACGAATTCCGATTTACTCACCTGTTATCAGGAGAGACCTCAGTGCTGCATCTTTCAGCCCAGTACTGGTCCTGAAAAGTAATTTTAACCGTACTTATCGGTAACTTGAATTTCCTTCATAGGCTAACATTGACTGGTTTCACTTGGAAATTCTTCTAAGTGTGGAGTTTTGGAACTTTAAAATATTCCTCTAAAATCAGCCGAAATACGAATTCCGATTTACTCACCTGTTATCAGGAGAGACCTCAGTGCTGTATCTTTCAGCCCAGTACTGGTCCTGAAAAGTAATTTTAACCGTACTTACCAGTAACTTGAATTTCCTTCCATAGGCTAACATTGACTGGTTTCACTTGGAAATTCTTCTAAGTGTGGAGTTTTGGAACTTTAAAATATTCCTCTAAAATCAGCCGAAATACGAATTCCGATTTACTCACCTGTTATCAGGAGAGACCTCAGTGCTGTATCTTTCAGCCCAGTACTGATCCTCAAAAGTAATTTTAACCGTACTTACCAGTAACTTGAATTTCCTTCCATAGGATATCATTGCCTGCTTTTTGCTGAAAAAGTTTCTAAGTGTTGATTTTTGAAACATACAAATATTCCTCTAAAATCAGCCGAAATACGAATTCCGATTTACTCACCTGTTATAAGGAGAGACCTCAGTGCTGTATCTTTCAGCCCAGTACTGGTCCTGAAAAGTAATTTTAACCGTACTTACCAGTAACTTAAATTTCCTTCCATAGGCTAACATTGACTGGTTTCACTTGGAAATTCTTCTAAGTGTGGAGTTTTGGAACTTTAAAATATTCCTCTAAAATCAGCCGAAATACGAATTCCGATTTACTCACCTGTTATCAGGAGAGACCTCAGTGCTGCATCTTTCAGCCCAGTACTGATCCTCAAAAGTAATTTTAACCGTACTTACCAGTAACTTGAATTTCCTTCCATAGGATATCATTGCCTGCTTTTTGCTGAAAAAGTTTCTAAGTGTTGATTTTTGAAACATACAAATATTCCTCTAAAATCAGCCGAAATCCGAATTCTGATTTACTGACCTGTTATCAGGAGAGACCTCAGTGCTGCATCTTTCAGCCCAGTACTGGTCCTGAAAAGTAATTTTAACCGTACTTACCGGTAACTTGAATTTCCTTCATAGGCTAACATTGACTGGTTTCACTTGGAATTTCTTCTGTGTGGAGTTTTGGAACTTTAAAATATTCCTCTAAAATCAGCCGAAATACGAATTCCAATTTACTCACCTGTTATCAGGAGAGAACCCAGTGCTGCATCTTTTAGCCCAGCACTGACCCTGAAAAGTAATTTTAACCGTACTTACCAGTAACTTATATTTTCTTCCATAGGAATCTATTGTCTGGTTTTCAGCAGAAAAGTTCAAAGTGTCGATTTTCACAAACTACAAATATTCCTTAAAAATCGCCTGTATGACTTAAACGCATTCTTTCAACTGTTTACAGGAGATGCACCAGTGCTGGATCCAGGATCCAACACTGAGTAAGAAAAAGTAACGATAACAGTTTTTACCTGCTAAGTGAATTTCCTTCCATAGGATAACATTGGTGATTCTATGAGAAAAAGTTTCTGTCAACTTTTAAAATACAATAATATTCCTTAAAAATCACGACTGTAACCAAAACGCTTTTACTCAACTGTTTACAGGAGATGTACCAGGACTGAATCTAGGATCCAGTCCTGTGGTTAGAAAAGTAACCCATAAAGTAACTAATTGCATTTAACTAGAAATTCACATTGAGCTGAATGTTGCATTGTGTTTGAAAATGTGTTGCCCATTGCAACAACTGTAACTACTGTACTTAAAAGTCTATTGCCTATGTGCAAAGTATTTAAACTAAAGTAATTCATTCTGAGAAAGTATTTTTGTAATGTAATGTATAATGTAATTACAATGTAATTTAAAAAATAAAATATGTAAAAAAAAATTGTTTCTAAAAATGTAGTAAATCAGTATGAAAAAAATAAATATAACAATTAATACATTTAAAAATTGTCATTTACAAAACCTTTGAAATTCACTGAAAAAACCGTAGGTTTCAGACATGTTATAGTTAGGAATTAGCATTTAAAAACCTTTGAAATTCACTGAAAAAACCATAGGTTTCAGATATGTTATAGTTAGAAATTAGCATTTAAAAAACCTTTGAAATTCACTGAAAAAACCATAGGTTTTAGGGACAGTTATAGTTAGTTGGACATTTTACTCGTACAAAACCCGTGAAATTCCCCCGTTATAGTTAGTTCAGCTAACTATAACTCGCGCCCCACAATGCACTGCTGATGATGTCACATATTACATCACTCATGACATGGTCAGTGACATCACTGATGACATCACTGATGACATCTCAAATGACATCACTGATGACATCATCCACGTGATAATCTGATGCAGCTCTTCACACCCTAATATAACCTTTGATACACCCAATCTAAATTACAGACTGCCATTCGCAAAACCATAGACACTCCAACACCAATAACTACATACCCACTCACTGATTCTTAGGTCTACACACACACATCCACTCACTCACCCGTACAGTCACTCATACTTATGGTCACTCAGTACAGGACTATCATATGCACTCTTACTCCTATATAGACACTCAAACACCGCCACTCATCCATAGAGGTACTCACACACCTAGTCAGTCATGCAAATAATTAAACACACTGCCATTTACTCACCTATACAGTTATACACACACCAGCTCACTTAATCATACAAATACTAGCACATTGTTACGCTCTTATATAATCACTGATACAAGCACACACTCATCCATACAGCCACTATCACAATCACTCACTCTCACTTATAGCTATTTATATACTCCAACACACATATATACTGCCTTTCACATATGTAGTTACTCACACATGTACCACTGGGACATACATTCACTCACTAACACACTCTTACACACACTTACCCACCCATACAGTCTATCACAGATGCACTCTTGAAACCATCCACCCAGTGAATCACCAACTCACACATCTATGCACAGTCGCACACACCCCATCCACACAAACACTCAGGCACCCATACAGATACTCAGACAACAAATCAATAACTCTTATAGACACTCATGTAGCTATTCACAAACCCATGCAGCCACTTACACAGCAACAGACAGACGGATACAGACATTCACCCAGTTTAGTCACTAACCCATGCATTCAGTAAGATACGTTAAATCACTCACTTATAGAGTCAGTCACGCACCTACTAAATCATCCATACAGACACTTACACACCCACTCATTCTTCAATACGTCTTTTCCTATATATATTAAAAATATTTAAACTTTACAGAAACACACAGTCACTGGATGATGTCATCAGTGATGTCATTTGAGATGTCATCAGTGATGTCATCAGTGATGTCACTGACCATGTCATGAGTGATGTAATATGTGACGTCATCAGCAGTGCATTGCGGGGCGCGAGTTATAGTTAGCTGAACTAACTATAACGGGGGAATTTCACAGGTTTTGTACGAGTAAAATGTCCAACTAACTATAACTGTCCCTAAAACCTATGGTTTTTTCAGTGAATATATATATATATATATATATATGTTTGAAGTAGAAGAATAGAGAGAGAGAGTAGGTCAATTTATGCTTAATGTTTTCTTACAGTTCTCAGTGAGGAGGAGGGTTACCACTAGCAAAAGAAGAAAAGAAGAAATCCTTTCTGAAGAACCTCAACAAGGCAGTCTCTTCTCTTCCCCATCCCCTTTCCCCCCTAGGGACTTAACTGTGCCCAGGTTTTCGGTTCCTTGTGGGCATTGAGTTTCTGGAGGAGAGTTGGGAATAGGCGTCATTCTGCTCCTGTGTAATTGCCACATAAAAACCTTGACAAAGCATCTGGAACAAGAGCACAACAGGAATTGGGAGCAATTAAGAATCTACGCCATTGACCACATAATTGAAACTGAGAGTGGGGGTGACAGGGGAAGAATGTGAAGACAAAGGGAATCTAGGCACATATTGGAAATGCATCCTCTCACCCCATATGGGGCTAAATCAGGATGAAGAGTTACATGTTCATTTATAGAAACGCATGCAATATTTCGCAAGGAACAAGACTCAAGACTGGGATAGTGTAAAGACCATTCACAATAATGAACCGTCCACTAATTGGCTCTACAAATGGACATTTTAAAAGTGCAAGGGGGCATACCCACAATGAGTTCACCCACCAAGGGATTGTACTAGCCACATGCCTGACTCAGTAGTAACACCCAGCTGGTGATAAGCTCTTCAGCTGAATTAATGGCTCACTAGTGAAAATTTACATGAATCGGCAAAGGTTGGTAATAAATGATAAATTAACGATTTTGAAAAGTTTGATTGATTTAGCAACAACAAATCAAACAAATTAAAAGAAACAAAAAAATAAATTGTGAAAAGGTAACCAACAATAACAGAATGCACCTCATGTGGGCTGAAAGGAAGTGAGCGAAATCATGAGGTTGTCAGACAATGAAGTCACCCTAATAGTATTTCATAGCATACCTCATAACCTTAATTGCTGAAATGCATAATAAAGTACAAAGTTAAAGTATCTTTTCATTCACAAAAAATCTTTACTTATGAATCAAGTTGTTAACACTAAATGGAGTGATTTTAACAATTTTTAAGTTCATGTTGGTGCACGGAATGAATTCATGATCAAAAGAAATGCATAGAAAGTATAAACATATTTGTAGTTACATAACTCACTGTGAGCAACACCCAGCCTGGGATATGTTCTTCAGCTGTCACAAAGGGTTTATCATTGAACAACATGAATCAGCAATTGTTGGCAGAATGGTGCAATAATATGGAGATGCAATGACCACATATACTACAATGTACATTTTGTGGGCTGAATGAAAGTGGGCTCAATCATGAGGTTTTCAAATTGGACACTTAAGTCATATCAATAAATAAAGACACCCACACACACAAGTGCATTAAGTACCTCATAATCATTGTCAAGCACAAAGAATCATGTAGTTGATACATTCTCATTGCACAAAAAAACTTTGTTTTCATTTATGAATTCTGAATTATTTTGCTAATTTAATGAAGTGATTGTAACAACTTTTATGTTTGAGTTAGTGCATGGAATGAGGTTATGTATAACTAAAATGAATGCATAGAAAGTGAAAACTAACTCAGAACAATAAAAAGTGCTGTAGGACTACACTACAACAGTCTGTGATCAAGTTCCTAGTGACTGAAGCGCATGGGGCGCATTTTGTTTGGTCGACTTGCTTCTTGCAATAAATTGAAATAACTGCCAATTGGGAGTGTTTTCCCAATTTCTTTTCAGGAAGTGGGGAGAGAAGAAACTGATTTATAACAGCAAGCCCTGCCAAGGAGTCACTAATACACCATGCAAATGTATATGCCAAAGTGCACCAGCATATGTCCTCCTAGGTTGCCCTTTGTTTTTTTCACTGAAACAAATATATACATATATGTGTGTGTGTGTATATATATATATATATTTTTTTTTTTCAGGGAAAAAACACAGGTTACAGGAACGTTATAGTTAGGCTGACATTTCACTCGTACAAAACCAGAGAAATTCAACCGTTATAGTTAGCTGAGCTAACTATAACTCACGCCCCGCAATGCACTGCTGATGACATCACATATTACATCACTCATGACATAGTCAGTGACATCACTGATGATATCACTGATGACATCTCAAATGACATCACTGATGACATCATCCAATGACTGTCAGTGTTTCTAAAAAGTTTAATAATGTTATATATATATATATATATATATATATACACCAAGGTGTATTGAAGAATGAATGGGTGTATGAGTGCCTGTATGAATGATTCAGTGGGAGGTTGACTGATTGTATACGTGAGTGATTATACATGTCTCAGTGAATGTATTGATAAGTGACTAATGTGTGTGAATGTCTGTATCAGTCTGTCAGTTGGTGTGTAAGTGGCTGCATGGGTTGGTGAGTAGCTACATGAGTGTCTATATGTGTTATTGATTGGTTGTCTGATTACCTGTATGGGTGCTTGAGTGTCTGTGTTGTGACCTTCTGCATGGATGTGTGAATGGGTGATTCACTGGGTGTATGGGTTCATGAGTGCATCTGCGAGGGACTGTAAGGGTGAGTGAGTGTGTGTATGGATTTGTCGGTGAGTTAATGGATGTCTTAGTGGTATGTGGGTGAGTAACTGCATATGTGAAAGGCAGTATATGTGAGTGTTGTGTTGGAGTGTATAAGTGACTGTATATGGGAGTGAGTGATTGTGAGAGTGGCTGTATGGATAAGTGTGTGCTTGTGTCAGTGATTGTATAAGAGAGTATGTGCTAGTATCTGTATGAATAAGTGAGGTGGTGTGTGCATAACTGTATAGGTGAGTAAATGGCAGTGTGATTGACTATTTGGGTGACTGACTAGGTGTGTGAGTAACTCTATGGGTGAGTGGCGGTGTGTGTGTGTCTGAGTTCATATATCAGCAGCTGTATTGGTGAGTGACTGGGTGTATGAATGGCTGTATAGGTGAGTGAGTGGATGTGTGTGTAGGCCTATGAATAAATGAGTGGGTATGTACGTACTGGTATTGGTGTATCTATGGTTTCGAGAATGGTAGTCTGAAATTTGGAGTGGGTGTATGAAAGATTATATTGTTGTGTGAGTAGGTGCATCAAAGATTATGTGGATGATGTCATCACTGATATCATCACTGATGTCCCTTGAGATGTCATCAGTGATGTCACTGACCATGTCATGAGTGATGTAATATGTGAGGTCATAAGCAGTGCATTGCAGGAGTGCAAATTATAGTCAGCTCAGTTAAATATAACTGTTGAATTTCACTGGTTTTGTACAAGTGAAACCTGAGCCTGACTATAATGTCCCTGTGACCTGTGTTTTTTTCCGTGAATACCTAAGGTTTTTTAAATGCTAATTCCTAACTGTAATGTCTCTATAACCTTTGTTTTTTTCAGTGAATTTCCACCATTTTTGGAAAATAAATTTCTTCACTATAACATCTGTTTAATTGTTACTTAGTTTTGAGAAAATTCCAACTATTTTTCATCTTTGAGAGTAATTGTTTAGTGATTGTCTGTTTAAATTTGTATGTCTATATTTGTTTTTTAACAAAACCACCTATACCTATTGTTTTTCTGTATTTGTGGTGATTCCGGTGATCACGGAGATGTTGCTATTCACGGATATCACCTGCTTTATAGAAACTCTAAAACACATATATACACCTAATATAATTGATGTTTGACATTAGTTGTTTACTGATGTCTTCTTTAACGTTGGCTGTCTATTGTAATATTTTAACAAAACCACTTTTACTTAAAGTTTCCGCTTTTCGCTGTGCTGTGAACAATTGCGGTGAAATCACTAATCGCGACTACTGTTTGTTCTTGAGATACTCTTAAACACATATACACACATATTTTAAGTTGTGTTTACACTAGTTGTTTACTGATGTTCTCTTTAAAGCACTCTTTTTATAATAATTTTTGTACGAAACCACTTTTGCTTAGCGTTTCACATTTTTGCGGCCACACCGAAGTCGCAGTGATGTCGCTAATTGCGACTACTGCGTGTTTTTCAGAAACTCAGAAACACAAATATTGAGATATTGTAAACAAGTTTTAGTGTAGCTGTTCACTATCATACTAATATAAGTTGTGGTCTTTTTTATATTTTTAAAGATAACTACTTAGAAACCCACTCAAACCAGTAGGTCAGAAGTTCATAGCACATTCTAGAAGGGCCATACTACTTACAATGTGAACTAAAGCAGGTGTGGTTCACTGCACATACTGTAAAGTATATCCAAGTCTGTATTTCATTTTGTGCATTTACCAGAACCAATCAAACATTTATTTACTAATCATTTTCCAAATGCTACCTACTTTTATCCACCTTTTATCCACCTGCATATTCCCTGCAACCAATAAAATTTTCAATTATTTTTAAATCACCACCGCGCATGCATTTTAATTGCTTTTCATTGTACCAACTGCATCATTCAGCTGCAGCCTTCTCCTTTCTGCTATGGCTGCTTCATTTCAAAATGCTTAGAGTGTGGATTGTGGGACACAGCTATGCCTATTGGGCTGGTGAGGCTGCAGGAAAGAGAAGTATTGATAGGGACTTGGGTTTGGCTAATGTGGACATTACTTGGATTTGGGCAGAGTGGATTAAAGTCTCATCAATTGCTGCCTTTGGTTAACAGCGTTGTGGATTTACCAGCCCCTGATCTCATGATTGTGAACTGTGGTGGCAATGATCTAGGTACATTGACTGGGGTAGGACTGGAAATCCTAATGAAGGATAAGTTTACTGAATTGATGATGCTTTTCCCTCACATTGTCTTGGTGTTCTCTAACATAAGCCAAAGACAAAAATTGAAGTTGACTAATGTATTCTGTCCACAGATTGATAAAGCCAGGACACATGCTAATTAAACTGTTTCTGCATTCCTCAGAGACCATAACATGGGCTCAATCTATAACAGCAACCAGTGTTTTGACATGCATGGAATTTATAGAAATGATGGAGTGCACTTTACAGAAGAAGGCAACAGGGTGTTTCTAAGTAACCTGAAACTCGGCATCCGGCCAAATGTGTAGCTGTCATATACACACAATCAACACAAAGGCTCTTGTCAGAGCCACTGTAGTACCGGAAATATTGTTATTTTTTTTAATAAAGATCCTTTTCTTTGTTTTTGGGAATCTATGCGATAATGTCGCAATGGTCGTGAATAAGCTGTGAAATCGCCAAACAAAACCAGACATTCAACGGCCATCAACACATGCAAAAATAATAACAAAAACAAATCCCTTTTAAGCATTGCATTATATGCATTGTGCTTTAAAAAACATATTTAAACTCAGGTTTTTGTACTAAGTTTCTTTAAAAAACATCTCTAAAACCTATTTTCCATTTTCCCGGTTATTCAGGCCATTGTGATGATGTTGTTAACCATGACGATTAAGCCTTTTTCATAAAGTGTAAAACATATATAGGCACACATATTACAGTATTTTACACAGTAAGGGGCTTATTATGATGTCGGTTGGACACCGTCTCGGATTTGGGACTAACCGACCTGAGGTTGGGAGTTCCGACTGCCTGATTACGATGCGACTGAACACTGTTCGGTCGCATACTCACTTTTCTCTATGGGAGCTTTTGTTCCGGCCATAAACTGCCCGTAATACAGGCTCCTATAAGGAAATAGGGGGGGTGTAAAACCCTGCACCCTGTGGCATGCACCCCTTAGTGCCTGCCACACACTGCAGGGTTTTACAGGGGGTACCCTCTCGACCACCAACTGTAAACCACAGAGTCTCTTTCCAACAGCCTGTCCATGTCAGAAAAGGCTGACATGGAAAGGCTGTGGGAAACCAACATCGTAATCCCAATGGCAGAAATACCATCCATTGGGGATTACGGTGCGGTTCCCACCAGCTGGAAGACTCTGAGAGCCGGTCGGAACTGAGTCAGAATGACCGGTAGGTGAACGTTTCGACCACCAACATCATCATCGCGCAGTCGGACCGCAAACAGACCATGTCAGTAGGAATGCCTCCGACCGCGGTTGGAAAGCTTCCGACTGGTGGTCGGAAGCTTTCCAACTCACATCTTAATCAGACCCTAAGGGTTTGTTACTGCATTGTCTAAAGTCATACTTTTCCAGTGAGATTCTATAAAAACCATCTCTAAAACCTATTTTCTGTTTTCGCAATGACACCGGGAGTCACGATGATGTCGGTAACCGTGATGATCGCACCTTTTTTACTGAAAAACACATATGCACACATATTATAGTATTTTTGGCACCAGGGGTTTATTACTTTATAGTACAAACTCATGTTTTTCTAGCGATTTTCTATAAAAACCATCTCTAAAACCTATATTCAGTTTTTGTTATGACCCTGGGTGTCGGGATGATGTCGATAACCGTGACAATCGTGTTTTTTTACGGACTGAAAAACACATATATGCACACATATTATAGTATTTTTGGCTCTAGGGGTTTATTACTGTACAGTTCAAACTCATGTTCTTCTAGTGAGTAGCTATACAAACCATCTTTATAACCTATTTTCCATTTTTGCAGTGATGATGGGAGTCGAGATGACGTTGGTACCCGTGACAATCGCGGTATTATCCGCGAAAATGCAAAGCAACAGCAGGTATTAAATAGCCACCACCACATTAAAAAATGATAACTAAATAATTCATTCTAACCATCACACTAGATTCATCACTATCTAAATAACTCTATAAAAACATTTATTAGTCTCTCAATATCTCCATAACTGTGTGTATTAATGATTCACTGGGCTATGTGAGTGGGTGCATAAGTCTCCAAGTGGGTCTGTGTGTGGGTATATAAGTCTGTGAATGGGTATGTGAGTAGACTCAGAAGTCCTTGAGTGAGTTCGTGAGTGGGGGCAAGAGTGTTTGAGTGGTATGTGAGTGGGGTATGAGTGTCTGAATGTGAATGTGAGTGGGTATATCAGTGAGCACATGAGTGTGTGACTGTATCTATGACTGGGTGGTTAAGTGTCTGAGTGGGTCTGTGAGTGGGTATATGAGTCTTTGACTAGGTCTGTCAGTGGGTGCATAAGTCTGTAAGTGGGTATGTCAATTGGTGCATGAGTTTTTCAATGGGTCTGTGACTGGGTGCATCACTCTCTGTATGGATATATGAGGGGGTGCATGAGTCTCTGAGTTGGTATGTAAGTGGGCACATGAGTCTCTGAGTGAGTCTCTCACTGGGTGTATAGGTCTTTGAGTGGGTATATGAGTAGGCTAGCGAGTCTCTTACTAAGTTTATGAGTGGGTGCAATGTGACTGAGTGTATGAGTGTCTGATTTGGTATGTAAATGAATGTATGAGTCTTTATATGGGTATGTGAGTGGGCACATGAGTTTTTGACTAGGTCTGTGAGTAGGTGTATGAGTCTTTGAGTGCATATGTGAGTGGGTACATAAGGTTCTCAGTGAGTCTCTGACTGGGTGCAAGAGTGTCTGACTGGGTATGTGAGTGGGCATATGAGTGTCTGATTTGGAATGTGAATGGGTGTATGACTGTCTGAGTGGGCATGTGAGTAGATATATCAGTTTGCAACAGGATCTATGAGTGGTGCATAAGTGTTCAAGTGGGTGTGTGAGTGGGTATATGAGTCATTCACTGGGTCTCTGACTGGGTGCATAACTCTCAGAGTAACTCTCTCAGTGGGTGCATGAGTGCCTGAGTGGGTCTGTGCCTAGGGGCATAAGTCTCTGAGTGGGTATGTGAGTGAGTATATGACTGATTTCATGAGTTTTTTGTGTGGATTAGCGAGTCGGTGCATGAGTCTTTGAGTGGATATGTGAGTGGGAGCATAAATCTCTGAGTGGGTCAGTGACAGGCTGCATGAGTCCTTCAGTGGGTCTATAAGTAGATGCATAAGTCTCTGAGTGGGTATATGAGTGGGCACATGAGTCTCTGAGTGAGTTTGTGAGTGGGTATATCAGTCTCTGACTGGGTAAGTCAGTGGGTGTGTGAGTGTCTGTGTGGATATGTGAATGGGTGTATGACTTTTTGAGTGGGTATGTGAATGGGCACATGAACCTGTGACTGGATCTACGAGTGGGTGCATAAGTGTCTGAGTGGGTCTGTGAGTGGGTGTATTAGTATTTTACTGAGTCTGTACCTGAGTGCATGAGTCTCTGAATGGATCTGTGAGTGGGTGCATCAATCTATCAGTGGATGTGTGAGTGGAAGCATAAGTCTCTCAGTGGGTCTGTGAGTCAGTGCATGAGTGTCTGAGTGGGTCTGTGACTGGGTGCAGGTGTCTCTGAGTGGGTCTTTGAGGGGGTGCATCAATCTCTCAGTGGGTGTCTGAGTGGAAGCATAAGTCTCTCAGTGGGTCTGTGAGTGGGTACATGAGTGTCTGAGTGGGTTTGTGACTGGGTATATAAGTCTCTGACAGTGTATGTGAGTGGGCGCATGAGCCTCTGTGTGCATCTGTGAGTGGGTGTATGAGCCCCTTAATGCTTATGTTAGTACACACATGGGTCTCTGAGTGAGTCTGTGAGTGGATGCTTTAGTGTCCGAGTGGGTATGAGAGAGGGTGTATGAGTGTCTGAGTGGATATGTGAGTAGGTACATGAGTCTGTGACTGTGACCAGTGAGGGTGTGCATATAGATATAGATACTTTTTATTTTATGATTCCACCAATATTTCCGAAGACGTCGCATTAGTGGCGATGTCCCCGCAACAGTACACAGGGGTTGCACTGGTGGCCACGTCGTTGTCGTGAATATTGTGAGGGATTAAAAAAATCTATTTTGGACACATAACTTGTATCACTAACACCCCCATTTCTCAAACATGGGGTCAGAGTACCTCTACTCTCACCCCTTATGTTAGCTTTCACTGAAATTTTCAGTCTCAGGAACCATTCCTGATCGATAAAATGGCAGCCGCAACTTTCTGTTCAGGTTGCGTCCAGTCAATCACAGCATTGCCGTTGGTGCACACATTCACGATTAATCACAAAATTGTTGCAAAATATCCACAGCCAGAGATATCACTAACTTTTTCTTCCTCAATTTCTCAACAACTGCTGAACGGATTTGCACCAAATAACAAAAGGAACAATCTGTGTAACAACACCTGCCTTTCTGCCAAATTTGGTGAAATTCCATTCAGTGGTTCGGGCTGTAGTCGTGTTGACAGGTTCCTGTGGGAATTAACATTGCGAACGCACCCTTTTTCAACCCCATTTTTCTCAGCCCCGCTTCACAAATCCCCCAAAACTTTCCATGTTCAACAAGAATCACCAGAGCACTTTTCTTTGGAAGATTTTATGAAATTCGTCAAACGGCGCACAAGTTATAGGGAAGTCAAAAAACGCTTTTCCTATGGAAACATGGTCCTTACTATACCTACCTACTGGTGACTGCCATTAGGTGATATATATATATATATATAAAATGTTCCAAAAAAGTGCTCTTTTTGCCTAGTTTGTGCATGGAAAGCTACAAAAACACTTGCTGGTAACTGCCCCAGGATCTCAGGATCTCAGGAGCACACCCCAGGACACTGTGGTTCCCTGCTTGGAGTGTGCGGGCATACCCGGTCTGCACTCTGCCAAGCAGGGATCTCCACTTTGCTTCCGACAGGTGTGCAAAGTAAAAAAAGGATGCCCCTGCCCGGGTTGGATCAAAGGAAAAGTACCGGCTCCCACCAGCACCCAGTATAATGCTGGCTGGGGAGTCGGCTGGTGCCGCAGGGGCATTGATGCTCCCCTGTAACCACCAACAATCGTGTTTTGTGAGTGCCCTGTCCAAACAACTTTCAGTAATTATTAAAAATAATATTCAGTAAAAAATGGTATATATTAAGAGAGATGTTTAAAAATGAATATGAAACACAGCAAACATAACCATATTATGGAATGTGTTGGACTTTCATGTGTTCAGACCCACTAATCAGACTCCAATCTTAGCCACATTGGTAAAAGTGTTGTACTTATGGGACAATTTGAATCAATTTCTACTAGAAGCAAATGTTATTATTGCAAATATTGAGACTAAAACAACTGCAGAATTATATTCATTCGATCCTGCTAATGTTTACAGTTATATCGACCACAACTTTTAAACAACGCTTCAATACTTAACCAACAAAAATATAAATCCAGTTGGAGAGGTACTTGATTTCTTTTGGAGAAAAGAGATCAAGCAAGAGGTGCACCACATATTCATATGCGTCTATGGATTAAAGATGCATCTACATTTGGATATGACTCTGATGAATCTGTTCTACATTTTATTGAACATTATGTCACTTGTAATATGCTGAAGAAAGAGCATAATCACAAACTCTTTGACCAAGTGTTAGCTTGTCAGTCATATAAGTGTGGTAAATACTGCTTAAGGACATATCGGAAAAAAACAAAACATTACCCTAAATGTCGGTTTTGATTTTCCAGACCGATTCTAAAAAAGGAGGAGTCAACAGTTTTATGTCATCTGTAAAAGGACATAAATCTCCCAAAAATACTTACAATCTTAGAAGATCACAATGGATCAACAACTACAGCCTTTTAATTTTACAAGTGTGGGAAGCTAACATGGATATACAATTTGTTGCATTTAACTCTACAGCAGTTGCAAGTTATGTTGCTTCCTACATTACAAAAGCTGAAAAGAGAGATATTAGGGAACCATGGGAAGAGATATCTGCAGAGCAATCTTTAAATAATAGGTTGTACCAATTTAGTCTTAAAATGTCATCTCACCCAGAGCTCAGTAACTATGAGGCATGAGACTGTCTGAGTTCTTCAAGCTAAAACAGTAAATTATGTAGCTTAGTTTAGGATTGTCATCAGTACGCTGAAGAGTTCTCAAAATCCTACATGTCAGGGATGGACTGGCCCATAGGGCAATCAGGCAGTACCCGATGGGCTGGTCCGAAAAGTCACTGTAAGGGCCTGTTGTTTGTTCTATTTGGGGCCTATTTTTTGGTCTTGTTGGCCGGTCTTTACTGTTGCGGTCCCTGATATTATCATAAATATTGCCTGCAACTTACAAAAATACATTAATTCCTACATACTTTACAAAACACTTCTATAGCGCATCTTTAAGAGTTGTAAATGAACCCAATTTTACCCTGGGCGTAGTCCGCGTAGTCGCGCTACGCGAACCTCCGCGAAGTGGCAAAAAAACTCCGTGAGCTACGCGAAATTCCGCGAGCACGCGGAGTTGCTTGTTCTGCCCGCTCACGATGCGTTTTTCCTGTTCGGGAACGTGTATTGCGCGTTCAGGACGCTGTTTGCGTGCTCGGGAGGAAATATCTCGCGAACTTGCCCATGCGGTCGCCAATGGGCGCGGCCATCTTGTTTTTCACTTGTCCCGCCCGTTCGCGATGCGTATTTCCTGTTCCGTAACGCGTATTGCGTGTTCCCGCCAGTTCGCGATACGTATTTCCTGTTCGCGAACGCGTTTTGCGTGTTTGCGACGGTTTTTGGCGTGCTCGGGGGGAAATATCGCACGAACTTGCCCATGCGGTCGCAATGGGCGCAGCCATCTTGTTTTTCACTATTTTGCAATGGTTCTGGGCCTGTTTTTCCATCCTCCCTCTATCTTTTCAATCCTTTGTTTCTGTAAACTCTTTTTTGATCTTTTTTATTTATTATCTATCTCTCTATTTTCCTGATTCTATATTTTGAGTTTTTTTCTACTTTTTGTGTGTTTTTAACTACTTTTTCACTCTTTTTCTATTACTTGCTTTTTTCATTTCTTTTACTTACTTTTTTAATTCCTACCTTTTCTTTTCCACCCCCCCAAGTACAGAACTATGCCAAAGGCAAAGGGCAAGGGCAAGGCTCGTAGCTGCAGCCAGAGCCGCGACCGCCTTCCTTGCGGAAGGCGGCACCCAAAAGGGGTGCAGGCACGGGAATTATTTGGTGAGGCGGAGGTGGCCGCACTGGTTTTTTTTGTGCAGCACCACCTCCCCTTAACCCTGGTAGCAGGCAGCAGGCCCAGGTCTGGGTACAGGCTCCGGGAGCGTCGCCAGCGGTGGGGAAGGGTGCGCCGGGCAGTGTTTCGCTGTTCCCTCACCAGCTTACGCACCGGTGGTCCGATATCCGGGACCGGGAGCAGGACCTGCTGGACCTGCTAGGAGTTGAGGTCCCGGGGCTTGGTGAGTAGCTATTTAATATTACTACTTTGTGTTCTTCTGCTCTGTGTTATATATTGCGAATATAATTTTTTTCCAATTAGCAAGAATGCTGCTGCTTACATTGCAGGTAAATTACGTTTAAAAATCTTCTGTGATTGTTGTGCCACAGGTGATTATGTAAGAGTTTCTTTTAGAGAACTTAAGTTAGGTAATGCTAGAGAGACTCTAGTCCTTCCTTTGTCCTCCTGTCACTAAGAGATGGTGGTGGATTGATAGGTTTAGTTACTCATTAGTATGAGTTGGTAATTTTTTAGCGGTCTGCGTGACGCATCCTCTGTTACGTCGCGTGCTGCTGAGTGCTGCTTACCCCAGTCCTTAGTAGAACCTTTTGTAGTTTGTTTAGTGAGTGGTAATTGGCTTAGCACTAGCAGAACATCAGCAGCAACCAACTAACAATTTGGTGTATGCAAAAATGTATGCATGTGTCCTCCATCTATGCATTTTTGAGGACTAAAATAAATGGAAATGCAGACTTAGTGAACAATTGGCCCGTCTGGAATAGGTGGGCTAGGTCAGGTGGTACTTAGGCTTAGTTAGTATTCTGGAATCAGAATGGAACACTGGATTAGTGTTGATAAATAATAACTAGACGGTCCGCGAATCCCCGATACTACTAGTCGACCAGATTAGATAGGTCAATTTTATTGCAATTGTTGTTTCCATAAATGTTTTTTTGACCGTTTAAAAAATATTTTATTTGTTTCACACCAATCATCAATGTTTGTCTCTTTCTTTCTTATATCTTTCATGATTAGCATCCAGGGGCAAGAAGAAGACGGGGTCAGAGTCGGCGGGAGCAGAAGAAGAACACCAGGGACAGGACCAGGACCGCTCCTCTACCGAGGGCTCTGCTGCTGCCCCAGTAAGTCTTCCTGTTGTGAATATTAATAATTATCTTTCCCTAACTTTTACTGCAGCTTATTTTTTCCGAACTATTGTTTCCATTTCCTAATGCTATTTTTTACCAACTCTTCTTCGATCTAGACTATCTGTTTCTAAATTTTTGTTATCTCTGCCTCTAACTGCCTGTGCTACTACTATTAGTCTGTCTGTAGCTAAGCTTGCCCAGTTGGCCACTCTTTATTTAAAAGGTTTTATTAAAACTCAGATTCACCAATAGCTCTAGCCACTGAGTCCAGTCCTTTGGGTTGGCCTCTTCTAGACTTCATAATCTAGAGAGGCTTTTCGACAATTCCCACCAACAAAATGCCCAACCAGATATTTTACTATTTTTGATAGGATAGGACATACTACTACTAGTCTACTCTACTCTAGTACCTGATTTGTACAAGTGATGTATGTTGTATATGTATGTATTAACTTTTTTATCAATCTTGCTAGTGAAAAAGAATAAAATAGGGGGAGGTGTATATGGCATCTAAAAAATGTGTAATGTTTTTTCTAGGTGTACCGACCACCAGTTCCGGGGCCAGCGGCGAAGGCGACGCAGGCGCAGCCAGTATGGAGGGAGCAGGAGATGAGCAGGGGGTGAGCCAGCAGCAGTGGCGGGCGGTGGTAAGTTATATTCCTTACTTATTGACATTACACTCGCTGCAAGACACTGTACTGTTGAGAGAGACTAAGTTGTTGTGAACAACGGTTGAAGAAGACACCCTTTACTTAGCATTAGCAATAGCATTTGCGGCGGGAGTTGAGTAACTAATGGCCTCTTCTATCTGACTTCAACTCAGCTGTTAAAGTTTTATGGAGAAGACTAAGAGTCAGATCAGATGACATTGATGGAGGGGTTGAACGAAAAGAGAAAGAAGGGTGGAAGGAGGAAGGACGGGCGAGATGTCATATTTATGATTATGACTGGCAGAGAAGGATACACGGGATGCATGCATAGGTGGCTGATAGGAATCAGATGCATGGGTGGTTGAAGGATGGAAGGTGAAAGAAAAGATGCCTGCCTGGGTGGGTGAAACTGAATGGGTGGACAGCAAGAATCCTCCGGGGTGTTTCATGGGTCAAACTCAAAGCCAAGGCAAGCATGGAAGGAAGGATGCATGGGTGGTGGTTTAAAAAAAAAGAATAAATGTTTGTTGTTGGTGAAACAAACTAAGGTTTGTTGAGAGATTAAGAAGAATGATAGACATGTTTACTTTGAATGGATGGATGCCTGGATGGTATTCATCATAGATAGCATGGGTGGAGACTGTGACTGGATGAAGAGTCTTACTTTGAAGAGAATGTAAAAGAAATCGCGCCAGAGTAGCAAAGCCAAGGAGAATAGAACTAAGTTGTATTTTCAGAATACACCCTTGACTCACAGTAGTTTGCAAGCACAGCATATATATTGTGTATGTATGTTGTTATCAAGCGCCTCCCTCCGACTCCGAGGCCCACTCCCTACCTATGTTAATTTATTTTCGACTGTGTCAGCCTGCCATGGGTGGCCTCGCTATCGACTGCATGGTTACACAATCAATCAAAACAAAGTACCTCATGTCGTCCCATATATAAGCAATGATCATTTGGATCAGATATCATCTGCCTTTTTGTAGTAGTCAGGGCAGGGTGAAAGTGAAATTGAGCAGTTGCCCTTGATGATCATGTAACAGAGTATGGCCAGTGCCACCCGTAATACAAAAATATGATGATTGTGTAGTCAGCTTTCCCACCTGCAGACAGTAGTAAATAAAACTAACGTGAGTCTGCATCATGAGTATGTTTGTCTTGGGCGCAAGCTGACTGAGCTGGCAGGCCGGCTACAACAAGGTTACATAATTTCGCTAAACAAGAGAGAAGAAGAAGACTGGTGTACTGTGTACTCGAGTCCATAGTCCTAGTATAATGCCTGAAACTCCCACAAATGTTAGAGGCCGAGGAAGTGGGAGGATAGATACATACCACAAATGTTATGTACTGTGCTTGCTAGTGCTACTGTGCCACTCTGTGCCGAATTAATCTGTCTTACTGTTTTGCTAAGAGTATATTGTTAGTTTGTTACAATACACTTTTTTCTCCTTGATATAGCTACTCCTTCCCAACCCAAATCCAAACCGGACAGGAAGGAGTTGGCAGCCATGGCCCGGTGCCGGAAGCTTGAGGCCATTCAAAAAGAGTATAAGCGGCTGGTGGTTCTGGCGGAGGAGGAGGAGGAGGTGGCAGCAGCTGCAGCCTCCTCCAATGCCCCGGGCCCCAGCCAGGCCCCCCCTGGCCCTCGAGTGGTACGGCGCCGCGGTCTGGCAGCCGCCCGCCACCGCACTTCATCCAGCACTGCTGCCCCCTCTGTGGATGCAATTCCAGCGCCGCATGCTCCTCCAAAATGCCCGCCTAGAGGAGCGGATAAAGGTCCTGGAGAAGTGACTAGCCCGCCGATAGAGACCCTGTTGGATTGCCCCTTTATTCCTTTTTTTGGTGGGTGGGAATTGGGCGTTGGGGTTTATGGACAATTGGCTGGACTTTTTCGTTTTGGACATTGGTTGGGGTTAGGGAGAGGGGTGGGTCAGGTCAGTGCTGTTGTGGGATTTTTTACATAGTTTATTTTTGTTAGGGGATTAAATTATATTTATACTTTACATACGATGTTAATGTTTTGTGGGGGGTTACTGTTTTACGTCACACTGTTTCCTTGCTGCTGCAGGGCCACAGCCAGTGTTTGATTTAAATAATCTGCCGATTTTGTCAGACACAAACAGATAGATGCGGTACCCCTCACTGAGTGACTTGTCCTACTAGTACTGTCAGTCTCTCCTCCTAGTCTATGCATTCTGCAACTGGACTCAAGGGGTGTGTGAATTAATTTCCATTATTAATTATGCCTCCCCCAAACTTCTTCTCTTAGCTGTGATTGATGTTTAACTTAGGCACAGCGATGTCTGCATGGTGTTGATGGTATGGGTTCCCAACATGCCATGGTTGTGGTGGTAGTACTAGTAGACACTGGCAGTAGCATTTGCAAAAAAAGAAAATGAGACAGTCAGTTGCCTGAGAGAGACTCTGGGAGTAGTAGAACGAAGTACAGTACAGTACACAAGAAGGCTGCCAAACAATAATAATAATGCTGATTAGCAATGCTGAAGTAAAATAAAACATAATGGTGGTGGGGATAGCCTAGTACAACAAGTTACAAACTGTAGTTGTGTCGATTCACTAGATCTGTGTAGGAGGATGACAAATCCAATCGATGCCGGCAATTAATGATGATGGATTAGGTTCTTTTGGAAAAAAATTGACTTGCAAATATACTGAGTATGGGTGGGCAAGCAGAAGAAGATCCTTGCCCTGCCTTGAAATTGAATTAGTGTTACTTTCACCACATCCGCCCCAGAAAGCGTGTGATCAATTATTGGTGTACATTTAATTTAGTCACACCTCAATATAAATCACACAGCCTGGGGGAAGAGGGTTAGGGTTTGATGAATGGTTGGGAAGGGGGGTCTGGGGAAAGGTTTGACAAAGAAAAACACTACGCATGGACAAACAACAAAACACAATCTTGGCAGATGACAATCCTATCCATAAATCTGTTAAGGGAGAAAAAGTAAATGCATGTATGATGATGATTAGTGATGACTTGATGGTTAATGATAAGTAGTACTTACTAACTAGACTAGTAGACAGTACAGGGCAGCAGTATATTATTAATTATTATACAATTTGCCTTGCCTGTCTGCCCTCAGAGAGACCCAAATTACATACATTTTTACTTCTTGTACTGGGGTTACTTTTTAAAGCTAGCAAAGAAAATTAAAAAATAGCTGTAGGGATCAATTATAAGCAGAGATCAAACAACAACAACACACAGTATTAATGATTGAAGAGAAAAAATGAATCAAATTATTTAAAAGATGATGAATGTTGATACTAAAGTGTTACTGTATGCTATCCTGGTCAAATTGGGGAGTTGCATCTCGGCATTCCTCTTGGTCCTCCTGTCCACGCTGCGTCCGTCAATCTTGGGTGCCACTGCCTGCCTGGCGGATGTGGATTCGTAGGTGAGTGTGAGTTGTTTTTCCCAGTATAGCACAGGGTAAAGGCCGGCCTGTAAGTGTAGATGGAAAAACAAAAGGGATATTTAAAAATCAAGTAGAAAAAAACCCAAAAATTACGGAGGAGTGCTAACACTTTCAGAGCGGCATGGCTAAATCAAGTCTACTCTGTTGTCTGTTTCCAGCATTAACCTACAACAGCAACAGGACAGAACAGGCCCACGGTGCCCACCCAACCTCCACTTAGCTTAGATTTTGACTGAACCAGACAGAGCACACATGTCACATATATACAGCAACATAGAATTTTCCAAAGTAGGTAACTAAATCAATGGCATGCACAGCTGTCAGTCATACCACCACTACTACACTCGTGACGCGACTCCACCACTACACAGACATGTAGGTCTGCTGTGGGTGTTGTTGACTTGTTTACCTTTTATGCCACTCATGAAACGCCCTGAGCGACCCCTGACCTTGACTGGTAGGTCGCTCCCCCACCACACAGCTCCGTCTGTGTGCCCTGCTGCTGCCCCTGATTGTGCTCGTTTTTCCTTTCTCTGCCCCCTTGCTGCCCCTGATTGTGCTCGTTTTTTCCTTTCTGTGCCCCCCTTGCTGCCCCTGATTGTGCTCGTTTTTCCTTTCTGTGCCCCCTTGCTGCCCCTGATTATGCTCGCTTTTTCCTTTCTGTGCCCCCCTTGCTGCCCCTGATTGTGCTCGTTTTTCCTTTCTGTGCCCCTTGCTGCCCCTGATTGTGCTCGCTTTTCCTTTTTGTGCCCCCCTTGCTGCCCCTGATTGTGCTCGCTTTTCCTTTTTGTGCCCCCTTGCTGCCCCTCATTGTGCTAGTTTTTTCCTTTCTGTGCCCCCTTGCTGCCCCTGATTGTGCTCGTTTTTTCCTTTCTGTGCCCCCTTGCTGCCCCTGATTGTGCTAGTTTTTCCTTTCTGTGCCCCCTTGCTGCCCCTGATTGTGCTCGTTTTTCCTTTCTGTGCCCCCTTGCTGCCCCTCATTGTGCTAGTTTTTCCTTTCTGTGCCCCCTTGCTGCCCCTCATTGTGCTAGTTTTTTCCTTTCTGTGCCCCCTTGCTGCCCCTGATTGTGCTAGTTTTTTTTCCCTTTCTGTGCCCCCTTGATGCCCTGATTGTGCTCGTTTTCCCTTCTGTGCCTGTTTCCCGCCGCTGCGCCCCTGCGGCCCCGCCCCCTCACTGCCCATTCGCTGCCCCATTCCCTGCTCATCCCTCCCGCCTCCCTATTTATGGCAGCCGCGCAGCGGACGTGCGCAGCGGGCGCGCCGCTGGCGCGCCGAAGGCGCGCCTAAGGCAAGCCCGTCTGCGCCTGTCCGCGCCGTGACCGCGCCCAGCGCCAGACCCCCTGGTCCGGGCATCCCCCGCACCCGCCACATCAACAGACGCCGATACGACGCCTGCACCCTCTACGCACTCAACCCCGGAAAAGATCACGCCTGCTACCAGGCCACCCCGAAGCGCACCCAAGGGCCCTTCACCTGCCGGAACTGCAGCTTCGCCAGCACCCGCCCCGCCAAACCACCGCCCAGGAAAGAACCCAACTACCTCAGATGCATCCTCCTCAACACCCGCTCCGCCCGCAAACACGCCATCGAACTCTGGGACCTTCTCGACTCAACCTCCCCAGACGTCGCATTCCTGACGGAGACCTGGCTGAATCCCGCTTCAGCCCCCGACATCGCCATTGCCATCCCGGACGGATACAAGATCACCCGCAGGGACCGCACCAACGGAGTCGGAGAAGGCATCGCCATCGTCCACAGGAACACCCTCAGAGTCTCAACCAACACCGACGACACCCTCAGCACCGCTGAACACATGCACTTCCAGATCCACACCGATCCCAACACCACCCTCAGAGGAACCCTCATCTACAGACCCCCCGGACCCCGACCACAGTTCAGCGATTCCATCGCTGACTTCGTCAGCACACACGCCATCGCCTCCACGGACTACATCCTCCTCGGGGACCTGAACTTCCACCTCGAGAACAACAAGGACACCAACTCCACCACCCTGATCGACAACCTCGCCACCCTCGGACTCAGACAGCTCGTGACTACACCCACCCACGCCGCCGGCCACACGCTCGACTCCATCTTTTCCGCAAGCCCACACGTCTCCTTCAACCACACCTCCGAACCCCACTGGACTGACCACCACTGCATCCACTTCACCTACAGGAAGCCCACCACGCACCACCGCACCGAACAAATGCCTCGCCGCTGCTGGAGCAGAGTCACGGAAGACCAGCTAACCACAACCCTCGCCCTGAGCCCACCCGCCGAACCCTCCGACCCCGACACCGCCGCCCGCAACCTCAGACAGTGGATCGACGACTGCGCCAACACCCTCGCCCCGCTCAAGAATCTGCCCAACAGCCACACCAGCAAGAAAGCCACCTGGTTCACCGAAGACCTCCAGGCCTTCAAACGAACATGCCGAAAACTGGAGGAGATCTGGCTCCACGAACGGACAGCGGACAGCTACGCCGCCCACAAGAGCGCCACCCGCAGTCACCATCACCTCATCAGATCCGCCAAAAGGGCCTCACTCAAAGACCGCCTAGACAACAACGCACACAACAGCAAAGAGCTCTTCAACATCGTGAAGGAACTCTCCAACCCCAGCTCCAACACCAACGACATCCAGCCGTCGCGAGACCTGTGCGACTCACTGGCCACCTTCTTCCACCGCAAAATTGCCGACATCCATGACAGCTTCAACACCACGACCGCCCCGGCAACCACTGAGACCACTGCCCCCACAACCACCAACCACCTGCTCTCCTGGACCAACATCAACGACGAGGACACCAGCGAGATCATGAACACAATCCACTCCGGTTCACCGCTAGACCCGTGCCCTCACCACATCTTCAACAAAGCCAGTACAGCCATCGCGCCCCATCTCCGGAAAATAATCAACATCTCCTTCGAGACAGCAACCTTCCCGGAAAGCTGGAAGCACGCCGAGATCACCGCCTTACTCAAGAAACCCAAGGCAGACCCCAAGGACCTCAAGAACTTCCGACCCATCTCTCTGCTCCCGTTCCCGCGAAGGTCACCGAGAAAATCGTCAACAAACAACTGACCCGCTACCTCGAGGAGAACAACATCCTGGACCCTTCCCAGTCCGGCTTCCGCAGCAACCACAGCACCGAAACCGCCCTCATCGCCGCCACCGATGACATCAGGACCCTGCTAGACAACGGAGAAACAGCAGCCCTCATCCTCCTGGACCTATCAGCCGCCTTCGACACGATCTGCCACCACACACTACGAACACGCCTTCACGACGGCGGGATCCAAGAGAAGGCCCTGGACTGGACCACATCCTTCCTTTCCGGCAGAACACAAAGCGTCCGCCTCGCCCCCTTCCGATCCAAGGCCACCAAGATCATCTGCGGCGTACCCCAAGGCTCCTCCCTCAGCCCAACGCTGTTCAACATCTGCATGGCACCCCTCGCCCACGTCGCCCGACAGCACAACCTCAACATCATCTCATACGCCGACGACACCCAGCTGATCCTCTCCCTCACCAAAGACCCTCACACCGCCAAAGCCCACCTCCACGAAGGAATGAAGGCCGTCGCCGAATGGATGAGGACCAGCCGCCTGAAGCTGAACTCGGACAAGACGGAGGTCCTCATCCTTGGTTCCAACCCTTCAGCCTGGGACGACTCCTGGTGGCCAACATCACTGGGAACAGCCCCGCCACCCACCGACCACGTACGCAACCTAGCGGTCATCCTCGACCCCACCCTCTCCATGACTAAGCAGGTCAACGCCGTTTCCTCATCCTGCTTCAACATCCTCCGAATGCTCCGCAGGATCTTCAAGTGGATCCCCAACGAAACAAGAAAAACAGTCACCCAGGCCCTCGTCACCAGCAGGCTGGACTACGGAAACGCCCTCTACGCAGGAACGATGGCTAAGCTCCTGAGACGGCTGCAACGCATCCAGAACGCCTCTGCACGTCTTATCCTCGACATCCCCCGACGCAGCCACATCACACCCCACCTGAGAGACCTGCACTGGCTCCCTGTCAACAAGAGGATAACCTTCAAGCTCCTCACCCACGCACACAAAGCACTCCACAACTCCGGACCAGCCTACCTCAACAGACGACTCAGCTTCTACACCCCCACCCGCCAGCTCCGCTCGACCAGCCTCGCCCTCGCCACAGTCCCCCGCATCCGGAAAACGACCGCCGGCGGCAGATCCTTCTCCCACCTCGCCGCCAAGACCTGGAACACCCTCCCCACCAACCTCCGACAGACCCAAGACCTACTGGCCTTCAGAAGACTCCTCAAGACCTGGCTCTTCGATCAGTAGCAGCACCACCCCCCCTCTTCCCCCAGCGCCTTGAGACCCTCGCGGGTATGTAGTGCGCTTTATAAGTGACATGATTGATTGATTGATTGAGTTATTCCATCAATCATCTCAGATCCTACTGAGTGACTGCGAAGATATTATGTCACTGTGGTCATCATCATGGTGTTGTCCAACTCAGTGTGCAGTGTACAGAGTGAGTCCACATTCCATATTCAAAATGCAATGGATCGGCCTGCAGTAGAAGTACAATTTTGTTATTAAACAACAAGAAGGGAAACATTGACTTGAGTTACTTTTAGTGTGTAGATTAAATAATAGTACACAATGAATTCACTTCATGCACAACAAACAACAACAACACAAACACCAATCACTCAGTCAGCGTCCAATGCATGCCATCATTCATTACCTGTTCCTTCTCATCTTAAGTTAAGGGGCAGTCTCTCTCGGCTCGGAAAGGAGGATAGCTATAGTAGTCATCATGTTCCACTTCTTTTGGAGGGACTCAACGAGGCAACATTTTCTTGTACTATTATTCTACATCCAATCATCATCTGGCTTGAGGGAAATGGATTTAGGGCGAGTCAGGAGGATGGAGGAGCAGGACTCGGAGGAGTGGACTTCAGTTAAATGCAGACAGCTGCAACTCCAATATGGCAATAAAAAAAGACTAGAAGACGGTGGTGATGGATTTGTTGTGATTTTAAGTTTCGAACCAGAAAGACAGACACACACAAATAAAAGTAAATAAGGAAGGAAGAAAGTAAGAAGTTCAAGCCTAGTTGTCAGGGAAGTATAGCTCGTCCTCAAACTCTGGGGGTTCAACCAGAAGTAGGTAATCATCTAACACACTACTTCCGTCACCTAAGTCACTGTCCTCATCTTCCTGTGTTGATTCATGTATTGTGTAATTCGGTGGTATAAAGTGCTGATTCATTTTGATCATGGTTAACCTCTCCACGTTTTTGGGCGAGAGACTGGTCCTTTTCACTGTTACAATGGCGCCAGCAGCACTGAAAACACGTTCAGAAGAGACACTTGCGACAGGGCAAGCCAGATAGTTTATCGCCAGCCTGCTGAGCACTGGCCATTGGCCCCTTTTCCCATACCAATACCGCAATGGGTTTGGTCAATGTAGACCTCTGTTGGGTCATCCAGATAGGCCTGGACCATCCGTTCAATGTTCAGGGGTGCTCCACTTTGCTTGGCCTCTTTTGTCTTTGCATCAGCACTGGACCTAGCAAGCCCTTGCTGTAAATACCAATCCTGTGCCGATTTTACTGGGGCTGATGATCCGGTTCTTGCTGTTGTCGATAGTGTTGGTGACCGCTCTGAACCAAACGCACTGCCCTCAGGCTCTGAAGTTGAACTTGACACCAGATGCCCTGCTGCAGTACTTGTTGTGGGTTTGAGTAGCGGGCCTTTATACAACAGCCGTTCATTTTCCAAGTCACTGGCTGCCTCAGCTATCCAAGTTCTGTACTGGGTAACATGCACTTCTGAAAAAGGAATGAATGTTTTACTGTTCAGTGCCGATTTGTACCGTGGATCCAGAATTGTGGCACAAATGTAATGTTTTTCTGAAACAATGCGAGATTGTAGCCTTGTATTTTCAGCTAAGCGATGGGATAAGCTCTCCACCAACTCATATGCTTAATTTTTTTCCTCCACACCTGTGTACGCTTGAGACACCTCCTTCAGCTGTTGCTCTAGCATGTGCAACAATGGGATAGCTTGGCCCATAGTACAGTCCTCCTTGCTGACTTCACGTGTGAAGAGCTCGAAAGGAAGAAGCATCTCTGTCAGGCATTTAACTAGGCCCCATTGGTCCATCTGTAGGGTCATACCTTTCACAGTCGCATCCCTTATTCTTTGCATGACATACTCATTGATTGGTCTGTACTGATCAAACAGATGATCAAGCATGTAATACGTTGAGTTCCAATGTGTTGGCACCTCCTGGATGAGTGCTTTGACTGGCATTCTATGCTCATGTTGAATGATCCTCAGCTGCTTCCGGGCTTTAAAAGAATGGCTGAAATGTGTGCATATTCTTCTGCAGGTGGTCAGTAAGTTGCTGACTCTGGCTTATTTTTTCAGAAAGTCTTGAACAATGATGTTAATGCAGTGCGCCAAACACAGGACCCTGAAATAGGCACCATCCTCCATGGCCTTAACTATATTACTGCCATTATCCGTGGCAACAAAACCAATGTTAAGCCCTCTTGGGCGCAGCCATTCAAAGACCTTGTTGTTAAACTCTTCCAAAATGTTTGCAGCAGTATGAAATTTCTCCATGGCGAACATGGCTACAGTTGCATGTTTCCGAGTAGCATTAAAAATCTCAGCAGTGTCAACAGCACCTGCTTCAGATATCTTTTCTCTAACCCCCACAAAAGAGATCCAGTGTGTAGTGATGCACATGTAATCAGTAGCTTGGCAACTGGTCCACATGTCTGTTGTCAGGTGGATATTGTGAACAGCACTCTGCTGCAAAGCTTGTCCAAGCAATTCCAGCACATCGTGATGTAGTGCTGGAACAGCAACTCTGGCGAAATAGCACCGGCTGGGAACCTTCCATTTTGGGCAGATGGCTGTCACAAATTCAAGGAAACCCACCCCTTCCACAAAAGAAAAAGGGAGAAGGTCCAGCGCTAACATTTTAGCCAGCTTCGCATTGTACAAACGTGCCGTTGGGTGGTTGCGTTCGTACTGCCCCTCTGACTTAAGCATGCTGACAATGGTAGGCTGGATTATTTTCCTTTGTGGTGCAGCTGATGCAGGTGACTTCTTGAACCCAGTTAGGCTCAGCAACGCACTTTTTTTCATTGCAGTACTCTGTTGGCTTGGTGTCTCACTCTCAGCCTGACTCTTACTACGGTGCCACTGAGATGTTGCTGAGGATGTGGGTGGTACCACTACACTGCTGGGGACAGGGCTACTTTGTGTACCAGAGAAAATGTCTCCCTCTTGTTCACCTTCCACCGCAATCATATCTTCTTCATCGACACCAACAGCAATGGGTGCAGTTTTACTTAGGCCTTTAAGGTGTTCCTCCCACTGGATCAAGTGGTGTTTTTTCAGATGGGTTGTTTGGCCTCCGGTAACATTGTTTGTACCAAGCTTACCCCGACTAACACTATGTCGACAAATTGAGCATATAGCAACGTTCTCCTCCTTACTGCTAACCGAAAAGAAGTTCCAAACTGGGGAGGTGTACTTTCTTGCGCTGCTGGAGGTGCCACTTGCAATGCCGGATGAACTGGAGGGTGTGCCTGGAATTTGACTCTGTGCAGTACCAGTACTACCTACTGAGGTGGTGGTTGTGCTGGATGTAGGTCCCTGCCGGGCCTTTGCAAATCAAATAAGGAAGCTGGAGGTGGTGTTGGTGTTACCTGTCTTGGTGGTATCCGTGCCACATCCCTCACAGCAATTTGGGATAGGGTAATAATGTCGGTCTCCATCTCCACTGGGCCGGGAGTGATGTTCATGATGACTGGCTCATCATCATCATCCCCCTCTTCTACATCTACCTCCATAACTCTAAGGCTTTCTGGAACCTTCCTTTTCCCTAGCCTTGACTTGTGGCGTGACTCACTCTCAGACTGAGCTGGTGCCTTCCAAGTGGTATCTAGATCATCAGAAGGGGGGCTTGAAGAAGAAGTTGATGGACTAACCCTTCTTTTCCTTGCTGGGGATCTGGAAGACAATGGATCTTCTGAAAGAGTGGCTTGCTCTTCTTCGTCTGCAGGAAGCTCGATTTCCTGAACTGCCCCTACTTCGGGAGGAACAACTACTATTGTGGGCTGATGTTGCGGCTGTTGTTGCGGCTGTTGTTGCGGCTGTTGTTGCCCACTTATCTGCTGAGTTTCCGCCTGCGTTGATTGGGTACTACTTTGCTATAATGACATTTCAACATCACTGCTCGTTGGCGTTTGGGCAAGTAGACTGGCTACCTCTGTGACACTCATGGGCTTGGGCCTAGGTTGGTGGGGCGGGCCCGCTGATGCGGAGTTCTGCTCCCAGCTTGGTCCCCGGACACCGCTGATGCAGGCGTAATTTTTGGTTTCCAAAAAAACATATTGGCCGGCACACCAGTCTTGGTAAGTGGCAGTGCCACTTCCTTCTTCTGTTCCTTCTTCTCACTGGCAACTTTCTTGGTACTGGAGGACCTGGTACCTTTCTTTGGGGCCATCTTCTTCCTTCCGATGTCAGCAGGACGCAGGTGCACAAGTTGCAGAGATGTCTGTGGTCACACGTGGACGTGACGTGTCTGGCAGTACAACGGGTGATGATGACACCTCCTCCTCTGTCTTTTTGTGCACCTAAAAGCAAAGAAGCCAGGAGAAGAACATCAATGAAATGTTGCATTTGTTGTTGTGGTTCAATTACTACAAGTACAAACAAACAAATATAATATATAACTTAGTGTGTGGTGGTCACACTTGTTAGTGTTATATTATAACATTTTATTAACTCAGTTTAAGTTATAAAAAAAAACATAACAGTGTAGCCGTTTGTGAGACTTTGACAACAAGGGCTTTCATGGTATACTGTGTACACTCAGGAAGGATAGGAAAGAAGAAGAACAAAAACAAAAATACAAATGTAATGGAAGTGGAACCTGTTTGGCATTAATTTGCTCATCACGTCATTCTGGGAGCTGCAGCTGGCAAAGGGGATGGAAGCAGTAAGCCAAGAGGAACAAAGGAAAGACATGCAGGCCTATATGGCAAAAGCAGCACACTACTACACTACCACCACAAAATGGCCACCAGCCACATGGTCACTCACAGTCACAAAACGCAGGAGGCCTGGAAAACAATGAACTCAAGCAGGCCTATATGGCCAGACAAAGGAGGCATGCTAAACAACACAGCTTTAATGCAAAAACGAAAATCCACAGGGCTAAACAAGGTGTGCAAGTTACACAACAACCACACCACACACACACATCCAACAAAGGCATTTATTTAACACACACCAAAAAAGTGAAATACCCCAAAAATACACATTTTGCAATTCAATCCAATGCCATCCATGCCCTAAATGATGTTTAAATTCAACAGACACCACAGAAACAGTTGTTTCATTTCATGCACCCATGACTAGCTCTGGGCCTACTGGATGAAAGGCCTATTGGCAGACTAGGCCACAAGCTTGCAGGCCTATGGCAAAAGCACACTGCCTGGCTTCAAAATGGCCACCAGCCACATGGCCAGGCCCACAACAACAAGAAAGGGAAGACAGACAATGCAGGCCTATGGCAAAAGCACACTGCCTGGCTTCAAAATGGCCACCAGCCACATGGCCAGGCACACAACAACAAGAAAGGGAAGACAGACAATGCAGGCCTATGGCAAAAGCACACTGCCTGGCTTCAAAATGGCCACCAGCCACATGGCCAGGCCCACAACAACAAGAAGCCTAGGCCAAAAGGAACAAAGGAAAGACATGCAGGCCTATATGGCAAAAACAGCACACTACTACACTACCACCACTAAATGGCCACCAGCCACATGGTCACTCACAGTCACAACAAGCAGGAGGCCTAGAAAACAATTAACTCAAGCAGGCCTATATGGCCAGACAAAGGAGGCATGCTAAACAACACAGCTTTAATGCAAAAATGAAAATCCACAGGGCTAAACAAGGTGTGCAAGTTACACAACAACCACACCACACACACACATCCAACAAAGGCATTTATTTAACACACACCAAAAAAGTGAAATACCCCAAAAAATACACATTTTGCAATTCAATCCAATGCCATCCATGCCCTAAATGATGTTTAAATTCAACAGGCACCACAGAAACAGTTGTTTCATTTCATGCACCCATGACTAGCTCTGGGCCTACTGGATGAAAGGCCTATTGGCAGACTAGGCCACAAGCTTGCAGGCCTATGGCAAAAGCACACTGCCTGGCTTCAAAATGGCCACCAGCCACATGGCCAGGCCCACAACAACAAGAAAGGGAAGACAGACAATGCAGGCCTATGGCAAAAGCACACTGCCTGGCTTCAAAATGGCCACCAGCCACATGCCCAGGCCCACAACAACAAGAAGCCTAGGCCAAAAGGAACAAAGGAAAGACATGCAGGCCTATATGGCAAAAGCAGAACACTTCTAAACTACCACCACAAAATGGCCACCAGCCACATGGTCACTCACAGTCACAACAAGCAGGAGGCCTGAAAAACAAGGAACTGAAACAGGCCTATAATGGCCAGGCAAAGGAGGCATGCTAATCAACACAGCTTTAATGCAATAAAATGCAAAAACGAAAATCCACAGGGCTAAACAAGGTGTGCAAGTTACACAACAACCACACACACACACACACACAACAAAGGCATTTATTTAACACACACCAAAAAAGTGAAATACCCCAAAAAATACACATTTTGCAATTTAATCCAATGCCATCCATGCCCTAAATGATGTTTAAATTCAACAGACACCACAGAAACAGATGTTTCATGCACCCATGACTAGCTCTGGGCCTACTGGCTACCCACAATAATTTTTTTTTTTAAATGATGAAAAGTACAAAAATTGTAGTTGCAGCAACTGCAATGCCCCAAACAAACAAACAACACCAACTTACTTGTAAAATCTCAAATCCAAAAGTCCTCAAATCCAAAAGTCCTCAAATCCAAAAGTCCTCAAATCCAATGATATATGATGCAGCAGACACAAAGGGTGATCCTTCCAGCTCCAAATCCAAATGAAAATGAACAGGACATGGACAAAGCACTGGGAGGAGCCTGCTGGACAGGAACAGGAAGTTGGAGACTCTGGGGCACTTCCTTCCTCTCCCCAAAAAAGTAAAAATAGAAAAAGGACTCCTTGCACAAAAAAGTACAGCCAAATGTCAATCTGAGGAGTTTTTTTCATCCAAATCATCATTTTCGAGAAGGTTTTATGCTGCTCGAGAGATATTCTTCTCCAGATTGCAAATTTTGCGTGTTCGGCATTGCGAGCTTCACCGAACTTCCGCCGGATGTCCGATGGTGCGTCCGAATGACGTGTTCGCGATCGCACACTCTCGCGGGATCGCGCGGCCGGCTACCAAAATCTCGTGGTGCACGCGAACGGATATGAAAACTCATCGGCGAACGCAGGGATCCCGGTAAGTCGCTACCGCAAAAACACATTTTGAAAGGGCGAACAAGGGAAAAACTCCACTCCGCCGTGGATCGCGGAGTTTTCGGTAACTCCGCATTCTACGCGGAACACACAGTTGCCAAAAATCAGCAAACTCCGCGAGCGGAGCGGATTTTACCGCCCAGGCTTACCCAATTTGCAAATATGGCCCACTTTTTTAGTTATCAAATTTGCTAGTGGTAGGGATGGCGCACACTCGAGAAGCGGAGCAACAGGGACCGCCGAGGGACGGGTCGACAGCCACGGTCGGACGATCGTCAAAGACTCACAAAGCCGGATAGCGTTGTTGCCGATGCCTCACCGGGCCAGAGTCAAACAGAGGAGCGGTGAGACCCTGGAAATTTCGTATTTCTTATTGTTGTCACTGAACGCTGGGTGCTGCGCCTGCCATCTGTCGTATGCCTAGGATCGCCTGCTGCGGATCCAGAAGACAATGGAGAAGTAACTATGTATACAGAGTGGGGTGATGGGGACATTCATTGACTGTTATTATCTTGCGGCCCTACCTCCTCACTGGGGATGAGTACTGGGGGCATACGTTTGCTATAAAACACTGTTATGGGGAGTGGGGTTGGTACACGCTCCTACAAGTTTCTTAGGGTGGGCGAAAGGCACTCTGCAAGTTTGGGGAGGCGGGTGGTTTCTTGCACCGCCATGCAGGGAGGCAGGGAGGGGGGTGGAAGGGGGTTTTGAGGGTGGGGGGGCTTTTGTTTGTTTTTCTTTTCTTTTCTTGGGTTAATTGCGAGTTGGGGGGGTGGACATCCTGTTCACTGCATTTCTCCATCATGCATCCTATTCTGTGCTTTGTACAGAGGGTTTGTTGTTGCGAAGGATGGGAGGGGGGTTGTTTTAGTGTGCATTGTTCTTTGTTTTTTGGGTATGACAAATATGACTGGCTCCACGGAAAGGCAATCACTGAGTACATGCTTTTGGTAACTCTGTCTCTGAAGATTAGGTGGTCTACTACTGTGTCCTCCCCTCGGGCGGTCACGGGAAGCTCCCCCTGCAATTGAATGACCACGCAATGGGACGCGATGGGTAAGACAACTAAACAGGGGCTCAAGCTGTTGTCGTGGAAAAAAAAAAAAAATTGCTAGTGGTGGGCCACGTTTAATTTGCCCTATTTTCTGTCCTAGTCTGACCCTGCTGTCTGAAATTAAATACTTTTCAGTTTTTAATCAAACAAACAAAGACATTTAAAAAAATAATAAGTTTAATACATATTACCTAAATAGAAGTATTTTCTTAGAAAATGTATCGCTGTATGAATCTGCTCAGTTCTATACATATTGACAATATATAGCAGAAGATATCAACGCTGGAAAATTTAGAGTTCAGGGGACCAATGATAGTTTAATACATAACTCAACACTTACTCTCATTAATCATTGGAAAGTCACTTGTAATCCAGGAGAAACAAAGTTATTCAACTATTTCAGTGGCTCAAAGAAGAAGAGATTATAGGACCCTTTGAATCCAATGAAAATGCATTTGATGTATAAAAGAATGAGACTGCAATCCCACAATTTCAGACATATTTAGAAATGTTGGAGCAAGAAATAGCAGAAGACAATAACATTAATGCTGAAGTACAAAGCAATACTGCAACAACCAATAACAATTCCACTTCTAGAACTGCTGATCCACTTGGACAACCAATAACTAACAATGAAGCTATGGTTGCCTTAGATGAGGCTGAACATGCAATGGGTGAAGTTAAAAAGGACATGGATTATTTGGATCACTTAGAATCACAATTATATTCAGAACAACTACAAATATTCATTGAAATTAAGCAAGCAATAGATCATGGACTTGAACAAGAAAATGGATTATGTGACTGCAGTACGTTTGAACCTATATTACAATATGTCAGCATCCAAGCTGGAACTGAAAAAGCTTTCTTATCAAAGTAATTAGTGCTTACGTTCATGAAGATGCAAATTCAAATTTAGCATGTGTAGTTACTGTCCCTATGGGATCAGCAGACAATACCATAAAATAAATTCAATTACATTGACTAGTATTTCTGCCTGCGGAGCCTCACACCAAATTAGAATACTTGAAAATAAATACTGATAAATGTCAAGATATTGGGAGAGTTTTAAAAAAATGTAACGTTTTAATCATCGATGAAATCAGCATAGCTTCTAATTTAATGTTGACATTTGTTTTTTAAAGGATGCAAGAAGTAATTTGAACATTTTATGACATCCTGTTTGGAGGGAAATGTGTCATTGTTTTTGGAGACTTATTACAAATTATACCTGTGAAAGATGAACCAATTTTCAAATAACTATTGGAGGAGCAAACTTCCAATTCATTAAGAAGAAAAGGGAATGTTAACATTTGGTTGAATTTTACATGCAAAGAACTAATACATAATATGAGGCAAGCTTAGAATGAATAATATGCATAATTAGTAAAAGGCCTTCACCTTGACATTCTCAGAAAAGAATCAAACAAAATTCTATAGAAACGAAGTATAACTACATTGTTTACTGACCTTCGTTCACATCCTCAAGTAATGCATTAGCTTCTTTCACAATCACAACCCGTTGTTTGTTTAATGCTAACTCTTCAAGAATGTGCTGAAATAAATAACAGAATGCTACATCTGGAAGAACAATACATTCTACATCTCCTTCCCTTGTAAAGATAAAGCAGAAAGTCATGGAGTAAGCAATTCTATTAACAAATATTTAGCAACAAAATCTGGAAAAATCGGCGTCTCATAAAGCAGGATTGGAGAAAGATTTACATCTTTGCAAAAACTGTAGTGTAATTTTACATCACAATTTATATGTAGAAGAAGGACTTCTAAATGGAGCCTTGGGATTTGTAATGGGCTTTTTGACATCTGCAAATAATGAGGAATTGAATATATTGTTGTCAAAATTGACTAAATTGAAGACCACAAAATAAATCCCGATGTACAGCAAGATTCTTACTTATAAAAGATTTATATTAGAAGAGAACAGTTTCCTTTTTATTTGGCTTATGCGGTTACATTACACAAATCACAATGACTTAACTTAGATTCCTCAATAATAAATACTCACGCTACATTATTCAAAGAGGGGATGTCATACGTTGTTTTGTCTCATGTTAAAACAATAAAATGTCTTTGTATTTTAGATCTTTATAACACAACAAGTAACACAGACAGTAGCAGTGTAACCAAATACAATCCTTTGTGCAAGAAATACCCTCCTCAGCTGGATGAATATCCAACTTTTTTACAAAAACAAAAAAGTAAAATTGTATGTGACTACAAATTATGAGGAAAATTTGGAACAACCTCAAAAGAAAAAACTGAAAACAAAACACAAGGAAATTACAGGATGTAAATTTAATAATCGAAATGACAATGATTGCTACACAATGTCATTGTTAATCTACTTTTCTACTTACCTTAAAAGAAAAAAAGTGATACAGCAACGTGTATATCAACCTTTCTGCAACACTTTACCAAATTTTCAGCATCAAATTGTGTCAGAGACTCATATATGGCACTCTACAAGTGCCATTAGAGATATAATAGATATGAGCACTGACGCTTTTCAGTTTTCAATTAATCAACAACAAGATGCTCAGGAATTCTGTATGGCTGTTCTACAAGCAATAGCTTACAAAACACACCCGAATTCTCACCTCTTTGGTCTAATCTACTATTGGGACCATGAATGTTTGCATTGCCTACATTCAAACTCCACTGTTATCTATTTTGAAGATTTGCATGTATACAAATACCTAACTGTAAATCAATTCCATTAAAAAATAAAATATGTAAAGATGGGCTATCAAACTTCAGTTCAAACTGTCAATCAGAATTAGTGTCTGCCCTTCATTTAGCTGGCTTGCCTCCTGTTTTCTGAAGTCTCATGGACACAAAAGACTTCTTATAATTCTGATGGTGCCTTTGAACTCTGCCTTCTGTGAGTCCTACCCTTGCCTGAGTTGCACCCTCTAAGCTCTGGGCCTCAGAAGTGGGTTCTGCAGCTGCTTTCATCCCCTACAGCTCTTGGGTCCTTGAAATCAAGCTTTTGGGCTCTTTGTGACCCCGAACGGGCCTATTCGCACTGGGTCTGTGCCGCTTGATCGAAGGATCAGCGCGAGCAGACACAACATCATCTCCTGGCGCAGCAAGCATCACAGCCCGCGACCCTGAGGCCCTTCTGCTGTCTACGATGCTGAGCCGACTCTTTGTGCCTGCAGGATCATCGCTGGCGACGCTCTACTTGCTCCCCAGCAACCGTCTACCCCGTGAATGAGGCTCTTGGCTCAGCTTGAGAAGGTAAAACTTCAGCAGGACCTGTTTAGAACTTTTTCCTACCCGTGCTTCATTGCCGTCGGCCTGAACTTTGGATTTACCCCGGTCTAGCATGACCTAAAGTAACCTTTTAGCGCGTTTGACTTCGAAGCAGTGTTTTTGGTTTATTCTTTAAAACATCATAGCTCCAGTTCTACTTTTTTTTTAAACAAATTTTATTGGGTTTTTGCAATAAAACATGGCCAAGGCGGCCTACAAATATACATAGGAGGTTGTAAAATATACCCCAGTGAAAAACTGTAACACAAAAACTGGCAGTGACAATCCCGGACATCCCACCCTTGCGCCCCCGGCCCCCAACAAACCCCCAAACAGATTCAACATTAAACACATATTGCAAACTCTCATGCTGAGGCATAATAGCTTAGTACCTCAACATCAAGGTGGGGGTCCATAGTAAGAACTGGGGCCAAGGCTATACCCCTATAATCTGCCCATCTCTGCCAAATCTTTGCTTGTTTTTGAGGGTATCCCCTTGCCTAGAACACTACTACCTCAAGGCTCATGCTATGGTCCATACCTCTTTTCAAGGCCCCAACCGATGGAGGTACATTTTTTTTCCACATTCTAGTAATAACTCCTTTCGCCAATGTGAGCTCTAAAAACAACAGCTGCTTCAGTATATCTGTTCCCACTATTACCTCCGTGCTGTGTAAAAGAATTACTTTAGGATCCAGTGGAATCATCCAAGAGAGAACCTCCCCAAGGCAGGACCTCACCCTTTGCCAAAAGCGGGTCAATGCCCCCACAGTATGTGGACTAGAAGCATGTCCTCAGAGAAACAGGAGCTGTCGCCCCTCACAGGAACCCGCTCAAGACTGCATGAACTTATCTGAACCATGACGGAGGGATAGCATATGGGTAGTTCTGGAGTTGATATATCAGTCAGTGCAAGGAGAAAATTTTGAATATTGTGGACCGTTCTAACAATGATAATGGTAACAGGGACCATGACTTCCTCTTTGACAAGTGATAATACTGGGACGAGATTGTGAGTCCACGATAACACCGGTTCTGAAGAAATAAAAACTCCCAAATATTTGATGCACACTCCATGTTGGCAGCTGTCCCAACAACAGGGAACACCACAGATTTCTCAGCATTCATGTAAAGCCCTGAGGTCTCTCTAAAGATCTGCAAATTCTGCAGAATGCGGGGTCCCGAGGCCACCGGGCCTGTGAAGAAGAATAAAACATCATCTGCGTAGAGCGATATCCTATCAGACAGTGCAGCAGACCACTCAAATCCTAGCACCTGGGCATCCACCCTTATCCATGCAGCTAAAGGCTCGATGGCCAGAGCAAACAATAGAGGGGACAGTGGGCACCCCTGCCTTGTACTCCGGCTAATTGGAAAGAGGTCGGACATTGCACCTGCAACCCAGATCGTGGAGGATAAGTCAGTGTATAACAAGTGGACATAGGAAAGGAATCGGAGCCCAGGCTGAGGTGTTTTAAAAGAATGAACAGGTACTCCCAGCTGACAGAATCGTAAGCTTTGTAAATGTATGCTTAAAGCACTGCCGCCAGCCCCAAATGATTCGCCAGAGCAAGGGCATTGTCCACCCGCTTAATACTATGGTGTGTGGCTTGATTAGGCATAAAGCCGGCTCGGTCAGGATGAACCAGGTCTGGCATGTATTTCATTAGCCTATTAGTCAAGGTTTTAGGTAGGAGCTTTACCTCTATATTGAGAAGCAAGATTGGGTGGTATTAGGAATTTTCCCCAGGCGGGCGGCCTAGCTTAAGCAAGACTACAATCTCTGCCTGTCTCTAGACTGGAGGGAACAGTGGCCCCTCAAGAGCTGTGTGAATCATCCAAAGAGATGTTTCTCCAATTGCAGCATGTATGTTTTAAAGAACTCACTAGGAAAGCCATTAGGACCTAGGGCTTCCCTGTACGCAGCTTTGCCAGAGCCAGGGAGAGCTCTTCTTCCATGATTGCTTCATCAAGTTGAGCATGAGCGATGTTTGTCAGTGACTGTGGAGGAAGGGCCTCGATGAAATCCATGACCTGATCCATGCCTATTGCTATTCGCAGGGCATATACTTCCCCAAGAAATGCAACTAAACCCAGTAGGGGTCGCCAGGAGGATATCATCAGTGCATCCCCATAACCTCTCCCCAACTAAGAACCTGTGCTAGAGAAAATGAAACCTTTGTTCCTGTTTTCCTTTCCTCTAGTGGTGCAGACAAACATGTATGTCCCACCCTACCAAGGCATGCAAAGTCTCCACCAGTCAAACGGTTCCAGTGGTGCCGGAGCTATCAACCCCTGGCAGGTAACAAGCATGTCTTACTGATTCAGTATATAGCAACTAGGGTGCATCATCGCAACACCTGTTTCTCCAAGGGGACCAGGATCGATTACAGTGCTTCACTGTAGATTTGGTGGGATTATTCAGTCTATCGCTTTGGGATGAATCAGAACCAAACCAGGGCGGAGTGTGAGGTTTCAATGTCACACATTCATCTGCCCAAGTGAAAACTTCATCTGGAGAGTCGAACAATAAAGTCTGTGAATTGAAGACAACCCTCAAGCGAGCAGGATAAAGCAACATGTAATGAATCTTGAGATCTCGCAGGCATTGTTTAGCCGCAGTGAATGATTGACATTGTTGTTGTACCATTTTCGTGTAGTCCGGGAATATCATTATGCGTTGTGATTGAAACAGAATCTGGTCTTGGCTGTGTGCATACTTAAGGATCATGTCCCTATCCAGATAATTAGGGATCTTTGCAATGACTGGTTGCGGTCTCACCCCCAGAGGGGGTTTCTTTACTAATGCTCTATGATCCCTCTCTCCACTACAAAGCATGCAGGCAGTGACTCAGCGGGCACTATAGTGCGGAGCCACTGTGTCAGGAACTTGTCCATTGAGGAGCCTTCACACCCTTCATGGAAGCCAACAAAATACAAATGATTGCGCTGGGCACAGCCTTCGGCATCCTCCACCCACGTTGCCAATTCCCTCGTCAGGATTGTCAGGGTGTCAACTTCAAATTGTAAGACCGCAACCGAGTCTTTGACACTGGACACCATGGTCTCCACCTCAGTGATCCTGTCGACTGCATTTTGTAAATCTTGATGGAGCAGGGTGACGTCCGAGCCCACTGCTCCAATTTTAGCGTCAAACATATCTCTGGACTGCGCAGTTGCCGTCAGCAGCACAGCGTTGTCTGGGCCAGCTCCGACCGACTCTCCCCAATTGGGGACCGTGGCGCCAATGCTGGTGTTTTTTGTCCATGGTACTCTGTTTGACAGTCGTAGAGAATAGTTTATCTTTAGTCATGGTGGGCTGCAAACTTATCTGCCTTTCCCGGATCGTTGTTTGACTTTGCCTGTGTGCACGACCCGCCAGAACCCCCGTATGTAATCCCTAGGGGCGGCACGAGCAGTCGGAGGTCAGCAGTCCCATGCTGTAACCCCCAATTGACAGAGGGGGAACTGGTTCGAGTTATGTGACTATGTCAGATGGGTTTTCTCAGTCCCTGCCAGTCTCCCATCACAAACCACTCCAATACCAGACAGGGTTAAGACCCTTCCTCAGCCCAATTTTGCAGTACTGTCTTTGGTGGACCGAGGGCCCACAACCTTAGTCCACCAGGGCATGACAACCGCTGCTGCACTGTCCACACTGGCCCCTTTACCTCTGCTCCCCCAGCTGGGGATGTCTCAGCAATGATCAGGATCTGGCAAGTCCATGAGACAGGCCGCCGGCAGCAATCTGCCAGGCCGCATCTGCTCCAGCCTCAACAATTAGCCCCAAGGCACCGGGCCATGTCTGATGCACGGAGGACACTAGTGCTCTCCCAGGCCGCCCAGTGTGACCCACACACTACCACTGCAGCTGCACCATGCAAGGCTGCTGATCAGGGCTGCAACAGCTGGCCTCCCGGCCCCTGGCACTCCCTTAGCACCCACCGTCTGGCTGCTCGGCTCTCAGGAGCACACCTCTCCTTTCACGCCATGTGTCCTCCACTGGGTCAATAGCCACATGGCGTGCAGCTTTACCTCCTCATCGCGCTCCTTCGGCCGCCATGCCGCCAGCCGACAGCAGCTGCCACCACAGCCTTGAGATCCTGATACACAGCCGCCACAGGCCGGGCCCACGGCCTGTAACCACAGGGCTGACATTGTCCAGTGGCTCTACTCCTTCCCAGACTTCCCGGGGAGCTGCAGTCAACCCCATCACTGCAGGGCACACCTCACCTCATCCACTGTCTCTAGAGCTATTTAATTTACCAATAGGAATTGGAGGTTGTTGATGGATAAAGGCTGACTGCCGGAGAGCTCTTTTACAGGACATCGGCCATGTTGACCCACCAGGCCACACCCCTACTTATTGGACTTTAGTCATTTTGGTCTTGCTTTATTCATAAAAATACAATCGGTATTTTAAACCGTGTGGAGTCTTTTTGTGGTGTATTCATTGTGTTACTGTGTGCATGTGTTGCACAAATACTTTACACATTGCCTTTATAGATAAGCCTGACTGCTCTATGCCAACCTACTAGAGGGTGAGCACAGGTTATCTTATTGTGTATCTAGTTTATCCTGACTAGAGTGGTGGCTTCTGCCTGGCCTGGGTGCATACCTCAACCAACCAGGAATCTCATTTCCAACAATGATTGTCTTGAACCCCTTAAGTTCTAAATTATGACATTTTTCAGGAGCAAGATTGTTACTTATCTCTGAGAAACACATAAAAAGAAGAGCAATACAATTTATTGTTTGAATTTGGGTAATGATACACTTACTTTAAAAAAAAAAAAAAATTTTTAATTAAAATAATCCACAGAAAATAAATCATGATTATATATATAACGGTTACATGGCTCATGATACAAAGTATATTTAAAGAAAAGAAACAAATATATATATAACCATTTTTATCCTACTTGACTGATCGACTAGTTCCAATATAACCCAAAAAAAAAAAAGTAAAAAGGGGAAAAGAAAAGAAAGAGAAGAGAAGAAAAAGAAAAAGACAGAGCCCTGGCTTATAATTCTGTGTTTTACATACATATTACTAATTCAGAGCTCTCCAGGGTCCCTCATATAATCAATCAGTGCTCCCCAAACCAAGAGACCAATTTTCCGTTTTCTTGGCCCTTTGACGGAGTACAAGCTAAATTCCATGTTAAAGGCACTGAGGAACTTCGCCCGCCAAAATTCAAAGGATGGGGCCTGCGGTTGTAGCCAGGCTGAGGCTATAGATAGCCGGGCAACTGCTGTGGCCATAAAAATCAAATATCGGAATTTAAACATTGATCTACCCCGGGTGGCCTCCTCACCAATGCCTAACAGCATCATAGAGGCCGAGAGTCTTATAGGTGTCCCCGTTATTTCAGTCAGATATCTCTCCATGTCATTTATTAAAAAAGACAGATTTGAACATCAATAGAAAATATGGAGTATATCGGCATTATCCCCACCACAGCGAAAACATTTTCCATTATGCTCACCCCCCCATTTTAACATTTTCGCTGGAGTGTGGTAGAGATTGAAAAGTGTTTTATAGTATTGTGCTTTTAGGTTGGCGACAAGGAGTATTTCCCCTGCCATATCAATAGATTTTTCAACCGAAACTGAACTATCTCCTAGCAAATTGGCCCATTTAGCATTATGTTTATCTAAATCATCTGGGTTCACATTTAACAATATTTTATATAAAGAGCCAATTTTCCCCTGACACCTGATAGCTTCGACTATCTGATAAGGCACCATATTATTAACATTCTTACTTAACAAGTCTCGTAATTGCAAATATTTGAAAAAGTTATTTTTTGACAGATGAAATTTATCGAAAGGTGTGGGCGGAATTTGCGTAGTCGCGTTACGCAAATCTCCGCGAAATTGTTAAAAATCTCCGCAAGCACGTAGAAATTCCGCGAAGTCGCGGAATTGCTTGTCCCGCCCGTTCGCGATGTGTTTTTGCGTGCTCGCAGGGAAATATATCGCTAACTTGCCCATGGGGTCGCTAATGGGCGTGGCCATCTTGTTTTTCACTTGTCCCGCCCGCTCGCGATGGTTATTTCCTGTTCTGGGTCGCGTATTGCATGCTCCCGCCCGTTCGCGATAAGTATTTCCTGTTCGGGAACGCGCATTACGTGTTCGCGGCGCTTTTGTGTGCTCGGGGGAAATATCGCGCGAACTTGCCCATGCGGTCGCAATGGGCGCGGCCATCTTGTTTTTCACTCTATTGCTATGGTTCTGGGCCTGCTTTTCAATCCTCCCTCTATCTTTTCAATTCTTTGTTTCTGTAAACTTTTTTGGGTCTTTTTATTTATTATCTATCTCTCTATTTTCCTGATTCTATATTTTGAGTTTTTTTCTACTTTTTGTGTGTTTTTAACTACTTTTTCACACTTTTTCTATTACCTGCTTTTTAATTTCTTTTACTTACTTTTTTTAATTCCTACCATTTCTTTTCCGTCCCCCGCCTACCCAGAACCATGGCAAAGGGCCACAGCCACAGGGCTCGTAGTCGCAGCCAGAGCCGCGACCGCCTTCCTTGCGGAAGGCGGCGCCAAAGAGGGTGCAGGCACGGGCCTTATTCGGTGAGGCGGAGGTGGCCGCACTGTTTTTTTTGTTCAGCGCCGCCTCCCCTTAACCCTGGCAGCAGGCGGCAGGCCTGGGTCCGGGTACGGGCTCCGGGAGCGTCGGCAGCGGTGGTGCAAGGTGCGTCGGGCAGTGTTTCGCTGCTCTGGTGTCCGGCGCACCAATAATCAGCTGACGCACCGGTGGTCCGATATTCTGGACCGGGAGCAGGACCTGCTGGACCTGCTAGGAGTGGAGGTCCCGGGGCTTGGTGAGTAGCTATTTAATATTACTACTTTGTGTTCTTCTGCTCTGTGTTATATATTGCGAATATTTTTTTTTCCGACCAGCAAGAATGCTGCTGCTTACATTGCAGGTAAATTACGTTTAAAAATCTGAGATTGTTATGACACAGGCGCTCGGCGCTACTAATCTTACTTGTTTGCAACTTTGCGCTCGCTTGGCCTGATGATTATGTAAGAGTTTACTTTAGAGAACTTAAATGACGTAATGCTAGAGAGAGTAGTCCTTCCTTTGTCCTCCTGCCACTAAGAAGGGATAGTGGTGGATTGATAGGTTTAGTTACTTATTAGTTGGTAATTTTTAAGTGGTGTGCGTGACGCATCCTCTGTCAAGTCATGTGCTGCTGAGTGCTGCTTACCCCAGTCCTTAGTAGAACCTTTTGTAGTTTGTTTACTGAGTGTTAATAGGCTTATATCATCACTAGCAGAACATCAGCAGCAACCAGCCAACAATTTGGTGTATGCAAAAATGTATGCATGTGTCCTCCATCTATGCATTTTTGAGGACTAAAATAAGTGGAAATGCAGACTTACTGAACAATTGGCGGGCTAGGTCAGGTGGTAGTTAGGCTTGCTAGACGGTCCGTGAATCTCGCAATACTACCAGTCGATCAGATTAGATAGGTAAATTGTATTGCAATTGTTGTTACCAAAAATGTTTTTGGTGCGTATTTGAAAATATTTTATTTATTTCACACCAAACTTTAATTTTTGTCTCTTTATTTATGAAATCTTACATGATCAGCACTCAGGGGCAAGAAGACGGGGTCACAGCCGGCAGGCCAAGAAGATCTCCAAGATGTCTCCCAGGGACAGGGCCGCTCCTCTATCGAGGGCTCTGCTGCTGGCCCCAGTAAGTCCTCCAGTGGTTAATATTCATAATTATATTTCCCAAACTTTTCCTGCACCTTATTTTTTCCGAACTATTATTTCAGTATCCTAATTATAATTTTTACAAATTCTTCTTTGATCTATACTATCTGTTTCTAAATTCTTGTTATCCCTGCCTCTAACTGCGTCTGCTATGACTCTCTGTACTACTACTATTAGTCTGTCTGTAGCTAAGCTTGCCCAGTTGGCCACTCTTTATTTAAAATATTTTAAATAAAACTCAGATTCACCAATAGCTCTAGCCATTGAGTCCAGTCCTTTGGGTTGTCCTCTTCTACTACTTCTAGTCTTCTTAATCTTGAGGCTTTTCGACAATTCCCACCAAGAAAATGCCCAACCACATTTTACAATTTTTGATAGGATAGGACATACTACTACTGTTGTAGGGATTCTGCACATACAGAACTTTGCACAAGAAAATAGGACGTTGGTGATGGGAGGTTGGACCTTCCTCACACCTCAATCAGAAGCCACCACAATCCCCTGACCGACTAGTTATACTGTCTCATTAGGTCTCCAAAACCCCCCCCAAAATACCCAATGAGTAGACAACCCAGAACATAACACTCCCGACCTCTGTCTCGGAAGCAATGCACACCCTTTCGCTCACTCTCTCGTGTAAGTCCACACCAAATACCACCGAGTCTATGTAAGTTCAAAAGGTTTATTTCCAACTGACAAGCTCTGTACGTTGTTCTATAATGCAGCAGCAACAGCAAAATGCATAAGATTAAAACAATAAACATTGTTACACTTACAACTACAAGTCCATAGAAGCCAAAAGGCGAGATCATGATAACTGAACAGTGGTGGAAGAACCACCCTCCCCTTCGTAGGAATCTAGTTTATATAAAATTATAAATGGAGATGTGGGAATTCTGGGGACCCCTCACCTTATAAGAATCTAGTACTGGTTACATCATAAGCTCTGCAAAGCTCTGCTTCTTCGTATAAGGGAATCTTCCGTCTGTTATGAGAAAAATGGTGCGCGTTAGTATAGTGCAAGCATTTCTCAGTCGTGCCAAAAAGTGTAGTATTTTTATGGATAAGCAATATGGACTAACACCAGAACTCCATAACAAAGTGGCTTGTTTTTCGACCTTGTATGCAGCGCTCAGACAGTAGCAGTATGAGCTCATGTGGGCTCAAAGGCGTCTTTCTCAACAAGCTGCGAGGTAACTTGCGCAAAAATAAAAGACACAAAGCTAAAATGGTTGCATGGCTCGGGGTAACTTAGCAAAGACTAGAATGACCCTAGGGACCATATAACACTTACACTACTAGTGTCTACTCTACTACCTGATTTGTACTACTGATGTATGTTGTATATGTATTAACTTTTTTTTCAATCTTGCTAGTGAAAAATAGGGGGAGGTGTATATGGCATCTGAAAAATGTGTAATGTTTTTTCTAGGCGTACTACCGACCACCAGTACCGAGGCCAGCGGCGAAGGTGACGCGGCCGCTGAGGGTGCAGGCGATGTGGCAGTTGTAGGAGGAGCTGCAGGGGGTGAGCCAGCAGCAGTGTTGGGCGGTGGTAAGTTATATTCCTAATCCTTACTTATTGACATTACACTCGCTGCAAGGGTGTAATGTATACTGTACTGTTGAGACTTAAGTAAGAAGTTGTTGTGAACGGTTGAAGAAGACACCCTTTACTTAGCATTAGCAATGGGAGTGTACTGAGTAACCAATGGCCTCTTCCATCGGACTTCAACTCAGCTGTGAAAGTTTTATGGAGAAGACTAAAAGTCAGATCAGATGACCTTGATGGATGGGTTGAACGAAAAGAGAAAGAAGGGTGGAAGGAGGAAGGACGGGCAAGATTTTATATTTATGACTGGCAGAGAAGGATACGTGGGATGCATGCATAGGTGTCTGATAGGAATCAGATGCATGGGTGGTGGAATGCCTGAAACTCCCACAAATGTTCGAGGCCGAGGTAGTGGGAGGCTAGATACATACCTCAAATGTTACGTACTGTGCTTGCTAGTGCTACTGTGCCACTATGTGTAGAATGAATTTGTCTGACTGCTTTGCTAAGAGTATATTTTACAATAGTCTTGTTTTTTCTTCTTGATATAGCTACTCCTTCCAAAGGTAAAGTCGACAGGAAGGAGTTGGCAGCCAAGGCCTGGCGCCGGAAGCTCGAGGCCATACATGCTGAATACCAGCGGCTGGTGGTTCTAGAGGAGGAGGAGGAGGCGGCGGCAGCAGCAGCTGCAGCCTCCTCCAATGCCCCGGGCCCCAGCCACCCCCCTCCAGTGTTACGGCACCACCGCCTGGCAGCCGCCCGCCGCCACACTGCAAGAAGCACTGCTGCCCCCCCCCTGTGGATGCAACTGCCGCGCGAAGAAGCGCCACGTGGCCCGCCTAGAGGAGCGCATCTGTGTCCTGGAGAGGCGAGCCCGCTGAGACCCCGTTTATTTATTGCCCCTTTTTTATAGCTTATTTTGGTGGGTGAGAATCGGGCGTTGGGTTTTGGACTATTGGACATTTGTTGGACTTTTTCGTTCCGGGACATGGACATTGGTTGGGGTTAGGGAGAGGGGTGGGTCAGGTGTTGTGGGATTTTTTTTACATAGTTTATTTTTGTTAGGGTATTAAATTACATATTTAGACTTTATATATGATGTTGTTAATGTTTTGTGGGTGGGGTTAATGTTTTACGTTACACTGTTTCCTTGCTGGTGCAGTGCCTCAGCCAGTGTTTGATTTAAATAATTGGCTGAGTTACTAAGACACAAACAGACAGATGCGGTACCCCTCACTGAGGGACTTGTCCTACTAGTACTGTCAGTCTCTCCTCCTAATCTATGCATTCTGCAACTGGACTCAAAGGGGTGTGTAAAATAGAATTAATGAAAAAAATTCCGTTATTAATTATGCCTCCCCCAAACTTCTTCTCTTACCTGTGCTTGATGTTTAACTTGGGCACGGCGATGGCTGCATGGTGATGATGGTTTTCTTTCCCAACTTGCCATGGTTGTGGTGGTAATAGTAGTAGACCCTGGCAGTAGCATTTGCAAAAAAAAGAAAATGAGACAGTCAGTCGCCTGAGAGAGACTGTGGAAGGAGTAGTAGAACGAAGTACAGTACGGAACTTACTGCCAAACAATAATATGCCAAAATACAAGGAAACATAATGGTGGCGGGGATAGCCTAGTACATAGAGTTACAAACTCTAGCTGTGTCGAGTCACTCGACTAGGCCTACAGTACACTCGACACAAGCGTAACCGTTAGTGCTGTTTCGGAGGATGACAACAAATCCAATCTATGCCGGCAATTAATGCTGATGGATTAGGTTCCTTTGGTAAAAAAATTATCTCGCAAATATACTGCTCATAGGTGGGCAAGCAGAAGAAGATCCTCGCCCTGCCTTGAAAATGAATTTTTGTTGCTTTAGCCACATCCGCCCCAGCAAGCGTGTGATAAATTATTGGTGTACATTTAATTTAGTCACACCTCAATAAGTCACACAGCCCGGGGGAAGAGGGTTAGGGTTTGATGAATGGTTGGGAAGGGGGTTTTGGGAAAGGTTTGACAAAGAAAAACAGTACGCATGGACAACAACAAAACACAATCTTGGCAGACAACCATATCCATAAATCTGTTAAGGGAGAAAAAGGAAATGCATGCATGATGATGATAACTTGATGGTTAATGATAGTACTTACTAATTACTACTACTAGACAATTAAAAAGGTACAGGGCAGCAGTATATTATGCAATTTGCCTTGCCTGTCTGCCCTCAGAGAGACCCGAATTACATACAGTTTCTGTTCTGTTGTACCGGCCCGGGCTTAAAGATAGCAAACAAAAAGTCAAAAATAGCTGTAGGGATGAATTGAATTATAAGCAGAGAGCAAACATAACAACAACAACAACACACAGTAGTAATGATTGAAGACAAAAAATGAATCAAATTTAAAAGATGATGAAAGTTAATACTGTTACTGTATGTTATCCTGGTCAAAATGGGGAGTTGCATCTCGGCATTCGTCTTGGTCCTCCCTTCCATGGACGCTCCGGCCATCAATCTTGGGTGATGCCACTGCCTGCCTGGCAGATGTAGATTCATTGGTAAGGTAAGTGAGAGTTGTTTTTCCCAGTGTAGCACAGGGTAAGGGCCGGCCTGTAATTACAGATGGGAAAACAAAAGGGATATTGAAAAATCAAGTAGAAAAAAAAATGCCTAAATTACGGTGGAGTGCAACAAGAACACTTTCAGAGGCGGCATGGATTTGGATACATCATGTCTACTCTAGTCTGTTTCCAGCATTAACCTCCAACAACAACAGGACAGAGCAGGCCCCCGGCACCCTTGACCCATCCTCCATTTAGCGTACCTTTTTGACAGAGGCAGACAAAGCAGATATACAGCAACATAGCATTTTACAAATTAAGTGACTAAATCAATGCCCCGCTGTCAGTCATACCACCACACTCGACTCCACCACTACACAGACATGTAGGTCTGCAGTGGTTGTTGTTGACTTGGTTACCTTTAATGCACTCATGAAATGCACTGAGTTATTCCATCAATCATCTCGGATCGTACTGAGTGACTGCGAAGATATTATGTCACTGTGGTCATCATCATGGTGTGTTGTCCAACTCAGTGTGCAGTAGTGTACAGATTGAGTCCCCTTTCCATATTCAAAATGCAATGGATCGGCCTGCAGTAGAAGTAGAAAATTGTTATTAAAAACAAGAATGGAAACAAACATTGCATTGAGTTACTTTTAGTGTGTAGATTAGATAATAGTACATGCACTACAAACAACAACAACACAAATCACTCAGTCAGCGTCCAATGCATGTCATCATTCATTACCTGTTCCTTCTCATCTTCAGTTAATGGGCAGTCTGTATCGGCTCAGAAAGGAGGATAGCTATAGTAGTCATCATCATGTTCCACTTCTTTTGGAGAGACTCAACGAGGCAAGATTTTAGTTTTTCTTCGATTATGCTACATCCAATCATCATCTGGCTTGAGGGCAATAGATTTAGGTCGATTCAGGAGGATGGAGGAGCAGGACTTGGAGGAGTGGACTGAAATGCAGACAGCTGAAACTCATATAAGGCAATAAAATACGAAGACGGTGGTGATGGATTTGTTGTGATTTGAAGTTTCCAAACAGAAAGACAGACACACAAATAGAAGTAAATAAGGGAGAACCACAGTAAGAAGTGGAAGCCTAGTTGTCAGGGAAGTATAGCTCGTCCTCAAACTCTGGGGGTTCAACCAGAAGTAGGTAATCAGCATCCAACACGCTACTTCCGTCACCTGAGCCGCTGTCCTCATCTTCCTGCGTTTATTCATGTATTGTGTAATTCGGTGGTATAAATTGCTGATTCATTTCGATCATGGTTAACCTCTCCACGTTTTTGGGTGAGAGACTGGTCCTTTTCACTGTTACAATGGAACCAGCAGCACTGAAAACACGTTCAGAAGAGACACTTGCGACAGGGCAAGCCAGATAGTTTATCGCCAGCCTGCTGAGCACTGGCCATTGGCCCCTTTTGCCATACCAATACCGCAATGGGTTTTGATCAATGTAGACCTCTGTTGGGTCATCCAGGTAGGCCTGGACCATTCGGTCAATGTTCAGGGGTGCTACACTTTGTTCGGCCTCTTTTGTCTTTGCATCAGCACTGGACCTAGCAAGTCCTTGCTGTAAATACCAATCCTGTGCCGTTTGTACTGGGGCTGATGATCTGGTTCTTGCTGTTGTCGATAGTGTTGGTGACAGCTGTGAACCAAATGCACTGCCCACAGGCTCTGAAGTTGAACTTGACGCCGGATGCCCTGCTGCAGTACTTGACGTGGGTTTGAGGCCTTTAATTACCAGCCGTTCATTTTCCAATGTACTGGCTGCCTCAGCTATCCAAGTTTTGTACCGGGCAACATCCACTTCTGAAAAAGGGAGCAATGTCTTACTGTGCAGTGCCGATTTGTACCGTGGATCCAGAATTGTGGCACAAATGTAATGTTCTTCTGGCAGAATCTTATTTTGCACCCTTGCATTTTCACTTAAGCGACATGATAAGCTCTCCACCAACTCATATGCTTCTTTTTTTTCCTCCACACCTATGTACGCTTCAGACACCTCCTTAGCTGTTGCTCTAGCATGTGCAACAATGGGATAGCTTGGCCCATAGTACAGTCCTCCTTGCTGACTTCACGTGTGAAGACCTCGAAAGGAAGAAGCATCTCTGTAAGAGATTTAACTAGGCACCATTGGTCCATCTGAAGGGTCATGCCTTTCACAGTAGCATCCGCCCTTCGCATGACATATTCATTGATTGGTCTGTACTGCTCAAACAGACGGTCAAGCATGTAATACGTTGAGTTCCAACGTGTTGCCACCTCCTGGATCAGTGCTTTGACTGGCATTCTATAGTCACGTTGAATGATCCTCAGCTGCTTCCGGGCTTTAAAAGAATGGCTGAAATGCGTGCATATTCTGCGGCAGGTGGTCAGTAAGTTGCTGACTATGGGTTCTTTTTTCAGAAAGTCTTGAACTATAATGTTAATGCAGTGCGCCAAACACTGGACCCTGAAATAGGCACCAAGCGTCATGGCCTTAAGTATATTACTGCCATTATCCATGGCAACAAAACCAATGTGAAGCCCTCTGGGGTGCAGCCATTCAAAGACCTTGCTGTTAAACTCTTCCAAAATGTTGGCAGCAGTATGAGATTTCTCCATGGCGAACATGGCTACAGTTGCATGTTTCCGAGAAGCATTACAAAGCTCAGCTGTGTCAACAGCACCTACTTCAGATAGCTTTTCTCTAACCCCCACAAAAGAGACCCAGTGTGCAGTGATGCACATGTAATCAGTGGCTTGGCAACTGGTCCACATGTCTGTTGTCAGGTGGATTTTGTGAACAGCACTCTGCTGCAAAGCTTGTCCAACCAATTCCAGCACATCGTGATGTAGTGCTGGAACAGCAACTCGGGCAAAATAGGACCGGCTGGGAACCTTTCATTTAGGGCAGATGGCTGACACAAATTCAAGGAAACCCACCCCTTCCACAAATGAAAAAGGGAGAAGGTCCAGCGCTAACATTTTAGCCAGCTTCGCATTGTACAACCGTGCCGTTGGGTGGTTGCGTTGGTACTGCCCCTCCGACCTAAGCATGCTGTCAATGGTAGGCTGGAATATTTTCCTTTGTGGTGCACCCTTCTTCTTGAACCCAGTTAGGCTCAACGACGCCGCACTTTTGCTCATTGCAGTGCCCGGTTGCCTTGGTGTCTCAGGCTGACTCTTAGTACGGTGCCACTCAGATGTTGCTGAGGATGTGGGCGTTACCACTACACTGCTGGGGGTAGGGATAGAAATGTCTCCCTCTTGTTGACCTTCCACCGCGATCATATCTTCCCCTACTTCTTCATCCCCAACAACAGCAATGGGTCCAGTTTTACTTTTTCTAAGTGAAGTAGGTGAGCCTCCCACTTTATACTGTGGTGTTTTTTGAGATGACTTGTTTGTCCTCCGGTACCATAGTTTGTGCCAAGCTTACCCCGCCTAACAGCCTGCCTTCAAATTGAGCATATAGCAATATTCTCCTCCTTACTGCTAACCGAAAAGAAGTCCCAAACTGGGGAGGAAACTTTCTGGTGCTGCTGGAGGTGCCACTTACAATACCAGATGAACTGGAGGGTGTGCCTGGAATTTGACTCTGTGCACTTACATTACCACCACCTACTGAGGTGGTGGTTGAGCTGGATGTAGGTCCCTGCCGGGCCTTTGCAAAGGCAAATATGGAAGCTGGAGGTCGTGTTGGCGTTACCTGTGTTGGTGGTATCCGTGCTACATCCCTCGCAGCGATTTTGGATAGTCTAATAATGTTGGTCTCCATCTCCGCAGGCCCAGGAGTGATGTTCATGATGACTGGCTCTTCATCATCATCATCATCACCCCCCTCGTCTACATCTACCTCGATAACTCTAAGGCTTTCTAGAACCTTCCTTTTCACTAGCCTTGTCTTGTGGCGTGCATCACTCTCAGGCTGACCTGGTGGCTTCCAAGTGGCATCTAGATCATCAGAAACGGGGCTTGATGAAGAAGTTGATGGACTAACCCTCCTTTTCCTTGCTGGGGGTCTGGAAGACAATGGATCTTCTGGAACAGTGGCTTGCTCCTCTTCGTCTGCAAAAAGCTCGATTTCCTGAACTGCCCCTACTTCAGGTGGAACAACTACTATTGTGGGCTGTGGTTCCGGCTGCGGCTGTGGTTGTGGCTGTGGTTCCGGCTGTGGTTCTGGCTGCGGCTGGGGTTGCGGCTGTGGTTCCGGCTGGGGTTGCGGCTGCGGTTGCGGCTGCAGTTGGGGTTGCGGTTGTGGCTGGGGTTGCGGCTGCGGCTGTGGTTGCGGCTGCGGCTGTGGTTGCGGCTGTGGTTGCGGCTGTGGTTGCCCACTTATCTGCTGAGTTTCCACCTGCGAGTGCGTGGATTGGGTACTATATGCGGTAATGACATTTCAACATCACTGGTCGTTAGTAGACTGGCTACCACTGCCACAGTCATGGGCTTGGGCCTAGGTTGCTGGGGTGGGCCCGCTGATGCGGAGGTGCTGCTCCCAGCTTGGTCCCCGCCGGACACAGCTGCTGCAGGTGTAAGTTTATTTTTACCAAAAAACACATCGGCCGGCACACCAGTCTTGGCAAGTGCCACTTCCTTCTTCTGTTCCTTCTTCTTCTCACTGGCAACTTTCTTGGTACCGGAGGACCTGGTACCTTTCTTTGGGGCCATATTCTTCAGATGTCAGCAGGACGCAGGTGCACAAGTTGCAGAGATGTCTGTGGTGGTCACACGTGGACGTGACGCGCAGCAGGACTTCTGCCTGGCAGTACAACGGGTGATGATGATGACACCTCCTCCTCTGTCTTTTTGTGCACCTAAAAGCAAAGAAGCCAGGAGAAGAACATCAGTGAAATGTTGCATTTGTTGTTCTGGTTCAATTACTAGTAGTACAAACAAACAAATAAAAGATTTAAATTAGTGTAGCCATTTGTGAGACTGTCAACAAGGGCTTTCATGGTATACTGTGTACACTGTCAGGAAGGATAGGAAAGAAGAGGAACAACAACAAAAATACAAATGTAATAGAAGTGGACCCTGTTTGGCATTAAATTATTTGCTCATCACATCATTCAGGGAGCTGCAGCTGGCAAAGGGGATGGATGCAAGCAGTAAGCCAAGAGGAAAACCATGCAGGCCTAAATGGCAAAAGCAGCACACTTATAACTCCCACCAGAAATGGCCACCAGCCACATGGACACTCAGAAATCACAAGCAGACTAGGCCACAAGCTTGCAGGACTATGGATAAAAGCACACTACCGGGCTTCACAATGGCCAGGCCCACAACAAGAAACTGAAGACAGACAATGCAGGCCTATGGCAAAAAGCACACTGCCTGGCTTCAAAATGGCCGCCAGCCTCATGGCCAGGCCCACAACAACAAGAAACTGAAGACAGACAGTGCAGGCCTATGGCAAAAAGCACACTGCCTGGCTTCAAAATGGCCGCCAGCCTCATGGCCAGGCCCACAACAACAAGAAACTGAAGACAGACAATGCAGGCCTATGGCAAAAAGCACACTGCCTGGCTTCAAAATGGCTGCCAGCCTCATGGCCAGGCCCACAACAACAAGAAACTGAAGACAGACAATGCAGGCCTATGGCAAAAAGCACACTGCCTGGCTTCAAAATGGCCGCCAGCCTCATGGCCAGGCCCACAACAACAAGAAACTGAAGACAGACAATGCAGGCCTATGGCAAAAAAAAAAAAAACTGCCTGGCTTCAAAATGGCCGCCAGCCTCATGGCCAGGACCACAAAGGAAACACATGCAGGCCTTAGTATATGGCAAAAGCAGCACACTTATAACTCCCACCAGAAATGGCTACCAGCCACATGGACACTCACAAATCACAAGCAACAAGCAGGAGGCCTGGAAAACAATGTACTGAAAACAGGCCTATAATAGCCAGGCAAAGGCTGCATGGTAAACCACACTGCTTTGCCTGTAATGCAATAAAATGCAAAAACGAAAATACACAGGGCTAAACAAGGCCTGCAGCACACCACACACAACTAAGGCATGTATTTAACACACAGCCCAAAAAAACTGAAATACACCCAAAAAAACACATTTTACAATTCAATCCAATGCCATCCATGCCCCCTAAATGATGTTTGAAATTAATAAATACATCACACAGCAAAGGAACAGTTGTCTCATCATGTTTCATCATGCACCCACCCATGACTAGCTCTGGGCCTACTGGCTACCCACAACTATTTATTTTTAAAAATGATGAAAAGTACAAAAATTGTTGTTGCAGCAACTGCAATGCCCCAATAAAACAACACCAACTTACTTGTAAAATCTCAAATCCCAAAATCCTCAAATCCAATGATAATGATGCAGCAGACACAAAGAGTGATCCTTCCAGCTCAAATCCAAATGAAAAATGAACAGGAGATGGACAAAGCACTGGGAGGAGCCTGCTGGACAGGAACAGGAAGTAGGAGACTCTGTGGCACTTCCTCCCTCTCCCCCCCAAAAAAAGTGACAAAAAAGGACAGCCAAATATCAATCTGAGGTTTTTTTATCATCCAAATCATCAATTTATAGAAGGTTTTATGCTGCTTGCGATGTTATTGTTCTCCAGATTGAAAATTTTGCGTGTTCGGGATCGCGAGCTTGACCAACATTCCGCCGGATGTCCGATGGCGCGCCCGAATGACGTGTTCGCGATCGCAATCTCTCTCGCGGTGCACGATGGCGCGGCGAATGACGTGTTCGCGATCGCACACTCTCGCGTTGTCCGATGGTGCGGCGAATGACGTGTTCGCGATCGCAAACTCTCGCGGGATAACGCGGCCGGCTACCGAAATCTCGTGGCGCACGCGAACGGATAGGAAAACCCGTTGGCGAACGCAGAAATCCCGGTAAGTCGCTATCGCGCGCGCTAGAACGCATTTTAAAGCGCGAACAAGAAAATAATTCCGCTACGCCGCGGATCGCGGAATTGTTGGCAATTCCGCATTCTCCGCGGAACGCGAAATTGCCTAAATTCCGCAAATTCCGCGAGCGGAGCGGAATTGGATGCCCAGGGTTATTTATCGACCAGAGATGAGAAGGCCAGACTAATCCCCCCAGCCTGATATAGATCCCCCAGTATAGTAATCCCTTTTAGGCCCCACTGTGTTGCCACATGATCCCAAAATATCGACGGGAGTAATCCTGCCGCTTTCATAGGTGTATAAATTGTCAGCCTTGGTATATGAAATTTCATACGAATTGTATTCCAGACTTTAAAGGCGGTTTCCAACACTTTAAAACGAGTTCTTTTATAATAACTGCCGTCAATTCTCTTAAACAGACAATAATTAACTTCTGGACCTAGAATCATCCAATAAATTGAGGGAGCCTCAGCTGCATTTCCCACTTCCTCTCCCGTTAATAAAATACGCATATTTGACAAGATACAGGCATAATAATAAAGCGTAAAGTCCGGGATCGCCCATCCCCCTCTCTCCCGAGGTAATGTCATATAACGGGCAGCTCTGCGTGGTTTCCCAGGAGCCCACAAGTATCTGGAGCATAGAGACTGTAGATATTGGAGTTGTCTTTTAGGTACCTCTAAAGGTACTGATCTGAAAAAGTACATAACCCGAGGCAAAATATTCATTTTTAAAACATTGGATCTACCAAACAAAGAAAGATGTAGGGCCTCCCATCTCTCTAGCGAGCCTTTTATCTTACCAATAATGTCTCCCCAATTTGTCTCGACCAACTCTTTGAGACAGGGCCGGATCTTGATACCCAAATATATGGCTTCCCTTACAACCCTAGGATCATTAAAGATGACTTTATTAGTGCACAGGACTTGTGTTTTAGCTGTATTGAGTTTATAGCCCAAAACAGAGCCGAATTCCTGGGCTAGATGTTCGATTTCAGGTAAAGCCATAGCAGGGTTAGTTGTAATAATTGCAATGTCATCAGCATAGGCCAAGACACTGAACTTATCCTGTCTAACAATGAAGGGTGCTATACGATCATTCTGCTCTAACATCTTTATAAAAGGATTGATATACAAAGCAAATAGGAGCGGGGAGCAAGGACAACCTTGCCGTGTCCCTCTAGTAATCTAAATCTTATCAGAAGTGCCCCCCATCGTGCATATAGTGGCCGAAGGAGCTCGGTATAAAACCTGAAGAGCCCGAATAAAGCCCTGTCCAAATCCCATTTGATACAATCCTTCCCATAAAAAGTCCCATGCCACGCGATCGAACGCCTTTTCGGCGTCGAGCAAAATTAAGCCTAAATTCCTGGATTCTACCTATGCTACATCAAATAATGTTATTACTCTATTAATATGGTTTACTGTCCCTCTATCCGGTATAAAGCTGTGTTGCCTAATCGAGACAAGGGGAGAAATGACTTTTGCTAACCGGTTCGCAAGTATCTTAGAATAGATTTTTCCGTCACAATTAATGAGGGATATCGGACGATAAGTCCCAGGTATATCGGGTGGTTTATCTTTCTTTATAAATATTACAATATTGGCCTCATCCCATGATCGAGGTGCATGCCCCAATTGTGCTGTTTGGAATACCTCAAGAATATCCTCTTTGAGAACTTGAAAAAACGTCTTGTAGATTTCAAGCGGGAGTTTGTCCGGGCCTGCGGCTTTTCCCGTCGCCAAGCTATTAATGGCCAATTCTAGTTCATCAACTGTAATAGGACAGTCAAGTAATCCAGCCTCATCTCTGTCTAGCTGTTCCCATATTGAGGATGGAAGTTTATTATTTATAAGTTGACCCCCCTTGTTTGGTTCTATATAGAGTTGATCATAAAAGTCATAGAGCACTTTAAGAATCTCTTGAGAGTCATATACAACCCTGCCTTGAGGATTTTTCATACTTGTAATTCTTTGCCCTACTTCTTTCCTACGTAGTTTCTGAGCTAGACAACGTCCGGTAGCCTCTCCATATTCATAGCATTCTTTTTTATAGGTCTGATACTTTAATGCTATTTCTTTGCTCCACACCTGATTAATATTGGCCTTACATCTAGCCAGGTTAGATTGTTGCTCAGTTGTATTCAGCCCTGCTGCGATCCCTCCTGCCAGGTTCTCCTCTGCTATTTTAAGTTTGTTATACAGTTCCTGGATTCCCAATTTAGCCTGTTTTTGTTTATATAGTCCATAGCTCAAGACCTCGCCTCTAAAAGAGGCTTTAAATGCATCCAAAACAGTCCCCCAGCCCGCAGAGTGTCCATTAATTTGAAAGAAATCCTTTATCCATTTTTTCATATATTCCAAAAAAGCTTTGTCCAAGAGGAGTTTCCTATCAAACGAAAAACACCTCAGGCCAGGGGAGACAGAAAACATAGGGATATCAACTACTACTGGCGCGTGATCAGACGTAATTCTAGGGTATATTTGTATCTTAATGCCAGAAAGCAGTGAAGAGGGCAAAAAAAATAATCAAGGCGAATTAGTTTGTTATGAGGGTAGGAATAAAATGTGTATCCCGGATCTTGTTGGCCCAGGCTGCCCCAAACATCCACCAACCCATGATCAGCCAGCAAATGAAATAGGGCTTTAAAAACTTTGGGCTTCCTACCCCTATAGTTCCGTCCCCCAACCTGAAAATCCATCTTAGTTACAGCTATATTGAGATCACCACATAGCACCAGAGGGATCGGCCATTGTGCAAGTTCCCCATTTAAATATTCAAGGACCAAAGACTCATCAAGATTAGAGCCATAAACCGTGAAAAGGGTGAACTTTATATTTCCCATCATACATTCTAAGATAGCCCATCGTCCCTGGGTATCTAACAGTACTCGCCCAGTGGTCTGTACTGCTGGCCTAGCTAAAACTGCGACCCCCCCTTGTAGTAGTTGACTGTTTAGAGGCAGCTAGAACACAATAGCCGAGTTCTGAAAGAATATTCCATTTGCCCCATGGTACATGTGTTTCTTGCAAACACACTATATCTGGTTGAATCACACGAAGCTCTGATGCCACTCTGCGTCTCTTATTGTAATCATTTAACCCACGAACATTAAAAGTACAAATTCGAAGGCCTATCCTAGCCATAGATTAGCTGAAAACCTGAGGAAACCAAAGGACCGCATCCCAATATATATTTAGTCCCATGTCCATAGATTCTCATGAGCCTTAGATTCCTAGCATAACTGTGGATTAGTTTTGTTATTTTTTTAACCCCACCCTGCCCCTGGCCCCCTACCCTTCCTCCCCTGACCCACCCCCACCCAGACCCCCTGCTGTTCCCTCCCTCCCTCCCTTCCACCCTCTCACTCAATGAGACATAAGGACCAATGTCCTCAATGATGTAGAGCTGTCAATCGACCCCCCACCAACCGCCCCCCCGAGGAAGTACCCACTAAGTGCTAAAAAGAAACATCAAGAAAATAGGAAAATAGTGAAAAACAGTACAAAAGAAAACCCCAAAAAAGAAGACAAATCCTTCGGACCCAGGGTAAAGAGAGCCTGATTGCAATATATTGCTAAAAGATTCAAAAAGGTATCAACAATCTACTAAAGGAATATAGCTAGCATCATATCATTTGTAGATACTCTTTTGCAAGAACCTCAGAGACAAAAAATTGGGTCTGGCATTTATACATAATTTTCAATTTGGCAGGGTTGAGCAAGAAGGCTTGTGCCCCCTTTGCTTGAAAGGGCGGAATCAGTTGTCTTAGATGCCATCTTTTCTCGACAGTTGCCTGACAAAAGTCAGGCCTGACAAAAAACTTGCATCCCTTCCCTGCCCTCCTTTTATCAGGTCTTGCCAAGTCATATAAAGTTTCGCGTGCCAGAAAGTTATTTAGGCAGATTAAGATGGCTCTAGGATATTCAGGAGATTGCCCGGTCTTTTTCTTTAGCTGAATGAAGGGAAACCTGTGCGCTCTCTGTATTTCGACTGCCCAGTCCCATTGTGTGTGTTCCAGGAAAGCTTCCAGAAAAAGCTCCACCATAAACTGACGAACATTGCTGCCTTCCAAACCCTCTGGGACACCCAGGACCCTCAAATTATTCCTTCTGAGACGATTTTCCAACTCGGTCAGTTTCCACGTTGTGTCGTCTTTCTGAGCTTTCCATGACTCAGTAATGCCCTTTTGTATAACTAGTTCGTCCTCAAGCGTCGAGATTCGAGTTTCAGCTTCTCCCACTCTGGTTGCATATTCAAAACACGTTTTTGCCATCCTGCGTACCGAGTTCTGGAGCTTACGAACGGCGCCTTGAGTTTGTGAGCTCTCTGCCCGAGTCTCCTCCCGATGGGCCATTATGCTTTGATATATAGTGGATAGCGTGATTTCATCAGGGCCTGCTAGAGCCACTATATCCGAGCTAATATCTCTAGAGGGATTTCCGCCCATCGCAGGCTCGCTCAGCTTCGGAGAAAAAGAGTAGTCCCATACTAATGAGCCAGCTGGAGGCAAAGTCCTACTGCGCAAGGTCTCAACTTGTTCCTTCTGTTTTCTAACCGTTGTAGGGGCATCCTCTCCTATCTCCTCTTCTTCAATATGAAGACTGCTGATGTCACTCTCGTCCTCTGCCCAGTCCCTATATGGGCTCTCATCTCCCGAAGAATTTGAAGGGTCGGACATAGAGTAAAATTTGTCACCTGAGTCCCCTTCCTGAGCGCGGGATGTCGCTGGTACGTGGCCACTCTGTATACTTGGGAGGGTTTGAGGAGCCGAATCGTCTGTTTGACCCCTCTCACGATGACTGCCTTCCACATTCTGGCCAAAATTCTGTATTTTCTGTATTTTATCATTTTCTATGCTAGTCCCAGGGTCCTGGCCTATTTTCTTTGGCGAGTTCCTGCCCCCCCCAGAGAGCACCTTCTCCTGATTCTTGCCTAATTTATCTCTAGCACCCATTTCAGAAGCATTTAATTTTTTGATCAAGTCAGAGCCTCCTGAGTGTCCCCCATGGCTATTCGAAATTGGTTCCCTGAGATTGTCAGTTATAGCACTAAGTCCATTAGGTAGCAACTCAAGAGCGTTACCTTGCAACAATGTATCTGGTGGTGCTGCGAGAGCGTCAGCTGCTGATTTGTCTTTCCCCGTTAGAGCCATCTGAGACGTCTGAGCTCTAAACAGCGCCGGAACCGTCTGGTGTCCTCGCGCGGGCAGGCAGCCCCTCCCTGCAGTTTCAGGGAAGCCCGGAGGCTCCCCTTCCATGTTCCGACGTGCGCCACCACTTTTCGATGCTGCAGCGCTGTTCTTCGTTGGGGTTGCTGTAGTTGAAATTATCGGCTGTCCACGGGTCCTAGTACCCTTCGCGATGGCTTTCGGGGGCATCACAGGGATTCCCGGTGTCACACAGATGGAAGGGGTGATTACGCTGCTCACCGCCGTAGAATGGAAGAACACGCCGGCACAGACCAGCCTTAATGGTACCGGGAGCCCTGACAGTCGCGTCCAGCACAGCCAGGACCGCCAAATCATGACCTTTTCATTCCACGGTCTAGTGGGACATACGGACAGAGGTACGGGCAATTAGGGGGGAGGGGTTAGCTAGCGAGGAGCCGTGCTGACAGCTCACTCAACCGAAGGTCCGGTCGCCATCTTGCCTCCCAGTTAATGATATACTTACTAATGCCACTGTATTACTGTCTTAAACATTTTATATTTTGTAACATTGCACTTTATGCCCGATGCACGAATTAAAACTCAAATGTATTACATATCATTCAAATGTAACTCACACCACTTTACTGTTAACCATCAAACTGCACTGTACACCATCATACTGCACTTCCTTACACTGTTACAACGTACACAATATAGCAGTGCAGTACACAAAAATCAAATATACATTGTCATGTCAAATACAATACCTGGTGTACAACACGTCTTAAAAGTATACTAAAAATTACTCAAGTGAAGAAAACATAAGTGAGCAAGCCAGAATCATATAACAGTCAGTTAAACAACACTTTTAACTCTCACACCTCACTATATTTTAGTGAAAAACACTAACTGTAACAACAAATTGAAACTTACCATATACTTACTTTTCATGACTAAATTAAATGCAATGACTTATTGATTACACTTGTGAAAAATATGGTTAACTTTAACACAAGCTCTTTATTGGTGAAAATATTTGGTTAGTTCTTATAAGAAATTGTGTTTCTTCTTTTCTTTTTGACATATTTTTCTGCAATTTCTTTTTGTCTCATTAAAGGTCAATAGGACCAACTGAAGAACAATGAAGTGGAGATGATATAGGAGGTGAAGGACTAGGAATGAAAAACAAGTAGGAATGATATGGAGGACATTGGTGAGCAACAACTAGGTCCTTCTTAAAGTTTACATTCCTCTCTCTGGCGACTATGATAGTGTTACAGAGCAGGTAATACGTGACTCTGTTGCCATACTGATCAACAATATTCTCATTGCACAGTGTAAGGTCAAGAGGAGCCGAGCTGCCATGAACAGGCGCAGAAGGGACCACCAATGGCATGGGTGGTGGTGCAGGTGCTGCAGATGTGATTGAAGTAGATGCTGTTGCACCATCAGGAACTGCAGATGCAGATAATGTAGTTCCTGCAACCTGCATCAACACCTCCTCCCGCCTCCTTTCTGCCTGCGCCAGCTTTTGGGTATGTATTGATGACAGATGTTTCCTAATGCCTGAGATCTCAAAGAAGTATTGTTGCCTTATGCCCCTTGATATAACATTTCGACAAGGGTTTCAAATAACCAGAGGTGCATTCATCTTTATTTCCCCTAGTGGCAAAGTAAAAAAATGCCAGACAATGAACTTCTTCTTCCTCCTCTGGCCTCCTCTTCATTTTCTTAGAGCAGTCACTTCTGGCCTTCCTCTTCCAGCCGCTCCTTATCCTGTGCACAATGTTGTTGCTTTCATTATAAAACAAAACAGTAACAGCTATGTCTAATACATACATAAGCAAAATACACCACCTTCCTCTAAAACAGTCAGAATGGTAATGCTACAAAAGTTATTGAGCATCCTCTTTGCTATAATTAGCAATGTTTTCAGCCAATTAAAAGATGTTTTACAATCACGAAGTACTGCAATACTAGCGCAATAGTATCTACGAAGTATCGCGGTACCAGCAACCTTCAAAAAAATAATTTCATTGCATTCAATTAACTAGTCAATAATATAGGTACCCTTTAACATCTGCCTTACTCTCTTCTGACAAGCTACACATATACTGCATCAATGTAAATCCTATTTTGTACATTACTCTCCCATGGGCTATATGTGCAGCCCAAACATAGCCTAAACTGACCAAAAAATAACCACAAACCATACACTTTCATTTCAGTCATAGAAATGAAACTTTATTGGGCTATAATCAAAGCCCAATAATACCACATTAAAGCCCAAACAATAGACATACTGGTGCCTTCACCAAAATATTATAACTTTTTATCAACACTTAGAATTAATGACATAAATAGGTATATATACATTATCACATACATTTATTCTAAATATATGTGTCTTTTATGTATGCCACATAAAAGACAAACAAATTTGGGGAAAAAAGCAGATGTTAAAGCTCAGTTATAGTTAGGAATAAGTTATTTATTATAACAGTTTCATAAACTATAAACTACACAAACATCTGGAATCTAACAGTTATAGTTAGAACTGTTAATTTATTTTGCAACACCAACCACACAATAGCATCACTTAGTAAGCTCACAACACTAAAAAAACACACTAACTATAACTTGACATTGTAGATTCAGTTTATTTATACATAATTTTATTTTTTCATTTAATAACTTTTACTGTAAAAAAAAACTTTATATGGTATACATAAGCATTAATCTTACATACATGATGTGTGAGACAAGCAAAATTGCACCCCATAGAAATTGCTATGTGCAAGTATTAGTGTGTCTGTGAATGGTTTTTTAACTGATTCCACAACTGCGTACTAACTTCTTCATAATTCTGATATTCCCACATTCCTGCTAATTATACTTTAGCTAATCCACTGGGAAGTGTGGCACTAATATTAACAAACATCGTTGTTTAAGGTATCAAAGTTAGGCAAGTCCACAATAGAAACTGAAGGCTGCTACATTTATCATGGTGGCGAGGATTGGTTTACATTAACATGGTTTTGAGGGCCTAATTTTCAATGCACCCTTTGCTTGTTGTCTCAAATTTTAATCCTTTCTTTTTTTAAAAAAAATTCTGTTTGCAATTCACAATTGTTAAACAACATCAAATGAATCCCATGAATAAAATATTTTATACAAATCAAGTCATAAAGATACATAGTAGGCAATTTCTTTCCAGCTTTGTTCCAGAACGTAATATCATTTACAGTAATGTTCCCTTTAACCTGCATCTCAGTGACACTAAAAATTTCAAAATGGTACAACATTTTGTTATAAAGGTCTTCCTGGTAGATTATGTAACTCTTTCCAAATTGTCAGTTTCATTATTTTACCATTCAGTCATCTGTATTTGATGACCCTGTCCATGTCCACTTTTTAAAGATTAGTTTCTAAGCAATCTTCACATTTCTCATCCAAAGATTTGAAAGAGGAATGATACCGGATATGTTTAACATTTCAATAAAAATCATTTTGTTTGTTTGTACTTTGGATGTCTGAATTGAAATGTATGTCACAGAAAGTTGTGGTCATAGGACATTCAGTTAACATATGCTTATAGTTTCCAAGGGCCTGATTTACATAAAGGCAGGTCCTGCTGCTGCTCACCATGGGCGCCAATTGACCAAAATTCCAGGGGTAGCGAAAGTGACATTACATACGCTATGCCCTTAATTACATCAAAGTAAGTGACATCATATGATCCTTGACCCCAGAAAGCCATTTCACATGACCCTAACATCACTCCCACACTCTCTTACTCCTTCCACTCATTCTTATTCTTTTTCACTCAGTTGCATTCACTCTTAATCTCTCTCATACTCACTCATAAATACTGTCACTCAGGCCCAGGATTATTAAAGTTTTGCACTTCTGTTACGCAAAGCTGGAGCGAAGTGTTTGGGTGGGATTTTGCAGGGGTGTAAATTATAGTTAGCTCAGGTAACTATAATTGTTGATGTCATCAGTGATGTCACTGACCATGTCATGAGTGATGCAATATGTGACATCATCAGCAGTGCATTGCGGGGGCGCAAGTTATAATTAGCTCTCCTAACTATAACAGCTGAGTTTCTCTGGTTTTGTATGAGTGAAATGTCATCCTAACTATAACATCCCTGAAACCTGTGGTTTTTTCAGTGAATTTCTGAGGTTTTTTAAATGCTAATTCCTAACTATAACCTCCCTCAAACCTGTGGTTTTTCAGTGAATTTCTAAGGTTTTTGAAATGCTAATTACTAACTATAACTTCCCAGAAACCTCTGGTTTTTTCAGTGAATGTATATATATATATATATATATATATTCACTGAAAAAACCATAGGTTTCAGGCACGTTATAGTTAGAAATTAGCATTTAAAAACCTTAGAAATTCACTGAAAAACCATAGGTTTCAGGGGCGTTATAGTTAGTTGGACATTTCACTTGTACAAAACCATAGAAATTCCCCGTTATAGTTAGTTCAGCTAACTATAACTCGCGCGCCCGCAATGCACTGCTGATGACGTCACATATTACATCACTCATGACATGGTAAGTGACATCACTCATGACATCACTGATGACATCTCAACTATAACGTGCCTGAAACCTATGGTTTTTCAGTGAATTTCTAAGGTTTTTTAAATGCTAATTTCTAACTATAACGTGCCTGAAACCTATGGTTTTTTCAGTGAATATATATATATTTATTATACTATGTATACATGTGAAAATGTCTCGGTCCCCTGTTTGCCTCGGTGGCACAGAAAAAATGGGTGGAACTGACGTCAGCACGCCGACGAGGTCCTCTTATGGCTCCGATGACGTCATACGGTGTCGCGAGCGGAGCCGTGCTATTATGACTTCCTCGTTGACGTGGGAGAGCTAGGAAAGAATTTCCGTGGAATGCTGGTGCAGGGGATATTCACCTAAGTGTTCAGGCTAGTCCTTTGGGAACCCGAAACCAGTGATCCGAGGGCAGAGGCCCTGCAGATGGCACACGAGGTGGGGTGCCCAGTCGTGTGCACCGGCGGGGCAGCGAAGTGACAAGCACCACAACCCACAAAAAAGGTAACGAGGGCACTGAATAACACAGGATCTTCTCTTTGTATCTGGCAGGAACAACGAAGTTAAAATGCCCTAGTACCAATATGTAGAATTAGTGCTACAACGGTCTTCAAGAGGACCTGCGATGCCGCTTCTGCCTCCCGTACCCTGGAGGTGGCACATGGGTCACGCGGTACGGTCATACTGCGGTGGGACGCACACTCGTTGACCTCTCATGGCACTGCTCCACACTTCAGGGAGGACGCTTTCCATTAGCTATGTTTTCTGATGACATGTCGCGCCATCCCTGTCCAACAGCAGAACTCCTTTAGATCCAAACAGACTCTTCCACTCTCTCACCGGAAGTGAAACCAGGCCACGCGGACACTTTCACAATACAACAGCCGGGAATGCACTTTTCGGTAAAAAAACCACATTCCTTCCTCCTAATTAATCAAATAAATGTCTCACTGAAGAACAGGGGCCAGCTTCGATCGGTAAACAGCCGTTACAACGACTTTTTTACTTTGCGATACCATTACCACGCATGCATTACCACGCATGCATTGTACATTACTACGCATTTTTTTTAGAACGCATGGTCATTTACCACGCATGCCCTTACAACGAATTTTGTTGTAAAGGTATGTATGGTAAATGACCATGCTTTCTAAAAAACATGTAGACAATCCATGTCGTTGTAAGGAAACAGAGGCTGTTCCATTTCCTCACAACGACGTGCACCGCCCCTCAGAGATGATGTGAAGCAGGAACCACGAGGAGAGAGGAACCACGAGGAGTGAGAGGTAAGGGGGATTGGGCATGAGGTGGGGGTTTCTTTTCTAGGGTTTAGGGTAGTGCAGTGGTGTTTGGGTGGTGTAGGGGGTTGTGCTCGGGGTAGTGTTTTAGGGTTTAGGGTAGTGCAGTGGTGTTTGGGTAGTGTAGGGGCTCGTGCTGGGGGTAGTGTTTTAGGGTTTAGGGTAGTGCAGTAGTGTAGGGGGTTGTGCTGGGGGAGGTGTTTTAGGGTTTAGGGTAGTGCAGTGGTGTATGGGTAGTGTAGGGGGTCGTGCTGTGGTAGTGTTTTAGGGCTTAGGGTAGTGCAGTGGTGTTTGAGTAGTGTAGGGGGTCATGCTGGTGGTAGTGTTTTAGGGTTTAGGGTAGTGCAGTGGTGTTTGTGTAGTGTAGGGGGTCATGCTGGGGGTAGTGTTTTATGGTTTAGGGTAGTGCAGTGGTGTTTGGGTAGTGTAGGGGGTCGTGCTGGGGGTAGATTTAGGGTTTAGGGTAGTGCAGTGGTGTTTGGGTAGTGTAGGGAGTTGTGCTGAGGGTAGTGTTTTAGGGTTTAGGGTAGTGCAGTGGTGTTTGTATAGTGTAGGGGGTTGTGCTGGGGGTAGTGTTTTAGGGTTTATGTTAGTGCAGTGGTGTTTGGGTAGTGTAGGGGGTAGTGCTGGGGGTAGTGTTTTAGGGTTTAGGGTAGTGCAGTGGTGTTTGGGTAGTGTAGGGGTTCATGCTGGGGGTAGTGTTTTAGGGTTTAGGGTATGGCAGTGGTGTGTGGGTAGTGTAGGGGGTCGTGCTGGGGGTCGATTTAGGGTTTAGGGTAGTGCAGTGGTGTTTGTGATGTGAGGGGGTCGTGCTGGGGGTAGTGTTTTAGGGTTTAGAGTAATGCAGTGGTGTTTGTATAGTGTAGGGGGATTTAGGGTAGTGCAGTGTTTTTTGTGTAGTGTAGGGGGTCATGCTGGGGGTAGTGTTTTAGGGTTTAGGGTAGTGCAGTGGTGTTTGTGTAGTGTAGGGGGTCATGCTGTGGGTAGTGTTTTAGGGTTTAGGGTAGTGCAGTTGTGTTTGTGCAGTGTAGGGGGTCGTGTTTTAGGGTATAGGGTAGTGCAGTTGTGTTTGGGTAGTGTAGGGGGTCATGCTGGGGTTAGTGTTTTAGGGTTTAGGGTAGTGCAGTGGTGTTTGGGTAGTGTAGGGGGTCGTGCTGGGGGTATTGTTTTAGGGTTTAGGGTAGTGCAGTGGTGTTTGTGTAGTGTGGGAGGTCATGCTGGGGGTAGATTTAGGGTTTAGTGTAGTGCAGTGGTGTTTGGGTAGTGTAGGGAGTCGTGCTGGGGGTAGTGTTTTAGTGTTTAGGGTAGTCCAGTGGTGTTTGTGTAGTGTAGGGAGTCGTGCTGGGGGTAGTGTTTTAGGGTTTAGGGTAGTGCAGTGGTGTTTGTGTAGTGTAGGGGGTAGTGTTTTAGGGTTTAGGGTAGTGCAGTGGTGTTTGTGTACTGTAGGGGGTCGTGCTGGGTTCTAGTGTTTTAGGGTTTAGGGTAGTGCAGTGGTGTTTGTGTAGTGTAGGGGGTCATGTTTTAGGGTTTAGGGTCGTGCAGTGGTGTTTGGGTAGTGTAGGGGTCGTGCTGGGGGTAGTGTTTTTGAGTTTAGGGTAGTGCAGTTGTGTTTGGGTAGTGAAGGGGGTCATTCTGGGGGTAGTGTTTTAGGGTAGTGCAGTTGTGTTTAGGTAGTGAAGGGGGTCATGCTGGGGGTAGTGTTTTAGGGTTTAGGGAAGTGCAGTGGTGTTTGTGTAGTGTAGGGGGTCATGCTGGGGGTAGATTTAGGGTTTAGGGTAGTGCAGTGGTGTTTGTGTAGTGTAGGGGGTCATGCTGGGGGTAGTGTTTTAGGGTTTAAGGCAGTGCAGTGGTGTTTGTGTAGTGAAGGGGTTGTGCTGGGGGTAGTGTTTTCGGGTTTAGGGTAGTGCAGTGGTGTTTGTGTAGTGTAGGGGGTTGTGCTGTGGGTAGATTTAGGGTTTAGGGTAGTGCAGTGGTGTTTGGTAAGTGTAGGGAGTCGTGCTGGTGGTAGTGTTTTAGGGTTTAGGGTAGTGCAGTTATGTTTTGGTAGTGTAGGGTGTCGTGCTGGGGGTAGTGTTTTAGGGTTTAGGGTAGTGCAGTGGTATTTGGGTATTGGAGGGGGTAGTGTTTTATGGTTTAGGGTAGTGCGCCCAACCAGCCACAATATCCATGGACAAAGGGGATCCTGACTCTTTGGAACGCTCCGTCAATTGAATAATTTGGGTCAAGGGCCCTACCACGTCCAAGACCTATCAATTCCTTTCTTGGGATCCCTCATATACTTGGAGAAAAAGGTACATAGTTTCTCATCAATTTCAGGCGTGTGTGCCACCTTCCCCTTCAGTGAGGGCCTGGGGCATTCTCCCCTCATCCTATTCCTGACCTCCCTTTCAAGGGGTTGATGGATTTTCCCCACCACATACTCTGCCACTTTGGCATCAGGTGTCCACTCCGCTGACCTAGGATGGTAAATTTGGGTAGGCTCGAACATGTCCGAGTGGACCCCGTCCCCAACCGGGGACTGAGAGGAGTGGGACTCTGGACGCCAGGGACGCCCGAGTCCTTATCCTCATCGGAGGAGAAATCGTCCTCCGATACACCCTCTCCCTCTAAGGGAAACCCGCCGCCGGGGTCTACAATAGTGGTGACAGTGTCGCAATTTTCTCCGGGCCCCTCCTCCTCCCGGCAGGGTGCATGTTTTAGCGTTCACGCACTCTTGAGGAAGGTCTCCGTAAGTTTATCAAATCCTTCCAAGTGCCCCGCGTTATGCTTAACGGCCCTTTTATTCCCCATCTGGGAGCTACTGGGACCCGCCACCACCAGATCTGGGTCACTGAACACCCCAGGGATGCTTTTTGCCAGCTTATCAACCTGATCCCTAAGAGGAGCCTGCGCCCTAGAAATAGCCAGAGAGAAGGCTTGGTCCACTGCTGGAGGGAGAAGTTGGGGGGCCATTCCTCCTCCACTTCCTGGTAGGAGGACTAAAAATGGTCTTCTGGAGAAGACATGATAGCAGAGGGTGTGAGCACAGAACAAATGCCCTTAAAATCCTTAAGGCAGCCCCTTCACCGGTGCTCCAACAGCTGGGCTTTCCCCGAAGCTGTTATAAGAATAGACTGAGGCGCAATACCAATTACCACCACCAGGTGGCGCTGGTCACTAACGTGGCCGTGTGGGGAAATCACTGCGTAGCAATGTCAAAATTAGGCGAGGGTTGGTCGGGAATCAAGCGGACACTAAAGAGTGACCGGATTCCCAAACGCGCGTAAAGACCAGCGGGAGCGCTCGACGGAGCTGCCTCGCTCGGACCAGATGCGCCTGACAGGATCTCACCGTGCGCAGAGCACACAGCGGGAGAAACTGCGAGGGGGAGAACGCGCTCAGGCAAGAGCCTGCTGCGCAGGGAATATGAAACAATACCAAGGCAATAATGCTAATAACGTGCACAAGAAACCGCTATACAAACAGCAACAACGTCAGATTAAGCCAATAATGTAAGGAATGCACTTAACTGATGAGCAGTGAAGAAAGAGGAAGCTGAAGGGACGTCACGATATTATACACGGATGGACTGTGATATGATTGGACTATAGTTGCCTTGGAGACTACCCCCTAATGGTTCATGGGTTGTGTAGTCTTTTGTTTAATGATTGTTGTGTTACGTTTTCTTTGAACTGCTATGCAAATAAAGTGAGGAAAGATATGCATAATCCTCGCCTCCGTCCTGCCATAGAATTCATTAAACTTTATTTGATCTGATTTAGAAACATAGATCATAAAAGTGTACATAAAAACAGTAAATCCTCTTTCCTAATACAATACAGTGAGAATTAATTAAAACCAGTAGGTAAAAACGGGTGTTACAAAGCCCGGTTCAGAGCAACTTCAGGATAACAGAATCGTAAAGGTCAATGTTTCGCAAGATCAATCTCATGTACTTCGTGCAAAATACGCAATAAGGGGTCCAAGTAAGATGTAACGCTCCAATACCTGACCAGTTTGCACTATATAAAACTGCAGAAAAACTAAAAATAAAAAGTGTTTTGCACACTTCTGTCATTGGGCTATATGTGGGCTACATCTGGGTGATATTTGTGCTACATTTGGGCTCTTTTTTCTCTGGTGGCCATCTTGGGAGACTTATTTGTTATGAAGTTTCCTAATTTCGTCATTTACTGCAGTCTCCTCAGTAGGAAATGCTTTCAGTTTTTTACTTTGATTCCATCAAGAAGGCATTCAGATGTGTCACACATTTTCCATAAATTCAGAATGTTAGCACTCTAGTTGTTCATTAGATCACTGTAGTAAAGCTACTGCTCACCAGGGAGTTAACTGGAAGTCTACTGGTGGTATTGAAAGTGATTGTTTCAGTCTGCATGTCAGAAATTTCTAATGAAATAGAAGAGGATTTGAGATCTCACTTAAAACATGCCCTAAATTTTCTTTCTGCAGCACTAACCATAATTTCTATGGCAAAATGAACCCCCTCATTTTGTTCCTTTTTAAATTAAATGTTTTAAGTATTACCAGTTTATTCCAATCAAGATGGCTTCAGGTGTGCCATACTTTTGTCATAAGTAAGGCTGTTAGCACTCTAGTTGTTCTTTAGAACACTCTGGGAAGCTGCAGTAGAACACAAAGGCATCAACTGACAGGCTGCTCCTGTTGAAATATAACAGGAAGATATTTGAGATCTCACTTAAAACGTGTCCTAATTTTTCTTTCTACAGCACTAACCATAATTTCTATGGCAAAATGAACCCCCTCAATTTGTTCCTTTTTAAATTAAATGTTTTAAGTGTTACCAGTTTATTCCAATCAAGATGGCTTCAGGTGTGCCATACTTTTGTCATAAGTAAGACTGTTAGCGCTCTAGTTGTTCTTTAGAACACTCTGGGAAGCTGCAGTAGAACACAAAGGTATCAACTGACAGGTTGCTCCTGTTGAAATATAACAGGAAGATATTTGAGATCACACTTGAAACATATCCTAATTTTTCTTTCTACAGCACTAACCATAATTTCTATGACAAAATGAACCCCATCATTTTGTTCCTTTTTAAATTAAATGTTTTAAGTGTTACCAGTTTATTCCAATCAAGATGGCTTCAGGTGTGCCATACTTTTGTCATAAGTAAGGCTGTTAGCACTCTAGTTGTTCTTTAGAACACTCTGGGAAGCTGCAGTAGAACACAAAGGAATCAACTGACAGTCTCTGCCCTTGTTGGATGTACATGTTTTACTGAGAATGTCAGACTTCATTCTCACATGACTGAGAAAGATAATGTGAATTTACAGAAAATATGCTCTCATTTTAGCTTCTGGAGCACCTTCCAAAACTGTATGGGACAAGCATGTGAAAATAGTTTTCTCTCAAACATGATTCATGATATCCCAGCAGAAGGTTTTTCACAGGGTAAAATCACCTTAGAACACACCACAATTCCTGAAATTAGTATGGTACCATCAACAAATGAATTATAATATAACTAAAGTCTGTTATCACCCTTTATAGTTCTCCTTTTGGTAACCCTCAAAATCTTCGATTCACTACAATGCATTTCAATGGGGTACTATCATTTATATTGGTCCCAAGATGGCTGCCAGCAATTCCAGGATGAAGTGCTGACAGCCAATCAGATCTCACGATGACATGTGTGGTTAGGCTCCACCCAGATATATCTGTGTTTTTACTTTTGATTCTCTCAGGAACTACTGAACGGATTTACACCATTTAACAAAAAGGGTTCTTTCTGAACCAAGAACTACCTCTTTGCCAAATTTGGTGTAATTCTGTTCAGCAGTTCGGGCTGTAGCCTTGCATAAAGTTTCCTATGGGAAATTGATTTTTGACTCTTATTTTTTGAATTTCTCCGCAACTACTGAACGGATTTACACCATTTAAACAAAAGGTTGCTTTCTGAACCAAGCGCTACCTTTTTGCCAAATTTGGTGTAATTCCGTTCAGCCGTTCAGGCTGTAGCCGTGTCTAAAATTTCCTATGGGAATTAACATGGAGAAAACATGTTTTGGGACCCCCCTTTTTTCTCGGCCCCCGCTTGCCGAATCACCCCGAAACTTTCAGGATAGGAGCAGACCGGAGCGCCCCACAAGTTTTGAAACTTTCGCGAAGATTCATCAACCGGCGCCAAAGTTATTGGCAATAGAATGTTGCGAATTTCCTATGGAACATAGGTCCTAACTATAACTATCTACTGGCGACCGCCAGTAGATTATATATATATATATATATATATTTATATAAAACATATTTAAACTTTACAGAAACACACATTTACTGGATGATGTCATCAGTGATGTCATTTGAGATGTCATCAGTGATGTCATCAGTGATGTCACTGCCCATGTCATGAATGATGTAATATGTGACGTCATCAGCAGTGCATTGCGGGGGCGCGAGTTATAGTTAGCTGAACTAACTATAACGGCGGAATTTCTTTGGTTTTGTACGAGTGAAATGTCCAACTAAATATAACGTCCCTGAAACCTGTGGTTTTTTCAGTGAATTTCTAAGGTTTTTTAAATGCTAATTTCTAACTATAACATGCCTGAAACCTATGGTTTTTTCAGTGAATATATATATATATATATATATATATATATATATATATATGTACACATATATATATATTCACTGAAAAAACCACAGGTTTCAGGGATGTTATAGTTAGTTGGATATTTCAGTCGTACAAAACCAGCGAAATCTGGCCGTTATACATAGTTGAGCTAACTATAACTCGCGCCCCCGCAATGCACTGCTGATGACGTCGCATATTACAAGACTCATGACATGGTCAGTGACATCACTGATGACATCACTGATGACATCTCAAATGACAGTGAATTTCTAAGGTTTTTTAAATGCTAATTTCTAACTATAACGTCCCTGAAATCTATGGTTTTTTCAGTGAATTTCTAAGGTTTTTTAAATGCTAATTACTAACTATAACGTCCTTGAAACCTATGGTTTTTTTCAGTGAATTTCTAAGGTTTTTTAAATGCTAATTACTAACTATAACACCCCTGAAACCTATGGTTTTTCCACTGAATTTCTAAGGTTTTTTAAATGCTAAATTATAACTATAATGTAGTAGTTGCGTTTGCAGAGTGGTGCAGAAAGGGGGCTGGGCCTCCGACCAGCGCTCAGGAATTCCGCTGCATAGGACTTACAGGAGGTACCAGAAGGGCTTCTTGGCCCCCAAAGTCCTTCAGGAGTAGGCCTGGGTGGTAAATTCCATTCCGCTCGCGGAATTTGGGGAATTTGGGTAATTTCGCGTTCCGCGGAGAACGCAAAATTGCCAAAAATTCCGTGATCCGCGGCTTTGCGGAGTTTTTTGCTTGTTCGCGCTTTCAAAATGCGTGTTCACGAGATATTTCTCCCCGAGCACGTAAACAGCGTTCGCGAACAGGAAAAAAGCATCGCGAACGGGCGGAACAAGCAATTCCGCGTGTTCGCAGAACTTTTGCGTGCTCGCGGAGATTTTTTTACCATTTCGCGGAGCTTTGCTTAGCGCGACTACGCAAATTCCGCCCACCCCTAATCAGGAGTAAAGTGGACTTCATCCCCCAACCCATAGTGTGCCAGGAGGTGCGTTTGCAGAGTGGTGGAGAAAGGGGGCGTGGCCTCCAAAGACCTCTTAGTAATACCATTGTGTGGGACTTAATGGAGGTAACAGGAGGGGTAGTTGGCCCCCAAGGACATCCTTGGGGGCCAACTACCTCTCCTATTACCTCCAGTAAGTCCCACACAGCAGCATTGGTAAGTTTTCATAGCAGGCCACGCCCCTTTGCCCACCATTCTGAAAACGCGCTCGTTGGCACGCTCTGGGATGGGGATTAAAGTCCCCTACGATGCTGGGGGTCCTTAGGGACCAACTAGCCTACCTGACACCTCCAGTAAGCCCCAGATAGCTGGATTGCTGAGAGCTGCACACAGGCCACGCCCCCTTTCTGCACCACTCTGCAAACGCACCTCCTGGCGTGCTCTTGGTTGGGGGATGAAGTCCCCTTGCCTCCTGAGTGTCCCTGGGGCCAACTAGCCCTCCCGTTATCTCTAGTAAACCCTACACAGCTGGATTGCTGAGAGTGGTCCGAGGCCACCCCCCCTTTTTACACCACTCTGCAAACGCGCCTCCTGGCGCACTGCTGCTCGGGGGATGAAGTCCACTTTAGTCCTGAGGTCCTCAGGACACATGTGGACCTAATCGCCCCACCAGCAGTGCGCCAAGAGGCACGTTTGTAGAGCGGTGTAAAAAGGGGCGTGGCCTCAGACCACCTCTCAGCAATCCTACTGTGTGGGGTTTACTGGAGGTACCTGTTGGGCTAGTTGACCCTTAAGATTCTAGGGGACTTAATCCCCCAACCCAGAACGCGCCAGGAGGTGCGTTTGCAGAGTGGTGCAGGGAGAGGGCGGGGCGTCCAGCGAGATGCCGTTGTTTTTTCTTTTTTTTTTCTTAGAAGGGGGGCTTTATGGCCCCCCATGATTGCATTTGTGGTGGTGTATGATTATAAATCAATTATCACAAATGAAGAATCCTTCCAGTATAATATAAATCCATAGGCGCTTTGTGCCCGCGGCCTCTATGGTGTAAAATCAGTTATTCTTAGTGTGTTGTTATGTGAAAATCTCTAGGGAATTTAGCTTTCCTATTACGGCTTTTCTATGATGTGCATTTTACACGCTCTTGCACACTAGGCCAACGTCCTACATACGTTATATATTTGATCCATTTCATATAAGTATTTCATATTAAAACGTGCTACAAAATCCAACCGTACTACAAGAGGAAAAAAATGCCATAAATACTGAGAAGTAAATTCCTTTTTTCTCATTCCTGGACTCATGCCTGCGGCATAAAGGGTGGCATTGCGCCCTCTTGATGACTCGGGGGCACCGAAGAGTAGGCCGAAGGTGCCCAGCGCCCTCGGTACCTCAGACTGGAGAAGGCTGATGACTCACTTCCTCTGGCAGGGAGATGGCCGCGTCCCGCCCCCGCCTGCCCGCACCCGCCGGATGCCAGCCAAGAGCCCGCCGCCGTGGAAGTAGGCCGTGATTGATAGCGGGCATCCTAGTAGTAAGCTCCCCCTGCGGTCCAATCCGGCACCTCGCCCGATTTCTCCCCAGCCCCTCTTCAGAGCCGGGCCTCCACGCGGGCACGGTCCCGGGGGCCCTATTAATTAAAAACACATCCAATTAAATGGCAGGTGTAAACGTGCAGTCAAGGGCCTCTCCGTGCTGCACACAGTGCCCCCTCCGTGGGCTCAGCTGTGCACTGAGAGGCTCTCTGAAGCAGTGCCAGTCTGCCAGGGTGGCGGAGTGCCTGGCCACCTCCTCCCCACGTCTGTTGTTTGTAGTTATTAAATGGTGTCAGCTGTGTCCTGCTGCCGTTAAAGGTGTATTGCACGCGGCCCCTGGTCCTCCCGCCCGAGCCCTCCGAGCCAACTTCGGTAAATCAGCCGATCGGCGTGGCGAGAGCTGTTTGCGGGGGTTGCTAGGCAGGGGCACCCTCGCACGTGCAGAGGGCCCGGCGGGCTGGTACGGTCCTGGCGCCGAGCACCACTCCTTCTCTTCCTCCCGCTGGTTCCAACCACTGGGCGAGGGCCGACAGCTGGCATGGTACCAGCGCCCTCCTCAAGGTCACAGCTCCGAGGAGGGCCCCTTCCAAGATGCTCCCTTTGGGAGATGGGCAACCAAGGAGAGAGAGAGGTGATGCCACGTGCGTACTTTTAAACAGGAACAGGGGTGGGAGCACACCGCTTCACCCCCCAGCAAGGTTCGCCCCTGGCATTCTGGTAAATGCAGTCTCATGTTGCTTGCTTTTCTATAGTATTACGAGTGTTTGGCAGCCTACTCAGCAAACCCCAAAATATAAGATTGTATTCTCTACTGATGACGGTTAATAAACCAGAAACACGTGTCTAGAGATCAGCACTATCTGCGCCAACCTTGGCGAAACACTCGAAAATATCGGAGCAAGCTACAAGAGACTGCATTTACCAGAATGCCAGGGGCGAACCTTGCCTGAGAGGTCAACGGTGTGCTCCCACATCCTGTTGTCTATTTAAAGTACTCCCGTGAGTCATTGAGCTGACGAGCTCGTGGATGAAGCACCTGCACGCCAGTGAGAGGTACCAGACCTGATATAATGTTTGGCAGCCTACTCAGCAAACCCCAAAATATAAGATTGTATTCTCTACTGATGACGGTTAATAAACCAGAAACACGTGTCTAGAGATCAGCACTATCTGCGCCAACCTTGGCGAAACACTCGAAAATATCGGAGCGAGCTACAAGAGACTGCATTTACCAGAATGCCAGGGGCGAACCTTGCCTGAGAGGTCAGCGGTGTGCTCCCACATCCTGTTGTCTATTTAAAGTACTCCCGTGAGTCATTGAGCTGACGAGCTCGTGGATGAAGCACCTGCGCGCCAGTGAGAGGTACCGGACCTGATATAATGTTTAGCAGCCTACTCAGCAAACCCCAAAATATAAGATTGTATTCTCTACTGATGACGGTTAATAAACCAGAAACACGTGTCTAGAGATCAGCACTATCTGCGCCAACCTTGGCGAAACACTCGAAAATATCGGAGCGAGCTACAAGAGACTGCATTTACCAGAATGCCAGGGGCGAACCTTGCCTGAGAGGTCAGCGGTGTGCTCCCACATCCTGTTGTCTATTTAAAGTACTCCTGTGAGTCATTGAGCTGACGAGCTCGTGGATGAAGCACCTGCGCGCCAGTGAGAGGTACCGGACCTGATATAATGTTTGGCAGCCTACTCAGCAAACCCCAAAATATAAGATTGTATTCTCTACTGATGATGGTTAATAAACCAGAAACACGTGTCTAGAGATCAGCACTATCTGCGCCAACCTTGACGAAACACTCGAAAATATCGGAGCGAGCTACAAGAGACTGCATTTACCAGAATGCCAGGGGCGAACCTTGCCTGAGAGGTCAGCGGTGTGTTCCCACATCCTGTTGTCTATTTAAAGTACTCCCGTGAGTCATTGAGCTGACGAGCTCGTGGATGAAGCACCTGCGCGCCAGTGAGAGGTACCGGACCTGATATAATGTTTGGCAGCCTACTCAGCAAACCCCAAAATATAAGATTGTATTCTCTACTGATGACGGTCAATAAACCAGAAACACGTGTCTAGAGATCAGCACTATCTGCGCCAACCTTGGCGAAACACTCTAAAATATCGGAGCGAGCTACAAGAGACTGCATTTACCAGAATGCCAGGGGCGAACCTTGCCTGAGAGGTCAGCGGTGTGCTCCCACATCCTGTTGTCTATTTAAAGTGATGCCACGTGCGTTCACGTACTGCAGGAATTCATGTCACTGCATACACAGAAATAGCGGCTCCTGTGGATCCCTGCACCTGTCACGAACAGTCATAATAAATATCAAAGAAGCAAATCGAACTGCAAACTACCAGGGACAGGTGGGTAAGAAAGATAGGGGGCAGGTGAAAAGTGTGGCCTAGGAACGAGTGACAGGAGTGGGGTACTACATATAAGTGAGGGATGTGTCCGAAGGACGAATGACAGGAGAGAGAGGTGTACTGTGTAACGAGTTAAAGGCGTGTACTTTGAATTTCAGTACAAATATGTTCATTATTAAACGTGCAAGCATTACCAAAGGTTAGTTGTTTACAATATGTCTTTGTAAATTATTGGAGCATCTTTTATAGGCTATATATCGTTTTTCTAAAAAATTTCGGTGGGATTCGCGCACCCAGCGCGAATCCTGCCGATTTTTAGTTATTTTTTTGCTTTTTGAGGCCCTTGGGGTCCCTGTGGGACACCCTGAGCAGGCCTAGGAGGTCGGGGTGCTTCTACCCTGCTCCCTTTTCTTTTTTTTAACCCTTTTTCTTGTTACCCGGTTCTACCGAGTCACAATGTGGCTGCCAACACTTCTTGGTTTAAAGTGTTGGCAGCCAATCAGAGTCACGCTTGTGATCTTGAGGGTTCGCGGATTCACCGCGGTCACCAGATATTGAAATTTTCTTTTTTTAATTTCTCAGGAACTACTGAACAGATTTACACCATTTAAAGCAAAGAGTGCACTCTGGACAAAGAGCTACCTCTCTGCCAAATTTGTTGTAATTCCGTTCAGCAGTTCGGGCTGTAGCCGCAACAAAAGTTTCCTATGGAAATTAACATGGAGAAAACCCGTTTTGGGACCCCCCTTTTTTCTCGGCCCCCGCCTTATGAATCACCCCGAAACTTTCAAGACAGGAGCTGACCGAAGCGCCCCATTAGTTTTGAAAATTTCACGAAGATTTGTCAACTTGCGCCAAAGATATTGGCAAAAGAAAAAACGCTTTTTGAATAGAAACAAGGTCCTAACTATAACTACCTACTGGCGACCGCTAGTAGGTAATATATATATATATATTCACTGAAAAAACCATAGGTTTCAGGCATGTTATAGTTAGAAATTAGCATTTAAAAAACCTTAGAAATTCACTGAAAAAACCATAGGTTTTAGGGAAAGTTATAGTTAGTTGGACATTTCACTCGTACAAAACCATAGAAATTTCCCCGTTATAGTTAGTTCAGCTAACTATAACTCACGCCCCTGCAATGCACTGTTGATGACGTCACATATTACATCACTCATGACATGGTCAGTGACATCACTGATGACATCACTGAAGACATCTGAAATGACATCACTAATGACATCATCCAGTGACTGTGTGTTTCTGTAAAGTTTAAATATGTTTAATAAATATAGGAAAAGGCGTATTGAAGAACGAGTGGGTGTATAAGTGTCTGAATGGATGATTTAGTAGGTTCGTGACTGAGTCTATAAGTGAGTGATTAAACGTATCTTACTGAATGCATGGGTTAGTGACTAAACTGTGTGAATGTCTGTATCCGTCTGTCTGTTGTTGTGTAAGCAGCTGCATGGGTTTGTGACTAGCTACATGAGTGTCTATATGGGTTATGGATTGGTTGTCTGAGTATCTGTATGGGTGCCTGAGTGTTTGTGTGGGTGGGGTGTGTGTGACTCTGTGCATAGTTGTGTGAGTGGGTGATTCACTGGGTGCATGGTTTCAAGAGTACGTCTGTGATGGACTGTATGGGTGGGTGAGTGTGTGTATGGGTGTGTTAGTGATTGAATGTATATCTCAGTGGTACATGTGTGAGTAACTACATATGTGAAAGGCAGTATATATGTGTGTTGGAGTATCTAAATGGCTATAAGTGAGAGTGTGTGATTGTGAGAGTGGCTATATGGATGAGTGTGTGCTTGCATCAGTGATTGCATAGGAGCGTAAGAATGTGCTAGTATTTGTATGAGTAAGTGAGCTGGTGTGTATAACTGTATAGGTAAGTAAATGGGAGTGTGATTAATTATTTGCATGACTGACTAGGTGTATGAGTACCTCTATGGATGAGTGGCGGTGTGAGTGTCTATCTAATAGTATGAGTGCATATGATAGTCCTGTACTGAGTGACCATAAGTATGAGTGACTGTACGGGTGAGTGAGTGGATGTGTGTGTAAACCTAAGAATCAGTGAGTGGGTATTTAGTTATTGGTGTTGGAGTGTCTATGGTTTTGAGAATGGCAGTCTGTAATTTAGAGTGGGTGTATCAAAGGTTATATTAGGGTGTGAGAAGATACATCAAATTATCACATGGATGATGTCATCAGTGATGTCATCAGTGATGTCATTTGAGATGTCATCAGTGATGTCATCAGTGATGTCACTGACCATGTCATGAGTGATGTAATATGTGACGTCATCAGCAGTGCATTGTGGGGGCGCGAGTTATAGTTAGCTGAACTAACTATAACGGGGGAATTTCTATGGTTTTGTACGAGTGAAATGTCCAACTAACTATAACTTTCCCTAAAACCTATGGTTTTTTCAGTGAATTTCTAAGGTTTTTTAAATGCTAATTTCTAACTATAACGTGCCTGAAACCTATGATTTTTTCAGTGAATTTCAAAGGTTTTTTAAATGCTAATTTCTAACTATAACGTGCCTGAAACCTATGGTTTTTTCAGTGAATTTCAAAGGTTTTTTAAATGCTAATTTCTAACTATGCCTACAGAGGTAGGAAATGTGAAGAAAGAAGAAAAAACGCACAGAAAGAAGCAAAAGAAATGCACAAACAAGCAACAGAAGTCCACAAAGACGAAGAAAAGTGCAGGAAGAAGCAAGACGTGCAGAAAGAACCAACAGAGGAGTAGAAAGAGGCCTTGTTGCAAAATCATCCTGTGCCCACAATTTTTTCAGACGGGTACTGGTGTTAACTGGCTCTGTCTAACCAGGCCTAGAGCCAGTGCTATGCTAAAAGACACTTAGAATACAGTGAAAACACCTACATACACTAGGGAACACTATGCGTTGGGGTACCCCTCTGATTAGCATGACCTCCTCTGTAAGTCCCTAGTACATAATAGGGCAGGGGGATTAAAACTAACTAACTAACTTGTCACATCAGGCCCCGTCACCTCTCTTCACCACTGTGCAAACACACCCCGTGGAGCATTTTAAGTTGGGGGATTATGTCCCCTTGAATCATGAGGGTCCCTGGGGTCCAACTAGCCCACCCTGTACCTCCAGTATGCACCAGGGAGCTGCGTTGCAGAGAGGTGTTCAGAGGCCACGCCCCTTTTTACACCTCTCTGCAACGCAGCTCTGTGGCGCTTTCTGGACGTACCTGGTGGGCTAGTTGGCCCCCAGGGACCCTCAGGATTGAAGGGGATTTAATTCCCCATCTTAAAACGCACCACGGGGCCTGTTTGCACACATGTCACCTGAAGCCCCGCCCCCTCCCTTCACCACTGTGCAAACACGCCCCGTGGCGCGTTTTAAGTTGGGGGATTAAGTCCCCTTGAATCCTGAGGGTCCCTGGAGTCCAACTAGCCCACCATGTACCTCCAAAAAGCGCCACAGAGCTGCGTTGCAGAGAGGTGTAAAAAGGGACGTGGCCTCTGAACACCTCTCTGCAACGCAGCTCACTGGCGCATACTGGAGGTTCCTGGTGGGATAGTTGGCCCCCAGGGACCCCCAGTATTCAAGGGGAATTACTTCCTTCTTACAACGCGCCAGGGGCGCGCTTGCAGACTGCTGCAGGGAGGGGCGGGGCCTCGGCACGATGCCGGTCTTTTTTTTTTTCTTTCCTTTTTATGGGAGGGGGGCTGCGTAGCCCCCCTTCCCTCGGCCACTTTTGGCCCCGGGGACCCCATCCCCCGGGGCGGATGATTTTTTTTTTTTTTTTTTAAACGTGAAGGGGGCCGCGTGGCCCCCCTTCCCTGGGCCTCTAGTGGCCCCGGGGACCCCATCCCCCGGGGCATGCCATCTTTTTAAAAAAAATATATATATATTTGGAGGGGGGCTGCGTGGCCCCCCTCCTCAGGCCATGTAAGGCCCCGGGGACCCCATCCCCCGGGGCCGGTCTTTACGTTTTTTTTAAAATTTTCTTTTTCTTTTTTGGGAGGGGTGCTGCGTGGCCCCCCTCCCGGGCCACTAATGGCCCTGGGGACCCCATCCCCCGGGGCCTGGCCACTCGTTGGGCACCGTGGGGGGGTCCCCAATCCCCGCACGGTCCCGCCGGCTCTCCGCGTCCTGCGGGAGCCGGCATTGCTTTTCCATAAGGGGAGCTGCTGACATGCAGCTCCCCTTATGGAAAAGCAATCTGCTTTGCTTCATTGAAGCGAGAGCAAGTTTCCCTGCTCTCGCTTCAATGAAGCAAAGCAAGTTTGCAATGACAGGACGGGAGCCACACGGCTCCCGTCCTGCCATTGCAAACAGCAGTGTCCCGGGGGTAGGCACCCCAGGACACTGCAGGAGCCGGCCCTGGGGGGTGGCGGTCCGCAGGGCCACCACAGGCTCCAGGAGGGGGGCCGTGCGGCCCCCCTCCCAACAATTGCACAGCCCCAGGGAGGTGGTGATCCCCGGGGCATGTGGGGGGGCTAGAGCCCCCTCACAGGTTTTTTTTTTTTTTAAATAGCCCCGGGGGGTGGCTGTCCCCGGGGCTGCGTAGGGCTGTGTGCCCCCTGCCAGCATTATTTATTTGAAGCCCCGGGGGTGGCGGTACCCGGGGCTTGGGGAGCCTTAGAGGCCCCCCTAAAATATAAACCCACCCCCGCATGCCCCCGGGACTTGGCCCACCCGGGGGCAAAATACCCACGAAGCGCTGGAGACTGCGCTTCGATTTTTTTTTAATCACGGCGGGATCCGCGTATCCGGCGCGCATCCCGCCGTGATTTTTTTTTTAAAAAATGCTTTTTTCTGCCCAGGGGGTCCTTGTGGGACCCCCTGAGCAGGCCTAGGGGGTCAGGGTGTTTCTACCCTGCCCCCTTCGCTACTTTGCACATTTTTTTCCCTGTTTTCTTGTGACTCGGTTCTCACAAGATGGCCGACAACACTTCCTGGTTTGGAGTGTTGTCAGCCAATTAGCATGAAGCTCGTGGTCGGGAGGGTGCGCTCAGGGTGCGCGGATACACCGCGGCCATAGATATATATGTGATTTTACTTTTGATTTTCTCAGGAACTACTGAACGGATTTACACCATTTAACTAAAAGGCACGACACTGAACCAAGGGCTACCTTTTGCCAAATTTGGTGTAATTCCGTTCAGCAGTTCGGGCTGTAGCTGCGACTAAAGGTTCCTATGGAAAATTGCATGGGGAAAACACGCTTTGGGACCCCCTTTTTCTCGGCCCCCACTTGACGTAATCACCCCGAAACTTTCAAGATAGGAGCGGACCAGAGCGGGCCATACGTTTTGAAAATTTCGCGAAGATTCGTCAACCGGCGCCAAAGTTATTGGGAATAGAATGTTGCGGATTTTCTATGGAAAATAGGTCCTAACTATAACTATCTACTGGCGACCGCCAGAAACAACTAGCATGTCAACAAGGTATATAATTAAATAAACAATGGCACACTCGCTCGTGTACACACATGACCTCCTGAGACCTGTCAAGTATGGTGATGAAACGACATCAGCTATCAATGTAGCGGTTAGGTGTGGGTCCACAAACTAAGAATATATATATATTTTTATAGTACAAAGTATTTATAAGTATGCACCTCAAAGGGCGTGGTGATTTACCAAGTGCGTGCTAAATGTTAATATGACTGCACTGTCACCCTCGTCAGCGTGCCTCCGATAAGGATCAGCGATACAGCTGAAAGTAAATTCTATCTGTTGTATCGAGGCACCGAAGAAAACAGTATCGGCCTAACTAAACTCGATTACTCTCATGCTAAAGTTACCCCCTACATCCTTAGAGCATCACTGGAAGTACTCACATTGGTGCTGTTCGCACGAGGGCTGCAGACCTACCCACTCCTGCCGGGTCCGGGTGGTAGAGTGGTGTAGGTCTATTGTGTATTTAAGTCTTTCCCTCGTTTCCGGGAGGCAGGAAGTGAGTGTAACAGACATGAGTGCATCGAACGCTAACCTCAATGGTGGCCATTTTGGAACGAGGTAATTCGTGATAGAGATTTAGATGACTATGGCAGACATCTTAGAACAGTATCAATAGATGTAAGACTGTACAGAGACAACACTAGGGGATGTGGATCTGTCGTAAATATATGGACAAATTACTTGATTAAGGGAGGAGGAAAATAAATGAAACAAGTATAGCAAGCGTTTAACAAAAAAAGTCGCCTACTTGGAGCATGATAATATAGGGAAAGAAGGGGATGACTATGGCAGACATCTTAGAATGGTGTCAAGGACAATTCAGAGTGCACGTTTAGGAGGTGTATCATGAGATATAGTGCAGGGATAACACATCCTGTTAGATGGAAAAGGTGCACAAGTAAAAACATGGAATAAGCGGCACTGTGTTGCGGTTGATGATATAGATCATCAGCTAGTCAAGCTACAGCATTAGTATAATATGACTACCGTATGTAAGCTGGTATTGGATCAAGGGACCACAGTATGTGAGCAGAAGTCAGATCGTCAGACCAAAAAATATATATGAGCCAAGACCTAAGTCTCAAATACGAAACCAACATGAATCTCATGTATTCTACGAAAAATACTGGAGTCTGTATAAAAATAAAGTTTATGTTAAAATGAATATTGAAAAACCCTTTTAATAAGCAGGAGGGTATTTGAAAATCATATCCTCAATGTGTTCCAAGGTATGTCATCGTTCAAACCCTGAGTGTGTAAGGACAAGCGATGTATCCATCTCTGTTCTTTCAAAAAGAGGGCATGCTTATTAATCCTCGTGAATGTTTCTAACACCAGCCATTTAAGTGCATCAGGTGAGTGGTGTTTCTCAAGAAAGTGGGAACACATTTTCGTGTTGGATCTGTGACATCGAATGTTGCTCCGGTGTTCAGCAACACGGGTTTTGATGGTGCGAGTAGTCATCCCTATGTATTTCAAATTACAGGGACAGGTCAGCAGGTATATGCAATTTGATGTGTTGCAATTAGTATGGGACCGTAATTCCCACGTAAAGCCATTTGAAAAAGTGATAGATTTGCATATGGTGGTGAAAGCACATGCTGTACAAGACCCACAGGGATAGTGGCCCTTAACCGGAGGTAAATCCCATAGGGTTCTTTGGACAGTTACTGCAACTGTCTTGGGTCTGGTGTTGATTAGCATGTCTCTCAAATTACGTGAGCGCTTAAAAGCAAAGCGCAGTAAATCCAGTGTCATATCACCAGTGTTAAGTATACCCCAATGTTTCTTGATTACTTTGCTTAGTCTGTTCGACCCGGGTGTGAAGGTGGTCACACACGTGATGGTATCACTAGGGATCTTAGTTCTCTGTTCTAAGAGTACTTCCCTGTTGTTGTTTCTGGCTCTTTTTCTACTCAGGGCAATACTTCTTGGGGGATAATCTCGTGCCACCAATTTGTTGGCCAGTATTTCTGATTCTTTTTGTAGTCAGTAATTTCACTGCAATTACGTCTCACCCTTAGAAATTGTCCAAAGGGGAGGTTTTCTTTCAAGGACAAAGGATGGTGACTACTATACAGCAGCAGGCTATTGCGGTCAGTTGCTTTTCTGTACATAGTAGTAGATAAGCTGCCCTGTGTAAGTTTGATCATGAGATCCAAGAATGGTATCTGTTCCTGTGAGATGGTACTGGTGAATCTCAGATATGGATTCAATGTGTTGATCCATACACAGAACTGTTCACAAGATGTCAAATCACCTTTCCAGAAGACCAAAATGTCATCTATGAACCTCTTCCATAGGCAGATATTGGATCGGTATGGATTTGAATCATGGAGGATCAGTGTACCCTCAAAGGATGCCATGTAAAGACATGCTAAACTGGGAGCAAAGGTACTCCCCATGGAAGTACCTTGCTTTTGATGGTAAAGTTGCCCTTTGAATTCAAAAAAGTTTTCAGTCAATGCCAACAACGCACATTCAAGGACAAAACTAGATGGTGTGCTAGAGTCCCAAGGTGTCAAATTCAATGCCTCCTCAATCACATCTAGGGTCGCTCTCTGTGGGAAGTTAGTGTAGAGTGCCTATACATCTAGGGTGATGAGGAGATCAATATCGCCTGTGTGTTGAAACTCAGAAATCAGGCGTAATACGTCAGTAGTGTCCTGTATGTAGGATGGTATTTGTCTCACTAACGGTTGTAGGAAATGATCACAAAATTGTGATAGAGGTTCAAGTATGGAATCAATTCCGGAAACAATAGGGCGTCCAGGTACTGGTGTAACTCCCTTGTGTATTTTAGGTAAAATATAGAAATAAGGGATCCTAGGTTCTTTCTTCATGAGGAAGTCAGCCTCCTTCCTACTTATCCAGCCCTGGGTCTCTGCCTCAAAGATCAGTGCGGATATGGTTGTATTGAGGCGTGTCACTGGATTGGTGGTGATGGGGGTGTAATACCGCCGATCACTCAATTGTCTGAGACATTCAATGTCATAGTCAGTGGTTGCCATGATGACAGTAGCCCCGCCTTTGTCGGCTGGTTTGATAGTAATATTGATGTCATTGGACAGGGCAGAAATCGCAGCCAACTCTTCGTCGGTGATGTTACAGTTACGTCTCGAGTTAGACTCCCTTTGAAGGTCCTTCAGGACAGCCTGTTCAAAGGTAATAACCTCATTAGGTACCATACCAGTATGGGGAGTAAAAGTTGCAGGATTATGTAGGCCAGAGTCGCAGATTTCCAGAGGGGGGGTACCATGAAAGAAGGCTCTAAGGCGAACTTTGCGGAAAAAACGCTGAAGTTCGCACTGTTCTTTAAATTTGTCTACCCTAGGGGTCGGGACAAAACCTAGTCCCTTTTGTAGGACCCTGTGTTCAATCTCCGTCAAAGATTTGGGAGACAGATTAACAATCAGGTTTTCTTCTTGGTAACACTCCGGGTTTCCACTACTCGTTCTTGTGGTTCCTCCCGGTGTACCCTCTTGTCTTGCTGATTGTTTCTTCTTCGCCTGCGCCCTTTGCCCCAACCTCTGCCTAAAAAAGGTTGGCTCAGGCCTCCAGGGACAAAGGATTGTGGGCCAGGTATGCCAAAAGGTTGTGGGTCCTGAGGGAACATGGGGTATTGCCAATATGGTGGGCCCTGATAATGGGGTATAGGATATCCCTGAAAACCCTGGCGGCCCCTTCTCCTTGGATAGTTATAGTTGCCGTTCTCTGTGCTCGAGTCACTGTTACTGGACGAGCCCCTCCTAGAGGAATTAGAACTGACGTCTGAGTCTGGGGGAACAAAATCCTGTTTCAGATAGGGATAGACTTTTTCTTTGTCAAATCTACGAATGTCTTTCTGTAGTTTGACTACTTTCTGTTTCATGAGGTATTCCTTATGTTCCATGATCTCATTGTTAAGTTCTGTAAGTTTCGTCTTGAAACTGGTCTGTGAGCTGGCACTTTTCAAAGTGCTTTCTGCTACCTGAATTCTTGATAAAAGTTCATCAGCCAGTCTCTTAGCTGTGTTAATTATCAGTATCAATAAATCTCGTGTGCACTTCCATGAAACTTGTGACCATTCTATTTTGAATGTGTCATCCTCAAGGAAGATGCGTGGAAAATTCTTGATAAGTAAACCATTGGGTGCTACATTGGCCCTCAGATATTCCGTCATGAGTGCCCCATGTAGGGTGATCCTGACCCATTCTCTTTTCATGGACGTCAGGGACAGCCAGTCATCCGACTGGCTCCCTGAAGCTGCACCTCCTTCTACTCCCAGAATGGAGGGTGCCCTCAATATCTCTGCTGCTATTTCTTCTCCATAGCTCAACCCTTGTCCTTCCATAATGAAAGGGACAGGTGTACTGGAGAAAAAGATGGAAAAAGTGGGAATGCTCAAAAGGGATACTTGGCTAAACTATAGCCGTTAAAGATGTGGATATGATTGTGGTAGGGGGACAGCGCAAGGTTTACCCACCTAAGAAAAGTCCCACGGGGGTTAGCCGTGCAGAAACCAGTCAACAAAGGAGGGACTATGGGCTTTTTGAACAGGTCCAGTATAAAGGCCCAAGTATAATGTTTGCAACAAAGAGGTTATACTGTTCCTATGGAACGAGAGACAATACACAGGGGATTCTTAACCGACTGATCTAGTAGAATCAAAGTAAGGAATCCATTATGTTGGATTATAATGCCCTCACACACCCTGTCGGGTGTCATGCTTCATCATTGGGCGGCTCCTCGTCGGGTCAGCGGTGCAATACCCGACGGGCTCCCTATAATAGGGGCACTTTATCAGAGATCTTTTTCCAAGCGCCGTCAGGTGAAGTGCGGGTGGGGGGCCTCATATGTGTAGATGTGTGTGAATGGTGATAGTGAATGTAAAATAGAGTAGGGGTACCTATGAAAACAACTTTAATCAGGGGGTCTCCTACCCTAGATAAAAACAAAAACTAAGGCGTGAAGCTGAGATTATATCTCAGTTAATGACGCTCTTATGAGTGATCGGTCAACATGTTTCTCGCCAAAAATGAATATTCAACAGGCGATTCGTCAGGACCAGGAGAATAACTATCTACAACTAAAAAATGAATTGAAGTTGTGGCAACATACTCACAACAACCATACGACTAAAAGGTCGAGTACCTGGTAGTGCAGGAACTTCCTAAGAAGAGAGAATACATCACAAGAATCAATGTAATGTGATAATGACTGACTTCTCAACAAATAGTCTGTGTTAAACTGTCTCTCGGTACATTAAAATGAGCATGAATCATTAAAACGCTGTGAAACCATTACATGTCACGGTGTCAAACGGTAAAAACATCAGGTGAACAAGCATCAAATTACACCCAATGTGACACACGTGGAGGTAACAGAACGAGCAGAAAAGAGGGTCTTACCCGCAAAAATGAACTGACCAGGCATCACAGTACCCGGTAGGTTTTACACATGAGGAGTTCCTCATGTACTGAAAACCAGCATGGAGAAGGAAGAAGAAGAAGAAACAACTAGCATGTCAACAAGGTATATAATTAAATAAACAATGGCACACTCGCTTGTATACACACATGACCTCCTGAGACCTGTCAAGTATGGTGATGAAACGACATCAGCTATCAATGTAGCGGTTAGGTGTGGGTCCACAAACTAAGAATATATATATATTTTTATAGTACAAAGTATTTATAAGTATGCACCTCAAAGGGCGTGGTGATTTACCAAGTGCGTGCTAAATGTTAATATGACTGCACTGTCACCCTCGTCAGCGTGCCTCCAATAAGGATCAGCGATACAGCTGAAAGTAAATTCTATCTGTTGTATCGAGGCACCGAAGAAAACAGTATCGGCCTAACTAAACTCGATTACTCTCATGCTAAAGTTACCCCCTACATCCTTAGAGCATCACTGGAAGTACTCACATTGGTGCTGTTCGCACGAGGGCTGCAGACCTACCCACTCCTGCCGGGTCCGGGTGGTAGAGTGGTGTAGGTCTATTGTGTATTTAAGTCTTTCCCTCGTTTCCGGGAGGCAGGAAGTGAGTGTAACAGACATGAGTGCATCGAACGCTAACCTCAATGGTGGCCATTTTGGAAAGAGGTAATTCGTGATAGAGATTTAGATGACTATGGCAGACATCTTAGAACAGTATCAATAGATGTAAGACTGTACAGAGACAACACTAGGGGATGTGGATCTGTCGTAAATATATGGACAAATTACTTGATTATGGGAGGAGGAAAATAAATGAAACAAGTATAGCAAGCGTTTAACAAAAAAAGTCGCCTACTTGGAGCATGATAATATAGGGAAAGAAGGGGATGACTACGGCAGACATCTTAGAATGGTGTCAAGGACAATTCAGAGTGCACGTTTAGGAGGTGTATCATGAGATATAGTGCGGGGATAACACATCCTGTTAGATGGAAAAGGTGCACAAGTAAAAACATGGAATAAGCGGCACTGTGTTGCGGTTGATGATATAGATCATCAGCTAGTCAAGCTACAGCATTAGTATAATATGACTACCGTATGTAAGCTGGTATTGGATCAAGGGACCACAGTATGTGAGCAGAAGTCAGATCGTCAGACCAAAAAATATATATGAGCCAAGACCTAAGTCTCAAATACGAAACCAACATGAATCTCATGTATTCTACGAAAAATACTGGAGTCTGTATAAAAATAAAGTTTATATTAAAATGAATATTGAAAAACCCTTTTAATAAGCAGGAGGGTATTTGAAAAATCATATCCTCAATGTGTTCCAAGGTATGTCATCGTTCAAACCCTGAGTGTGTAAGGACAAGCGATGTATCCATCTCTGTTCTTTCAAAAAGAGGGCATGCTTATTAATCCTCGTGAATGTTTCTAACACCAGCCATTTAATTGCATCAGGTGAGTGGTGTTTCTCAAGAAAGTGGGAACACATTTTCGTGTTGGATCTGTGACATCGAATGTTGCTCCGGTGTTCAGCAACACGGGTTTTGATGGTGCGAGTAGTCATCCCTATGTATTGCAAATTACAGGGACAGGTCAGCAGGTATATACAATTTGATGTGTTGCAATTAGTATGGGACCGTAATTCCCACGTAAAGCCATTTGAAAAAGTGATAGATTTGCATATGGTGGTGAAAGCACATGCTGTACAAGACCCACAGGGATAGTGGCCCTTAACCGGAGGTAAATCCCATAGGGTTCTTTGGACAGTTACTGCAACTGTCTTGGGTCTGGTGTTGATTAGCATGTCTCTCAAATTACGTGAGCGCTTAAAAGCAAAGCGCGGTAAATCCAGTGTCATATCACCAGTGTTAAGTATACCCCAATGTTTCTTGATTACTTTGCTTAGTCTGTTCGACCCGGGTGTGAAGGTGGTCACACACGTGATGGTATCACTAGGGATCTTAGTTCTCTGTTCTAAGAGTACTTCCCTGTTGTTGTTTCTGGCTCTTTTTCTACTCAGGGCAATACTTCTTGGGGGATAATCTCGTGCCACCAATTTGTTGGCCAGTATTTCTGATTCTTTTTTGTAGTCAGTAATTTAACTGCAATTACGTCTCACCCTTAGAAATTGTCCAAAGGGGAGGTTTTCTTTCAAGGACAAAGGATGGTGACTACTATACAGCAGCAGGCTATTGCGGTCAGTTGCTTTTCTGTACATAGTAGTAGATAAGCTGCCCTGTGTAAGTTTGATCATGAGATCCAAGAATGGTATCTGTTCCTGTGAGATGGTACTGGTGAATCTCAGATATGGATTCAATGTGTTGATCCATACACAGAACTGTTCACAAGATGTCAAATCACCTTTCCAGAAGACCAAAATGTCATCTATGAACCTCTTCCATAGGCAGATATTGGATCGGTATGGATTTGAATCATGGAGGATCAGTGTACCCTCAAAGGATGCCATGTAAAGACATGCTAAACTGGGAGCAAAGGTACTCCCCATGGAAGTACCTTGCTTTTGATGGTAAAGTTGCCCTTTGAATTCAAAAACGTTTTCAGTCAATGCCAACAACGCACATTCAAGGACAAAACTAGATGGTGTGCTAGAGTCCCAAGGTGTCAAATTCAATGCCTCCTCAATCACATCTAGGGTCGCTCTCTGTGGGATGTTAGTGTAGAGTGCCTCTACATCTAGGGTGATGAGGAGATCAATATCGCCTGTGTGTTGAAACTCAGAAATCAGGCGTAATACGTCAGTAGTGTCCTGTATGTAGGATGGTATTTGTCTCACTAACGGTTGTAGGAAATGATCACAAAATTGTGATAGAGGTTCAAGTATGGAATCAATTCCGGAAACAATAGGGCGTCCAGGTACTGGTGTAACTCCCTTGTGTATTTTAGGTAAAATATAGAAATAGGGGATCCTATGTTCTTTCTTCATGAGGAAGTCAGCCTCCTTCCTACTTATCCAGCCCTGGGTCTCTGCCTCAAAGATCAGTGCGGATATGGTTGTATTGAGGCGTGTCACTGGATTGGTGGTGATGGGGGTGTAATACCGCCGATCACTCAATTGTCTGAGACATTCGATGTCATAGTCAGTGGTTGCCATGATGACAGTAGCCCCGCCTTTGTCGGCTGGTTTGATAGTAATATTGATGTCATTGGACAGGGCAGAAATCGCAACCAACTCTTCGTCGGTGATGTTACAGTTACGTCTCGAGTTAGACTCCCTTTGAAGGTCCTTCAGGACAGCCTGTTCAAAGGTAATAACCTCATTAGGTACCATACCAGTATGGGGAGTAAAAGTTGCAGGATTATGTAGGCCAGAGTCGCAGATTTCCTGTGGGGGGTACCATGAAAGAAGGCTCTAAGGCGAACTTTGCGGAAAAAACGCTGAAGTTCGCACTGTTCTTTAAATTTGTCTACCCTAGGGGTCGGGACAAAACCTAGTCCCTTTTGTAGGACCCTGTGTTCAATCTCCGTCAAAGATTTGGGAGACAGATTAACAATCAGGTTTTCTTCTTGGTAACACTCTGGGTTTCCACTACTCGTTCTTGTGGTTCCTCCCAGTGTACCCTCTTGTCTTGCTGATTGTTTCTTCTTCGCCCGCGCCCTTTGCCCCAACCTCTGCCTAAAAAAGGTTGGCTCAGGCCTCCAGGGACAAAGGATTGTGGGCCAGGTATGCCAAAAGGTTGTGGGCCCTGAGGGAACATGGGGTATTGCCAATATGGTGGGCCCTGATAATGGGGTATAGGATATCCCTGAAAACCCTGGCGGCCCCTTCTCCTTGGGTAGTTATAGTTGCCGTTCTCTGTGCTCGAGTCACTGTTACTGGACGAGCCCCTCCTAGAGGAATTAGAACTGACGTCTGAGTCTGGGGGAACAAAATCCTGTTTCAGATAGGGATAGACTTTTTCTTTGTCAAATCTACGAATGTCTTTCTGTAGTTTGACTACTTTCTGTTTCATGAGGTATTCCTTATGTTCCATGATCTCATTGTTAAGTTCTGTAAGTTTCGTCTTGAAACTGGTCTGTGAGCTGGCACTTTTCAAAGTGCTTTCTGCTACCTGAATTCTTGATAAAAGTTCATCAGCCAGTCTCTTAGCTGTGTTAATTATCAGTATCAATAAATCTCGTGTGCACTTCCATGAAACTTGTGACCATTCTATTTTGAATGTGTCATCCTCAAGGAAGATGCGTGGAAAATCCTTGATAAGTAAACCATTGGGTGCTACATTGGCCCTCAGATATTCCGTCATGAGTGCCCCATGTAGGGTGATCCTGACCCATTCTCTTTTCATGGACGTCAGGGACAGCCAGTCATCCGACTGGCTCCCTGAAGCTGCACCTCCGTCTACTCCCAGAATGGAGGGTGCCCTCAATATCTCTGCTGCTATTTCTTCTCCATAGCTCAACCCTTGTCCTTCCATAATGAAAGGGACAGGTGTGCTGGAGAAAAAGATGGAAAAAGTGGGAATGCTCAATAGAACCGAGTCACAAGAAAACAGGGAAAAAAAATGCGCAAAAGAAGCGAAGGGGGCAGGGTAGAAACACCTTGACCCCCTAGGCCTGCTCAGGGGGTCCCACAAGGACCCCCTAGGCAGAAAAAAGCATTTTTTTAAAAAAAATCACGGCGGGATGCGCGCCGGATACGCGGATCCCGCCGTGATTTAAAAAAAATCGAAGCGCAGTCTCCAGCGCTTCGAGGGTATTTTGCCCCCGGGTGGGCCATGTCCCGGGGGCATGCGGGGGTGGGTTTATATTTTAGGGGGGCCTCTAAGGCTCCCCAAGCCCCGGGTACCGCCACCCCCGGGGCTTCAAATAAATAATGCTGGCGGGGGGGCACACGGCCCTCCGCAGCCCCAGGGACAGCCACCCCCGGGGCTATTTAAAAAAAAAATATAATAACCTGTTAGGGGGGGCTCCAGCCCCCCCACATGCCCCGGGGACCGCCACCTCCCTGGGGCACTAGTATTTAAATTCGGGGGTCCGTAATGGACCCCCGGCCCCGGGGATCACCACCTCCCCGGGGCTGTGCAATTGTTGGGAGGGGGGCCACGCGGCCCCCCTCCTGGAGCCTGTGGTGGCCCTGGGGACCGCCACCCCCCAGGGCCAGCTCCTGCAGTGTCCCGGGTGCCTACCCCCGGGACACTGCTGTTTGCAATGGCAGGACGGGAGCTGCGCGGCTCCCGTCCTGTCATTGCAAACTTGCTTGCTTCATTGAAGCGAGAGCAGGAAACCTGCTCTCGCTTCAATGAAGCAAAGCAGATTGCTTTTCCATAAGGGGAGCTGCATGCCAGCAGCTCCCTTATGGAAAAGCAATGCCGGCTCCCGCAGGACGCGGGAGCCGGCGGGACCGTGCAAGGATTGGGGACCCCCCATGGTCCCCAATGAGTGGCCAGGCCCCGGGGGATGGGGTCCCCAGGGCCATTAGTGGCCCGGGAGGGGGGCCACGTAGCCCCCCTCCCCAAAAAGAAAATAAAAAATAAAAAAACGTAAACGCCGATCTCGGGGGATGGGGTCCCCGGGGCCTTACATGGCCTGAGGAGGGGGGCCACGCAGCCCCCCTCCAAATATATATATTTTTTTAAAAAGAGGGCATGCCCAGGGGGATGGGGTCCCCGGGGCCAATAGAGGCCCAGGGAAGGGGGGCCACGCGGCCCCCTTCCCATTTAAAAAAAAAAAGAAAATCCTCAGGCCCCGGCGGAGGGGTCCCCGGGGCCAAAAGTGGCCAAGGGAAGGGGGGCCACGCAGCCCCCCTCCCATTAAAAAAAAAGGAAAGAAAAAAAAAAAGACCGGCATCGTGCCGGAGGCCCCGCCCCCTCCCTGCAGCAGTCTGCAAACGCGCCCCCTGGCGCGTTGTAAGAAGGGGAAGTAATTCCCCTTGAATACTGGGGGTCCCTGGGGGCCAACTAGCCCACCAGGAACCTCCAGTATGCGCCAGGGAGCTGCGTTGCAGAGAGGTGTTCAGAGGCCACGCCCCTTTTTACACCTCTCTGCAAAGCAGCTCTGTGGCGCTTTTTGGAGGTACATGGTGGGCTAGTTGGACCCCAGGGACCCTCATGATTCAAGGGGACTTAATCCCCCAACTTAAAACGCTCCACGGGGCGTGTTTGCACAGTGGTGAAGAGAGGGGACGGGGCCTGATGTGACAAGTTAGTTAGTTAGTTTTAATCCCCCTGCCCTATTATGTACTAGGGACTTACAGAGGAGGTCATGCTAATCACAGGGGTACCCCAACGCATAGTGTTCCCTAGTGTATGTAGGTGTTTTCACTGTATTCTAAGTGTCTTTTGCATAGCACTGGCTCTAGGCCTGGTTAGTCAGAGCCAGTTAACACCAGTACCCGTCTGAAAAAGTTGTGGGCACAGGATGATTTTGCAACAAGGCCTCTTTCTGCTCCTCTGTTGGTTCTTTCTGCACGTCTTGCTTCTTCCTGCACTTTTCTTCGTCTTTGTGGACTTCTGTTCCTTGTTTGTGCATTTCTTTTGCTTCTTTCTGTGCGTTTTTTCTTCTTTCTTCACATGTCCTACCTCTGTAGGCATAGTTAGAAATTAGCATTTAAAAACCTTTGAAATTCACTGAAAAAACCATAGGTTTCAGGCACGTTATAGTTAGAAATTAGCATTTAAAAAACCTTTGAAATTTACTGAAAAAACCATAGGTTTCAGGCACGTTATAGTTACAAATTAGCATTTAAAAAAACCTTAGAAATTCACTGAAAAAACCATAGGTTTTAGGGAAAGTTATAGTTAGTTGGACATTTCACTCGTACAAAACCATAGAAATTCCCCGTTATAGTTAGTTCAGCTAACTATAACTCTCGCCCCGCAATGCACTGCTGATGACGTCACATATTACATCACTCATGACATGGTCAGTGACATCACTGATGACATCACTGATGACATCTCAAATGACATCACTGATGACATCACTGATGACATCATCCATGTGATAATTTGATGCATCTTCTCACACCCTAATATAACCTTTGATACACCCACTCTAAATTACAGACTGCCATTCTCAAAACCATAGACACTCCAACACCAAAAACTAAATACCCACTCACTGATTCTTAGGTTTACACACACATCCACTCACTCACCCGTACAGTCACTCATACTTATGGTCACTCAGTACAGGACTATCATATGCACTCATACTATTAGATAGACACTAACACACCGCCACTCATCCATAGAGGTACTCATACACCTAGTCAGTCATGCAAATAATTAATCACACTCCCATTTACTCACCTATACAGTTATACACACCAGCTCACTTACTCATACAAATACTAGCACATTCTTACGCTCCTATGCAATCACTGATGCAAGCACAGTCATCCATATAGCCACTCTCACAATCACACACTCTCACTTATAGCCATTTATATACTCCAACACACATATATACTGCCTTTCACATATGTAGTTACTCACACATGTACCACTGAGATATACATTCAATCACTAACACACCCATACACACACTCACCCACCCATACAGTCCATCACAGACGCACTCTTGAAACCATGCACCCAGTGAATCACCCACTCACACATCTATGCACAGAGTCACACACACCCCACCCACACAAACACTCAGGCACCCATACAGATACTCAGACAACCAATCCATAACCCATATAGACACTCATGTAGCTAGTTACAACCCATGCAGCTGCTTACACAACAACAGACAGACGGATACAGACATTCACACAGTTTAGTCACTAACCCATGCATTCAGTAAGATACGTTTAATCACTCACTTATAGACTCAGTCACGCACCTACTAAATCATCCATTCAGACACTTATACACCCACTCGTTCTTCAATACGCCTTTTCCTATATATATTAAACATATTTAAACTTTACAGAAACACACAGTCACTGGATGATGTCATCAGTGATGTCATTTCAGATGTCATCAGTGATGTCATCAGTGATGTCACTGACCATGTCATGAGTGATGTAATATGTGTCGTCATCAGCAGTGCATTGCGGGGGCGCGAGTTATAGTTAGCTGAACTAACTATAACGGGGGAATTTCTATGGTTTTGTACGAGTGAAATGTCCAACTAACTATAACTTTCCCTAAAACCTATGGTTTTTTCAGTGAATTTCTAAGGTTTTTTAAATGCTAATTTCTAACTATAACGTGTCTGAAACCTATGTTTTTTTCAGTGAATTTCAAAGGTTTTTTAAATGCTAATTTCTAACTATAACGTGCCTGAAACCTATGGTTTTTTCAGTGAGTATATATATATACAGCTCCAAGATGTGTCCATCAGTTGAGTCGCACTCGGCCAGCAGCAGCAAGAGAACTCTCTTTCCATGGTATGGACGGATACCGCTTACAGCCATCAACAGCCTCCGTTTAGGTTTGCCTTGATGGACAGCCTTTGGAGCAGAATATATATATATATATATATTATTTTTTTTTCAAATCAAACAGAATTCACCTCTGCAGTTCTAGACAAATGCCTAAATCAGTTTGTGACCTGGATGACAGCTAGTAGCCTCAAGCTCAATGAAAATAATACCGAAAAACAGGTACGAGGGAAAGACTCATTGCTTTGTGGAGAATTGAATTGGCTAGTATCATTGTGAACCAAACCCTCCCCCAAGGAAGAAGTAAAAAGTCTTGGTGCTTGCCTCGACCAAGAACTTACTAAGGCCTCTCAAGCCAAGTAATTGACGGCCACCTGCTTTGGCCTCCTTCACACCCTCAGGGGAGTACTGAGATGGCTGCCTAAATCCACACGCAGAGCCATAGTTCAGGGCCTGATTTTGTCTCACCTTGACTATGGTAATTCTTTATATCTAGGCAGCTCCAAATTTGTCATAAATAGGCTTCAGAGGATACAAAATGCAGCAGTTTGCATGGTGCCGAACATCCTGAAGTTTCAATCAGTCACGGCAGAAAGATCCTCATTACACTGGCTTCCGGTGCTAAAGAGGATACAATTTAAAGTGCTCTGCCTGGCCTACAAAGCAATACACAAGAAAGGCTCTGCACTTATACAAAACCTATTGACATTCAATCAGCCTGCAAGACATCTGTGATCTGCCTCCCAGTTACATCTGATTGTCCCCAGATTCAAAAGAGCGAGAGCCGGAGGACGGTTCTTCGCTGTCCTAGCACCTAGGCTATGGAATGTTCTCCCTCTCCAAATTAGGAAAGCAGAATCCAAGCTTTCCTTTAGGAAACTGTTAAAAAACTTCTTTTCTGAATAAGTAGTTTCCTTTTCCCCTTCCTCTTCTAGCGCTGGGAAGCCCTATGTGGGTAGCTATGTGCTTTACAAATCTCGGAGAATAGAATAGAATAGAAGTACTTTGTAAATTCCACAAATAGAGTTGCTAACTCCAAAGAAAAGATGAATGTATGCTTTACAAATTAAAAAATGTCACCTTTTGAAATAATACCAACCTGGTGAATCCTGCATATTTCTGAGATTACACTTCCTGGGTGGTGAAAGCAAAAATTAAATATTATATGTTTTATTGTTTGATTAATTAAATCATTACAATATGTATAAAACCTTAAAACATTGATCAAACGTTTTGCCCTAAACTGCTCCCATCGTAATCAATAAAAGTGAAACTGTAGAATATTAATAATTAGATTAAAGTTCTCTTCTGGAGCAAGGTAGCCATCGTTTATGTGCTAGCAAAAATTGTGAGTAATGGCACAGCATCTTAGAGCACCCCTCTTCATGGAAGTCATCATTCTTGTAACGTGAGCTATTTTCTTTTTTCTGCGGCTGATAGAAGACTGGCGGAGTGTATTCTGTGCGACACTTGAAAAAAAGTTTTCAAAGAATGTGTGATATGTTTGTAAAAATAGTATATACAGACCCTTACTCCTGACACCGGAGCTGAGAGCTGCTGACTTGCTGGAAGAACAAAAAAATCACGTAATTATTTCCAGACTTCCTCAACTACAGTAGGTAAAAATCAAGTAAAAGTATAACTGTTAGTAAAAAAAAATCCACGTCAGTTAGTTGCCCGGCACTCCTCTTTAGGAGCTCTCGCTGGTTTTACGAAAGGATGCAAAAATAATACATGGTCTACTTTCTTTTTTTAAACATGTATTTTGCGGTGTCTTAAACACCATCCAATATTGTGTAGTACCTACCTGGAGGAAACGCACACTCCTCCTGTGAACGTTACACGGAAGGGGCTGCCAGCTGACCAATCGTTTCGTGTGCCAAACGCACGAAGAGCTCAGTGTCATAAAAATACATAAAAACAGCAAGGAACAAACAGGGGTGTCGGCACTGCGCAGGAAAGAGGAGTTAACAGAGAGGAATGAGGTAACACTGTCATGGCCGGAGCTTTGTATGTATTTTCATAAATGCAAAAAATGCAAACATATAGAGTTGCATATGTTTAGGGCGATTTGTAAAAGTGAGGCTGTGTCTATGTATGGGGGCGTGTGCAAATATTGAGGTGGGTGTATGCATCTGAACTGTTGAAGTGTTCATCATGAGTCTGTGTGAAGGGGCTTATATGTTTGTGTGTGGATTTTATAGTTGTAAAAATCTTTGTAATCGTTTTACCGCCAACGTAGACAGAGGCAAACAGAAAATACGGATTGACAGAAAAGAGACGGGTGAAAAGGAAAGCAAAAAAAAGAGACGGAACCAGCTTTGCAAAGGGGCAGCTGGAAATTATCTAGACAAAAGACGAGGGGGAAACCCGAGCAATCCAGGTAGAGAGAGTGAGGGTTCGAGAAAAGAATGAGGCGTTGCGGTTCCCTTTCTCCCTCTGGCCCCTCCTACCCGGGATGATCCCTCGCTTGTGGAAAAGGGAGAAGAAACGGTTTTGACGTGAAAGGGCAGGTTTTGGGATCAACTTCAGCTACACGAGTGCAAATTGTGAGATCAGGAAAAGCATTGTGTCATTCCTTCAGAGGAATGAATTTAAAAAAACGCTTCCGTGCGGCGCTGATTGACAGCATGCGCTGAGACCCGAGTATATAAGGGGAAAACGGGTTGGGGAGCCACTAGAAGCCCTGCCTTCATCTGGAGCGATTCTGGCGGGCTGCGATTGGGAGGGTTTCAGCGCTTCTTCACATCAGCTACGCTCTGACTTTTCGCTGGGATTTCACGTGGCGCGCGCACACACAAACATAAATCAGCTGCGGATCTTTTATATAAGGTAAGGATCACTCTTTTTTCAGCCGTGTTCCAATATTTTGGAAGTTTTATTATTTAAACCCCTTTGTGTGCCCTCTGATGGTAAAATCCTTGAAACCAACTGAGGATGGAATAAACGTCTGCTTCTTCGAAAAGTTTGCCACCTCCAAGGATCTCTTTGGAAAATTCCTTCTTGGGGCGTTTTGAGTTTCATAGGGCACAGTTCTGCGACCACTGCAGGCGAACGAATGCCCTCACATGCGAATGTTTAGAAGAACTGGACACATGGATAAAGACATTGCATCAGAGCCGGACTAAGAACCTAAAACAGCCCTGGCAAAAATGATAAAAAATTCAGCTCCCAGGACGTGCGCGCGCTAGAACCAGAGCAACCCTTTCAAGTTGGCGTCGGTTCGCGTAACGTGCACCACCACTCCTGGGGGCCGGTTCCGGCCTCAGTCCATGTGTCAAAACCAGCCTCCCAGGGGATTGCCGGTTTGCCCGGCTGCCAGTCCGGCCATGCATTGCATCATCTATTAGTGGAATTAATTACATAACTGAACATCGTCCTGCACGTATATGCTCGTTATAGACTGATGTGCTATTTCACTGACGAGTTATTGATTGGGATCGAGAGGGGGTCGATTATAATCGGTATGAAAAACAAATCGGTGGTTATTACTTCATGTAAATCGAAGGTTAAACTGCACTCGCTTAGGAAAACTGCCTGGAGTCTTTTTAAGTTTGTCAAGGGAAACCCATTGGTGTTTAATGGTTGCTACTTTGGAGTTTGGCTACAAAGAGGGACGGGGAGTCAGTGACTGTGAATCAGCGGTCGAACTGCATAAAGAAAACTATGGGAGCTGTGATCCTGGGTATAATGAGGGCGTGGTCAGCAAGTGTGGGGGCGGGATCACAGACGTGGCTAAAACGAATACAATATTCTATAACTTTTTTGTTGGCCTTTCACGAACAGGCAACTTAATATAACATGTAATGCACACACCTAAAAGGAAAAAATAAATGCAACTTGAAGTTACTTGTGGGAAATGCATTTTTCTGGTAGGACAGCTCGGTTGGTTACTGTTATCTCTTCAGCTGTCTGTGGTTGTAAGCGCATGCTCACTGATTTGAATCCTGGTCGCTGCACTGGGGAAGGAGTGATGTGTAATAAGCACATTTACATTTCTTTCAGGAAACAGGCCCTTAGAATGAAGGCTTGTTTCTTCTTTATCTGCCTCTCCTTTCTTTCAATTCATGGTAGAGGAGTTCTCTTCAGATTGCGGCAACTCAACAGTTCAGGAACGGTTGGTTTTTAAATAAAAAGGTTGGCAACTGTTTTGATCAAAGTAATACAACTTGGGAACGTTGTTCCGCCGTTGCCCTGTCCACTTTGATCTCTGCTGCTAGTTGTTGTCAGCTCTACGCAGGATGGTGTTTCTGCTGAGTGCTCAGACTCCTCAACACTGTTCTTGCCATGAACACATGTAGGTGCTCGCATGCACCTAGTGTGGTAGTGAGTCAAGGGGCCACATGGGCAGTCCACAGCAAGGGCGTAGTGAAGCACCTGCTATACCAGTTTTCGGGGGGGGGGGGTAGATTCACTTGCTCTTAATGGCCTATCTTAGACTTTGATCTGTGACCCCCAGGTGATGATAGAAGCTAATACATACTGCAGGAAAGAATTTAACTTGACAGAACTGTAACGTGGAGCAAAGGAGTACCTAGGGCCCAAAAACTTGACAGAATTAATGAGAAATGATGAAAATGGCAAATAAAAAAGTGGGAGGCTAATGGAGTGAGAAAACGAAAAATAATACAGGACATAACATTGTAACAATGTAAACAATTGATTAGAAAGAAAGGAAGCAGCATTGAAAGAAGTAAGAAAGGACTAAAGATGAAATAAAAGAAGGAAATAGGAAAGGAGGAGAGAAGGAGAATGGGAAAGACAGATGGAAAGTGAGAAAAGAAAGAAGGATGGAATGAATCAAGTATGTAGAGAAGGATGGTTACAATGAAAAGAAGGAACAAAGAAATAAAAAAACTAAATCTGGAAGAAGGAAAACAAGCTTAAAAACAGAATGAAATAACTGAAGAAAAATATGGAAATGATGAATTAGAGATGAAGGAAAAGGGCAGGAAGGAATGGCAATGAAAGGAATAAAAGAAGCAGAGAAAGGTAGAAAGAATTATAAAAGGGACAGAATAGTGAATGGAAAGGGAGAAGGATTGATATGAAAATGATAATAAAGGAAGACAAATTAATGAAGAATGACTGGAACTGGGGAAAAGTGGAAGGAAGGAAAGAAAATTAAATTAGAATATAAAGATGGACAGAAGATAGCAAGAAGGTGAGGCAGAATGAAAGAAGAATAGTAAGAAAGAAAAAAGTTTTGAAAGGATATGTGAAAGAGAAAAGAAAGAATGATATAAAGAAAGGGAAGAATGAATAACAGACAGAAAATAAAGGGGTGAAAAATGAAAGGGAAAAAGATGGAAAGAAGAAAAGAAAGATATAATGAAAAAAGGTTGTTTGGAAAATTCTTTTAAAATAGTGGATCATTTGAACCATTTTTTCCCCTGTGGAACAATTCCCACAGACCTTCATAGAAATGGTTGGGAACCCTCACTTTGGTCGCTTGTTCACTGCCATGTTGTTCAAAGTGGAGGATATTTTATTTTTCTGGCTGCTCCATTGGTCCAGAGCATGTTAGATTGTGTCAGATATGCTGTAAACGCATGGCTAGGGGAGTCTTGTTGCGTATATGTAACCAAACTCTTAGGGCCTAATTATGAGTTTGACGGTCCGACCGCATGACAGCCGTTGTGGCAGTTGGGAGAATGCCGCCAAGCCAGCGGCGTCCCGACTGCCGTATTACGATTACACCACCAGGCTGGCGGTGTTGTGTTGCCTGTGCCATGGCAGCAACATGTTTCAGCTCATAGACAGTCTGAAGCACCACTTGCACATATTGTGCACTGTGTACCATACACCATGTCGTGCATGGCACACATTGCATGTGCAACAGTGCAATAAGAGGGGGACACAACGTGTGCCCCCATGCACTTTTCCCAATGGGCAAAATCGCCCTGGGGCCCTGTTTGGGGCCACATCTCTGACTTTCCACCAACCTTTTCAGGGCGGGGTCCCGCCATGAATAGGTTGTAAAAAAGGCAGGTCATGATTGGGACGGCGGTGCTGGCATTGGATCTGCCTACCATCGCCTTCCCCACCACCGCTGCAGTGGGATCTGGCAGTGGCACCGGTCTTGTGGCAGTCCGACCGCCATGCTCATAATCGGGCAGTTGGACCACCGAGGAGGTGGGGGTCAGACCAACACAGCGAGTACAGCGGTCTTCGGACCGCTGTGCTCGTAATCCGGTCCTTATTCTCAATAGGCATGAGGGACCATGGCGTGGGGTAAATGCATCAGGTTCAAGGGACATGCAGTAGCTTAGAGTGGTACGAAAGCCTACCCTCAACGAGCATGTGGTACCTTAGTATGGTATGATGGCGGTCTAGTCAAGGAACAGAGGAAGTTCAGTGTGTTGTGCATGCCTTCCTTAGACTCGAAGGGCATGAAGTGCCTCAGTGCGCATGAGTGCTCCAGTCTCAAGGGGCCTGAGCGTGGGATTAATTCCTTAGGCACAAGGGGCAAGGGTGTTTTAGGATGGCATGAATGTAGTCAGGCTGAAGAGGTATAAGGAGGTGAGGCCAGATTTCCTTAGACTCAAGAAGCATGAGGCATCTTGGCAGAGCATGAATGCCTTCTATTCAAAAGGCGTGGGTACTTCCGTATGGTGTAAATGCGGACAGTGCATTCAAGGGGCATTAAGTACCTCAGCATATCATGAATACCTTTGGCGCCAGCCTCAGCATGGCATGAATGCGACATGCTGGAGGGTTTGGTGTATGTCTGCGTGGCATTACTATACGGCTCACTTGTGACAAACATTTGCTTGCAAACAAAGTGGTGGGAATTGGCACCTTCAGAGAGGGTTGGTGTGACGTCGATTCAGGTCAGGGTCTTTGTCTTGCTCTGTGTGACCTGATCAGATGCCGGAATCCGCGGCCGGACAAACATTTCCAGCATGGACTTGTATGCAGTGGGATGATATGCCTTTGAACGCTGGCGCTCATTGTGTCTGCTGCATTCATTCCTCACGCAGGCAGACGTGCGATAGCAGTGTGCCCGCAGGCGGTCAGGGGAGCTCATGCGCAGGAGCTCTCGGTGCGAGAGGAGCCCTGCCGGACCGCTAGTCTTGTACATTGTATCTACTATTTGTAACCTGCGTGGATGCCGACCTGTCTCTCATAATTCACGTGTGACTTACAAACGAATTTGTGATTTTTCAAAACTTTACAACTACCCTGTTTATGCAAGTAGACCGGATTCAAGCGACCACAGAAGCAGATTTTGTGCGGCGCAAAACTGATTTAAAAGGCTCAAGAGGTAGTGGGGTGCTATGTGCAGCTGGGAAGGGGTGTATTATTTACACAGCTGGCATTGTGTTCGGCAAATGTACAGCTTCCAGTCCCAATCCGAGTGCGTTCCTGGTTTTAATTTCAGCATTGTAATCTGTCCTCGCTCTCCAATGGTGATTCTTTGTGTGACTAATGCTATGTTTGCTTTCTGTGCAGGAGTTATGCTACAGAGGAGCGGTCTGTTTTGGCTGCCTGTTTTCCTGAGTCTATTGGCTTCTTCGCACGCTCAAGGTAATTCCCAGAACAGCGCGTGTTATTTCCAATAGTCTGCACACTCTGGAGGCCAGCGACGCATAGCACACTTGCTGAGACAGCAGAGCGGGGTCACGGCATAGTTAACGCAAACCATAACTCACATATTTTGCAGCCTAGCCTAATGTCATTTACTAATCAAACCCAGATGTTGCCTGGGCGGCTTTAGAGTGCAGAATACCACCGTGGCTGCATATAGACTGTCAGTACATCCATAAATGGATTTTTTTTTTGTTTTTTTGCAGTTTTATATAGCACGAGCTGGAGCTCTTTACATGAGCACCGGTTACTTTTTTTTTTTTTTAAATTTTCGCTACAGGACATTAAGTGATTTGCCTAGAATCACAGGATGGTGAGCTGACACCGAGACTCGAACCTGGTTTCCAGTTCCAAAGTCGGCAGTTCAGGCCCTAAGGCCACATCCTCTCCCACATCCTAACCACGATCCTGTTTTCAGAAAGCGATAGTTTTACTATTGTGTGACTGTCGGCAGTGTCGCACTGGGACAGAAAATAGGCTTGGGAAACAAAATAAAAGTGGCCCCATTAGTAAATTAGATAGCTAAGAAAAGTGCCCCACGTTCGCAAATTGGAAAAGTTGTGAACTTGTAAAGATATGCTGTAAATGTATTTTGCAAAGTACAGGAGACAGCGTGGATTTGAGTTTGCTGCAGGCAACGTTATCGGGAAAATCAACACTAAAAACTCTGCCCAGCAGACCATAAAATAAGCCAACAAACAGCCAAAAGACCGGCCCACACACTGTGCTCTCAGACCAGCCCCTCGGACACCGTCTGATTGCCCTCTGGGGAGGGCCCTGGAATTTTGTCATTCTAGGCTTTTTCCCATAATTATGGTTTTGCCGCATTTGCCAAATAATCCATCACCTGCTGCATAATCTCAATTTTTACAAAGAAAAATATTTCTAGCTCAAACGGATCAAAATTTACTAAAAACATGGTGATATGGGCTTGCACAAAGTGGAGTTCCCTTTGTAAGTGTTAACTGGTCATCTTTATATTGCTTTTTCTGTACTTTGTTGTTAAACTGGTACTAATGAGGTTAAATCTCAACACAGAGCAGTTATACTCAAAGTAAGGGGGGGGGGAATGTGGCCCTCTTGACCTTTACATGCGGCCCCCTGGTCAACAGCAGCACTGGGCTCCTATTTTCTTAACTCAGCACTAACATTGAGAAATAAGTTAAAATAACATGCAATCCTTTATTTAAAGGTTAATTGAAGTTAAAGAAAGGAAGTAGCTAGGTTATTCTGCGCCACTTAATTTTAGAAACATCTTTATTTTTAAAGACTTTGCAGCAAAAGTGTAAAAATATGATAAGGTCTCTTTCAAAGTTCAAAAGCGTATTTCATTAACATGTAAAACCGTTTCACCTAAGTACATCACATTAAATCAGTGCATTGAGAAGTATTTTGTTTCAAAAGTGATACTTTTCAAACACAAATTTATAAACATTCATTCTTCCTCCCACCCTGACATCAATGTGTTTAGACTGGATTCGTATTATACATGAACAACATTATAGTTTATTAAATCAAACACAGGAGAAGGTTTTGAACAATGCACATCCTGAAGTCATGTATTTCGACTTCCTTTTATAAGTTATAATGAAGAAAAAGGAGGTAAACTGAAATAAAACATTTGCCTAGGATCACACAATTCGGTAAAGTGGGGAAGCAGGGATTAATCACAGGTTTTCTGGTTTCACATTGTGCAATTCAATCACAAGATGTGTATGCTTTGCTTCCCGTACACCCACCTTACTGGCACCACCCCCTCGGAGCACCCTACTCCTGACCACCATCCTACTGGCATCAATACGGCCCTTGGTCACATTACAGACAACACTTTTTAGCCACTGGGAAAATGTTTGTGAGTACCCATGGCCCAGACAGTATTACCATGTGAAAAACTAACAAATATTGAAGTAATAGTATCAAAAATGTGCCTCGTTTTGCCACATAATTTGCCTTCTCTTGCTGCTTCATTTAGTCAACCGTGTGGCATACTTTGGTGCTCCCCTACTGCATAATTCAAGTGGCCCTGTTTATGGGCTAGTCAGACCCTGACTGCCGTTTAAGATATTTCTAATTTTAAGGGAGCAGCAAAACAGGTTGTGACATCTCTAATATATGCATGTAACTCTGACAGTATTTGAAGAAAAAGAAATTAAGATCACCCAAATACATAAGACAACTAATTTTCTATTGAAAATCATGATTCGATTGTTGAAATGAAGCAAATGTGCGTTTCATGGATGTACCCTTGTTATGTAAAGCCTGGCGTGATGGTGTTTGTTCCTAGAAAAAGAATGCACTGAAACGCATTATGCCAAGGCGGTGGTTCAAGCCTTGGCCATCAGATCACAGGCTAGGATTCTTGCCAATGTGATAACTCATGATGGCCATTCATAAAATGAAGCAAACGCGCGCTTTTGATGGCAGCAATTTCGACCTCCTAAAAAGGCGCCCAGAGGAAAAGTGTGGGCGCGGTATGAGGTCATCCGGACCGTCCAACACATGCACCCTAGGGCATTGTGCGCCACTGCTGCAATTCTCATGATAGTCACAGGATGGTCTGCGCTGTCCCCTTACCGATAGGAACCCTTTATCGCCATATATATTTCCCCACCCACTATTCTTTATTTGCCTTGGCGCACGCACATCCATTTTAATTTTGTGGGGGAAGTGATAGGTGTCTGAGTCTGACGGCCGTGGAACCAGCGAGAGAAAAGGCAAACATACGTTGCTTAAAACAGTAATTATAAGATGACACGTTTGTATCGCAATGAGAAATTTGCTGATGGCTGCCAAAATGAATGCCAGAGAATAAACGATAGTCGTTTTAGTCACCTGTGGTTTTCCACCGATGCCTATTTGTGTGCACGAGAACTGTCACATTGTACTGTAGAATACTCTGCGTGCCTTGACATTAAAAGTGACGGTTGTTTTTTAAGTATTTAATTGTCAGTGTGCATCAGGACATTCATTTATCTTCTTGGGTTCCAAGATTAATGAGACAAACTAGTAATGCCACCGTTAACTATCACATCATGTCCCTTTTAAGATTGTAAAAGGTGTAAAAGTTTATGCAAAGGTGGTGGTAATAGCCACATAGTGTAAGCAGCGTGTTGGAATACACTGAACCTGAACCCAAGCCAGAGGGCAGACCCAAATTACACCCACTTCAGGAAAGTCTCGAAATCGGATTTGTCCGTTTCTCTTGCGACTAAAATCCACACACTTTGGGCCAGCGACCGGGACAAGCCTTTTATGGATTTAGCACAAATCCCCTGCAACCCCCCCCCCCCATCCTTACATGGTACATACGATAGTCATAGCGCTATCAAGTAATCAAAAGGTGACATTCAGCACTTTATTTAACCATCGAACATATACCCATATATTTCATGGCGTTAAAAACCAATCATGCTTTTGACAGTGGCACATTTTCTATTCCTCCGATACTACTATGTCCCCGTCTTAATGATGCAGGTGATGCAAAACACCTCCATAATGAAACGAGAAACATTCGTATTCTTTCCTAGCATACATCACGGTGAAACAAAGTGCACCCGTTGATAGGAAGAGAAAATAGTTTCCCATTAAAGAGGATGGCAAACTTTCTCGCATCCTAGGTCGCCTTAATTAAGCGATATTTAACACTATCAAGAAGTATTTTTTAATGAGAATTTATTTGAACTTGAATCTGAAAGCATGTTTCCCTAAAAGTTCGACATTGCAATCACACTCTATAGTGTAACTTCACAGGACACACATTTAAGTCTTGTGTTGCAATATGAGAGATACATTTATCAGGTCTTCCACTGCACTATCATGTTTTCTCACATCAATTGCCTTCCACCTACTTGCCCAAGTTGATAAAGTAACCTTTAAAGAATCATTTGCACTTGTCTTTCTTCTTTTTAAGTTTCTATTTTCCTACCATTTCCAGATGGCGAAAAAGAAGATGAGACTACCTTCGACTTATTCGAAGTCAGTAACATAAACAGGAAGACTGTGGGAGCAAAACTATTTCGAGGCCAAGACCTCAACTCCCCAGCATACCGTTTCGTTCGCTTTGATCACATACCCCCTGTAAAGAAGGATGAACTCAAAAGGATTATTTATCTGATGCAACAGAATGAGGGGTTCATACTTACAGCCTGCGTGAAGCAGGACAGAAAATCTAGGGGTACTATTGTGGCTTTGGAGGGCCCGGAGCTCACCCAGAGGCAGTTTGAGCTTGTTTCCAATGGAAGAGCCAACACCATGGACCTTATATACTGGATAGATGGCTCCCAAAATATGATATCCTTGGAGGATGTGGATATCGCTGACTCTCAATGGAAAAATATAACCATACAAGTGACGGCAGATAGTTACAATCTCTACATTGGCTGCGACCTCATTGATAGTTTCCCCTTGGAGGAACCGTTCTATGATCAGCTGATTGCTGACAACAGTCGGATGTATGTGGCAAAAGGGTCCATTAGAGAGAACCATTTCCGGGTAAGTAATCAAGAAGATGTCTAATTAAGGCTATGCTAAAAGAGCTACTGTGAGAGGAGAGGAAGCAGAATGCTATCTAGTAATGTGTAAAAGTATATTGTGAACAAGTATTGAGTTTGCTTATACAGGAAACATTGATTTAACTAAAGAGACAAAGTTAATAACACCTTATCAAGATTATATCACTCACCTAGAAGCCTTTGTGAGGCAGTTGATGGATTGTGTTGAAAGGTTATTATTTTAAGTTTCTAAGCATAACTTGGAGAAAGTATTGAGCGAGTCAGTTTGGCCTGAAGTCTTACTCAATATCCAGATTCATAGACTGCTATGATGACCTAAAGTGAGAAGAGCACATAGGTGCCATTATGAGAGCCATGAGTCCAGTATGGTGCAGAGCTCCACTTTTCTTTAGTCACGATGAAAACTCTGAGGTGCAGAGTAAATCAAGATGCAGAGTCATTGTGATCTTAAGATTGGGTGTAACACCACCCCAGAATGGTCTTCATTCATCGAATAGAATGCAATAAAATGTTGTTTCCCAAATCAAGGCACAGATGACTTTACTTTTGAATCTTACTCAAGTGATTTGCATCTAGGTCGGTTAAAATCAAGAAGTCATTAACCAAATATCACATTTTATCTCAGAATAAACTCCAGGCTCAAACAAGCTGCCTATATCAATTGACAGTCTCCATAATATGCTACAAATAGTGATATCTTTGGGGGTGGTGCTATTAATATACAGTGTGTTATGCTGCATAATAGTTGATGACTTGCAGCACTTTGGAGGCCATCAAAGCAGAGTTAGCACATGAGGAGCCGAGTCTATCTCTGGCAGTCAGACAGAAAGAGCTTAGTTGAATTAGTAGAGGGATGTCTCTTTTGCTGGTGTGTGTCTGAAGACTTTAATTTGTGGAAATAGAGTTTTAAATGGCTTTCTGAATGGGAGGTGTCATTCCTTTTTCTTAGGGTTATTAAATACTGAAGTATTGGTAGACAGTTCAGCCTCCATTCTCCAAGCTTTGGGTGCTTAATTCATAGTTTGTGGCAGGAGTTTGTTGCTTGGATATGAATTTACCTTGAAGAATTGAAAGGCAAGAGGCGTTTGTCAAACCAGGAACAAGTTGGTTTAATTAAACGCAGCAGCCAGGAGAGCAGCAACAGAGGCATGTCTGAAGACTGTCAATGTACAGAGGTTTTGGCCAGCATTATATACAGTTCTTGAAGTACAACAAACCGATTACACACTCTTGTAAAGCACGTATATCTGGGCCTAGTCATGATCCATAAATTCAACCATCTGATAAGGGGACACAGGTGGCTCTCGATTTTGTGGAGACCTAATGTGGGCCAGTATGTATGTGTTCAGATGTTCGGTGTGGGGAGCGCGTGATCACTGCATGTAGTGTGCATGCTGTGTTCTGATTGTCTGAGGGTTCCTAACTACATGTGACATCTGACTTTGTAGTATTTTGGGAACGTGCAGCCCTTTGGTCAAACATTTTTTATTGGGGCCAATCTCCCCAGACCTTTTGTGGTGTAGCTGCCTATCTGTCTGATCAATCTGGGTTTCCCTGTTTGGCATTTGTCTTCGGGCTAAGTGTAACCCCACCTGTGACCTATCAATTGGTAGACTTGGATTTGGGTCACAGGGTCTGTCTGACTGCGTGTCTCTGACTTGAGGTTGATGGGCAGGTCATCTCAGGTGGATTTGACAGCAATGATACGAGTTCGTTATTACGTGTACATATAACAAGGTGGTCATTCATACTGCATTTACCGTCATTCTCATTATTATGCATGCATTTGTCATGGCGTACATCAACATAATTACTGGAATTCACATTGTTATGTGTACATATATTATGGCATACATTGATATCGCATTCACCGGTATTGACATTATTTGCATATATATTATGGCGTACATTGACAACACATTCACCAATATTAACATTCCCCCTCTAGTTGAATTTTCAACTACATTGTTCTTCTCATATGTCATGACAAGTACATTATTTGAGGCTGGGTGTGTTTCTGTTGTGTCTGCTATCCTTTCTCTAGCTATTTGCATCCTACCTAATTTGAGGACTGCATTTTTACAGCAATAAACCCCCACTTGTAGGAGGCCACACAATAGTAGTACAAAAATGACAACCAGAAGCAATGACGTGCACAGTTTGGTCAACCACAGGGGGTATCCTGGAAAAACTATGAAACCAGTCCTGCTCCGGAGCACCTCCCTCCTTCATGTTGGCTTGTTTAGGATGCAGTGCTTGGATGGCGAGAGCGTGTGAAAAGCAGCGAGTCTCTTGAGATCCCCAATGCTGCCCGGCGCAAGGTCACCTTTAATCCACTTTGGATTCACTATCTAAAATAACGAGGCAGGCGCTGGAAGCTGGAAGGCAAGAAAAAGGTTTATTACTCTTAGAGGAGACCACGTCAACTGCTGACACCAGGATGTCTTCAGGGAGGTGTTCTACTGGCAATGCTTTTGGCTCTTCCTTTTATACAGGTTCTACACAATGTATTTGTTTCATTTATCATGGTTACAAGCTTGGAGTCTCCGCCCCGGGCAGGTTGTCACACAAGCCCGACATTGTTTCATCAGCATGGTTACACAAGCCCAACATTGTTTCATCAACATGGTTACACAAGCCCAACATTAACTCTCCTCCCGCCCAGGTCAAAAACAAACAATTTAATTGCAGCTGGACCTTGCTTCAGGGTCTAAACACAAGTGAGACCGGCCAGATCTAAGAGTCCGTTCTGTTGATAAAAACAGGTCCCATTGTTGGCAAAAACAAGTCTTGCTGTGTGCAGTGCAATAAACCATGCTTGCAAGAGTCTGTTTGGTATTTGTAACCTGTTTGTGCAGGGATGAGAGGAAAGACGAGTTTGAGGCAGCAGGTGATGTTGATGTTTGTCGTGGAAATAGTTTATAGCCCCCAGCACACATATCAGGTTTGGTCAGAGAGTCAGAAGGCTGCTAGAGGACAGGGTGAAATGAAGGTGACCAACAGAGTACAAAATGGCTGTGGTCAATCAGAATGACTGTAGTTTATGTGCACGTAGGAACTTTCATCAGACAAGATGGCGCAGAATGTTCATGATTGTTGTTTTGTTCTTAACAGTCGCCCTTTGAACATAACTAGCCATCTTGTCAGTCTATTTCGATCTCCATAATGTCCTGTATTTCTTGTTCATACATTACTCTCATTTTTGTTAACTGAGTGTCCATATTCTTAGGGCGCAAGGCACTTATGCAAAGAGAACACAAAGGTGGTATACAGTGTACACCCAAACAGCAACCACATATTGCCAATACTGGGACCAAGAGAAACATTGATATTTTCCAACCCCAGTCCTTCAAGATGCCCCAAAGCCAACTTCCAATTGTCCAAGTCTCTGATCCTTGATGAATTTCTGAAGACAGTCTGTGGAGATGTTCGATTGCTTCATAGACAGAGGGTGAATTATCAGGGATGTATATGCAGCAACTGGCACCAATGATGCAACATGCTCCTCCACGATCCGCTAGTACCACGTCCAAGACCATGCGGTTTTGTAGGGCCACCAGACGGACCGCTTGAAGCTCGGCAGTGTTGTTGGTGAGGATGGCAGCTGTGACGTTCAGGGCGGTTTCTACCGCTTGAGACAGATGTCTGATGGCTCGGCTGTTTGCCATCGGACCCCATAGCGGGACGAGCCCTTTTGCTGCGTCAATGAACTGTGATGCGGCAGAGTCTGCTTGATCAGTGTCTCTAGAACGCTTTTCTCGATGATGCTCTGCAGGGGCTGTGTAGGTCGGTGGCAAAACAAAAGCGATGTAGCACGTGCCCCCCAGTTTCTTGGGAGCCAGGTGTAGGCTTTGGTTCCACAGACAAAGTACATATTGGGTGATGCAACAAATGCTGGAGGGTTGGCAGTGTTCAAAGTCCTTACAATGTTACAAGTGCTGTGACCCACATTCTTAGTCCCACAGCCTTCAATGCATACAAGGCCAGAGACGTTCACCACAGATAGGGCCACAGTCAGTGTTGCAGCAGTTCTTTTCTTCAGGTAGGAAAATGTGGCTCTGACAGGATTATTGAACACTTGTATTTCCACTCGTTCTTTGGAGGGGACATTCATTGGGAATGTCGTATTGGAGGTGTGAGGGCAAAGGGAGCTGCTGTTCTTCCTGTTTGGTTTAGCCAGAACTCGTTGTAGAACTGAGCGATTGTCCCATCGGAAGTGGCATTGTCTTTGTAACTTTCTTGTAGGAGCATCATCCAGGCAAGGCAAGATCCATGAACAGAAAAGGGTGAAGGGATGAAAGGGATGGAATGTTCAGTGGCATGTGGTAGCAGCCCACAGACCCAACAGTTAGTGGCATTGGTGGCAAAATTGTGCTGGTGCAGCATCTGTACGAAAGAATTATTCCAGAATTCTTTGCGTCGTTCTCGGAGATGTGGCGGTAGTGATACCAGGTAGTGTTCTTTCTTTGTGATTGGTTGCATGGTTGGTGACAATGTTCTGTATGCAGGTGCATTCTCTTCAATGATCCAGAGTGTGACCATTAGTAGGAGGCAGGTGAGAAATGCAGCTACAAGTGCAATTGTCTTTGTACTGTGCAGTTCAAAAGTCTTGGTGTCTTTGCGGTGGCTTTGCAGGTGTTCCGTTTCTTCCATCATCTTCGAGGAGCTCACCAACTGTTAGGACCACAGACTTTTGTCTGGTGTTTTTCCTGGTAGCGTTGTTTGGCTGTGCTACCGATCTGAGACTCTGACTCAGTTAGTGGCCTGGTTGTTGGAGCTCCCCTTTTGTCGATCTTAGGTTGTACCCTTCCTTGGATGGCACCGTGGGGTCGGGAAATTCAGACAGTTGGAGGGTGTCTTCTTGTGGGTAGCAACTCAGAGCTGGTCGGTCTTTTGCAGTACTTCCTCTTGCACCTCCACCTCTTCACAGGTTGCCAGCGTTGGAGGGACTTTCTTGCAGTGGTGGGCGTGCAGCCAATTTCTTTTTCCTTCCACTCGGAGGGCAGTTCGAGTGGTGATCAAGACTTGCCAGGGGCCCGTCCACCTGGGCTCCAGATTCTTCGTTCTTTGGAAGTTGCGAACTAGGATGAAGTCCCCAGGCTTTATCACATGTCCTGGGCCCCTGGATACGCCAGGCAAGGCTTGCTGCACCTGTTGGTGGATAATTGTTAGCTCGTTTGTCAATTTATGCAGATAGTCTGACATTAATATGTTCGGGACATCGTTAATGGAGGTGGGTCTTGGTGCCGCCCAAATGTTCATAGGCCTGCCGAAGACCATTTCATACGGGGTCAGTCTGTGTTTGGTCGGGGTGGAGCGCATTGATAGCAATGCCAATGGAAGGGCGTCGGGCCATTTCAACCCGGTTGTGGCAACTATTTTGGCTAGCTTTAGTTTCAATGTTGCATTGTGTCTCTCTACCAGGCCCGCTGATTGGGGGTGGAAGACGGCATGGAATTTTTGTTTTACCCCCAACCCTTTCAGTATGTTCTGTATCACTTGGCTACGAAGTGTGGGCCGTTGTCGCTCCATAAAATTCTGCAAAGGCCGTACCGGGAAGAATTCTTTCAACAATACTTTTGCAGTGGCTATGGCAGTATTGTCGCGGGTGGGATATGCCTCCACCCATTTGCTAAAAGCGCACACAACCACCAGGACATATTTTAGACCATGGCATCTCTCTAGTTGGATGTAATCCATTTGAAGGACTTCAAAGGGGTGATCAGGGACTCCAAACCCTCCCGTGGTACTACTGTCCCTTTCCCTGGGTTGTGTTGTAGGCATACTATACATTGTTGTACTAGGCGCTTTGCAGATTCTGTTATCTTGACATTATGCCATACTCTTGTGATTAGTTCAGTCATGGGGGTGGAGCCTATGTGTGCTGGTAAATGTGCCATGGTCAATATGGGGATGAGGTAGGCATTGGGTAACAGCCTTTTATTTCCGTCTTTAGTTCTCCAGCAATCTTCCTCGTGTTTTAGTCCCACCTTTTCCCACTCGGTCAATTCGTCTTGTGTGCCTGTAGTCTGTATGTCCCTTACAGTGGTCCTAGCATCAGTCCATTGTTCAGCTTGTGTCCTGGTCACATACATTTGTGTCATAGTTCTGTCTTCTGCTGTGGCTCGGGCAGTAACGTCTGCTAGCGCATTTCCCTGTCCAATGAGATCTGTCACTTTCCTATGTGCTTGGCATTTTATCACTGCTAGCTTTTTGGGGAGGAGGACTGCTTCCGTCAAGGCGGAGACTAAATCTCCATGCAGGATGGGTGTACCGTGTGAAGTCAGGAACCCTCTTTCTTTCCATAGAATCCCGAAATGGTGAACCACCCCGAAGGCGTATTGGCTGTCGGTGTATATGTTAACTGTCGTGCCAGCTGCTAAAATACATGCTCGTGTGAGGGCAATGAGTTCTGCTGCCTGGGCGGAACGTTGGGCAATACGGGCTGTTTCTAGAATGGTTCGGGCTGTGGTGACAGCGTATGCAGCTGAGGTGGTGCCGCCGGGGAGTTTGATGCACGAACCATCAACCCATAGTTCTCCATCTGGCTCTAGAAAGGCGGTGTCTCTGAGGTCTACTCTACTTTTTGTTTGTTCATCGGTTAGTGTCACACAGTCGTGTAGTGGAGCCACGTTAGGATCGTTCTCGGGTAGGGGTAACAGCGTGGCTGGATTGAGGGTGGTGCATCGCTTTAGGGTAATGTGCGGTGCTAGCAGGGTCAACTCATATCCTGTCACTCGGGTGCTAGTCAAGTGTTGGGTTTTGGTCTGGTTCAGTAGTGTGTCGACTGCATGGGGTACTAAAACAGTGACTGGATTGGAGAGCACTATTCCTTCGCTCTGGCGTATTGATACTGCTGCAGCTGCCACAGCGCGCAGGCACGCTGGCAGTGCTCTGGCTAATGGATCGAGGGTGGCAGAAAAATATGCACAAGGGTGTTGTTTGTGACCAATTGATTGTGTTAGGACAGACAATGCACATCCCTCCCTTTCGTGTGTGTAGAGGAAGAATGGTTTGGAGTAATCTGGGGTTCCTAGGACAGGTGCTGAGCAAAGGGTATTGCGTAGTTCTTTAAAGGCTGTCTGGCATTCGGGGTCCAGGGGAGAGGTGAGGGGATGTCCTTAGCTAGGAGGGAGAGAAGGGGTTTGACAATGAGGCTAAAGTTCGGTAACCACTGTCTGCAAAACGAGGTGAGGCCTATCAAAGAGCGGACTTGCTTCTGATTTTTGGGGACAGGGGTGCCTAGAATTGTCTGGATCCTGTCAGGCGTGAGTTTTCTCCCTTCTTTTGATAAAAGGTGACCCAAATAGGTCACTTGTGATTTACAGAACTGCAGTTTCTTTCGGGAGACCTTGTGACCATTCTCAGCAAGGAAATGGAGTAGTTTGATGGTGGCTGTGACGGCTATTGGTATGGTGTCTGCTGCTAGAAGGATGTCGTCTACATATTGTATTAGTGCCACTCCATCTGGCAATTGTATGGCGTCCAACTGTCTTTTAAGCGCCTGGCTATAGATACTTGGGCTCTCAGTGTACCCCTGAGGTGCTCTACAAAATCTATACGAACGGGAATTTAGGGTAAATCCAAAAAGATAGCGGCTGTCCTCGTGTATAGGTATGGAAAAGAAGGCGTTCTTGAGGTCGATCACAGTGAAGGTGGTGGCAGTGGAGGGGATTAAAGTCAAAATTGTCGTGATGTCGGAAACTACTGGGTATTGTGGTACTACGATTTTGTTTACCTCCCGCAGGTCAATGATGAAGCGGTAGGCTTTCCCATCTCCCTCTCCCTGTCTCTTTACAATCGGTAGTATGGGACTGTTACAAATGTTGCTCACTACTTCCTCTACCACCCCTGCCTCTACCAAAGAGTGTATGATCTCTGTTAGTGCTTTCTTACCCTCTGGCGATATTTTGTACTGCGGTACCTTCGGTAGGGTTGCGTCCTGTCGTATTGTTACGTGTACTGGGTCAATCATCATTCGTCCTACGTCTGAATCAGCCCTAGCCCATAAGTGTGATGGCAAAGTGTCCAGTAGGGATGTGTCAGTCTCAGAGATGGAAAACATGTGCTGAAAAGGGTTCTCTCTATGGCGTTGGGGGTTGTCATACAGGATGACACGCACTCCGTCTGGTGAGCATCTGATAGTCGCATGGAAGTGTTTCAAAAGGTCGAGGCCCATAATGGCGTCTGGGGTGTTAGATGAGAGGAGGAATGTCGTTTCGACGCCATTGCTGTCAAGATTAAAAGGGATGGGTCGGGACAAAGGGTTGGTGGAGGGCGTACCGTCAAATCCTATTGAGGTCACATGTGAGCCTGACAAGGGTGCCCTTGGAATCAGTCGTTTGGATAGTGCACTACGTGTTGCTCCTGTGTCTACCAAAAATGGCGACCTTGTGCCCAGGACCTCAGCGGTAACATAAGGGCCTTGCTGATCAACGCAGAGCTCGACTGGATCCCTTCCTTGCCTCTGGCTGTCCTATGCAAAGTCGTACGTATTGTCATAATCTGTCTGTTGGTACTGATTCTGTCTGGGATGGTCAAATGCGTTCCCTCTTCCTGGCCTTTCCTCGCTTGCTTCACTCGCGCACCTCTCTTCCACGTCCTCTTCCTCTCTGTCCACTTGCTATTTCCCTCGCCCCTCTGCCCCTAGCAGCTCCTAACAAAGCCGGGCATTGGGATTTCCAGTGTCCATATTCTTTGCAAAATGCACATTGATCCTGTCCTAGGTCTTGGCGTCCTACATATGATGTAGATGGATTGTTCCTAGGTGGCTGTACTCTAGGGGTATTCTGCTGGTTTCCTCCCCTATATTGCTCCCCTCCTGTATTCGCCCCCTGGAGTTGTGCTATCATTACCCTTTCCTTCAAGTCCTTCTTTTTCCTTTCTGTAGCCCTGTCATTTTAGTTTCTCTGATGCTCGTAGTACTGGGCCATTTGGAGAATGGCCGTTGGTTTAGATGCTGCCCAACTACTTTCGCTGGCTTGTAGTTTCTGGGATACATCTGGCAGTAATCCTTTGATGTAGTTCTGCACAAATAAGTGGTGTCCGGTTGCGGTGGACATGTCTTGTCCACTGTAATCAGAGAACACAGTTTCAAATCTGGAGAAGTACTCTGAGACGTCCTCTTGTGGTTTCTGGCGGCATGCGGTTACTATGGACCAGTCTATCTTTTCTCTGGGATCAGCGTTTTCACTTTCTGCACTATTTTGCCAGGGAGGTCTAATATTGCTTTAACTGGTTTTTGACCAGGGTTCCGCTGTTTATCTAGTGTGTCGAGTTGTTCCCAGGTATGACCAAACAGTTCGGTATGGTCTACTTTCCTAACCTGTTTCCACACATCTGCTGGCAAACATAACCCGAAGAACAAGTCTATGTCGGCAAGTGTCATTATTGTTGATCCCAGAGCGGTACCTAGCTCGGTGTAAAAGGCGGTGGGGTTCTTTCATAAATCCGGCAAAGATTTACGGAAGGTCAGGATGTCCTGTCTGTCCCATGGCTGATACACCCAATTGTAGACCACCCTTCCTCTAGCGTCTTGATGGTTTATATAGTCATTAGTCCCTTGTCCTCTAGGAGGTACCCAGTAAGGGGCAGCTTCTTTTATTGGCATCATGCTATCTGTTTTTTCCACTGGGGGTCCTGCTACCTTAGTTGTCCTGTCCCTATCTATCTGTCCTTGTTCTATGAGGTGACGCAATACTTCTAGTGTGGATGAAAATAGTTCTGCAACTTCGTTGTCGCCTTCATCTCCGATGTCTACCTTCCTGTAGAGAGCCACTAATCGCTCGGGCCCTACGTCTTGGTACTTCTCTTCATATGCAGTAAGGGTGTGGTAACAGAGACGTACAATAAAGTATCGTTTGCGGTTTTCAACATAGGAGTCGCATATGTCTGTTACGTGTTCTTCTGTTTCTTTCCTATCTATGAGGGTTTTAACTATTTTATCAATGCCTGCTCGCTCATTTTTACTTAATCGCGGGACCCTGGGCGCTCCTATTTCCTTGGTTCCTACCTCTACTACTGCCTCCTTTGATGAGGCATTTGGTGTGGGTGGCTCGGTGGGAGCAGAGGCGGTGGAGACTGAGGCGATCGTGCCATCTCCAGCTATACTTTGGGGGTCCTGGCGTTGTACTACGGGATGAGTAGGGGCATAAGGGGGTGGCATGTATATCATTGGGGGACCTAACAATAAATCATCATCTACCCCCTGTTTTGCTGGTAACTCGGGGTAAAGAGTTAAGGGCGTTCTAACAGGGCATTGACCTGATATTTTTGATTCCTGTTCCTTTTTATCGATTTCCTTTTCCTTTAGTTCTTCTTCTAACTTTTTACAGGCTTGGTAAGCTGATTTTCGCGTTTCTTTATCTTGTCTAGCTTCGTCTCTTTTCTTTCGTTGAGCTGCCTCTTTTCGCCATAAACCAAAACTATCAAACATGGCTGGTCTAGCTTTCTTTTGTGGAGAGCTAATTCTAACGTTTCTATTTTAGCGGGATCGAAAGATCCCGTCAGTGGCCACTGATTTACCCGGTCCTTCCTAGTGTACTTATGCCATAGTTTGCTATAAGCTACGGTGGCTAATCCATATTTTACGTACATGTCCTTGTTAGGGTGCCTTCCAGAGGTGCCGGATGACTGACCTCTAACAAACGGTCCGGTCCAAAACAATCAAACAATCTAGAGAAAACAGGCATGACGTATTTAGCGGTCAAAATGAATATCTCAATTAATGTTAGACAAAAGTCTGCACTACCTGTCCTTCGCTGTCTGCAAAGAGAGAATATTCCTATTCTACGTTGTTTGCAAGCAGGGAATGTCTCAAATAACTCAAAAAGGAATACTAGTATTTCTATCAATCAATCAATTTAAGTCATGTTTTCTCACGACCTTTACCCGGACCGTATGGACAGTTCTTCGTATTCCCCTTCCAGCGCCTGGTTGTCCTCTTACTCCAACAATCAATGCGGCGTTCCTGTAAGGCCCCAGTCAGGACCGCAGGTCACTCGAGAGAGGTCCGTTCGGAACCGGTGAAGTTCAGTCGATTGGCAGCCAGACGAGGGTCTCTTTCTGGCAGGTGCACTCCAATCATTTAGTCGTTCACTCCGTCGTTAGGACCTCTCTACTGGACCCACGTGTCTCTGATGGGCCCCCCGTTGGGTGGCCAATTTGTGAAAAGCAGCGAGTCTCCTGAGATCCCCAATGCTGCCCGGCGCAAGGTCACCTTTAATCCACTTTGGATTCACTATCTAAAATAACGAGGCAGGCGCTGGAAGCTGGAAGGCAAGAAAAAGGTTTATTACTCTTAGAGGAGACCACGTCAACTGCTGACACCAGGATGTCTTCAGGGAGGTGTTCTACTGGCAATGCTTTTGGCTCTTCCTTTTATACAGGTTCTACACAATGTATTTGTTTCATTTATCATGGTTACAAGCTTGGAGTCTCCGCCCCGGGCAGGTTGTCACACAAGCCCGACATTGTTTTATCAGCATGGTTACACAAGCCCAACATTGTTTCATCAACATGGTTACACAAGCCCAACATTAACTCTCCTCCCGCCCAGGTCAAAAACAGACAATTTAATTGCAGCTGGACCTTGCTTCAGGGTCTAAACACAAGTGAGACCGGCCAGATCTAAGAGTCCGTTCTGTTGATAAAAACAGGTCCCATTGTTGGCAAAAACAAGTCTTGCTGTGTGCAGTGCAATAAACCATGCTTGCAAGAGTCTGTTTGGTATTTGTAACCTGTTTGTGCAGGGATGAGAGGAAAGACGAGTTTGAGGCAGCAGGTGATGTTGATGTTTGTCGTGGAAATAGTTTATAGCCCCCAGCACACATATCAGGTTTGGTCAGAGAGTCAGAAAGCTGCTAGAGGACAGGGTGAAATGAAGGTGACCAACAGAGTACAAAATGGCTGTGGTCAATCAGAATGACTGTAGTTTATGTGCACGTAGGAACTTTCATCAGACAAGATGGCGCAGAATGTTCATGATTGTCGTTTTGTTCTTAACAAGCGAGAGTTCAGTTTTTGAGATCATTTCCAGGAATAAACATGCAACAGGAAGTACCAATCTCGGCACACACTCCACCCTCCATGACGGTCATCAAGTCCAACAGATACAGATGTTGCATCACCATGAGGCAGATGGCTCTTAGTTCTTCCGTGGTAGCATTTAGGCCGAGCTCAGTGTCGTTAATCATCTTCAGTAGTGCCCACCTGTTATCTTCAACCAGTGGGTGTTTTCTTTTGTTTGCACAGTGAAGAAAGCTATGGACCCTCCTGCGTTCACTTGAGTGTCAGAAAACAGACTGAATTCTACCAGAATGTCCTTGTACTGAGCCCAGACAAAATAGTCAGCAGTTCTTCTTCAAGCCTGATGCAACAGAGTTGTTTTCTTCTGTAGCGGAAGTTAGAACAACTGAGACAGATCTTCTCCAGGGATGACCAGCGTAGGAGTGCGTATGGTCATGAGGGTGCTGAGGCCCTGCCACCTGGGGACGAGCAGTGCATATGCAAAGTCTTCACATCGCCAGTAGTAATCCATCAATGTGGAGTTGCTCCATTGCAGGTCTGGTATGTGCAGTATAGCTTCACAATTTTCATTGGTACCGAGCAATATTGTTTCTTTGCCTCTGAAACACAAAGAATACAGTGTAAGATTCTGTACAATTAGGGGTTGCCCCTTCCCTTCCAACAATGTGTACCTATTTATTTCGGTATCCCAGATTTTCTGGCATGAGGTATCTGTGCTGGTGCTTGACCCCCTCCCATGGGACGCATTTTCTCTAGCGTCATCGAGGTAAATGGACCTGCACTGGAATTCCATATCAGGGGCCCATTTGTCATTAAGAAAGGCTGCCCAAATATGTTAAATTCAACCCTGGGACCAAAGATGAAGGCTGGATCAGACGTATTTTTGCAATGATGTGGTGGTTTTGTTACATCTAAGAACCTCTTTTCTACGAAGTCTCGGGGTCAAACTGTGTCATCCCCTATTGTGCCCCTTCTGCGCATCCTATTTAGCTCAGTTTGAATGTAGCTATGTTCGGTAAAAAGGTATAGTGCTGTGGGGTTGGTCTCATACCGGGTGATGTTTACTACTGCCCTATAGGGTTCTACTCTATTGGGTTGTATATTGACCCTAATCCTACACATGTAGAGGTGGATGAAACATTTTACTTTTTTGGGGGCTATCTCTTGGGATAAGTAAAGCCTATCTGAGCCTATGGCGTGGGGTATCAGCGAACAAATATAACATGACCTGTTCGTGGCTTGGGTGCCCACGGTGGTCATGTGCTGAAGCCATGTGTTGTGTATGAGTGCGCTGTGTAGTGCGTGAGGAATACTAGTGTTTGGTTCAGTCTAAGAGTAAGTGTAGTGGGAGAGGTCCCTACGCAAGCGCTTCAAGAATGTCGAGGTAGGCTCCATGAAACTAGGCAGATTTCCTGCTTCGGAGGGGCGCAAGAGCACCCATGCTAGCAAGAGAGTGTACAAAAATACATAAATACATAACTTTGAAAATATTCATAGGTCTTGGGATGGTCTCCAGGAGAAATGTCTGCCGTCTGGGTACCAAGGGGTCTCTTAGCTTGATGCAGTGCAAAAAATAGTCTGTTTGTAAAAAAGTGTCCATAAAGGCAGCTTGCAGTCTGTGTTCCTGAACAATTGGGCCTTGTTGAAGTCCTTTTGGGAGTTTCGGCTGATGGGGTGGCGGGCTGCTGTAACTATGGTGCACATGCGGCTCGATTGCTGACCTGTTTGGATAAGAGCAGTGGGTTGTAGGTTAGCTTGGAAAAAACAAATATTGTTCTACAGTTTTTGGAAAATTCCTGTGCCTCCATTTTTGGGGTATATTCGGTAGCTTCACTATGTGTGAAGCTTGTTAGTGGGGTGCTGGAAGGAAGTGGCAATTTGTTTAGGGAATGATGAGGTTAGGTTGCCTTAGGGTTATTTTGTGAGTACTTTGGTCCCCCCGCTATGGCAGGGGACAGTACTTTACTTTGCTGGCTGCTTCCTTTAAATGTGTGTGTGTGTGTGTTTCATTTTTATCGGTGTGTAAAGTATCCTTTTGACCTGCATGTGCATTGTGCAATGTGAAGGGAAGTGGATGTGTAATGATTTTATGGGGTTTTGTGGGTAATGGCAATGTTTCCATTGCCACACACTTGTCTCTTGTCTCTGCACGTGGCGTGTAATTAGGTTCTCCCACATGAAGTTGGGTGACTGGGTTAAGCCCTTTTTCTGGAAAGTTCCATTTTACTAGGCTACCTTTGTGCTTCTTTGTGCTGGTTCTATTGGGCGTTTACCTATAATTTTGGGCAATGCTTCTTCTAAACTATTATACTGGAGGTAGTCATGGAGTTGTTCGTGGCCCCTCTGTGGCTGTGCAGGGGAGTGACCGGGATTGTGCTTATTTGCTGTACTTTTGACAAGAGTCGGGAACACGGTTAGGACTCCTTGTGATCGGCCTGATATGGGTAATGCTAATGGCCATGATGGATTTTCTCTACAGACTGGGTGTCATGCGATTGCTTGCTTTGGAGTTTTGAGGACAACCCTGTCCTAGGTGTGTGGGAATCCTGGCTCCTGACACTGGAACGTCTGCCTCATTTTGGAACTGCAAGGTTCCCTCCTTTCGGTGAAAACCCTGGGGTTGTTGAGACCTACAGAGCTCGTCCAAGGTTGGATTTGGACAAGTGGACCTGGGTGCCAGTTTTTATCACCATTCGGGGGCCACCCCACCCCCTCATCGGACTGTCTCCCTCCGGGGGCATGGCCAGCGAACCAAGCCCCAGAGGATCGACAGCAGAGAGAGACCCAGGCCCCTGTGGGCACCTGGATGGTGAATGCTAGCGCGGATTCACGCTCGACATAGTTTACTGCTGCCCTAAAGTTGTTTGCAAATGTAGGTAAGGAAATTTATCTGGAAAGGGTATGAAGGGAATATGTCATGTTGGGGGGTGATTTTGGACTTACTGCGTGTTTGCATTCTGTGATTGTGCAAGGGCATTGCCTCCCCAGACAGCCGCCCCTCCCTGCTGTGGCTGCGGCTGTGGCTCTGGTCCTTGCTGGGCTGGGCTCCCTGTCTGCTGTGGCTGTTGCCATGTGCTCAACCAACCACCCAGCCTCTGCTGCAGTGGGGTGGCTGTTGCCTGATTTCCCTGAGGCTGATTGTATGATGCATTTGCATTGCTTCGGGCTTGAATTTGGAGATGGGTATTCTGTGGGGTCTGTCCCAGGATTATCCCTCCCTGCTTGTGATATTTTTTAGGCAACAATAGTTGGTCCTGAGGTTTCCTCTGTAACAATGGTGGCACTCTCTGAGATCTGGTGCTTGCCAGCCTCTCTGCCCTTTGGTGCTAGCACTCTGTTGGAACCTTCTGAGGTTCTGCGATTGAGTCTTCTTCAAGCCAGGTGCCACTTGCACGCTTATGGCCACTGCAACCCTCTTGAGTGCGGTCTCACCCTGTTCTTGGTCATTCCAAGGAGGGCACTGTGTGGGGGTCTGGATGCCCTGGGATTTTCCCCGTGTGACAGGTGGAACACCTCCTTGGGGTGTTATTCCATTAGTCCGGCATGTCAAATTTCCTACAGAGGTCACTCGTCTGGGTACCGTACTTGGTAACAGGTATGGGCCCTCCGGCCTGGGGAACTCACCACATGGCACACAGCCACCTCGTCTGAGCCACTTTCTCACTTGTGGAGGTGCCAGGATGGTGACAGAGGCTGAGCTGGCTAACCCTAGGGGTGCTCACAGTCTAGTTGCTCCCTCCATTGTCCATATGCGCCTTGGGCTGACGCCCAACCTAGCTTTGGAGGATTCAGTAGGCATTTGTGTGTCGTGGACTTCTGCCTCCTGCTCCTTCCGCACCTTACATTCTATCCTTTTGGCAGTTTTTACCAAGAGATGGTGTGAACAACCTGCCTACTGCTGAGCTAATTTGCATAGCTCTAAGAGGCTTACCGTATATTCCAGGACTATCCCCTTGAAGGGGGCTCGATGGACTGGGATCACCCTGGCTGGCGTCCACGTGGCTTGGGAACGGTTTGCTGGCTTGTGCTATAGGATTGAGGTTCCAGGGGAAGATCAGACTATAATCCCTTTCTCAGTGAACTGGATGGACATTCTTAGCTTGGACAGTAGGTCTTGTCCTAGTATATTGTTCGGGAGGAAGGATAATACAACAATTGTTCCCTTATTCCATTCTCCCCTACTTCCAGCTCTAGTGGTTCTGTGAGGGGGAGCTCGGCCACCGAACCCAAGATTCATTGTATTTTGGCAGTGGTTTTTGATATAGGGTTGCTCCTTCCTGCAAGCATGACATTGCCACCTCTTTATCCACCAGGAAGTGGTATGGTGTCTTGCTTATTAATATCATAACTATGGTGCCCTCCTCAAAACAATCCGGAGCAGATAGTGGGGTGAGTGCGTCTTTGGGTATCTTGGTGGCCTCTGGCATGTGTTACCTGTTTTTTCCCTGGGTTGGTGGGACCCGCCCTGCACTCTCGCCCTTGCTGTCTTACTTAACATCACTAGTCCTGTAGTTGTGTAGGTTGTGAGTTGGGGCCACCCTGAAGTGGGCCTATAAATTAAACAGAGCCATTCTTCCAGCCCTCTCTTGACCTACTTATCTGGTCTGAATTAGGCCTGGGCAGAGTTTGCGGAGTTCCGTGTAGCGGAACTCCGCGAAGTGACCAAAAAACTCTGGCAAGCTACGCGGAGTTCCATGAACGGCGGAATGTGTTACCTTGCGCTGTTCACACAGATTTTTAGCGCCAGGTGTTTGTCCTGTGCTGTAAAATCAGCACAAATGGCATCACACGCAGCACAAGATGGCGCTGCTTCTTTCTGCCACTCGAGTAGAAGGTTCAGTTAAGCGGCAGCTTCCTCAACGAGAACAGAAGGTTTCTCATCGTGAGCAGTAGCGACCATCCGTGACCGCCCGCGTTGAGAAATCTCGCTGGGAAGCGGTCTAGCTTTGGATTTTCCTTGCTTGTGCTTACCAACTTACCATTGGGGAGCGCGAGCAAGGAAAAAACTCCACTAAGCGGACCAGAGTTTTTCAGAACTCTGCAAGCGGAGTTCACCGCTCAGGCCTAGTCTGCATGTTTGCTCTTCTATATTCTATTATGTTTGTTTTGAATGTTCTCCCCTCAGGCCAGGGGAATGAGTATGCCTTGGTATGTGCATGCCACTCGCGTCAGTGTTTCTCTAGCTTTCTAGCCTGTGTGGGGAATCTAGTTTGCATGTGGTCTAGCGGTGACTTCATGGTGAGTTAGGAAACTTTTTAAAAGAGTTTTCAAACATTTGACTTTCTCTAGTTTAAATAATTCCAAATTCTACTCTACATGTGGTAGGAAAAGTGTTTACATGGGTTGTGCCAGCAGTAATTACTGGTTATGAGGAAAATGATGCAACATAAGAACACTTAAGAGTAGACAAAGGCAATGCAATTAAATAATAACCTGTAAGAAAGTGCCATGGTTAGTTCAGAACAATACGAGACGCTTTTTAGCAGCAGAATATCAAATATGGAGCACTGGCTTGTGGGGAAAAATGGTTACTATTTCATAGACGCATAAACTTACTACCAGGGCATAACATTTCAACATAAAGTACAACTGCAAAATTTAACAGCACCACAATATCAACAATGCATACATTGAAAACCTTAAATAAAAATAGAACAGAAAAAATCTGCAGAGAAAATGGAGCTAAGTGAGCTCAATAGTCCTTCAGTATCAGCTCGGGGACAAAAATAGCAACAATTTGTGCAGAGAAGAAGTAACAACCTGACCATTATCGGTCTTCCCTGGCCAGACACAAACTACATCTTATTCACCACAGTCCGATTTTTACCCTACCGTCCAAATTGCACCCTATATCACACCCAGGGATCATGCGTATCATCTGTGTGACGCTCACTGGTCCAAGCGAAAAAACCCACCTCTTCACTTCTTTCAAACACTGTCAGTGTTAAGAAACTGATAGTTCCTAAGAAAACTCCGTTATAGTAAAAAATAAGATCAAGGTGGTGACCCTTTATCACACCCAGGGCCTATGTGTACCATCTGTATTACGCTCAGTGGTGAAAGTGAAGAAAATAAAAAAGCAACCCTATATTACACCCTGGGCGTATGCGTACCATCTGTGCCACACCCAGCAGTCCAAGCGAACTAAACTATAAACTACCTTCACCTTATCTAGCGTGCTGACTAAGAAAAAAGTGATCTACGTGCTTGTCCGAGTTTGACACGTGCCACAATCTGGGACGAAGGATCAGATGTAGTCTCTTACCCTGTGACGGCAGCCTCAGGACGGACCTCTGCTTTTAATAAATTATGCCGTCTGCTCACAGATCTTGTTGCGCAGATGTGAATCCATTCGGGCAGGGGTTCATGTCCTTTGACAGCAGTCGGGCTCGATAAACCAATCTCTCCTGGCTGGCTCTTCAAAATGTTGCTTGGATATATGATATGATATTTACCTTGAAAAAATGAAAAGACAAGAGGCATTGGAAACAGAGGAAAAATGGGTTTAATTATCGCAGTGGCTTGGAGAGCAGCAATAGACGCGTGTCTGAAGACTATCTCGATGTACAGAGACTTTGTTCGGCATTGTATACAGTTCTTGAAGTACAATAAATCTATTGTACATTCTTGTAGAGCACGCACATCTGGGCCTAGTCAAGAACCTTAAATTCAACCATCTGATAAGGGGGCACAGGTAGCTCTCAGCTTTGTGGAGACCTAATGTGGGCCAGTGTGTATGTGTCCAGCTGTTTGGCATGGGGAGCGCGTGATCACTGCGTGTAGTGTGCATGCTGTGTTCTGATTGGCTGTGTGTTCCTAACTACATGTGGCCTCTGACTTTTTGATATTTTGGGAATGCACGCCCCTTTGGCCAAACGCCTTTTATTGTGGCCAACCTCTTCGGACCCTTGGTGGTGTAGGTGCCTATCTGTGGGATCGATCTAGGTTTTCCCTGTTCGCCCGTTTGTCTGTGGGCTAAGTGTAATCCCACCTGTCACGTATCAATCGGCAGGCTTGGGTTTGGGTCGCAGGGCCTGCATGACCATGTATCTCTGACTCACGGTTGATGGGGAGGTCATCTCGGGTGGATTTGACAGCAATGATACAAGTTCGTTCTTACGTGTACATATAACATGGCAGTCATTAATATTGCATTTACCAGCGTTCTCATTATTATGTGTACATTTGTCATGGCGTACATCAACATCTTATTTACCGGAATTGACGTTGTTATGTGTACATATATTATGGAGTACATTGACATTGCATTCACTGATATTAACAAATTCCAATTGTCTAATGGTGGGTGTACCCTAGAATTATTTTGCTCTGATTGGATTAATATAATTGGTACTGCAGGCTTTAAGTATATTTTATTGTATTCACAAAGACATGTGGTAGGAATAATGATTGAATGGGATCCCATGGTTTGAGAATGGACTTTGTTTTGCAGTGTTCATGAAGGCAGTGAGGAGAATGTTTCCGTAATAAACATTAGGTAAAATAAAAGCTCTGATCAGTCTACTTTTTATTGAAGACTTTGACAGTATTGTGATCAGAAAGTGTCAGCAGTAGTTTACACCAGTTGTGCAAGATGACATTTGAATGATGTTTTGTTGTGAATACAATGCCTAATCTGCACTATTTGAGTTCTGATTAGAAGGGGACCAGGAGAGACAACCCAACACATATCACTTGGATGGAATATGATGACGATTCATTAATAAATGTTTCCATATTTTAATCTTTTGCTGTAAAACCTCTTTTTTTACCTATGCCTGTATTGTCATCAAGTAGTGGAATCTCTGTTACATCTTGGCAAGCAACACACTTCTGATTCTTTTGTCCAATAAGAGCACAGCTATGTGTCATTAGTATGTTTAAGTTTGTCTTGAATTATCTGATGACATCAGTTGTGGTCCCACAGTAATATTTAACATGTTGCTGAGACAACTGATCTTGGAGTAAGATTTAGAACTACTGCATTTGCTTTTTAAATTGTTAATTTGTTAAATTTAACAATGTAACAATTAAATGGTTAAAGACAAGTGTCATGCTTACCAGAAACTTTTATCTATGTTCCTAGTTGTTTTAGGATTACACCATGGCAAATATTGTCAAACGTCATTCTCACATTCATCAGTGTACTACAACTCTACTATCCAAAGACCCCAGGAGGCTTTCCCTAACACCCAGAATGGTGTGCTTATTGCCAAGCTCATGTCTCAACTCTATCTGATTGCTCTGCGAGGGCCAGGTTTTAAAGGTGGATGGGTAACAAAAGACAACCTCCGATATCTGTAGGAAATGCAAATTCAAACAGCTGAATTTGTTCCACCATAAGGGTACTGTGGCAGTGGAAATTCCACTGTTGGATTCGTTTCCGGATTCCTCTCTTGTCCTTGAAATCAAACGACTTTTCATTAACACCCAACTTTAAGGGTTCCTAAAATGGCTTTTCATTTATACCTGGTCTTGCTATGGCTTGAAGTCCTCTCTTTTTTACAGTATGGAATTGGTTAAGATGGGTCATGACAGGCTGGATATTGATAGTTAAGAGTTTGTTTTAGAAGGGAGTGATGTTGGCATGCTGAGGGCTTGATGTTCTATTTGATTTGGGAAGCATTAGTATATATTTTAGATGAAAATTGTTTAGGGAGAACTAGGAAGGTCCCCGGAGCTGTTGTGGTGGTAAGGATCTAGTGTAGTCAAGGAATGCCTTGCTGTGTTTATGAGTTTGCTAGTTTTGCTTAGGTAATACATTGAACGTTGCCTAATGTAAGCCACATTTTTATAACTGTATGCTTAAGAATGCACATACCCTAAGAGAGTTGTCAATTCATATTTGGTGGGAGTTTATGCTGTCCAGTAACATAAGCTTGAGCTTTCGCTGATACTTTGAATGGGGTGATCTATGGTCAAAACTCTGCTTTTGGCAATGGCAATGCCATTTAATGAGGAGTGTTAAGGAAAATTATAAAACAAATAGTTACGATGATTGAATTAGAACCTCAATAAAACATTCAGAGAAATTGGTGAAATCTCAATGGATTTCTTTAAACATGTGAAAAAAGCCTAAGATAACAATGCCATTGACTTTGACAGAAAATGTGCTGCACAAGTTTAGGCACTGTCTTTCAAAGTACTAATGCAGGGATTATAGGATTTTACATGGAATTTGAGAAACTAGCATCGTTTTCCAAAGGCAAGCTTAATCATTTTGAATTTGTAAATATAAATAATTGAGTATAAGCCCTTAAGGTGTAGACGTAGACAGGAGTAGTACCTGGTTTTGAGAGCACTTTCCTCGTGTGACTGGCCAGTTTAAAAGAATGTGAAACACTGCTGACAGCTTGTTGAATGACAGTCACCTCTAGGTAGGTAATTATCACATTTTTCTGAGTTTTACTATATATCTGTCAGAGAGGGCCGAAATTAAAACAGTTTTGCACACCCATTTGTTACTTAGGTGCTGAAAAACAATTTCCAATGCTCGATGGATAGAATCCGATTTTTTTTAAATTTGCTTATGTAAATTGAACTTATGACAGTGGAGGTATGCTAATATGGATAATCACCCATCATTAAAAATTTGGGGTCACAAGCAGAAAGTGTTTGTGCCTAACCCTGTCAAATGCAGTAAATACCCTCAAAGATCTACATTTGTGAAAATTCCAAACCATGTGCACAATGTCTCATACAAATGAAGACCTGTGAATGCAAGGAATAAGATAGCTGTGCAAAGAGGTAAAGGAAAGGCTTTACCACCATGAAATTGAAGGTCCAGAAGAAAACATTTCTTCATGGGGAAAATTGTTTCAGTCTGAGGAAGAAGTTAGCTGTGGAAATGCACATCTCTACATTGCTTGACAATGCAGATTTATCAATTCGAGTACTATTTGCAAAGTTGGAGTAAACTTGCATACCCATGACTGTCATAGATTTCTAGGAGTAATCCGGGATTCCTTATAAATCCGATAAAAGTCAGAAACTTATTACAAACAAAAACCTACAGATGTAGATCTCTAACTATTCTAACCCCAAATTTGTGAAGGGGTGCCTGAAGGAGAAAATTTAAAATGCCTGCCTGCCATCAGCAGGATTGTGACCAAATGCCACATTATGCCCAGTTTGTCCATCATATTTTGGATCCTTAACATACCATGAATTGTTTGCTCATTGTCGATAAGTGATTATTTTTCACAGTCAATTTAATTTCAAACACGGGAGTTCCTTTTTCAAACTTGTGTGGCCTCTCCTCAACCCAGTTTCAGCAAAAAGCAAATTTACAGCGATTCTAACAGTGGCTGATTTAATTTTCTGTTGATCAATGATGCAGTGCCTTCAAGTGTAGTTTTTGTCGCCAAATAAACAACATATTACAATGAACTGCAGTACACACACTTTATAGAATTAAATTGGCCTTTCTTTTGGGAGAGTAGATAGGCTGAAATCAATATTGCCCAACCACAGACAATTGAAGCAATCGGGATTAGCAACGTATGTTACATCTTTCATTAATGAGTCTTTTTTTTAACCAATTTATGTGAACATAAAAGAAAGGCACAGAGAACACCCCCCCCCCACACACTTTAATTAATGCAAAGTTCAGTGCTTTCAACATCATCAATTAATCACAGCTCCAGATTTGGTTATAGGTTCCTGCATCTGATAACCAAAAGAGGCCAGAAAGAACTTCAATCAGACATTATAAATGTACCCTTGAGTGAAAGATCATTAAAGTTACCAGGACATTAGTTTACCCACCACCCAGCTCCCCTGTATATGAAGAATGTGCCCTGCCCGAAACTCATGACTGATTAGTTATTTGAATGACAAAATAAAAGACATGTGGCACAGACTGTGTCCCCAACGCATACATTGTTTGGTGTATGATCTTTTGCAATAGGAATTGAATGTATGTGATTTTAGGGAGTATCCCCCAATAAAAGCTAGTATCAGAGTGGACTCTATTCCCACTATGATTTAATGTGTTGAAGTTTCATTACTTGTCTTTGAGAGTTGCATCTTTATGTACCAAAGATACTCATTGACGGACACAAACTTGTACGAACTGTAAACATCACATTTGCAGATTATATGCCAATGTAATGCCAGTTTGTCTCTTGCCCTTTAATGAGCAACTTGGCATTCTCAGGTCTCCAAAGATTGCTGCCTTTTCTCTTCAGCTTGTTCAGAAACATCTCTTAAGTACCAACATACAAATGCTCACTTGTTCTAGATGAAATCCACAGAGAAATAATTAACATTTTTCTGTCAAAAGCATCATAAAGAATACACAAGATTTGAGGACTGCAAATATGATCAATTTATGTTAAATTCTTTTGTTTTAGTTTACTGTTGATAAAATTAGCATGAACTTCCCATAAAAGAATTATTATTTTTGTCAATTTCCATCTAAAATAAACATCTTTCTTGCAATATAAACAATGGATTTTAAAGTTACCCGCATTTCGGAGTTTTAAAATAATGTTCAGTCATTTAATTATAACAATTCAATTAAAATGGGCTCCAATAGGAATACATTTATTAGTTCCCTTTATTTCAAGCAGTGGTTGTTTTTGATAAGATTTTAGTATATTAAACCATGTCAGAATGTTACATCTAACTGTGAAACTCGTTCTGGTAGCCCTTTACCACTGTGTACCAACATGCACAAAATAATCTGCCAATTCCCAATAACTTTCCATATTTCTCCACTTCGGCAAATGTAGAATGCAGAGTTCAGTCCCACCCCAACTTATGTCTATGAATTGAAAACATAAACAGTGTAACGGGATATACAATTGTCATTGACTACAACACTGATAAATGACTACTTTCTCTTGGAAGAACATTATTCATGCCCATTTAAGGGTGAAAATCTCATAACGATCATTTGAAAATAAGTAAAGGATGACGAATAATAGTTATTTCTGAATCCATTTTGACAGCATAATAAAGACACATAGTTAAATATTTACACAAGAGCTAGACATCTGCTTAAAGTATAGGAAACTTAGCTGCGTCATTACAATATATGAATATGCATATAGAAAAATTATTATTAATCAATGAGAACCATCACATAATGGAACACATTTTTCAGTGTCAGCCCTGGTACACAGTTAAAAGGTAAAAGGAGATGAAGTTATTTTATCCGTAGGGATTAAAATGTTAGAACTAATGCAATGTTGTCATCTATGACTAGTACGTAACAACTAAGGGTCTGACTGTCTGTTACTGGAATCAAAATACAACTCAGATCCTTAGTTGAACTATTTTTGACCATTTGCAAGTTACAAATCAATTTTGTTTCGTTCCCCCAATTCATCACAAAAGAATAATGATTAAGAGAAATGGAGAAGGTATAACTTTGAGGCAGATGGATGTCTAATCTGCACAGCTGCAGTAGTCACATGTGAGAAAGTCGATTATTAGCTGGGATGGACCTCCACAAGTAATATTGTTCATATTCTTGTTTGGTCCAGTACAGGTTTCAGTAATTTAACCTTGAGCTCCACCGCTGGTAGTTACGGCAAGGAACTATCAAGTTTAACTTAATAAAATGTGTAAAGCAATTAGGAGGACTAAAACAGTTAAAAAGTTGAAGGAACAGTACAATAAAAACACCACTCCATTTTAATAAAAATAGAAAATATTTTAATCAACAAATGGCAAAAATTCAATAAGGGGAACCAGAGATATGATTTTTTATTTTTTTTAGATAGAAATAGTGCCGAAAAGCACTAAGCACCAAGAACAAGCAATGGGTCATGCTAGCCCGGGACAAGGGTAAGGATTAAGGCCAACCGCGACGGAACATAGGTACTAAGAAGTTAGTCTCTGAAATGGAAGGCAAACATCCTCAGTGGGACAACAGTTAGGGCTGTGGCTGAGGCTAGATCGTAATCAGACGAAGTCCCAGTGAAGCTGATGACTTTTAGTGGGAAAGTGTGAGAAGTTGGCCTGTATATGCTGTCCACTAATTAAAGTGGGCACCTTGCACCAGTCCAAACAACCCTTATGGTGATTTAAGAGGTCAAAGATAATCTTAGAAAGCTATCCAAGTGGTAGCTGTGGAGAGCAGCCTTCAACCTTAGTCTTGAAGGAATGTTAAGCAGCTTGTTTTATCAGAATGTAACCTTATAGTATCGGTTAAATGAAAGGAGAACCACACAGTAGTTATAAAAATATGTATTTATTAGTATAACACTATCTAATACGGCACTGTACCTCCTACACTGAGATAATCACGAAGCACACAATACTTGAGCACAGAAATGACAGTAAATAGCACTAATACACAGTGGGCCCCAGGGGGAACCAAACCATATACTAAGAAAGTGGTATAAGAACCACGACTTGAGTCAAGACAGTGTCGAGAGGACGTAGAATCACTGGGACCCCAAGGAACCACCCAAGGTGAGTAAGTAGGGACCCCACGGAGGACTGGTGCAGTGTGGGAACACGACTGCGTGTTCCGTACAGTTCTATGGGAAAGTCGCGGTTGAAGTTTTAGAGTTTGAGGACACTTCCCAGTGGACTTCGAAGAAACCCCGTGGAAGATAGGAGGTTGGAGAGCCACCTAACCCGTGGATACCGAGGTACCCAAGTTACCTATCCCAGGGAAGCCGGGTGCATAGGTCTGAAGTGGCGTCAGAAACCGCCGTCGAACCCAATGGAGGTCTTCGAAGAAGAGCCGCTGCTGGAAGGAAGAAAAGTGTCAGTTGGAATCCAAAGGTAGATTCTTGCCGAGGAGTACCTGAAAGCAGATGGGACAGAGTCTGGGTCACTCAGGAGTGACCAGGGGCTCGGTAGACGAATGCCCACCGATGTCGGGTGCTTCAGGTGTGTTGATGGAGTCCGTGACTCTGCAGCTACGGGGACCAGGAGACGTCGAGGATGACCAGGAGCCAGATACGAGCTGTCCCATGAAGGATGTTGAGTGCTGAGGGGTCGGTGTCTGGCAGAAGCACCCACAAGCCTTGGCCATGGCAACCCATGCAGAAGGTCAAGGATGTGTAAGGTTCGGACCAGCAAGGTACAGGAGACTCACCAAACACAGGGGAGTCAGGGCAAGCCTGGAGCAACCAGGGGAGCCCAAGAAAAGCAAAGTTGACCCTCAAGTAGACTCACAGGCTGGAGGCACAGGAGTCGCGAGAGGACCTCAGGTGATTTCACCAAACAGCCCACAGAGCTCACAATGTGAGGTAGGAAATGATGCCAGAGGTTGGGGCTACTCAGAGCCCAATGCACTTGTTTGGGAAATGCCAACAAGCATATGCACTTGCAAATGTACACGGTGCCCAGGGGTTCGGCTATTGCAGCCCCCACAAGGGATTCTGACCTCAAACTTGGTGAGAGGGCAGCTTGGACTTCGACAGACATAGAAACCCACCTCCTGTGTTGCTGAAGCCTTCGGATTCTGTAGGAGTTTAGGTCAGCAGACCGGACAGTAGTGTTGCGGTGCCTGCAGATGCAGGGGAGTGACTCCTTCACTCCAAGGGAGATATCTTTGGTTGTCCTTGATGCTCCACAGGTCCTGCATGGATCCTGTATTGTGCACGGGCACAGACAATGCATCAGACTCAGTGGGAGACAAAGACGGGCCCAAATGAAGTCCAGCGAATTCCAGAGTGTCCAGACGGTTGAAGTTCAGTGGTTTCTTGTTCAGAATCTTGTACACATTGAATCTACCATCCTACAGCCAGGTAAGCTTTTATGAACCCACGGAAGAGGGTTGGCAAGATTCAGGGGACCCTCCCAGGGGAGGGTCTGGACAGTGGGGAGGTTACTTCCATGTCCTTTGTCCAGTTTCGCGCCAGAGCGGGAGCCAACGTCTCCCAGGATTGGTTTGAACTGGACTATGTTCTTTCTGAATAAAGCAAGAGAGGTCGAGACAGAAGCAAGAGATGTGCAGAAAGAAGCAGGAGAGGTGCAGAAAGAAGAAGAAAGTTGCAGAAAGAGGCAAGAGAAGCGCATAAAGAGGCACTTCTCTTGCTTCTTTCTGCACCTCTTTTGCTTCTTTATGCACCTCACTCTCTTCTTTCTGCACCTCTCTTGCCTCTTTCTGCACCTCACTTGCTTCTTTCTGCACCTCACTCTCTTCTTTCTGCACCTCTCTTGCTTCTTTTTCCACCTCTCCTGCTTATTTCTGCAGTTCTCTTGCTTCTTTCTGTGCCTTTCTTCCTCTTTCTGCACCTTTCTTCCTCTTTCAGCACCTTTCTTCCTCTTTCTGCACTTCTCTTGCCTCTTTATGGACTTCTCTTGCCTCTTTCTGCACCTCTCTTCCACTTTCTGCACCTATCGTGCTTCTTTCTGCACCTCTCTTGCTTCTTTTTGCACCTCTCTTCCCTCTTTCATCACTTCTCTTGCTTCTTTCTGCACCTATTGCTTCTTGCTGCATCTTTATTCCTCTTTCTGCAATTCTCTTGCTTCTTTCTGCACTTCTCTTGCCTCTTAATGGACTTCTCTTGCCTCTTTCTGCACCTCTCTTCCACTTTCTGCACCTATCTTCTACTTTCTGCACCTCTCTTGCTTCTTTCTGCACCCCTCTTGCCTCTTTCTGCACCTCTTTTGCCTCTTTCTGCACTTCCACTGCCTCATTCTACACTTCTATTACCTTTTTCTGCATTTCTCTTCCTTCTTTCTGCACCATTCTTCCTCTTTGTGCATCTCTGTTGCTTCTTTTTGCACCTCTCTTGACTCTTTTTGCACCTCACTTGCTTCTTTCTGCAACTCACTCTCTTCTTTCTGCACCCCACTCTCTTCTTTCTGCACCTCTCTTGCTTCTTTCTGAACCTCTCTTGTCTCTTTCTGCATCTCACTTGCTTCTTTCTGCACCTCACCCTCTTCTTTCTGCACCCCTCTTGCTTCTTTCTGCACCTTTCTTGCTTCTTTCTGGACTTCTCTTGCTTCTTTCTGCACCTGTCTTCCTCTTTCTGCACCTTTCTTCCTCTTTCAGTACCTTTCTTCCTCTTTCTGCAATTCTCTTGCTTCTTTCTGCACTTCTCTTGCCTCTTTCTGCACGTCACTTGATTCTATCTGCACATCACTTGCTTCTTTCTGCACGTCACTTGCTTCTTTCTGCACCTCTCTTGCCTCTTTCTGCACCTCTCTTGCCTCTTTCTGAACCTCTCCTGCTTCTTTTTGCACCCCTCTTGCTTCTTTCTGCAACCATTCTTGCCTCTTTCTGTACCTCTCTTGCCTCTTTCTGTACCTCTCTTGCCTATTTCTGCACCTTACTCTCTTCGTTCTGCACCTCTCTTGCTTCTTTCTGCACCTATGTTGCTTCTTTCTGCACGTATCTAGCTTCTTTTTGCACTTCTCTTGCTTCTTTCTGTGCCTTTCTTCCTCTTTTTGCACCTGTCTTCCTTTTTCTGCAGTTCTCTTGCTTGTTTCTGTACCACTCTTGCTTCTTCTTGCACCGCTCTTGCTTCTTTCTGCACCTCTTTTGCTTCTTTCTGCACCTCTCTTGCATCTCTCATCACCTCTCTTGCTTCTTTCTGCACTTCTCTTGCGTCTTTCCGCACCTCTCTTGCCTCTTTCTGCACCGCTCTTGCCGCTTTCTAAACATCACTCTCTTCTTTCTGCACCTCCCTTGCGTCTTTCTGCAATCTCTTGCTCCTTTCTACGCCTTTCTTCCTCTTTCTGCACCTTTCTTCCTCTTTCGGCACCTGTCTTCCTCATTCTGTACTTCTCTTGCTTCTTACTGCACTTCTCGTGCCTCTTTCTGCATCTCACTTGCTTCTTTCTGTACCTCTCTTGCCTCTTTCTACAGCTCTCTTGCCTCCTTCTGCAATGCTATTGCTTGTTTCTGCAACTCTCTTGCTTCTTTCTGCACCTCTCTTGCCTCTTTCATCACTTCTCTTGATTCTTTCTCCACCTCTCTTGCTTCTTTCTGCACCGTTCTTTCTCTTTATGCACTTCTCACCTCTTTCTGTACCTCTCTTGCTTATTTCTGCACCTCTCTTACTTCTTTCTGCACTTCTCTTGCTTCTTTCTGTGCCATTCTTCCTTTTTCTGTACCTTTCTTCCTCTTTCTGCACCTTTCTTCCTCTTTCTGTACTTCTCTTGCCTCTTTCTGCACTTTTCTTGCCTCTTTCTATACTTCTCTTGTCTCTTTCTGTACGTATCTTCCACTTTCTGCACCCTTCTTCCTCTTTCTGTACCTCTCTTTCTTGTTTCTATACACTTCTTCCTCTTTCTGTATTTCTTATTGCTTTCTGCACTTCTCTTTCTTCTTTCTGCACCTCTCTTGCTTCTTTCTGCACCTCTCTTACTTCTTTTTGCACCTCTTTTGCTTCTTTCTGCAATCTCTTGCTCCTTTCTGCGCCTTTCTTCCTCTTTCTGCTCTTTTCTTCCTCTTTCTGCACCTGTCTTCCTCATTCTGCGCTTCTCTTGCTTCTTACTGCACTTCTCTTGCCTCTTTCTGCATGTCATTTGCTTCTTTCTGCACCTCTCTTGCCTCTTTCTGCATCTCTCTTGCCTCCTTCTGCAGTGCTCTTACTTGTTTCTGCACCTCTCTTGCTTCTTACTGCACCTTGCTTTCTCTTTATGCACTTCTCTTGCCTCTTTCTGTACCTATCTTCCACTTTCTGCACCCTTCTTCCTCTTTCTGCACCTCTTTTGCTTGTTTCTATACACTTCTTCCTCTTTCTGCGCTTCTTACCTCTTTCTGCACTTCTCTTGCTTCTTTCTGCACTTCTCTCCCGTCTTTCTGCACCTCTCTTGCTTCTTTATGTACTTCTCCTGCCTCTTTCTGTACCTCACTTGCTTCTTTCTGCACTTCTATTGCCTCTTTCTGTACTTCTCTTCCTTCTTTCTGCACCTTTCTTCCTCTTTCTGAACTTCTCTTGCTTGTTTCTGCACCTCTCTTGCCTCTTTCTGTACCTCTCCTGCCTCTTTCATCATTTCTCTTGCTTCTTTCAGCACCTCTATTGCTTCTTTCTGCACCTTTGTTGCTTATTTCTGCACCTATCTTCCACATTCTGTACCTTTCTTCCTCTTTCTGCACCTATCTTGCTTGTTTCTGTACCTCTCTTGCCTCTTTCTGTACCTCTCTTGCCTCTTTCATCATTTCTCTTGCTTCTTTCAGCACCTCTATTGCTTCTTTCTGCACCTTTGTTGCTTATTTCTGCACCTATCTTCCTCTTTCTGCACTTCTTACCTCTTTCTGCACTTCTCTTGCTTCTTTTTGCACTTCCCTTGCTTCTTTCTGTAACTTTTTTCGTCTTTCTGTACTTATCTTGCCTCTTTCTGCACCTCTCTTGCTCCTTTCTGCACCTCTCCTGCCTCTTTCTACACTTCTCTTGCCTCTTTCTGCACTTCTCATGCCTCCTTATATACTTCTATTACCTCTTCCTGCGCCATTCTTCCTCTTTCTGCACTTCTTACCTCTTTCTGCACTTGTCTTGCTTCTTTTTGCACTTCCCTTGCTTCTTTCTGTACCTTTCTTCTCCCTTTCTGCACCTCACCTGCCTCTTTCTGCATCCCACTTGCTGCTTTCTGCACCTCTCTTGCCTCTTTATTTACTTCTCTTGCCTCTTTCTGCACTTCTCTTGCTTGTTTTTGCACCTCGCTTGCTTCTTTCTGCACCTCTCTTGCCTCTTTCATCACTTCTCTTGCTTCTTTCATCACTCTTCTTGCTTCTATCTGCACCTCTCTTGCTCCTTTCTGCACTTCTCTTGCTTCTTTCTGCTCCTTTCTTCCTCTTTTGGCACCTTTCTTCCTCTTTCGGCACCTTTCTCTCTCTTTCGGCACGTCACTTGCTTCTTTCTGTACCACACTTGCTTCTTTCTGCACTTCTCTTGCTTCTTTCTCCATCTCTTTTTTTTTTTGTCCTCATTTATGCGATTGTTAAGGTTATGGTAGACAAGATCCCTTATCATGTTTCCTTTCGAGGAGGTGGAGACCGCCCTTTTTGTATCGAGGTAGGGTCATGTCTTAGAACCCTTAAATTCATTGGATTAATCAGTCACAGATCCACCATGCTGATTTTTCGAATTAGTTAAATCGCATAGGGTATAATCATTGGACATTCCTCCCTGCCCTACCTCATATTCTTATCCCAAAGTTCCCAGTATCTAGTTCTATTACTCTTCCCTCTAGAATTATCTAGCATCCTGACCTTTCTCACGGAACAAAGCCATACTACTACTTTGGGAGAAGTTGTAAGAATCCAATTTACGCATATCTCACGTCTAGTTAATAAAATTAAAATAAATAATAGACACTTTTGTTTTTTACTTAATACAGTAGTAGAATTATTGCTATCCAAAATGCCAAAGATAATAGTAAATGGGCTTACCTCAATGTTCGTTTCTAAAACTTTTTCGATAATCTTACCCACTTCTTCCCAGAAAATTTCAAGTTGAGGACATAAGCAAAACATGAATGTCATTTGCATTTGATTCCCCACATTTTGGGCATTTTTTCACCACTTGATTACTCATTTTGGATAACTTTTCCGGTGTCCAATATGACCTGTGTAAAGTAAAAAGATGATTTCTCCTAAGAGGTGCAGAAACTATAATTTGTCATAAAAAAGTGCAGGATACTTGCCAATGGTGTTGCAAGTCTTGTGCTGGGAAGATCTTTTTCCTTACATCATCTGGGATTGTAAATGTGTTGTCTCCTGTTTGTATCAAATGCCAATACCACTTCAATATTTCCTTTCTCATTGGGTCACGTTGTATTTCTCCCTCTAGTTTTTCAGTAGTTTCTGAAATTTTCTCTTGAACCTTTGACCAACTCAGCAACTGGTAGTATTTAAACCTGGAAATGTTCCCCTGTGTTCCTTCAACCAATGAATTCCAACTTTGTAGAGTGCCAGAAACAAGCAGTTGTCCCCATCTTATTATTCCTGCTTCCCTCAACAAAACTGCTAGAGAGTCTTTTAAGCAGTTGGGGGTTCCCGGGGACCTCCATATAGGTGCAAACCGACTATTGTACGGGATCCTCCATATTTTTCTTATTTCATACATAACTTATATGCTGAACCCAGTACTTTTAATTTAATCTTTTTAAAGTATTTTGGCAGTACTCACCTTCGACGCTGCTAAAGCGTTCGATCGAGTGAATTGGTCATTTTTGCAGGAAACAACATCTTACTTTGGTCTAGGAGGGAACTTTTCGAGAGTAGTAAGGAGCATAAATACAGCTCCAGTAGCAAAAATACTTATAAATAGCAGCTTAGCAAAAGAAATTCAGATTAAAAGAGGAACAAGACAGAGCTGCCCTTTATCCCCCCATCTTTTCAACCTATACATAGAACCCATGGCAAATATGATATGGAGATCTCAGGAAATCGTCCCATTTGAATTTAAAGGTTGGGTCAATAAAATGGCCCTATATGCTGATGATTTAATGGTTTACATAAGCGATTTAAATAAGTCTTTTTCCACTATTACAAAATTACTAACAGATTTTGGAGAAATTTCAGGTTATCAAGTAAATCTACAGAAAACAGAAATAATGTACTGGAATTTAGAATCATCAATAGCGGTAACAAAAAACAGAATTAAATATTTAGGAATAGAGGTCTTGAAAAACATTGATGAAATTGCTCAGGTAAATTTGAACTTAAAAATTAAGGAAATGAGGAAGTTATTAAAATCATGGAGCTGTCTATCTCTTTCATTTTTGGGGCGATCCAACGTCATTAAAATGTCCGTCTTACCAAAGTTTACCTTCTTATTCAACGCTATACCACTAGAATTTAAGACTCAATGGTTAAAAAGATTCAAAGTGAAATCAATGGGTTCATATGGGCCTCTAAAGCCGTGAGAATAGCGTGGAAAAAACTTTGCCAGAAGAAACATCGAGGGGGCATAGCAAGCCCAGACCTGCTTTCCTATTATAGGGCTTTCCAATTTAAGAACATAAGAATTCTTTTAGACCACATACCAGCTACTTTTCTTATTGGAAAGCTGCTACAGAGGAAGATTACTGTCTATATAAATTTGGACATCCAAAATACTTTTCTCCATCTCTCTTGCCTCTTTCTGCACCTCTCTTGCCTCTGTGTGCACCTCTCTTGCTTCTTTCTGCACTTCTCTTGCTTCTTTCTGTACCCCTCTTGCCTCTTTCTATACCTCACTCTCTTCTTTCTACACCTCACTTGCTTCTTTCTGCACCTCTCTTGCTTCTTTCTGCACTTCTCTTGCTTCTTTCAGTGTTTTTCTTCCTCTTTCTTTACCTTTCTTCCTCTTTCTGCACCTTTCATCCTCTTTCTGCACTTTTCTTGTACTTTCTGTACTTCTCCTGCCTCTTTCTGCTCCTCACTTGCTTCTTTCTGCACATCTCTTGCCTCTTTCTGCACCTTTCTTCCTCTTTCTGCAGTTCTCTTGCTTGTTTCTATAACTCTCTTGCTTCTTCCCTGTACTGCTCTTACTTCTTTCTGCACCTCTTTTGCTTCTTTCTGCACCTCTCTTGCCTCTATCATCACTTCTCTTGCTTCTTTCTGCACCTACCTTCTACTTTCTGCACCCTTCTTTCTCTTTCTGCACCTCTCTTGCTTGTTTCTATACCCTTCTTCCTCTTTCTGCACTTCTTACCTCTTTCTGCACTTTTCTTGCCTCTCTCTGCACTTCTCTTGCCTCTTTCTGTACCTACCTTCTACTTTCTGCACCCTTCTTCCTCTTTCTGCACCTCTCTTGCTTGTTTCTATACCCTTCTTCCTCTTTCTGCACTTCTTATCTCTTTCTACACTTCTCTTGCTTCTTTCTGCACTTCTCTTCCGTCTTTCTGCACCACTCTTGCTTCTTTCTGTACCTTTCTCGCCTCTTTCTGCACCTCTCTTGCTTGTTTCTATACCCTTCTTCCTCTTTCTGCACTTCTTATCTCTTTCTGCAATTCTGTTGCCTCTTTCTGCACTTCTCTTCCTTCTTTCTGTACCATTCTTCCTCTTACTGCACTTCTCTTGCTTCTTTCTGCACCTCTCTTCATCTTTCTACACCTCACCGCTTCTTTCTGCACCTCACTCTCTTCTTTATGCACCTTTCTTACTTCTTTCTGCTCCTCACTTTCTTCTTTCTGCACCTCTCTTGCCTCTTTCTGCACCTTTCTTCCTCTTTCTGCAGTTCTCTTGCTTGTTTCTATAACTCTCTTGCTTCTTCCCTGCACCGCTCTTACTTCTTTCTGCACCTCTTTTGCTTCTTTCTGCACCTCTATTGCCTCTATCATCACTTCTCTTGCTTCTTTCTGCACCTCTCTTGCTTCTTTCTGCACCTCTCTTGCTTCTTTCTGCACCTCTCTTGTTTCTTTCTGCAACTCTCTTGCTTCTTTCTGCACTTCTCTTGCTTCTTTCTGTGCTTTTCTTCCTCTTTCTGCACCTTTCTTCCTCTTTCGGCACCTTTCTTCCTCATTCTGCACTTCTCTTGCTTCTTTCTGCACTTCTCTTGCCTCTTTCTGCATCTCACTTGCTTCTTTCTGCACCTCTCTTGCCTCTTTCTGCACTTCTCTTGCCTCCTCCTGCACTTCTCTTGCTTGTTCCTGCACCTCTCTTGCTTCTATCTGTACCTCTCTTTCATCACTTCTCTTGCTTCTTTCTGCACCTTTCTTTCTCTTTCTGCACCTTTCTTCCTCATTCTGCACTTCTCTTGCTTCTTTCTGCACTTCTCTTGCCTCTTTCTGCATCTCATTTGCTTCTTTCTGCACCTCTCTTGCCTCTTTCTGCACTTCTCTTGCCTCCTCCTGCAATTCTCTTGCTTGTTCCTGCACCTCTCTTGCTTCTATCTGTACCTCTCTTTCATCACTTCTCTTGCTTCTTTCTGTACCTTTCTTTCTCTTTCTGCACCTTTCTTTCTCTTTCTGCACCTCTCTTGCTTCTTTCTGCACCTCTCTTGCTTCTTTCTGCACTTCTCTTGCTTCTTTCTGTGCCTTTCTTTCTCTTTCTGCACCTTTCTTCCTCTTTCAGCACCTTTCTTCCTCTCTCTGTACTTCCCTTGCTTCTTTTTGCACTTTTCTTGCCTCTCTCTGCACTTCTCTTGCCTCTTTCTGTACCTACCTTCTACTTTCTGCACCCTTCTTCCTCTTTCTGTACCTCTCTTGCTTGTTTCTATACCCTTCTTCCTCTTTCTGCACTTCTTACCTCTTTCTGCACTTCTCTTGCTTCTTTCTGCACTTCTCTTCTGTCTTTCTGCACAACTCTTGCTTCTTTCTGTACATTTCTTGCCTCTTTCTGCACCTGTCTTGCCTCTTTCTGTACTTCTCCTGCCTCTTTCTATAACTCACTTGCTTGTTTCTGTACCTCACTCTCTTCTTTCTATACCACTCTTGCTTCTTTCTGTAATTCTATTGCCTCTTTCTGCACTTCTCTTCATTTTTTCTGCACCATTCTTCCTCTTACTGTACTTCTCTTGCTTCTTTCTGCACCTCTCTTCATCTTTCTACACCTCACTTGCTTCTTTCTGCACCTCACTCTCTTCTTTCTGCACCTCTCTTACTTCTTTCTGCACCTCTCATGCTTCTTTCTGCACCTCTCTTGATTCTTTCTGCACTTCTCTTGCTTCTTTCTGTGCCTTTCTTTCTCTTTCTGCACCCTTCTTCCTCTTTTAGCACCTTTCTTCCTCATTCTGCACTTCTCTTGCTTCTTTCTGCACTTATCTTGCCTCTTTCTGCACCTCTCTTGCCTCTTTCTGCACCTCTCTTGCCTCTTTCGCCACCTCTCTTGCCTCTTTCTGCACCTCCTCCCTTGCTTGTTTCTGCGCCTCTCTTGCCCCTTTCTGCACCTCTCTTGCCTCTTTCTGCACCTCTCTTGCCTCTTTCGCCACCTCTCTTGCCTCTTTCGCCACCTCTCTTGCCTCTTTCGCCACCTCTCTTGCTTCTTTCTGCACCTCTCTTGCTTATTTCTGCACCTCTCTTGCTTATTTCTGCACCTTTCTTCCTCTTTCTGCACTTCTTACTTCTTTTTGCACTTCTCTTGCTTCTTTTTGCACTTCCCTTGCTTCTTTCTGTACCTTTCTTCTTCTTTCTGTACTTATCTTGCCTCTTTCTCCACCTCTCTTGTTCCTTTCTGCACCTCTCTTGCCTCTTTCTACACTTCTCTTGCCTCTTTCTGCATTTCTCATGCCTCCTTATACGCTTCTATTACCTCTTCCTGTACCATTCTTCCTCTTTCTGCACTTCTTACCTCTTTCTGCACTTGTCTTGCTTCTTTTGCACTTCCCTTACCTCTTTCTGCACCTCACTTGCCTCTTTCTGCACCTCACTTGCCTCTTTCTGCACCTCACTTGCCTCTTTCCGCATCCCACTTGCTGCTTTCTGCACTTCTCTTGCTTCTTTCTGTGCTTTTCTTCCTCTTTCTGCACCTTTCTTCCTCTTTCGGCACCTTTCTTCCTCATTCTGCACTTCTCTTGCTTCTTTCTGCACTTCTCTTGCCTCTTTCTGCATCTCACTTGCTTCTTTCTGCACCTCTCTTGCCACTTTCTGCACTTCTCTTCCTCCCTCCTGCAATTCTCTTGCTTGTTCCTGCACCTCTCTTGCTTCTATCTGTGCCTCTCTTTCATCACTTCTCTTGCTTCTTTCTGCACCTTTCTTTCTCTTTCTGCACCTTTATTCCTCATTCTGCACTTCTCTTGCTTCTTTCTGCACTTCTCTTACCTCTTTCTGCATCTCACTTGCTTCTTTCTGCACCTCTCTTGCCTCTTTCTGCACTTCTCTTGCCTCCTCCTGCAATTCTCTTGCTTGTTCCTGCACCTCTCTTGCTTCTATCTGTACCTCTTTCATCACTTCTCTTGCTTCTTTCTGCACCTTTCTTTCTCTTCTGCACCTCTCTTGCTTCTTTCTGCACCTCTCTTGCTTCTTTCTGCACTTCTCTTGCTTCTTTCTGTGCCTTTCTTTCTCTTTCTGCACCTTTCTTCCTCTTTCGGCACCTTTCTTCCTCTCTCTGTACTTCCCTTGCTTCTTTTTGCACTTTTCTTGCCTCTCTCTGCACTTCTCTTGCCTCTTTCTGTACCTACCTTCTACTTTCTGCACCCTTCTTCCTCTTTCTGTACCTCTCTTGCTTGTTTCTATACCCTTCTTCCTCTTTCTGCACTTCTTACCTCTTTCTGCACTTCTCTTGCTTCTTTCTGCACTTCTCTTCTGTCTTTCTGCACAACTCTTGCTTCTTTCTGTACATTTCTTGCCTCTTTCTGCACCTGTCTTGCCTCTTTCTGTACTTCTCCTGCCTCTTTCTACAACTCACTTGCTTGTTTCTGCACCTCACTCTCTTCTTTCTATACCACTCTTGCTTCTTTCTGTAATTCTATTGCCTCTTTCTGCACTTCTCTTCATTTTTTCTGCACCATTCTTCCTCTTACTGTACTTCTCTTGCTTCTTTCTTCACCTCTCTTCATCTTTCTACACCTCACTTGCTTCTTTCTGCACCTCACTCTCTTCTTTCTGCACCTCTCTTACTTCTTTCTGCACCTCTCATGCTTCTTTCTGCACCTCTCTTGATTCTTTCTGCACTTCTCTTGCTTCTTTCTGTGCCTTTCTTTCTCTTTCTGCACCCTTCTTCCTCTTTTAGCACCTTTTTTCCTCATTCTGCACTTCTCTTGCTTCTTTCTGCACTTATCTTGCCTCTTTCTGCACCTCTCTTGCCTCTTTCTGCACCTCTCTTGCCTCTTTCTGCACCTCTCTTGCCTCTTTCTGCACCTCTCTTGCCTCTTTCTGCACCTCCTCCCTTGCTTGTTTCTGCGCCTCTCTTGCCCCTTTCTGTACCTCTCTTGCCTTTTTCATCACTTATCTTGCTTCTTTCTGCACCTCTCTTGCTTATTTCTGCACCTCTCTTGCTTATTTCTGCACCTTTCTTCCTCTTTCTGCACTTCTTACTTCTTTTTGCACTTCTCTTGCTTCTTTTTGCACTTCCCTTGCTTCTTTCTGTACCTTTCTTCTTCTTTCTGTACTTATCTTGCCTCTTTCTCCACCTCTCTTGTTCCTTTCTGCACCTCTCATGCTTCTTTCTGCACCTCTCTTGATTCTTTCTGCACTTCTCTTGCTTCTTTCTGTGCCTTTCTTTCTCTTTCTGCACCCTTCTTCCTCTTTTAGCACCTTTCTTCCTCATTCTGCTCTTCTCTTGCTTCTTTCTGCACTTATCTTGCCTCTTTCTGCACCTCTCTTGCCTCTTTCTGCACCTCTCTTGCCTCTTTCGCCACCTCTCTTGCCTCTTTCTGCACCTCCTCCCTTGCTTGTTTCTGCGCCTCTCTTGCCCCTTTCTGCACCTCTCTTGCCTCTTTCTGCACCTCTCTTGCCTCTTTCTGCACCTCTCTTGCCTCTTTCGCCACCTTTCTTGCCTCTTTCGCCACCTCTCTTGCTTCTTTCTGCACCTCTCTTGCTTATTTCTGCACCTCTCTTGCTTATTTCTGCACCTTTCTTCCTCTTTCTGCACTTCTTACTTTTTGCACTTCTCTTGCTTCTTTTTGCACTTCCCTTGCTTCTTTCTGTACCTTTCTTCTTCTTTCTGTACTTATCTTGCCTCTTTCTCCACCTCTCTTGTTCCTTTCTGCACCTCTCTTGCCTCTTTCTACACTTCTCTTGCCTCTTTCTGCATTTCTCATGCCTCCTTATACGCTTCTATTACCTCTTCCTGTACCATTCTTCCTCTTTCTGCACTTCTTACCTCTTTCTGCACTTGTCTTGCTTCTTTTTGCACTTCCCTTACCTCTTTCTGCACCTCACTTGCCTCTTTCTGCACCTCACTTGCCTCTTTCTGCACCTCACTTGCCTCTTTCCGCATCCCACTTGCTGCTTTCTGCACTTCTCTTGCTTCTTTCTGTGCTTTTCTTCCTCTTTCTGCACCTTTCTTCCTCTTTCGGCACCTTTCTTCCTCATTCTGCACTTCTCTTGCTTCTTTCTGCACTTCTCTTGCCTCTTTCTGCATCTCACTTGCTTCTTTCTGCACCTCTCTTGCCACTTTCTGCACTTCTCTTGCCTCCTCCTGCAATTCTCTTGCTTGTTCCTGCACCTCTCTTGCTTCTATCTGTGCCTCTCTTTCATCACTTCTCTTGCTTCTTTCTGCACCTTTCTTTCTCTTTCTGCACCTTTATTCCTCATTCTGCACTTCTCTTGCTTCTTTCTGCACTTCTCTTACCTCTTTCTGCATCTCACTTGCTTCTTTCTGCACCTCTCTTGCCTCTTTCTGCACTTCTCTTGCCTCCTCCTGCAATTCTCTTGCTTGTTCCTGCACCTCTCTTGCTTCTATCTGTACCTCTTTCATCACTTCTCTTGCTTCTTTCTGCACCTTTCTTTCTCTTTCTGCACCTCTCTTGCTTCTTTCTGCACCTCTCTTGCTTCTTTCTGCACTTCTCTTGCTTCTTTCTGTGCCTTTCTTTCTCTTTCTGCACCTTTCTTCCTCTTTCGGCACCTTTCTTCCTCTCTCTGTACTTCCCTTGCTTCTTTTTGCACTTTTCTTGCCTCTCTCTGCACTTCTCTTGCCTCTTTCTGTACCTACCTTCTACTTTCTGCACCCTTCTTCCTCTTTCTGTACCTCTCTTGCTTGTTTCTATACCCTTCTTCCTCTTTCTGCACTTCTTACCTCTTTCTGCACTTCTCTTGCTTCTTTCTGCACTTCTCTTCTGTCTTTCTGCACAACTCTTGCTTCTTTCTGTACATTTCTTGCCTCTTTCTGCACCTGTCTTGCCTCTTTCTGTACTTCTCCTGCCTCTTTCTACAACTCACTTGCTTGTTTCTGCACCTCACTCTCTTCTTTCTATACCACTCTTGCTTCTTTCTGTAATTCTATTGCCTCTTTCTGCACTTCTCTTCATTTTTCTGCACCATTCTTCCTCTTACTGTACTTCTCTTGCTTCTTTCTTCACCTCTCTTCATCTTTCTACACCTCACTTGCTTCTTTCTGCACCTCACTCTCTTCTTTCTGCACCTCTCTTACTTCTTTCTGCACCTCTCATGCTTCTTTCTGCACCTCTCTTGATTCTTTCTGCACTTCTCTTGCTTCTTTCTGTGCCTTTCTTTCTCTTTCTGCACCCTTCTTCCTATTTTAGCACCTTTTTTCCTCATTCTGCACTTCTCTTGCTTCTTTCTGCACTTATCTTGCCTCTTTCTGCACCTCTCTCTGCCTCTTTCTGCACCTCTCTTGCCTCTTTCTGCACCTCTCTTGCCTCTTTCTGCACCTCTCTTGCCTCTTTCTGCACCTCCTCCCTTGCTTGTTTCTGCGCCTCTCTTGCCCCTTTCTGTACCTCTCTTGCCTTTTTCATCACTTATCTTGCTTCTTTCTGCACCTCTCTTGCTTATTTCTGCACCTCTCTTGCTTATTTCTGCACCTTTCTTCCTCTTTCTGCACTTCTTACTTCTTTTGCACTTCTCTTGCTTCTTTTGCACTTCCCTTGCTTCTTTCTGTACCTTTCTTCTTCTTTCTGTACTTATCTTGCCTCTTTCTCCACCTCTCTTGTTCCTTTCTGCACCTCTCATGCTTCTTTCTGCACCTCTCTTGATTCTTTCTGCACTTCTCTTGCTTCTTTCTGTGCCTTTCTTTCTCTTTCTGCACCCTTCTTCCTCTTTTTGCACCTTTCTTCCTCATTCTGCACTTCTCTTGCTTCTTTCTGCACTTATCTTGCCTCTTTCTGCACCTCTCTTGCCTCTTTCTGCACCTCTCTTGCCTCTTTCGCCACCTCTCTTGCCTCTTTCTGCACCTCCTCCCTTGCTTGTTTCTGCGCCTCTCTTGCCCCTTTCTGCACCTCTCTTGCCTCTTTCTGCACCTCTCTTGCCTCTTTCTGCACCTCTCTTGCCTCTTTCGCCACCTCTCTCTTGCCTCTTTCGCCTACCTCTCTTGCTTCTTTCTGCACCTCTCTTGCTTATTTCTGCACCTCTCTTGCTTATTTCTGCACCTTTCTTCCTCTTTCTGCACTTCTTACTTTTTGCACTTCTCTTGCTTCTTTTTGCACTTCCCTTGCTTCTTTCTGTACCTTTCTTCTTCTTTCTGTACTTATCTTGCCTCTTTCTCCACCTCTCTTGTTCCTTTCTGCACCTCTCTTGCCTCTTTCTACACTTCTCTTGCCTCTTTCTGCATTTCTCATGCCTCCTTATACGCTTCTATTACCTCTTCCTGTACCATTCTTCCTCTTTCTGCACTTCTTACCTCTTTCTGCACTTGTCTTGCTTCTTTTTGCACTTCCCTTACCTCTTTCTGCACCTCACTTGCCTCTTTCTGCACCTCACTTGCCTCTTTCTGCACCTCACTTGCCTCTTTCCGCATCCCACTTGCTGCTTTCTGCACTTCTCTTGCTTCTTTCTGTGCTTTTCTTCCTCTTTTCTGCACCTTTCTTCCTCTTTCGGCACCTTTCTTCCTCATTCTGCACTTCTCTTGCTTCTTTCTGCACTTCTCTTGCCTCTTTCTGCATCTCACTTGCTTCTTTCTGCACCTCTCTTGCCACTTTCTGCACTTCTCTTGCCTCCTCCTGCAATTCTCTTGCTTGTTCCTGCACCTCTCTTGCTTCTATCTGTGCCTCTCTTTCATCACTTCTCTTGCTTCTTTCTGCACCTTTCTTTCTCTTTCTGCACCTTTATTCCTCATTCTGCACTTCTCTTGCTTCTTTCTGCACTTCTCTTACCTCTTTCTGCATCTCACTTGCTTCTTTCTGCACCTCTCTTGCCTCTTTCTGCACTTCTCTTGCCTCCTCCTGCAATTCTCTTGCTTGTTCCTGCACCTCTCTTGCTTCTATCTGTACCTCTTTCATCACTTCTCTTGCTTCTTTCTGCACCTTTCTTTCTCTTTCTGCACCTCTCTTGCTTCTTTCTGCACCTCTCTTGCTTCTTTCTGCACTTCTCTTGCTTCTTTCTGTGCCTTTCTTTCTCTTTCTGCACCTTTCTTCCTCTTTCGGCACCTTTCTTCCTCTCTCTGTACTTCCCTTGCTTCTTTTTGCACTTTTCTTGCCTCTCTCTGCACTTCTCTTGCCTCTTTCTGTACCTACCTTCTACTTTCTGCACCCTTCTTCCTCTTTCTGTACCTCTCTTGCTTGTTTCTATACCCTTCTTCCTCTTTCTGCACTTCTTACCTCTTTCTGCACTTCTCTTGCTTCTTTCTGCACTTCTCTTCTGTCTTTCTGCACAACTCTTGCTTCTTTCTGTACATTTCTTGCCTCTTTCTGCACCTGTCTTGCCTCTTTCTGTACTTCTCCTGCCTCTTTCTACAACTCACTTGCTTGTTTCTGCACCTCACTCTCTTCTTTCTATACCACTCTTGCTTCTTTCTGTAATTCTATTGCCTCTTTCTGCACTTCTCTTCATTTTTTCTGCACCATTCTTCCTCTTACTGTACTTCTCTTGCTTCTTTCTTCACTTCTCTTCATCTTTCTACACCTCACTTGCTTCTTTCTGCACCTCACTCTCTTCTTTCTGCACCTCTCTTACTTCTTTCTGCACCTCTCATGCTTCTTTCTGCACCTCTCTTGATTCTTTCTGCACTTCTCTTGCTTCTTTCTGTGCCTTTCTTTCTCTTTCTGCACCCTTCTTCCTCTTTTAGCACCTTTTTTTCCTCATTCTGCACTTCTCTTGCTTCTTTCTGCACTTATCTTGCCTCTTTCTGCACCTCTCTTGCCTCTTTCTGCACCTCTCTTGCCTCTTTCTGCACCTCTCTTGCCTCTTTCTGCACCTCCTCCCTTGCTTGTTTCTGCGCCTCTCTTGCCCCTTTCTGTACCTCTCTTGCCTTTTTCATCACTTATCTTGCTTCTTTCTGCACCTCTCTTGCTTATTTCTGCACCTCTCTTGCTTATTTCTGCACCTTTCTTCCTCTTTCTGCACTTCTTACTTCTTTTTGCACTTCTCTTGCTTCTTTTGCACTTCCCTTGCTTCTTTCTGTACCTTTCTTCTTCTTTCTGTACTTATCTTGCCTCTTTCTCCACCTCTCTTGTTCCTTTCTGCACCTCTCCTGCCTCTTTCTACACTTCTCTTGCCTCTTTCTGCATTTCTCATGCCTCCTTATACGCTTCTATTACCTCTTCCTGCACCATTCTTCTTCTTTCTGCACTTCTTACCTCTTTCTGCACTTGTCTTGCTTCTTTTTGCACTTCCCTTGCTTCTTTCTGCACCTCACTTGCCTCTTTCTGCACCTCACTTGCCTCTTTCTGCACCTCACTTGCCTCTTTCCGCATCCCACTTGCTGCTTTCTGCACTTCTCTTGCTTCTTTCTGTGCTTTTCTTCCTCTTTCTGCACCTTTCTTCCTCTTTCGGCACCTTTCTTCCTCATTCTGCACTTCTCTTGCTTCTTTCTGCACTTCTCTTGCCTCTTTCTGCATCTCACTTGCTTCTTTCTGCACCTCTCTTGCCTCTTTCTGCACTTCTCTTGCCTCCTCCTGCAATTCTCTTGCTTGTTCCTGCACCTCTCTTGCTTCTATCTGTGCCTCTCTTTCATCACTTCTCTTGCTTCTTTCTGCACCTTTCTTTCTCTTTCTGCACCTTTATTCCTCATTCTGCACTTCTCTTGCTTCTTTCTGCACTTCTCTTGCCTCTTTCTGCATCTCACTTGCTTCTTTCTGCACCTCTCTTGCCTCTTTCTGCACTTCTCTTGCCTCCTCCTGCAATTCTCTTGCTTGTTCCTGCACCTCTCTTGCTTCTATCTGTACCTCTTTCATCACTTCTCTTGCTTCTTTCTGCACCTTTCTTTCTCTTTCTGCACCTCTCTTGCTTCTTTCTGCACCTCTCTTGCTTCTTTCTGTACTTCTCTTGCTTCTTTCTGTGCCTTTCTTTCTCTTTCTGCACCTCTCTTCCTCTTTCGGCACCTTTCTTCCTCTCTCTGTACTTCCCTTGCTTCTTTTTGCACTTTTCTTGCCTCTCTCGCCACTTCTCTTGCCTCTTTCTGTACCCACCTTCTACTTTCTGCACCCTTCTTCATCTTTCTGTACCTCTCTTGCTTGTTTCTATACCCTTCTTCCTCTTTCTGCACTTCTTACCTCTTTCTGCACTTCTCTTGCTTCTTTCTGCACTTCTCTTCCGTCTTTCTGTACAACTCTTGCTTCTTTCTGTACATTTCTTGCCTCTTTCTGCACCTGTCTTGCCTCTTTCTGTACTTCTCCTGCCTCTTTCTACAACTCACTTGCTTTTTTCTGCACCTCACTCTCTTCTTTCTATACCACTCTTGCTTATTTCTGTAATTCTATTGCCTCTTTCTGCACTTCTATTCCTTTTTTCTGCACCATTCTTCCTCTTACTGTACTTCTCTTGCTTCTTTCTGCACCTCTCTTCATCTTTCTATACCTCACTTGTTTCTTTCTGCACCTCACTCTCTTCTTTCTGCACCTCTCTTACTTCTTTCTGCACCTCTCATGCTTCTTTCTGCACCTCTCTTGATTCTTTCTGCACCTCTCGATTCTTTCTGCGCCTCTCTTGCTTCTTTCTGCACTTCTCTTGCTTCTTTCTGCACCTCTCTTACTTCTTTCTGCACCTCTCATGCTTCTTTCTGCACCTCTCTTGATTCTTTCTGCACCTCTCTTGCTTCTTTCTGCGCCTCTCTTGCTTCTTTTCTGCACTTCTCTTGCTTCTTTCTGTGCCTTTCTTTCTCTTTCTGCACCCTTCTTCCTCTTTTAGCACCTTTCTTCCTCATTCTGCACTTCTCTTGCTTCTTTCTGCACTTATCTTGCCTCTTTCTGCACCTCTCTTGCCTGTTTCTGCACCTCTCTTGCCTCTTTCTGTACCTCTCCTGCCTTTTTCATCACTTATCTTGCTTCGTTCTGCACCTCTCTTGCTTATTTCTGCACCTCTCTTGCTTATTTCTGTTACTTTCTTCCTCTTTCTGCACTTCTTACCTCTTTTTGCACTTCTCTTGCTTCTTTTTGCACTTCCCTTGCTTCTTTCTGTACCTTTCTTCTTCTTTCTGTACTTATATTGCCTCTTTCTCCACCTCTCTTGTTCCTTTCTGCACCTCTCCTGCCTCTTTCTATACTTCTCTTGCCTCTTTCTGCATTTCTCATGCCTCCTTATATGCTTCTATTACCTCTTCCTGCACCATTCTTCCTCTTTCTGCACTTCTTACCTCTTTCTGCACTTCTCTTGCTTCTTTTTGCACTTCCCTTGCTTCTTTCTGCACCTCACTTGCCTCTTTCTCCACCTCACTTGCCTCTTTCTGCACTTCACTTGCCTCTTTCTGCATCCCACTTGCTGCTTTCTGCACCTCTCTTGCCTCTTTATTCACTTCTCTTGCCTCTTTCTGCACTTTTCTTGCTTGTTTCTGCACCTCGCTTACTTCTTTCTACACCTCTCTTGCCTCTTTCATCATTTCTCTTGCTTCTTTCATCACTCTTCTTGCTTCTATCTGCACCTCTCTTGCTCCTTTCTGCACTTCTCTTGCTTCTTTCTGCTCCTTTCTTCCTCTTTCGGCACCTTTCTTCCTCTTTCGGCACCTTTCTTCCTCTTTCGGCACCTTTCTCTCTCTTTCGGCACGTCACTTGCTTCTTTCTGTACCACACTTGCTTCTTTCTGCACTTCTCTTGCTTCTTTCTCCATCTCTCTTGCCTCTTTCTGCACCTCTCTTCCCTTTTCTGCACCTCTCTTGCCTCTGTCTGCACCTCTCTTGCTTCTTTCTGCACTTCTCTTGCTTCTTTCTGCACCTCTCTTGCCTCTTTCTGTACCTCACTCTCTTCTTTCTACACCTCACTTGCTTCTTTCTGCACCTCTCGCTTCTTTCTGCACCTCTCTTGCTTCTTTCTGCACTTCTCCTGCTTCTTTCTGCACCTCTCTTGCTTCTTTCTGTGCTTTTCTTCCTCTTTCTGCACCTTTCTTCCTCTTTCGGCACCTTTCTTCCTCATTCTGCACTTCTCTCGCTTATTTCTGCACTTCTCTTGCCTCTTTCTGCGTCTCACTTGCTTCTTTCTGCACCTCTCTTGCCTCTTTCTGCACTTCTCTTGCCTCCTCCTGCAATTCTGTTGCTTGTTCCTGCACCTCTCTTGCCTCTTTCATCACTTCTCTTGCTTCTTTCTGCACCTTTCTTTCTCTTTCTGCAACTTTCTTTCTCTTTCTGCACCTTTCTTTCTCTTTCTGTACCTCTCTTGCTTCTTTCTGCACCTCTCTTGCTTCTTTGTGCACTTTTCTTGCTTCTGTCTGTGCTTTTCTTTCTCTTTCTGTACCTTTCTTCCTCTTTCGGCACCTTTCTTCCTCTCTCTGTACTTCCCTTGCTTCTTTTTGCACTTTTCTTGCCTCTCTCTGCACTTCTCTTGCCTCATTCTGTACCTACCTTTTACTTTCTGCACCCTTCTTCCTCTTTCTGTACCTCTCTTGCTTGCTTCTATACCCTTCTTCCTCTTTCTGCACTTCTTCCCTCTTTCTGCACTTCTTTTGCTTATTTCTGCACTTCTCTTACATCTTTCTGCACCACTCTTGCTTCTTTCTGTACCTTTCTTACCTCTTTCTGCACTTCTCGTCCGTCTTTCTGCAACTCACTTGCTTCTTTCTGCACCTCACTCTCTTCTTTCTGTACCACTCTTTTTTAAAAATATATTTTTATTGAGAGTTCAGCTCAAAATACAATATGAAAATACAGAGTAAAGTGCATAGTGCAAAGTGCAAAGTATATAGGTGCTTGAAATATCTTACAATTAACAACATTGCAATAATATATAAATATGTCAATTTAAAAACATCCAACTGTTATGATTCTTAGCATCAGAAAAAATCCATAGAGAATGGCAAATTGCACAGTTACGGAAAACACAAAAAACATATTAAAGTGCATAAGTGCTCAATATAGGATAGGATTAGCCACATAGTATAACCTGAAAGTACATAAAACAGACTTTCCAGAGTTTAACTATTGTGCTTAAAATCCCCAAACCTCAGATTTTAGACAATCTGCCAACAGTCTTTACACCCAGAACCCGGACTAATTTCCTTTGGAGCTCCAACGTTTCTCAAACTTCCTAGATGATCCTGATCTTAATGCATATCTTCTCTCAAATTCTTTAACTTTACTAAGTTTCGGTCTCCATGCTTGAAAGGAAGGTATCTTATTACTGCGCCAGTTTTGGAGGATTAAAGATCTTGCTACTAAGGCCGATATAAATAAGCATTCTTCTTGTATATTGCTTAATGTTATATTTGGGGAACATCCCAAGACTGCAATATATGTATCAATGGAAATAGAGTGGTCTATGGTAATTCTAAGATATTTTTCAATTTCTTCCCAAAGATTCCCAATTTTGGGACAGTCCAAAACAATATGTGACCAAGTGCCTCCTCCTTCTTTAGCGCAGCGAAAGCACCTATCTTGAATTTATGGATAGATATTATGTAAAAAGAATGGTGTCCTATAAATTAGCCATTTTGTATAGAATTGCATACGTTTAAAATTAGCGCCTCTTATTACTGTAGCATTCAGTTTGTTAATTCTATTCCAAGTTATTCTTGGAAGCTGTAGATCTTCTTTTTTCCACCATCTGTCTCGTATTTTTTCATAGATGGGGAGAGATTTATTATCATCAAAGATTTTCACCCATGCGCTAACTGACCGTTTTATCGGGGCTTCAAAAGCTTCACATATGCCTATACTTGTTATAGTTCTGGCATCGATATTTTCCAAAAAGTGCCTTATATTAATGAATGACCATTTAAGCACATTTTTTGAGTGGAGGAGCCCAATTTCTATCTCGGGCCATTTTTTCCAGGCACTTCTCTTGCCTCTTTCTGTACCTACCTTCTACTTTCTCTACCCTTCTTCCTCTTTCTGCACCTCTCTTGCTTGTTTCTATACCCTTCTTCCTCTTTCTGCACTTCTTACCTCTTTCTGTACTTCTCTTGCTTCTTTCTGCACTTCTCTTCCGTCTTTCTGCACCACTCTTGCTTCTTTCTGTACCTTTCTTGCCTCTTTCTGCACCTGTCTTGCCTTTTTCTGTACTTCTCCTGCCTCTTTCTGCAACTCACTTGCTTCTTTCTGCACCTCACTCTCTTCTTTCTGTACCACTCTTGCTTCTTTCTGCACCACTCTTGCTTCTTTCTGCAATTCTGTTGCCTCTTTCTGCACTTCTCTTCCTTCTTTCTGCACCATTCTTTCTATTTCTGCACTTCTCTTGCTTCTTTCTGCACCTCTCTTCATCTTTCTACACCTCACTCGCTTCTTTCTGCACCTCACTCTCTTCTTTATGCACCTCTCTTGCCTCTTTCTGCACCTCTCTTGCCTCTTTCTGTACCTTTCTTCTTTCTGTACTTATCTTGCCTCTTTCTCCACCTCTCTTGTTCCTTTCTGCACCTCTCCTGCCTCTTTCTACACTTCTCTTGCCTCTTTCTGCACCACCTCTCTTGCCTCTTTCTGCACCTCCTCTCTTGCTTCTTTCTGTACCTCTCTTGCCTTTTTCATCACTTATCTTACTTCTTTCTGCACCTCTCTTGCTTCATTCTGCACATTTCTTCATCCTTCTGCACCTGTTACCTCTTTCTGCACCTCTTGCTTCTTTCTGCACCTCTTTTGCTTCTTTCTGCACTTCTCTTGCTTCTTTTTGCACCTCTATTGCCTCTTTCATCACTTCTCTTGCTTTCTTTCTGCACCTCTCTTGCTTCTTTCTGCACCTCTCTTGCTTCTTTCTGCACCTTTCTTCCTCTTTCTGCACTTCTAACCTCTTTCTGCACTTCTCTTGCTTCTTTTTGCACTTCCCTTGCTTCTTTCTGCAACTTTCTTCTTCTTTCAGTACTTCTCTTGCCTCTTTCTGCACCTCTCTTGCTTCCTTCTGCACCTCTCTTGCCTCTTTCTACACTTCTCTTGCCTCTTTCTGTACTTCTCTTGCCTCTTTCTACACCTTTATTACCTCTTTCTGTACTTCTCTTCCTTCTTTCTGCACCATTCTTCCTCTCTCCGTACTTCTCTTGCTTCTTTCTGCACCTCTCTTGACTCTTCCTGCACTTCACTTGCCTCTTTCTGTACCTCACTTGCCTCTTTTGGCACCTCTCTTGCCTCTTTCTGCACCTCTCTTGCCTCTTTCTGCACTGCTCTTGCTTCTTTCTGCACCCCCTTGCCTCTTTCTGTACTTCACTCTTGTCTTTCTACACCTCTCTTGCTTCTTTATGCACCTCTCTTGCTTCTTTCTGCACTTCTCTTGCTTCTTTCTGTGCCTTTATTCCTCTTTCTGCACCTTTTGTCCTCTTTCTGCACTTCTCTTGCTTCTTTCTGGACTTCTCTTGCCTCATTCTCACTTCTCTTGCCTCTTTCTGCACATTACTTGCTTCTTTCTGCACTTCTTTTGCTTCTTTCTGCACTTCTCTTGCTTCTTTCTGCACCTCTCTTGCCTCTTTCTGCACCTCTCTTGCTTCTTTCTGCACGTCTCTTGCTTCTTACTGTACCTCAGTCTCTTCTTTCTGCTCCTGTCTTGCTTCTTCCTGCACTTCTCATGCTTCTTTCTGTTCCTTTCTTCCTCTTTCTGCACGTTTCTTCCTCTTTCGGCACCTTTCTTCCTATTTCTGCACTTCTCTTGCTTCTTTCTGCACTTCTCTTCTTCCTTCACCTTCTTGTTTCTTTGTGCACCTCTCTTGCCTCTTTCTGCACCTCCCTTGCCACTTTCTGCACTTCACTTGCTTGTTTCTGCACCTCGCTTCTTTCTGTACCTCTCTTGCCTCTTTCATCCTTCTTCTGCATTTCTTACCTCTTTCTGCACTTCTCTTGCCTCTTTTTGCACTTCTCTTGACTCTTTATGCACCTCTCTTCCACTTTCTGCACCATTCTTCCTCTTTCTGCACCTCTCTTGCTTGTTTCTTCACCTCTCTTGCTTCTTTCTGCATCTTTCTTGCCTCTTACATCACTTCTTTTGCTTCTTTTTGCACCTTTCTTGCTTCTTTCTGCAGCCCTCTAGCTTCTTACTGCACCTTTCTACCTCTTTCTGTACTTCTCTTGTTTCTTTCTGTACTTCTCTTGTTTTTTTTTTGCACTTCTTTTGCTTCTTTCTGTACCTTTCTGTACTTCTCTTGCCTCTTTCTGCACCCGTCTTGCTTCTTTCTGCACCTCTCTTGCGTCTTTCTACACTTCTCTTGCCTCTTTCTGCACTTCTCTTGCCTCTTTCTATACTTCTATTACCTTTTTCTCCACTTCTTTTCCTTCTTTCTGGCCCATTCTTCTACTTTCTGCACTTCTCTTGCTTCTTTCTGCACTTCTCTTGACTCTTTCTGCACCCCACTTGCCTCTTTCTGTACCTTACTCTCTTCTTTCTGCACCTCTCTTGCTTCTTTCTGCACCTCTCTTGCCTCTTTCTGTACCTCACTTGCTTCTTTCTGTACTTCTTTTGCTTCTTTATGCACCTTTCTTCTTCTTTCTGCTCCTTTCTTCCTCTTTCTGCACTTCTCTTGCTTCTTTCTGTACTTCACTTGCCTCTTTCTGCATCTCACTTGCTTCCTTATGCACCTCTCTTAATTCTTTCTGCACTTCTCTTGCTTCTTTCTGCATCTCTCTTGCCTCTTTCTGTACCTCTCTTGCCACTTTCCGCACCTCTCTTGCCTCTTTCTGCAACTCTCTTGCTTCTTTCTGCAACTCTCTTGCTTCTTTCTGCACCTCTCTTGCTTCTTTCTGTACTTCGCTTGCTTCTTTCTGTACCTTTCTTCCTATTTCTGCACCTTCCTTCTTTCTGCACCTAACTCTCTTCTTTCTGCATCTCTCTTGCTTCTTTCTGTGCCATTCTTCCTCTTTCTGTACTTCTCTTGCCTCTTTCTGCATTTCTCTTGCCTCTTTCTGCACCCCATTGCTTCTTTCTACAGTGCTCTTGCTTCTTTCTGCACCTCTCTTGCCTCTCTCGTCAGTTCTCTTGCTTCTTTCTGTACCTCTCTTGCTTCTTTCTGCAACTCTTTTGGCTCTTTATGCACTTCTCTTGCTTCTTTCTGTACTTCTCTTCTGTCTTTCTGCACCTCTCTTGCTTCTTTCTATACCTCTCTTGCTTCTTTCTGTACCTCTCTTGCCTCTGTCTGTACCTCACTTGCTTCTTTCTGCACCTCACACTCTTCTTTCTACACCTCTCTTGCTTCTTTCTGCACCTCTCTTGCTTCTTACTGTACCTCAGGTGCAGAAACATGGTAAGACGTACAACAGTGATATGGGAAGGGTTGCTGTCTTATATTTGGCTAGGCCCAACATTCTGAGCAGTCAGTGAATAGTGAAGCTACCAGAGAAAAGTGAGATTTAAGACATGTTGGCAGAGGGATTAGGGATTAGGCTACTTTGTATGACTCTCTGGAAAGGTACACTTGAAGTAGGCCGTATAAATTTAGGTGTCTTCTTGCAATGGGAAGTGCCCTCTGTCAAGTTTAAAGGTCTGCATGCTCTCATGACTGAGGTATGTGTCTACTTGTACATTAATTCTGACACGTGCTGTGCGTCTGAAGATGCTAGCTTAAAAACCTGGTGGCTTCTCATACAGGTGCACAAATCTTCTCAGTTCCACTTCATCATTCGGTCGAAGAGGGAGACATGTCTTAACTATGTAGGTGTCACAGAACCCCTCAAATATATTGTTGAATACCCACATGCCCTGTATTATGAGCAGAAAGGAATATATACACCTTCTTCTACAGAAACTTAGAGAGCATGAGGTCTGATGTATTCTATTTCCAGGTTTCTTTTTATTAATCATGTCACTAGGGAAAGGCACAGACACATGCATTGAAGCCTTCAGAAACATGGTGAGACTTACAACAGTGACATGGGAAGGGTTGCTGTTTTATATTTGGCTAGGCCCAACATTCTGAGCAGTCAGTGAATAGTAAAGCTGCCAGAGAAAAGTCTCTACTATTACACTCATCCAATCCCTCAGGCACTACTCTTGCACTCAATCATTCACTTAGGTACTACCCATGCACTCATCCAATCACTCATGCACTATCCTTGCACTCAACCATTCACTTAGTCACTATGCTTAGACTCCTGCATTGTCTCAGGTATAACCCATGCACTTATCCAGGCACCCGGGCACTTCCCATGCACTCATCCAATCACTCAGGCATTACCAATGCACTCATCCAATCACCCAGGCAGTATCCTTGCACTCATACTTTCACGAAGGCACTATGCATATACTCCTGCATTCCCTCATATACTACCCATGTATGTATCCAATGATGCAGACACTATTCTTGCACTCATCCAGTCCCCATGTACTACCCATGCATTTATCCAATCATTCAAGCACTATCCTTGTACTCAACCATTCACTCGGGCACTACGCATGGTCTCATTCTATCACCGAGGCACTATCCATGCACTCATCCATTCTCTCAGGCAATACTTATGCACTCATCCAGTCACCCAAGCACTACCCATGCACTCATCCAATCACTGCACCACTACCCATGCACTCATCTAATTACTCAGGCACTACCCATGAACTCATGCATTCTCTCAGGCACTATATATGTACTCATCCAATCACCCAAGAACTATGCATGCATTCATCCAATCACCCAGACGCTACCCTTGCACTCATCCAATCACTGAAGCAATAATCTTCAACTCAAGCATTCACTCAGGCACTAACCATGAACTTATGCATTCTCTCAGGCACTATGCTTGCACTCATCCAATAATGCAGATACTACCCATGCACTCCTCCATTCTCTAAGGCACTACCCATGCACATATGCAATGACTCAGGCACTAACCTTGCACTTATCCATTCACTCGGGCACTACCCATGCACTCATTCAGTCACCCAGGCAATAGCTTTGCACTCATGTATTCACTGAGGTGCAACCCATGCACTCATCCAATCATTCAAACACTATCCTTGCATGCATGCATTCTTTCAGACACTACACATATGCTCTTCCATTCTCTCAGGCACTACCCATGCACTCATCCAATCAACAAGACACTACGAATGCACTCATGCAATCACAGACGCACAAGTCATGCACTCATCAAATCACCCAGGCTCTACTATTACACTCAACCATTCATTCAGGCACTACCCATGCAGTCATCCAATCACCCAGGCACTAGCCTCACACTCATCCATGCACTCAGGCACTACCCATGCATTCATCCAATCACCCAGAAACTACCCATGTACTCATCCAATGAGCCAGGCGCTACCCTTGCACTAATCCATTCACTCAGGCACCTCCCATGCACTCATTCAATCACCCATGCACTACCATTGCACTCATACATTTACTGAGGCACTACCCATGCAATCATCCAATCAACCAGGCACTACTCATGCACTCATGCAATCACACACGTACTATTTGTGCAGTCATCCAATCACCCAGGCACTACTAGTACAGTCAAACATTAAAATATATTTGAAAAATCTTTTTTTTATTTATATATATTCACTAAAAAACAGGTTTCAGAGATGTTAGAGTTAGCAATTAGCATTTAAAAAACCTTAGATATTCACTGAAAAACCACAGGTTATAGGAACGTTATAGTTAGGCTGACATTTCACTTGTACACAACCAGAGAAATTCAGTCGTTATAGTTAGCTGAGCTAACTATAACTCGCGCCCCTGCAATGCACTGCTGATGAGGTCACATATTACACCACTCATGACATGGTCAGTGACATCACTGATGACATCTCAAATGACATCACTGATGACATCATCCACATAATCTCTGATGCACCTACTCACACCCCAATATAACCTTTCATACACCGACTCCAAATTTCAGACTACCATTCTTGAAAACATTGGCACACCAATACCAGTACGTGTATACCCACTCACTGATTCATAGGTCTACAAACACATCCACTCACTCACCCATACAGGCACTCATACAGCCAGTCACTCACCAATACAGCCGCTGACATATCCACTCATACATCCATACAGCCACTCATACACTCAGTCACCCATAGAGCTACTCGCGCACCTACTCACTCACCCAAACACTCAATCACACAGCCACTTACTCACCCATATAGAAACACACACACACTACTCATATGGATACTAACAAATACTTACTCTACTATACAGTCGCTGACACAAGCACATACTCACCCATACAGCCACTCTCACAATCACTCACTTACACATACAGTCACTTATATAATCCAACACTCACATATACTGCCTTTCACATATGCAGTTACTTACTCATATACCACTGAGACATCCATTCACTCACCAACACAGTCATACGCACACTCATTCACCCATACAGTCCCTCACAGACGCACTCATGAAACCATACACCCAGGGATTCACCCACTCATACATCTATGCAGGGAGTCACACACCCCCTCACCCACCCACACAGATACTCAGGCACCCATACAGGTACTCAGACAACTAATCTATAACCCATATACATAGTCCTGTTCCTACCCACCAACCCATGAAACCACTTTCACACCAACTGACAGACTCGTACACACATTTACACAGATTAGTCACTCACCCATACGTTCACTAAGACACTTTTAATCACTCACTCATACAGTCAGTCACGCACCCACTAAATCATCCATACAGACACTCATACCCATTCATTCTTCAATACACCTTGGCGTGTATATATATATATATATATATATATATATAAAACATTCTTACGTTTTTAGAAACACTCAGTCACTGGATGATGTCATCAGTGTTGTCATCAGTGATGTCACTGACCATGTCATGAGTGATGTAATATGTGACGTCATCAGCAGTGCATTGCAGGGGCACGAGTTATAGTTAGCTCAGCTAACTATAACGGCTGAATTTCTCTGGTTTTGTACGAGTGAAATGTCAGTCTAACTATAATGTTCCTGTAACCAGTGTTTTTTTCAGTGAATATCTAAGGTTTTTTAAATACTAATCTCTAACTATAACGTCCCTGAAACCTATTTTTTTCCAGTGAATATATATATATATTTCACTGAAAAAACCATAGGTTTTAGGGACAGTTATAGTTAGTTGGACATTTCACTTGTACAAAACCCGTGAAATTCCCCCGTTATAGTTAGTTAGTTCAGCTAACTATAACTCGCGCCCCCGCAATGCACTGCTGATGACGTCACATATTACATCACTCATGACATGGTCAGTGACATCACTGATGACATCACTGATGACATCTCAAATTACATCACTGATGACATCATCCAGTGACTGTGTGTTTCTATAAAGTTTAAATATGTTTAATATATATGCCAAGGTGTACTGAAGAATGAGTGGGTGTATAAGTGTCTGGATGGATGATTTAGTAGGTGCGTGACTGACTCTATAAGTGAGTGATTAAACGTATCTTACTGAATGCATGGGTTAGTGACTAAACTGTGTGAATGTCTGTATCTGCCTGTTTGTTGGTGTGTAAGCGGCTGCATGGGTTTGCGAAAAGCTACATGAGTGTCTACATGGGTTATTGATTGGTTGTCTGAGTATCTGTATGGGTGCCTGAGTGTTTGTGTGGGTGGGGTGTGTGTGACTGCGCATAGATGTGTGAGTGGGTGATTCACTGGGTGCATGGTTTCAAGAGTGCATCTGTGATGGACTATATGGGTGGGTGAGTGTGTGTATGGGTGTGTTAGTGAGTGAATGTATATCTTAGTGGTACATGTGTGAGTAACTAATATGTCAAAGGCAGTATATATGTGTGTTGGAGTATATAAATGGCTATAAGTGAGAGTGTGTGATTGTGAGAGTGGCTGTATGGATGAGTGTGTACTTGTATCAGTGATTGTATAAGAGCGTAATAATGTGCTAGTATTTGTATGAGTAAGTGAGCTGGTGTGTGTATAACTGTATAGGTGAGTAAATGGCAGTGTGATTAATTATTTGCATGACTGACTAGGTGTGTGAGTACCTCTATGGATGAGTGGCGGTGTGTGAGTGTCTATGTAGGTGTATAAGTGCATATGAAAGTCCTGTACTGAGTGACCGTAAGTATGAGTGACTGTAGAGGTGAGTGAGTGGATGTGTGTGTAGACCTAAGAATCAGTGAGTGTGTATGTAGTTATTGGTGTTGGAGTGTCTATGGTTTTGACAATGGCAGTCTGTAATTTACAGTGGGTGTATCAAAAGTTATATTAGGGTGTGAGAAGATGCATCAAATTATCACATGGATGATATCATCAGTGATGTCATCAGTGATGTCACTGACCATGTCATGAGTGATGTAATATGTGACGTCATCAGCAGTGCATTGCGGGGCGCGAGTTATAGTTAGCTGAACTAACTATAACAGGGGAATTTCACGGGTTTTGTACGAGTGAAATGTCCAACTAACTATAACTGTCCCTAAAACCTATGGTTTTTTCAGTGAATTTCAAAGGTTTTTTAAATGCTAATTTCTAACTATAACGTGCCTGAAACCTATGGTTTTTTAAGTGAATTTCAAAGGTTTTTTAAATGCTAGTTTGTAACTATGCCTGTGAAGAAAGAAGAAAAACGCACAGAAAGAAGCAAAGGAAATGCAGAAAGAAGCAACAGAAGTCCACAAAGACAAAGAAAAGTGCAGGAAGAAGCAAAAGATGTGCAGAAAGAACCAACAGAGGAGCAGAAAGAGGCCTTGTTCCAAAATCATCCTGTGCCCACAACTTTTCTGACGTGTACTGGTGGTAACTGACTCTGACTAACCAGAGCCAGTGCTATGCTAAAATACACTTAGAATACAGTTAAAACACCTACATACACTAGGGAACACTATGCGTTGGGGTACCCCTGTGATTAGCATGACCTCCTCTGTAAGTCCCTAGTACATAATAGGGCAGGGGGATTAAAACTACCTCTTAAAACGTGCTACAGGGCGTGTTTGCACAGTGGTGAAGGGAGGGGGGGCCTGTGGTGACATGTGTGCAAACGCACCCCGTGGCACGTTTTAAGTTGCGGGATTAAGTCCCCTTGAATCCTGAGTGTCCCTGGAGCCCAACTAGCCCCCAGGTACCTACAGTTAGGACCACAGAGCTGAGTTGCAGAGAGGCGTTCCGAGGCCACGCACCTTTTTCACCTCTCTGCAACGCAACTCTGTTGTGCTTACTGAAGGTACCTGGTGGGCTAGTTGGACTCCAGGGACCCTCAGGATTGAAGGGGACTTAATCTCCCAACTTAAAATACGCCACGGGGCCTGTTTGCACACATGTCACCTCAAGCCCCGCCCCCTCCCTTCACCACTGTGAAAACGCGCCCCGTGGCGCGTTTTAAGTTGGGGGATTAAGTCCCCTTGAATCATGAGGGTCCCTGGGATCCAACTAGCCCACCCTGTACCTCCAGTATGCGCCAGAGAGCTGCGTTGCAGAGAGGTGTTCAGAGGCCACGCCCCTTTTTACACCTCTCTGCAACGCAGCTCTGTGGCGCTTTCTGGATGTACCTGGTGGGCTAGTTGGCCCCCAGGGACCCTCAGGATTGAAGGGGCCTGTTTGCACACATGTCACCTGAAGCCCCGCCCCCTCCCTTCACCACTGTGCAAACGCGCCCCGTGGCGCGTTTTAAGTTGGGGATTAAGTCCCCTTGAATCCTGAGGGTCCCTGGAGTCCAACTAGCCCACCATGTACCTCCAAAGCGCCACAGAGCTGCGTTGCAGAGAGGTGTAAAGGGGCGTGGCCTCTGTACACCTCTCTGCAACGCAGCTCCCTGGCGCATACTGGAGATTCCTGGTGGGCTAGTTGGGCCCCAGGGACCCCCAGTATTCAAGGGGAATTACTTCCCCTTCTTACAACGTGCCAGGGGGCACGTTTGCAGACTGCTGCAGGGAGGGGGCGGGGCCTCCGGCATGATGCCGGTCTTTTTTTTGTATTATTTTTTTTTGTATGGGAGGTGGGCTGCGTGGCCCCCTTCCCTCGGCCACTTTTGGCCCCGGGGACCCCATCCCTCGGGGCCTGAGGATTTTCTTTTCTTTTTAAAACAGGAAGGGGGCCGCGTGGCCCCCCTTCCCTGGGCCTCTATTGGCCCCGGGGACCCCATCCCCCGGGGCATGCCCTCTTTTAAAAAAAAAAATAATATTTGGAGGGGGGCTGCGTGGCCCCTCTCCTCAGGCCATTTAAGGCCCCGGGGACCCCATCTCCCGGGGCCTGGCCACTCGTTGGGGACCGTGGGGGGGCCGGCATTGCTTTTCCATAAGGGGAGCTGCTGACATGCAGCTCCCCTTATGGAAAAGCAATCTGCTTTGCTTCATTGAAGCGAGAGCAGGTTTCCCTGCTCTCGCTTCAATGAAGCCAAGCAAGTTTGCAATGACAGGACGGGAGCCGCGTGGCTCCCGTCCTGCCATGGCAAACAGCAGTGTCCCAGGGGTAGGCACCCCGGGACACTGCAGGAGCCGGCCCTGGGGGGTGGTGGTCCCCAGGGCCATGGAGGGCTCCAGGAGGGGGGCCGCGCTGCCCCCCTCCCTTCATTAGTAAAGCCCCGGGGAGGTGGTGGTCCCCGGGGCTTTGGGGGTCCGAAACGGATCCCCACATTTCTTTTGTTAGTGTTCCGGGGAGGTGGCGGTCCCCGGGCATGTGGGGGGGCTGGAGCCCCCCCACACAGGTCATTATAATTTTAAAAAAGAAGCCCCGGGGGGTGGCAGTCCCCGGGGCTGCGGGAGGGCGGAGAGCCCTCCCGCACCATTTTTTTTTAAAGCCCCGGGGGGTGATGGTCCCCGTGGCTTGGGGGGCCTTCGAGGCCCCCCTAACATATAAACCCACCCCCCGCATGCCCCCGGGACTTGGCCCACCCGGGGGCCAAATAGCCTCGAAGCGCGGAAGACTGTGCTTCAATTTTTTTTTAATCACGGCGGGATCCGCGCACCTTAAGCGCATCCCGCCGATTTAAAAAAAAAAAATGCTTTTTTCTGCCCAGGGGGTCCTTGTGGGACCCCCTGAGCAGACCTAGGGGGTCAGGGTGTTTCTACCCTGCCCCCTTTTTGCGTTTTGTGACTTGTTTCTGTGCCTCGGTTCTACCGAGGCACAAAATGGCTGCCAACACTTCCTGATTTGGAGTGTTGACAGCCACTTGACAGCCAATTAGCATGCAGCTCGTGATCGGGAGGGTGCGCGGACCCTACGCGGCCATAGATATATATGTCATTTTACTTTTGATTTTCTCAGGAACTACTGAACGGATTTACACCATTTAAGCAAAAGGCACGACTCTGAACCAAGGGCTACCTTTTTGCCAAATTTGGTGTAATTCCGTTCAGCAGTTCGGGCTGTAGCTGCGATGAAAGGTTCCTATGAAAAATTGCATGGGGAAAACACGTTTTGGGATCCCCCTTTTTTCTCGGCCCCCACTTGACGAATCACCCCGAGACTTTCAGGATAGGAGCAGACCGGAGCGGGCCACGAGTTTTGAAAATTTCGCGAAGATTCGTCAACCGGCGCCAAAGTTATTTCAAATAGAATGTTGCGGATTTCCTATGGAAAATAGGTCCTAACTATAACTATCTACTGGCGACCACCAGTAGATAATATATACATATATATATATATATTAGACCTGACAGCCTTAGGGTGGTCTTCCCCCCAATGTTTTGCCCATCTCCTCCACTTTTATGACCTCAGTTTTGCTGGCTTTAGGGCTCTGTGCACTTTACCACTGCTAACCAGTTCTAAAGTGCTTGTGCTCTTGCCCCTAAACATGGTAACATTGGTTTATCCCCAATTGGCATATTTAATTTACTTATAAGTCCTTAGAAAAATGGTAACCCCTGTACCTAGGGCGTGGGTAAATTAAATACTACAAGTGGGCCTGCAGCACTGATTGTGCCACCCACTCAAGTAGCCCTTTAACCATGTCTCATGCCAGCCACTGCAGAGCCTGTGTGTGCAGTTTACACTACCAGGTCGACCTGGCAATATAAACCTTTTACCAGGCCCAAACCTTCCTTTTTTGTACACATAAGTCACCCCTCAGATAGGCCCTGGACAACGCAGAGGGCAGGGTGCAATGTAATTAAAAGTAGGCCTGGGTGGTGAACTCCACTCCGTTTGCTGAGTTTTCCGCACTCCTTGCTCTGCAGAGCATGCGGAGTTCCAAAAAACTCTGCTCCGCGAAGTGGAGTTTTTTTCTTGCTCGCGCTTGCTAATGTTAAGTTGGCAAGCATGGGCGAGGAAGATCAAAAGCTAAACCACCTCCCATAGTGATTTCTGAACACTGGCAGTCGCGGATGGCCGTGACCACTTGCGTTGAGAAACCATCCTTTCACGTTGAGGAAGATGCCCCTTAAGTAGAACATCTACTTGTGAGTTAGAAAGAAGCAGCATCTATTGTGCTGCACATGGTGCAGTTAGTGCTGATTTTCCAAAGTGGGAAAAACACCTGGCACTAAAAAACAGCACGAACGGCGTACCCTAACGCACTCCGCCACTTTCCGCGAACTCCGCCCAGGACTATTTAAAAGACAGGATGTGTACTTTCAAGTTTTACATGTCCTGGTAGTGAAAAACTCCCAAAGCCTTGTTTCACTACTGCAAAGCCTATCTCTCCCATAGGATAACATTGGGGTTACTTTGTGTGTCATTTCCAATTGGGAAGAGATCAGACCCCTAAGTCTGGTTTCTCTGAAATCCTAATTTAAAATCCTAACATGACGAAGTCGGTTTCTAAATTACAATGCAGGAAATGCCACTTTTAGAAAGTTGGCATTTTCTTACTTTAGCCATTTGATGCCTGCAGCCTGTTTGGTCAGTCCGGGGTGGGTGACAACTGGGCTTTGTGTATTCCCCCTAGACAGCCACACACAAAAAGAGCTTAGCTGTGACTTGATAGGCCTTGATGGGTCATCCTGGCAGGATGGGAGGGAGGAGCTGGGCACAGACTCACACTTACACCTGAATATGCTGCGTCCTGTCCTCACACAAAGGACTGCATACCCCCTGTTGTGAGTCAAGGGAGGACCTCTGTGACACTCCAAAGCCCTTCTTTGAAGTCTCTCCTACTTCAAAGGCACCACTGGGTATAAGTACTGGACCTCTGACACCATGACTTCTGTACACTTCTGGAGCTGTGACCACTCTGCCAGAGAGAACTGCTGAGCTTCTGAAAGGACTGCCACTCTGCTGAACTGCTGCTTTGTCGGACTGCTGCTTGCTGGACTACTGACTTGCTGTGCTGCCCTGCTCCGGCTGTTCCCCTGCTTGGTGAGAAGGACTGGACCTGCATCACTTGAACCCAGACTGACTCCAAGGGCTTGCTGGCTTGCTTCCTGATCTGAAATCTCAGGAACATAAAAGACTTTCAACCCTTCTGCCACTGCACCGGGACTCCCATCTCTGAGTCTGCTCCACCAAGTCGTGCCACCCCAATCATAGACCCTTGGAAATGAGGCCTAAGGTGCTTGCTTCTACAAAACCCAAGCATCCTCTCCAAAACCGGCGCATTGATGCCATTGCGTGGATCAGAACCGGTCCATCGCACTTGGAACCAGTGTATCACACTCAGAATCAACGCATCCTCTGCTGCAGGAGCAGAAGCAGTGCATCGCATTCGGAACCAACTCATAACACTCAGAACTTACTTATCACCACCATTACACGGAGAGAAATGTCGCATCTCCTCCACTGCATGGCTCAACACCTACGCATCGCTTCTCTGCCCCCAACATCTTCTTCAACGGTGAAGCAGCCCATATCAAGGTACTTTTGTTCAGCGGGACTAACTTGGTCCCTGTATCCGGCCTGAGCTCCATAGTGGTCGTCCTGAACGTTTGATTTTGTCCCTGTCTGGCACAACCAGATAACACACATAAGCGCTTACTGCTTATAAGCACTATTTTATAGTTTATTCTTTAAAACTTCATATCTCAACTTCTACTTTGGGTATTTTTTGTTTTGGTCTTGTTTTATTTATAAAATTAAGTTAAAATCTTTCTAACCTGGTGTGGAGTCTTTTTTTTGTGTTTTCACTCCAAGGAGAATGATGAATTGGGGAGCCTGAGGGTGAAATCCCTGTATTTGTGCTGCATGACAGCGTCTCCTCCCATGGCCTATCCCCAGAGGAGCTAAGGGAGAGGAGGGAGGAGAGAGAATTCAAACTGTAGATGGCAAAATTAAAGATGGAGGCTGAAGAGACAAAGACTGAAAGGGAGGCCTGAAAGGCTTGAGTAGAGAGAGCCTTAGTAGAGAAAAAACCTTTATTGGCTCATAAACTGAGTCTGAAAGAGCTGGATATCAAGGCATGACAGGCAGATTCCAGCAGCGATGGTGGCAGCATACATGTTGTACCTGATGGAGAAAAAAGGATACCTATACCCAAGGATTTGGTGCCCAGTTATGTGATGGGATATGACATTGATAAATGTTTTTCTGCTTATGAAGTTGCAGTGAAGGTTCACAGGGTTCTTAGGGAGCACTGGGGGGTAGTTTGAGGAAAACACATGCCAACACTTGGGAGGGGCACACTTCTGACATTAGAGTTTGGGGACCAAACAAAGTATACCCCTAAAAAGGCCATTTTGATTGCTAAATTTTGAGCTGACTCCTGAAAAGTATCACCAAAGATTCAGGGACAGCCAGAAGCTCCCCAACCCATCCTGGGTAGATTTTGTAGATTACTTCAGTAAGGCACCGAATGGCTGGGTGAGGGGCAGCAAGATTAGTGATTTTAAAGGGATGTACCATTTGGTCATGAGAGAGCACATGCTCAGTATATGTTTTCCTGAGTTTCACCATCACCTAGTAGACAGTAAGCTAATTGACCCTCTTTCAGGGATTCTGCAGAGTCACAGAACTATGATTGGGATTATGGAACCTTAGGTGGTAGGATGACTCAGTCCCTGCCTACTGAGTACCCTTGAGCCCGGGACCGACTATCTATAGTGTCTCATTTACCCTCCCACTCACTCACAGATCAACAAGTGATTATACACCCCAGAACACAACACTCCCGACCCTCTCAGGAATCACGGTTGCAGGACACACCCTTTTTCTCTCACACTTGTACTAGTCCACAATAAGTTCTGACAGAGATACAAGAAAAGTTTAAAATGTTTATTTTAACTATTGTGCTCTAGTATGCAGTATATGGGAAAATGCCTAACACAAATACATTTAGCATAGCAAGTAGTCCGCAAATCTTAAATGGAGCTGTCATTATATACGACAGTATTACCTATCCTCCCTCCCCTTCTACAGAAGCAAAACGATTATATGGCAGAAAATATCTAGGTGTTAGCAGCAGACCCCGTACCTCAGTATGCACAGATGAAAACTCTACATCTCAGGTACTGTCACGATCTTTTCCCTGGAAAGGTCCATCTCCAAGTGTGTGTCACCTATCTGTGCATACCTATATGACAAAAAGTATGTGTTCCCGAAAGAAATGCTGCATTTGCATGTTTTGTCTCAGTGCTAGGGCCTGACCAGAACAGAAAACCAAGGGGCATTGTTGTTCAACCTTGTCTACATGTTCAGACTAAATCCCAGGAAAGAACAGAACACAAAAACAACAGTGTGTTCTGTGTGAAAGTACATTGTGGCACAAAGCAAAATATATCTGTAGAGTAACATGTGCAAACCAGAGGACAGTCTACAACGTGCTCATGCTAACATAGGGAAAACAACAATGGGCCTGCATGGGACAAATGACAACCCCCAGGAAACTTGCTGAGGAGGCAGACCTCTGTACTAGCACCAGAGTGTCCAAAAAAGGTGCCTGGGGGAACTCCCACAAAGGTGGTCAGTTTTCCCAACAGAAGAAAGAAGGGGGAGAAAAACTTAAAAGGTTAAAAGTAGGGAGTTCTCAAAAGGCTCCCAAAATAATTCCCAAGGGAGTAGTGGAAACCAGTCCCAGTCTGATCCTAAAAAAAGGGGGTTCTTTGATCATAAGACAGGGAGGTTTGTACCCCAATTTACAGAGTGCTACAAATATGGGCACAACAAGGGTGACTCCAAATGTCCTAAATGTCCCAAAAGGGCACAGCCCCCCCACTCGTGGGCAGACACCAGGAGAACATGGCGGCCAGCGGATGGTGGGTCGCGGGAGGCTCCGGAGGGTCAAGGCGGTTTACCGTGTGTATAGCCTGTAACAGCTTATGAATGTTCGTGGGAATTCATCGAGACTTGCTGGACTAGTGAGAGAAATGTAATTTTGTAAGTCAGGGTCTATTTTCGCGTTAGCCCTGGAGGACGGAGAAAGCGAGTGAAACCAGTACACCTTGCTGGCGAAGCCGTGGGCGTGTTTTCAGTCAGGTGTGGTGGATGCGGTGGAAGAACTGGTAACGTGCTGTTGACATATCCCGGATCAGGTCCAGGCTCTGCGGTGTCTTTTTCGGTGTGATTCCCCTGCACCTGCGGAGGAGGTGGCGGGGTAGCTGTTTCCGCTCCCGACGCGGCAGTGCTGGCAGCCGCGGGCGAGAAGCTGGACGAGAGTCAGGGAGTGCAGGTTACCCTGTGGTCACGGGCGGCTCTGGGGTGCGTCGCGGGCGGAAGGCGGCGGCGAGATTCCCCATTCACAGCGGCAAGGGCAGAGGAGGTGGATGTGAGAGACTCGAACCCCCACAATCTACCAGAACTGTACCGGGAAGCAGAGGACAAGTGGAGCTGCTGGAAGAGACGGTTACAAAGCAGCAACAAACAGTAAGAGTTAACTGTGTGGAACTGGGGAGTTCGGGAGGTCTGTCGGAAAAGGGCTCTCTAAGAAAAAAAAGGGAATCAGCAGGCACTAAAACACTACCGCGGTATGCCTTAAGAAGTATAGACAGGAATTCACCAGATCATTTAAAAACAGCTGATTTGGATGTTTCAGTTTATAAGGGTATCATTGGTTGTGAGGCTTTGAACACCAAGAACCAAATAAAATTAGCAAAATCTAAACCTAAGAGCAAGAAAAAGGCGAAGGCATTAATACAAAATCAAACAAAGGCAAATTTCACGCCCTCATTAAGAGATTATTTTAAATCAGTGCCTAGTACACTGATATTAAAGCCGGTAGACCATATGTCTACACATAAAGAGAGCAACCCTAGTAGCTCTTGTAAGGTACTTCAATTTCCTGAGGGTATATTAAGTCCCAACAAGTTTCAGCCATTAGTAGGTATGTCAGTAGAAGAGGGGCCGGAAGAATTTATGATGCCAGATAAAGGCGGCGATGCATTAAATCTGACAGAGGTTGGGACTCCTTCAACGGATAGCCAAGTTCTGGATAAGAAGCAGAGCACGCTGAAACATCAAAAGAGGCCATAACGAATTCACCCACGTCTCGGTCAGCTCAAGATCTTTTACAGGCCCTAATGGAGGAAGTGAGGCGCAGGTTCCAGGTGTCAGAAAAAAACCAAGCTGAAATTAAGGTATTCTGCGAGAAAATGGAAGATAAGTTAGATTCATTGACAGCGAGAGCCGCAGCTCTAGAGACCACGGGGGCGGAGCTAACAGTAAAAGCAGATGAGAATGCAAAAGATCTCACTAGATTAAAAGAACGTGAAATTGGTATTCAGGATAAGTTGGAATCTATTGAGAACTCTCAGCGGAGAAATAATCTTCGGTTACTTAAAGTCCCCGAGGGAGTTGAAGGAGACAATATCAAAGAATTTGTAGTAAAACTGATTAAGTAAACAACTAAAATTGACTGTTCAGAGCAAGCTCTTGCTGCTGATATTCAGAGGGTACATAGGAACCCGTTTAGACTAAGTCCAAACAAAACCAGACCCAGAAAAATCTTGGTTCACTTCTTGACTTATAATTTAAAAGATGAAATACAGAACAAAGCACTGAAGTCGAATGTACTAAGTGCGGAAGGGTTCTCCTTTCAAATTCGGTCTGATGTCTCCTCCATAACAGCTTCTAAACAGTGGGAGCTGGGAAAGTTATTAGATCCTTTCAGACAATTAGGTGCAACAGCACAGCTTAAATTCCTGGCCACATTAAAAGTGATGTTTACCAATAAAATGCACGTATTCAGGCGGGTGGAGGAGGCAGAAACCTTTTTGCAGTTTATTTCAGGGCAAGGTAGTGGGCCACCGGCTCGCTAGCATAACCAGTCCTTTCTGCTCCAAATTTCCAGGGTAATTCCGTTATAAAAATTAGGGGAACTAGGAGAAGACCTTTAAATTAACCTTTGAAAGCACTAGTTAGCAACCACATTAAGAGCTATGGATTTTTAACCGTCCTGACCAATGAGAGGGAAGCCTCAAAGGCCAGGGTAGGGCCATAAGAGGAAGAGTGGTGGTTCTCCAGGGGAGCACAGGGGTGGATGGAGGGGATGGTCACTGGGTGGGGAGCATAAAGAAAGAAAAAAAAGAGTCCAATTCGCCAAAACAAATCTCATAAGCAATTTATCATTCACATAAGGAGAGATGACACAGGCCACAGTTGATCAGGCAATATATTTGAGGTTGATGTCATGGAACCTAAATGGGCTGAGGGTAAAACATAGGATGGAGAGGATATTACAATACTTGAAAGATACTCCAGAACAAATTCTTATTCTCCAGGAAACACACTTAACCGAGAAAGAGATGAGGAGAATGTGCAAAACTAAAAGCTGGATTCACAAAGTTATATGCACTACACAACAGATAACAATAAAGGGGGTGGCTATAATCATTAAAAAAAAACCTGCATTATCAGTGGAAGGTTTCAAAGTTGATAAAATGGGAAGATGGGCTATAGTTAAAATAAGGTTCCATACATATAAATTTACAGTAGCAGGGTATTATGGTCCTAACCTAGACGACCCAGCCCCTTTAAAAGATCTACTTGCTGAGCTACTTCTTTTTCGAGATCCCTTAATACTGGAAGGTGACTTTAACTTGGTCTTAGACCCTGTAATGGATAGGTCTTTAAACAGCAGAACACCCCAGAATTGTAAAATGAGATCTTTATTGAAAAGCACGATGAAACAGCTTGGATGGATGGATATATGGAGAGAAAGAATGGGAAGTAGGAGAGGGTACACTTTCCATAATAAGAAACATGGCCATAAGTCTAGATTAGATTTCTTTTTAGTCAGTATGGAGCTGAGGGACTGGGTGAAAGACACGAAACACCTAGGGGGACACTTATCTGACCACGTGGCAGTAATATTAGCTCTGAAACTCCCAAATAAATTAATCAACAGAAGATGGACTCTAGATCGAGCCATCCTGTTAGAGGAGGAAGTAATCGAAAGATTAATAACAGACACAAAGAACTATTTTTTGATCAACATGGATAGTACCTCCATAGAAACAGTATGGGATGCTTATAAAGCCTTCTTGAGAGGCTGCATAACCTCAATTCAAATCTCTAGACAGAAGAAATACAAAGCAGAGGTAGAAGAAATAGAGCGTGAAATCCAGAAGTTAGAGAATGAGCTTACCCCCCAGGGGGATAGAATGGCAGGGAGAACCTGCGAGATTTTACAATCTCTTAAAACAGATTTGGCAGGGGTGTTAGACGCTAGTTTGAAGAAGAGGTGGGAGGCCAGCAAGCTGGCTCATTTTGAATATGGGGAAGGCTGTGGGAGGCTCTTAGCCTGGAAAACCAAACAGGAACTAGCAAAAGGCAATATAAAAGAAGTAGTTTGTGACACTACTGGAAATCTATGTGAGAGCCCCGCAGATATTGAAGAAGCCTTTCGAAAGCATTTTAATAAAGTCTACCGAGAAGATCTAACCCCACAGGTCAAAATGATAGAAGCATGGCTCGAATACTTCCCTTCAAAAAAGATCAGTGATGAGATGTCTAGTAATCTCAATAAACCAATAAGCCAGAATAAAATCAAGAAGGCAATAGAGACAGGAAAAAAGGCAAGGCGCCAGGACTGGATGGTCTACCGGCCGAGATGTACAAATCATTGGGCGAGGTCCTTATTCCAGTAATGGATAAACTATTCTCTCATATTTTTGAAAGGGGTGGGAATATGCCCCCCTCGTGGGATGAGGCCACTGTTGCCCTGATTTTAAAACCATCTAAGCCACCTAGTCAGTGCGACTCGTACAGACCAATCTCTCTGCTTAATCTTGATTATAAGATTTTTGCTAAAATTTTAGCAGAGAGATTGAATGGAATTATAACCGGTTTACTACATGAAGACCAAAAGGCCTTCGTCAGAGGGAGAGGCATCCAAGATTTAACGTATAACCTGATCGAAGCCATAGACATGGCGACACTATTTAAAATCCCAATGGCTATCATCACGCTCGATGCTACCAAGGCGTTTGACCGGGTCAACTGGGCCTATTTAACTCATGTATTGAATAAATGTAATTTTGTGGAAAATTTCTGTAGGGCAGTTTCTTCGATTTACCAAACTCCAACAGCCAGAATTCTGATAAATGGCAACCTTTCTTCTTCTATAGCAGTTCAGAGAGGGACAAGGCAAGGATGCCCTCTCTCACCTTTGCTCTTTAATCTATATATAGAGCCTCTCGCAGAAAGGATTAGAAGGCACGAGGATATACTCCCTTTTAAATGCAAAAACTGGGAAAAAAAAGTATCGTTATATGCCGATGATATGATGGTTATACGTCTGACCTCGCGACGGCCATCCCTTTTATATACAGTTTAGCACAGCAATTTGGTTGTATCTCTGGGTTATGAGATTAATCAGTCAAAAACTGAGTGTATGGCCTGGAATCTGAACGTTTGCTCCCCTACATTGAAAAGAGAAATATGGTATCTAGGCATTAGAATTACCCAGGATATTAACGATATAGTTGATACAAATCTACGTAGAGTTGATAAAGAAATTTCTGATTCTCTAAAAAGCTGGGCATACTTACCTCTGACACTAATAGGGAGAGTCAACTTGGTAAAAATGATGCTCTTACCAAAACTTATTTTTCTGTTTCAAAATATACCATTAGCTTTTGAAGAAGAAGGTCTAAGGAAAATACAGGCAAAAATTAATTCTTTTATATGGGCCTCCAAAGGAATAAGAATTTCGTATAAAAAGCTTCGGAGAAAGAAGAATAAGGGAGGGTTATGTATGCCTGATATAATCTTTTATGCATGGGTTTTTCTAATGAGGACAGGGAAAATGCTCATGAGTGAACCAAATGCCTCAGATATAGGGAAAATGTTTAGGGAAATGTTGCAGGATTTAAAAGGAGGAGATCATGCTTTTTTTATACAAATTTGGAGATCCACGCTTCATCAAGAAGGTACGTCTGAAGTCTCTAAAGGACTTAGTTAACACTTGGTTCAAAATCAGGAAGCTCTTAAAGATCAGCTACTACAGCGCTATGGCTCCTATCTGGGACACACCAGGCTCACCTGAGTGGACTAAAGATTTATTAGTAACACCGTTAAAATCAGCCGGGATAAACTGTTGGGCCCAACTTATTTCTGATGGCTGTTTGTTTTCATGGGAAGACCTGAGGGTAATTACGGACAATCAACTATCCAAATTTAAATATTTACAAATAAAAAGTTGGGTCCAGGCGATTGGTATAACGGTTGGCAACACAAACGATTTAGAGACGGCCTTAAGAATGAGACAACGAAATAAGAAAGAGGTGGCAAATCTCTACTGGCTCCTGATAGATCTGGCAGATGGCGATTTCACCCTTCCATCGCAGCTGTGGGGCGAGTGCTTGCCGGGTTCCAGTACAGAAGCAATATGGCAAGTATCTTATGATTTACTATACTCTACAGTACAAGCTGCCAATTTAAGGAGAAATCATCTCTTCTCTCTCCACAGAGTATACTGGTCTCCCTCTAAGCTTTCTAAGTTTTCGAAGGGAGCTATCCCATGCTGTCCAAAGTGTCAGTAGGAAAAAGCAGACGACGATCATATGTTCATAAGTTGGTCTATGTTACATCAATTCTGGGGTTCTGTTATCAGAGGTATGGAAGACATATATGGTTTTGATATCCAGGTGAGCACCTCTTTAGTATTCTTTGGTATTTTTTCAAACTATGAACTATTATCTCTAGATAAAAATAAGCTGTGTTTTTACCTCATTCTACTTGCTCGGAGAGAAATCTGTAAATGCTGGATTAAGTGTACGCCTCTGACTTTTTAGATTGGATAAATTCCATTAAGTATGTAATGAAATTGGATAAAGCTATATGGGAAAAGAAGAGCAAGAGAAAGAAAGAGTTTTGGTTGCCATGTAAGGGTTGGCTGGATAATTTATGAAAGCTAGGGCATATATGTCCAATGATTATGCCTCTACATAGAAATACTTCACCACTCGGGTCAGTTCTGGGGGCCAATCAGATAGAAGAGTTGAACAGACCGAATACGAGAGGTTCTGTGTAAAGTGTATCCATTTAGATCAGAGTTCTCTTGCTGGTGCCAATCAACTGGGGGGCCGCAGAGTAGATCAAATCGGCTCTGGATACATCTAATGGCGTATGAGGAAAAAAAAAAAGAAAAAAAAAAAAAAGGGAGGTTTGTACCCCAATTTACAGAGTGCTACAAATATGGGCACAACAAGGGTGACTCCAAATGTCCTAAATGTCCCAAAAGGGCACAGCCCCCCCACTCGTGGGCAGACACCAGGATTGGCAACTATAGCACTGGGGGAGAAGGTAGTCCCAGTTAGTTCAGGGGGATAGACAGAGGTGATCCTAGTTACCCTGGGGGATAAAGAAATGGTGCCTAAAGCCCACATACTTTCAAATACTTCAAAGTATAGGCAGTGGGTCATCATTAATGGGCAGCGGTTGGAGGCTCTGCAAGAGACAGGAGGCAGCATGACTACTGTCAAGGATCAACTGCTGTCTGCAGGGCAGGTACCACCAAACACATTCCACCAAGTCGTAGTCGCTGACAATCGAGAGAGCCATCTACACGACCATGACTTTGGTTCCCTTTGAATGGGGGTCTCAGGTTATCTGAAAGTTGCTGTGAGACCTGCCATGTGCCTGTTGATTTTTTGCTAGGCAATGACCTGGAGCACACTGACTGGAGGGAGGTAGAACTAGACGTCTGAAGTCTGGAACAATGGCCCAGACAACTTCCAAGGAGAGGGCAAATGGCATGCGAAACCAGCTCCTGAACGTCCTGCATTGGAAGTTGATGTGGTCCCTGAGGAGGAGGCCCCCGATCCAACCAGGGAAGACATTGCTGCCCTAGGTGACCTACCTAAGCTTGCCAGTGGGCAGGTTGAGGGTGGGCACACCAGGGAGGAATTCTCATCCTATGCTTTCTCTCAGGTGTGCGACATCGTCTATGTAAGTATTTAAAATGAACTAAATGCAGACTGTAGTTCAGGGAGAGAGCCCTTACATTGAGAGCACCAGTACTTTTATTGCTTACAGCTGGTGAGGATGTTTAGGTGAACAGACCATGTTTGATGGGCTGTGGGTGTACGGAGCGGCACAGCCTCCTGCATTCCAGCATAGAATGTGTGGCAAGCCTGCGTGAGGACAGATTCGTGAGTATCACTTCCAGCACCCTGAATGTAGGAGGGGCCTCTGCAAAACTATTGTGGTTTGCTCGCAGGTCTGCTCACAGCTGATAATAGGACAAGGTGTCTATGAGCGAGACTGTGGGATCCTGGAGCACCTGATGCCGGGTAGCAAAGATGCCCTCCGCGTATGCTTCCCCAAAGGACATCTGCTGCAGCCGACGTAGCTGACCGTATGCGCCAGCATCCATAGCTACAGGTATCGAGGGGTGGCCAATAATTGGCACTGATGGGGCAAATAACTAATCCAGTCGTGCCCTCCATGGCAGCTGACCCCATGCCCAAATCGTGCGAGCCACCATGTCTATCTAAGTCTGCAGTCACCTAGGAGGGAGACAGGGCCATCTACAGTGGGCAAGGGGCAGCATGATTGTGTTCAGGCGTTGTGTGTGGTTGAAACCATGTAGGATATAGCCAGTAATGGGCAAATTGTGCTTGTGCACTAAAGAAATATCGTCCTAGCCCATCCTGCTCAAAGGGGAGTGTTAGTATCTCCCATGTCACCCTGGGTTGTTTACCGTCCCATGCCAATGTTATGAGGTGGGATGTAAGCCTCTTACGGAAATACGCCAGTAGGGAAATTGGCAAGTTCATAAACAGGTACCAAAATTTGGAAAGGACCACCATCTTGGCTACAGCCAAATCACCCAGTGACGGACAATGGGAGCTTCTTCCACACCACCATGCAGTCCTCAAGCCATTTAATCAATCTGCCAAAATTCCCCTGCCAGACCTCATCTAGATTCCAACTAAGCTAAATCCCCAGGTTTCGGAGATGATCTTGTGCCCATGTCAGGGGGAACTCATACTCAAAACACCGGGTATCAGCAGTTAAGGGGAACATTATAGATTTAGCCTAATTGATTTTTACACCCGCAATGCCACCAAACCGTGTGAACTACCTAATAAGCGGATCCAAATTGTCCTTAGGGTCTCTGATATACAAGGTAACACCATCCGCGTACATTGAAATCAGGGCCCTATGGGGGGTGAATGCCAGCCTGCGGTGTGAATGATGCTGCCACAGTCTAGCTGCCAGGGGTTCCATTGCAATCACAAATAGTATTGCTGACAGGGGGCATCCTTGCCGGGTGCCCCGAGATATCATGAAGGGGGAGTTTTTTCTCCATTGTCCCACAAATGGGCAATGGGCTGGGAGTAAAGAAGGCCGATCAGCCATATGAACTTGTCTTTGACTCCAAGATGTGTCAGTAACTGGAATAGGTAGGGCCATTTGAGCGAATCGGATGCCATAGTGGCATCTAAAAACAATGCAGCTGCGCCAAGGCTGAGGCTGATCGTATGCAGGGGAGCAAAGATAGTGCGCAGGTTGTGAGCTGTTTAATGGCCTGGTACAAAGCCAGAATGGTTGGGCGTACGATGCTCAGCCGGAGAGGTAGGAGCTATGAGGCAATCAATTTGGATAGTATTTTGTTATCAGCATTGATCATAGAGAGGTCTTTGGGATTCACAGCTCTAGGGATCTTTATCCGGTTTTAAAATGGTGACAATAAGGGCCTTCCAGAGGTAAGGGGAAAGAACACCACTCAATAGGGATTCCTCATACATATTCAGGAGGTGAGGAGCAATGATAGGGGTATACTCCTTATTGAAGTCAGCGGTGAAGCCATCCAGGCCTGGGGCTTCATCTCCAGGCAGACTACAAATGACCTGGATAACTTCCTCTATCATGAAGGGTTCTTGAAGGAAGCGCTGGTGTCCCTCTTCTTGCCAAAGTAGCTGCAAAGAGTCCAGATAGGAAACAAGGTCAGGGGGCAGGGTCTAGGAGGATGTGTATAGGTTGGAGAAAAAGGAGGTCATAGTGCACTGTATAGAGTCCAGCCCTGTGTGTACATTCTGTTGATCATCTAGTAATTCAACTATTTAATCACCCTCCCAGGGTTTGCGCAGCAGGCTAGCAAGAGTCTTATCCACCCTGTCTCCCTCTCCATAGAGCCGATCCTGGAACTCCCTCCCAGATAATGTGTTTGCCTTTGCGCCGCTTCATCGTATTCTGAAAGCTTACCGATGGACGCCATGGATGGACTTGCTGCATGTGCCAAAGGATTGGAGTTCTAAGGCTCGAATCTCCACTTCTAGCCATGTCATCTCCCCTGCATTGCCCTAAGCACTACAGCCTGCTTAGCTATGCAGTCCTCATGGATCCCTATCTTAAAAGCTTTCCATAGGGTGGCCAAGGAGGAGACTGATTGTGCGTTGTGTTTTAAGTATTCAATAAAGGCTGACCTCTCCTCACCCCAGAACACCTGGCCTTGGAGGGCGCTAGTCGGTAAACGCTAGGAGAAAGCACGCAATTTGTACTTGGGGGTGGGGGGGTTATCTCCAGCAGGACTGGGGCATGGTTGTACAGTGTCTGTGGGAGGTGCATGACAATGGTGGTCCAGGTGACCACATCCCATTCTTGACCACGTATTATGTGTAGACACTATGCATGTACCCTCTGCACTGCTAGCATGATGGCATCACCAGATATCAGTAAGATTATAGTCTGTTATTATGATGTGCAATTGTGCAGCGGCCCTCGGGTCGGGCGTTGGGGGTCACTTGACCTGTCCGCTAATGCGTCGAGCACCAGATTGAAGTCTCCACCCTATAGGATCGAACCTGGACCCACCGTCCAAGCCAATCGCCAGACTTATGCAATGAAGATGGGGTCATCGACATTGGGGCCATAAACTGAAATCAGTATCAAGGGGTGACCTTGCAATGTACCCCCTAGTATAACGCACCGACCTTGCTTGTCGCATAGCAGGCTTCGCGTATGCCATAGAAGGCCCTTACAAATCAGCATAGCAACCCCTCATGCATAGTTAGAGTAATATGAAACATGTCGTTCCATGATCCAGCTCGCCCGCAGGTGTGTTTGGGTCTCCTCCGTCAGATGCAGCTCCTGCAGCAGGCACATTGTCAATATGATGATGCTGTAAATAGGCCAGAACATGCCACACCTTGCGCCTATCATTGAGCCTCCTGGTGTTCTAGGTCACACATTTAACCAGCGGCATCTAGAGGTTAACGAGGGAGTGAGACATCCCAACAATCGGGCAGTTGTGACAAGCAGGACAGACCCCTCTACTTCTGCCTTCAAAACAGATAAAAATGCTCATGAAGAACAACTCCTTCAGGAGCGCTCTCAAACTCACTCAGCATGGCAACTTGCTTATTGGTCAAACCTTGATCACTGAGTCTACCAGGACGACTAGTATATTGTATTTGTATCTGCATTTTTATTACCTTTTGTTTGTTTGATCTGTTCACTTTGTACAGCGCTCTGATACCCAGATGGGTTATGTTGCGCTATCTAAAGCACCATAAATAAATAAATAAGTGGAAGGAGCGAGAGACACAGTGCTGAGTGGCATCAAGGGGTAAAACAAACAGAAACAGAACACCAGAAACAGAATCCAAAAACCCAACCCTCTTCCCAATTTGGCCCCCCAATCTGGCCAAATAGCGTGACCAAATCCTGCGTACATTGAAATGAGGAAGGGAACCATCAGGGGGAGCATCCAGGAGGCTCCAGCTCACTCCCAGCCTAAGGAAAGCTGGTTGGCCTGGAAGGGAATTTCAAGGGGACAGCTAGAAGTCCAGAATCAGCATAATTGCCCTGAAGGGGTAATGTAAGGTCTGAAGGTTAGTCACATGCATCCAGCAGGGTACCATTCAAGGAAAGGGTTGCTAGGCAATCCTACTTCCATCTACCATTTCAGAGTTTCTGTCAGAGTAGGTGTCTCATTAGTCATTGTCTCTGAGACGGTCATGGACCGAGGCTCCGAGAGACAGGGGTCTGGTATCAGCAGAAGGGAATACTATGGCAAACTTGGTAACAGCCTTGGGGTTAGTGAAATGTTAGGTTTTTCCCAGATGTGAAGTGCAAAGTTTGGCTGGGTAAAGTAAAGAATACTTAGCGCCAGTTTTCTGCATCGTACGTTTCACCGGAAGGAATTTGCGTCTGCCATTCTGCACGGCCAATGTGAAATCCAGGAAAAAAGAAATGTCATTCCCCTGATATTGGAGGGGGTGGCACTCCCTGATCAGTCACGGGGGCACCTTGGGGATGGGCGCTGGCCCAGGGACCTGTGGGCTCTCTAAGATGAGCACGGATAAGAGATCGTTACTAAAAAGAGACCGGAGCATTGCCTCCACATCGTCTTCCATTCAGTCCATCGCTGTTGACTCTGGAACTCCTAGATACAACATTGTTTTGTCTCGAATGCACTTCAAGGTCTTCATTTTTGTTGCGTATGACCTCAAGTACCTTCTCCATCTGGGGTAAGCACTCCCCAGCGGAAGAATGTGCATCTTCTACTTCCACCGTGTGATGTTCAAGTTAGTCAATACGCTCTTCATGCTTGTAAATTTTCTCCTTCAGATGGTTAAACCTGTCAATGAGCAGATCTATTTTTGTATTCACGTGTGATTGGTTTGTGCTCTTTTTTGATCTCATAGATTTATCGGGCGAATATATCCCCAAATTTTTGTATTGAACGTCGTATGTATAAAGAAAGTTGAGTACTCGATTGTGGTAGTCTTTTCTTCTTTATTTGAAGATATGTGCAAAACAAAGAACAGCTGACATGTGTTTTGCCCAGGGGCCAGCAGGCCAGGACTTTCTCAAGGCGGAAAATCCTCTGTTAGTAGGTTGTATTACAATTAGTTGAAAAACCGATGTGATTCCAGGACGCGCAAAGACGCTTTTTGCTAGCACATCCGTTTTTCAACTAATTGTAATACAACCTACTAACAGAGGATTTTCCATCTTGAGAAAGCATTGGCCTGCTGGCCCCTGGGCGAAACACGTGTCGGCTGTTCTTTGTTTTGCACATATCTTCAAATAAAGAAGAAAAGACTACCACAACCGAGTATTCAACTTTCTTTATACATACGACGTTCAATACAAAAATTTGGGGATATATTCGCCCGTTAAATCTATATGATCAGAAAAGAGCACAAACCAATCACACACGTGAATACTTACCTTGGAACAGGTGCCTCTGGGTGAAACCATCGTTTTGGTATGTGCCACCGCTCAAATTGGGTCCTGACAAATTGTGTGTGAGCCCTGGTAACACCCACCAGTTACAAAGATTACAGATCTATTTTTGTGTCAATGACGTTTAGGCTGTGTTTGAGATCCAGGAACATGGAGCATACATCGGGCTTCTGTGTGGTCCCTCTGCTGGCCTGGGTGCTCGGCTCCCCATCTTCCAGGCTCAGCTCAGCAGTATGTGTGAGTCTATGTGACTCAGAGGGCAGCTTGGACTGCTTATTGTCGGTGTTAAGACAAAAGTCTTCTGCATGTATCTGGAGAGTGTGCTTTCCCTGTCTTATGCTGATCTCCAAGCAAGTCACTTAAAGGTTACTGTATGGTTTCTAGATCCCTTCCTTAGTGAGCATGAAAATTATACATGTCCACTGAGGGTCTCCTTGTTTACATGGATTGAGACCCCAAAGCTTGGCTCTGAGGTTGAGGGAGGCATGCATAGTGCACCCTTTTTTGCACACCGAGTGGCTACTGCCCTATCCACACAGGCTATGATAGACTGACAGTGGTGGCTGCAATACATTTATAGTCTGGGATACCTGTATCCTGTATTCTAACAAGGGTGGGCAACTAGCCACCCTTCTGATCAAGTCTGTGCTGTCTCACATGTCTGTGGCCCTGTTGCCTTTGTCTACCTGATGTGTGATTTAGAGCCTGTGTGCGTACTGCGGAAGGATGCTGAGTTGAGCCATTGTGTGTAATGTGAGCTGTTCTGCTGGACATTCCAGCTCCCCTCCCTAATTCTTGGAGAAACCTGGTGAACTGGGGGTAGACACTTGCTCTTATCTGTGTCTAACTGCACTAAGTCTGCTAGGAGGGACACTTTCTGTTGGTTGATGATCAGGCCCCCTGGCCTGGAATTGATTAAAATTCCTCTCTGAGGAATAGCCCAAGCTGGTACGAGGAAAGACAGTAGGTCATCCTTTGCATGCTTTGGACACACAGTGAACATGCCACAAATGTGCCTCGCAATTGGAGGGGCACCCAGGATTCAAAAGTGGAAGACCCTCTGATTGGACCAGCCTATCAATCAGAGGTGATGAAAGTCTGGCCTTAGCGGTCAATTTATGTTCAAGAATGGTCTATGATTCTATCAAGGCATCCCACACCGGTCTGTCCAAAGAAGCCAGCCATGACCTATGGTGTAAAGGCAAGATCAGAAGCTTGTTCACCACGTCTGGAACTTGAGGAAGTTTTCCCTGTGACTGATGGATTATGCTGCAAAGGAATTTGGCAGTGAAGAGGAGCAAGGGCATCAGCAGCATCGGTCGGAGAACCTGCTTATCCTGTGAGGCTTATGGAGCTGGTGCTTTGAACAAGGAAATTGCAGACAGCTGCTCAAGATAAGGCAGTTTGCTTCACATCAGCAGAGGCAGAGGGAGACAGGGAAACTTGATCCCAGTCGTTGAAGGTGAGATCATATGGAGATCAGATGTGTGACATCTGGAGGTATCAGGGTGTACTGGCACTCTGGCCAGCCACTACCCTCCTACAGCTAGCCAGTGGCTACTGGACTAGTGGGACTCCAGTAAGCTGTGCCAAGACATCAGGTACCTGTGAACAGATCCCTGATGCCACTAGAGCAGTCTCGAGCAGGCCCGGGGGCACCAGGTCAGTCCAGGCAGGAGGGAGCGAGCCGCTGGATGTGAGTGGCCAGCGTCACCAGGCCAAGGCATGGGGAGAGGTTACGATTCCACTGAGGAAGACCTCTGCAGGGCCCAGGTGACTCACGCCCTCTTTCTCACCTCTCGGGCCACACCGGGTGCCATCAATCACTTCTCCATCCCCTTAGACCAGGTTCAGCTCACAATTGAGTGCCAGAATTTGTGTATATGCACCAGCACCTCCGGGCCCAAGCCTCACTCTGAACAGGTTCTGCTTCTCCCCCTCCAGAGGCGGTGGGTTGAACATGTACGGCGCACCGTGAGGAACACGATCCCGGCCAGTGCAGTTCCGATGACCCTAAAGGATTTGGATAGTTGCCAGGTTAACTTCCTCAGCCGACAGAGCCTCGCAATGCAGCTGCCATCTTGAGTCAGGTCTCTAGTGCCCCCTCTGATGGGGATCTACTTGTGTTGGGTTCCCCAAGGAGGTAATGTCTGGCAGGCACTATTTCATGTCCACGTACATGAAGTCCATGTGGGACAGAGGTCTTCAAACGTTTTTGCTGAGAGCCCCCTGAGTAAAATGATTTCAAGTCAGGCCCCCCACCAAAACTTTATGGCAGTACTTGGGGGAGCAGAAGGGTTAGGGCTGAGTACAGGGGGCAGGATTACCATTTCAGGAGTACTTTCTCTGTTGCTGATAATCTACCTAAATATAAGACTTATAAAAGAGCAAATATATAGAGCAAAAACACGACTCCTGATAATTGGTGTGTTGTGAGCCCCTCACACTCCTGAGACCCAATGCAACTGTACCTGTTGCACTAATGAGAGCTGAAGCCCTGAATAGCAGACAGTGTCCTCTGCCTCTTTCACCCCTTCCCCACCATGAATGGCCATCACTCCAATCTTGGAACAGATTCTCCGTCCCTTTCAGAATAAAATGAGTTCCTGCATGTTGCCCACAACTTTGCAGCAAGGTTGCCCTCAACTCTAATGCTAGGAAGAAAAGTGAGACTCCAATCCCCTTTTATAAATAAAAGCATTCATAATTGTTATGCATAGGGTCTCTCAATCCTGGGCCCCAGTGCCGTTGCACCTGCTTCAGTAATGAGATTGACTGCCCTTATTGAAAAAATGGGCCTCCATCTTGCCCCATTCCCCACCCAGTCATCTCCCTGAGGCCTAAGGTAATGTGTCTCCCCTGCTTCAGTTTTCCCTTCCCTTGGGCCATTGGTACGAGGCCCAAAGCAACACTGGCACAACAATGGTGCACTGGGCCCTAACGTAATACTAATTGGAGTTTTGTTGATGCCTCACACCCCTGGGATTCCCTGCCACTGCATCTGCGGCACAAATAATACCTACTACTCTGCCCACTGACTCCACTGGCCCATCACTCCTAAACATGAGGTCCAAAGCAGGTTGTTTACCCCTTGTGTAAAAAAACAGAAGGGAGTAAATCCCACATCTCACCAACTTTTGCTTTGAACCTGCTCCCTGGGCCCTAATGCTAACAAGGCAAAAAGGGTTCCCGCCCACCATTTTACTAGTAGGACAGAAACAATTGGGGTGCACTGCCCTAGATCCATCTGCACCTGCTGTACGAATGGTGGTGATGGCCATTAAAAAGAATCTCCACCTTCCTCATGGGATCTCCCTGAGAGAGATGTGTCTGTCCATTTGTAAAGGAACAAATTAGCCAACATATAGCACCATTTCCTCTGGGCCTTCTCCTTGAGGCTATCCCTGGAGAGAGAGCTAAAGAAGAAACAGGCCTTCTCACCAGAGTACCTTCGGTCTGAAAGAAATGTAAATGTTTGCTATTTGTTAATCACCAAATGTAAAGGCTTTTAGGAACAGATTACAAGCTTTAATTTATGAAGTCACTATTCTTTTTGAGAGGCAGTTCGGGCTGGACTGTTCCCATGAGGCACAGGGTCAGACTGATTTGCATATGGCCATGTCTGAACTGGGGTGGTGGAGTGAGCTAAAGAATGATGATGGATTAAACCCAGATCAGTTGACTGGGGGTGAGTGCTTGCAATGTTCAACACTCCGTCCATCATCCCCTTTGGTTTTGCTATGTTCGCCCTAAGTTGGCAGGGTATGCCCAGACGTGGGTCCCTTGCTCACTTTGCCACTGGATTCAAGATAGCCTGGCTGATGATGGCTGTAAGCCAGAAACCGGTCCCAGGATGCTTGTTTCCGGTCCAGGGAAGACATGGCTTGGCCGTTCGGGCTGGACTATTCCCATGAGGCACAGGGTCAGACTGATTTGCATATGGCCATGTCTGAACTGGGGTGGCGGAGTGAGCTAAAGAATGATGATGGATTAAACCCAGATCAGTTGACTGGGGGTGAGTGCTTGCAATGTTCAACACTCCGTCCATCATCCCCTTTGGTTTTGCTATGTTCGCCCTAAGTTGGCAGGGTATGCCCAGACGTGGGTCCCTTGCTCACTTTGCCACTGGATTCAAGATAGCCTGGCTGATGACGGCTGTAAGCCAGAAACCGGTCCCAGGATGCTTGTTTCCGGTCCAGGGAAGACATGGCTTGGCAGTTCGGGCTGGACTGTTCCCATGAGGCACAGGGTCAGACTGATTTGCATATGGCCATGTCTGAACTGGGGTGGCGGAGTGAGCTAAAGAATGATGATGGATTAAACCCAGATCAGTTGACTGGGGGTGAGTGCTTGCAATGTTCAACACTCCGTCCATCATCCCCTTTGGTTTTGCTATGTTCGCCCTAAGTTGGCAGGGTATGCCCAGACGTGGGTCCCTTGCTCACTTTGCCACTGGATTCAAGATAGCCTGGCTGATGACGGCTGTAAGCCAGAAACCGGTCCCAGGATGCTTGTTTCCGGTCCAGGGAAGACATGGCTTGGCAGTTCGGGCTGGACTGTTCCCATGAGGCACAGGGTCAGACTGATTTGCATATGGCCATGTCTGAACTGGGGTGGCGGAGTGAGCTAAAGAATGATGATGGATTAAACCCAGATCAGTTGACTGGGGGTGAGTGCTTGCAATGTTCAACACTCCGTCCATCATCCCCTTTGGTGAAACAGGCCTTCTCACCAGAGTACCTTCAGTCTGAAAGAAATTTAAATGTTTGCTATTTGTTAATCACCAAATGTAAAGGCTTTTAGGAACAGATTACAAGCTTTAATTTATGAAGTCACTATTCTTTTTGAGAGGTGATCTAAGAGTGTTAAGTTTTGGGAAGCTTCCTTTTAATGGAGGTATAAAAATGTTTGCAGTAGGTACAGTGTAATAACTTATTTCAAATAGGTATTCTTTGAAAGCACTTGTTTTATCTTAAATGCTAATATATTTTGTGGCAGCCTACCTTCTACTCAGGACCACTGGAGCTACGCAATGTTGTGGCTGCACCATTTTCCACATAACTATGGATTTGCTGCATTTGCCACATAATCCACCATCTGCTGCATATTCTACAGATTTTAACAAAACAAAATGTGATTCTAGCTCAAATGTTACTAAAAAGGCAACAACACATGTTGGCACGCGGTGGAAGGCCCATCGCAAAAGTTGATGGTCACCTTTCTGTTGATTATTGCTGAGTTTGGGTTTTAATCTGGCACTAATGAGGTGAAACATTTGCCCACACAGTGTTAGCATGTGTAAAACCTATAAAATAATGAAGTAACACTATCACAAAAAATGCTGCATTAAGCCGCACATGTTGGCTTTTTTTCACCACATAATTTAGTCATTCCCGCCGAATTATTCCAACAGCATTGCTTATACAGTGTATAAAACAATTTTTAAAAAATGACTTGCATATTTACAGTGCTTTGTGTTATAGGCTGGGATTTCATAGCATTATAAGTACCAAGTCACGATTCCGCACCGTGCCAACCAATATTTAATTATGTGGCTGTCTGGACTCAATAACAGACATCTACAGTGATCGCATTAATAAATTGAGGTTTTACAACATAAAAGAAAACGTTCCCAAGGAATAGTTTAATTTGTATTTATTTTTTGTTTATGGTATGTGCATTATTTTATATGCAGCTGACTAAATGTGAAAAAAAAAATACTTACAGAAAATGTTGTTCTTCTATTTTTAGCCACTTAGCCACGCCTTTGACCCAGCCACAACAAAGTCAAGAATCACAGTTGCCATACTTTTATATGCAGTCTGCCTGCTGGATGTATCTGAAGACAGCCTGGAAATGCATGATAAATAAAGAAAGTCATACTTCCAGGCTGTCTTGAATTGAAAGTATTTACAAAGGTATTTGCACCCCCCCCAGGGAACATAGCGAGGGCCCCCCAGGGGGGCACATCCCACAGTTTGAAGACCTCTGATGTGGGATGAGTGTGGTTTAACTTACGAGTTCACCACACCCTATCACCCCCAAACCAATGGTCTTGTGCTGAGATGCAACAAGACCTTGAAAGGCATGATTATGGGCCTGCCTGAGCCCATGAGGCGTAAGTGGGATGTCCTCTTGCAATGCCTTCTTTTTGCCTACAGAGAGGTGCCATAGAAAGGAGTAGGGTTTAGCCCCTTTGAGCTATGGCCACCCTGTTAGGGGACCTCTGAGTCTTGTCAAGGAGGGGTGGGAGCAAGCTCCCAGGAAACCACCCCAGGAGGTAGTCAGCTACATGCTGCCGCTCTGCAACCAAATCCACCGCTTCTAGAAAAAGGTGAAAAACAATCTAGAATCCAGCCAAGAAGTCATGAAGTTCTGGTATGACCAGAAGGCCACTCTGTTGGCATTTAATCCTGGCCAGAAAGTGTGGGTCATGTAGCCAGTAGAGCTCAAGGCTCTCCAGGACCGCTGAACTGACCCATACTGACCATAAGTTCCGGTCTCAGATTATCTGTTGACCCTTCTCTTGAAGTTGTGAGAGCGCCTCTCGGGCCTCGAGTAATCGCTGCTGATTGTCCTTTTCCCCATATTGTTCTAACACCAGTGAGCATCTTCCCTGCCACTCATACTGGAGCAGAGCACTCCCCTGAAAATGGTAAGCCTCTTAGTTTGGGACCCGGGCACTTGCATGCATTGAATTGCCTGAGCTGTACTTAGTGGTTATGTCACTTATATGCAAAAAGTGGGTACGAAGTTCCTCTAAATGATTGAAAAAGCGGGTGGAGGACTAGTGTGGAGAAACAAGGGGGACCACTAAGTGTATGGGAAAAGGGGGGAAGAACCCTTTTCGGAACTAGGGCTCTCACACACCCAGCAAGCTAGGTGTCATGCTTCATCATATGAGCCTGCCCCTCGTCAGGTCGGCGCTGCAATACCTGACGGGCACCCGTACCGGGGCTCTTTGTCGGGGATCTTTTGTTCCTGCCGGTAGGTGCAGTGGGGGTGAGGGCCCTAGTGTGTAGATGTGATGTATGGTGAAAGTAAAATAGGTCAGTTAATCCTAGAAACCTTTATTGGGAAGGTAAACTGCCTAGTGTAAAAGAATGAGAGGGGTACAGGACTAGTACTGGTGTATCTAGTGGTAAATGCCCGGCTCTCAGGTGATCGACATGTTTCGTGCCATTGTAGTCCTATAGATCAAGGCACTTCCTCAGGATCGAATAAAACGCTATCTACACTTCAAAGATAAGTGAATTTCTACTTACCCAAGGCACAGGTAGTTGACCTGGTCTGTAAGTCAAGTGTACTTGCAACGGTGAATCAGCGGTATAAGAGGACACCAATTGGGTCCGGCGAATTAACGCTCCTTGCGTTAAGACCTACCCTACCGCCGACACCGGGCGGCAGGGTAGGTCTTAACGCAAGGAGCTTGCTGGGTGTGTGAGAGCCCTAGTTCCGAAAAGGGTTCTTCCCCCCCTTTTTCTCTTTCCCATACACTTAGTGGTCCCCCTTGTTTCTCCACCCTAGTCCTCCACCCGCTTTTTCAATCATTTAGAGGAACTTCGTACCCACTTTTTGCTCATTAGTCCATGCGGGGTATGTACGTTGGACCTCGTTAAATATGCCCCTAGTCCCTCTTTTTGTTGAATATGTCACTTATATGTCACGTGTATGTTTCCTGTTTGTTGTGAGATCCTGAGGTTGAATCCGTTCCTACCTGCACTACTAGGATGGACCTTACCCCAGCATGCACCTTACTATGCTGTACATCATGCTACTAGATTCAAATACCTTTACTTGATTCCTTTGTTGTTATTTTTCTTCTTTTAGGTCGGTTTTTAACCTTGAATGTATACTGTATACTTGTGTGAATGCATTTGGGTACAATTAATATATTTTTGCACTCTTTGGTGAGCCAAATCACTAGGGGATTAAGATTCTGGTCTTGATGAATTAAATAGGCAAGAAACATGTCAACCTGCTTCTAATATATCGCATCCTGAGCCGATTTGGACCATTGTGTCCATTTCTGGCAAATTATATATTTATTTATTTATTTAAAAAGTTTTCTATAGCGCAAACATGACCACCGAGGGTATCAGAGCGCTTTACAGTTTATACATCAAGAAGGATACAAGAGGTAAAAACAGAACAACCAAACAAAAAACAAAGTTAACAGTCTTGTAGAGTTGGGCGCCCTAGGGAGCCTTGGCAGCTAGGACTCGAAGCTGTGAGGGTGTCCTCAGTCTCCTTGGAAGCTCCCTTTTTAAAGGCAGAAATGTCTTCATCAATAACACTTTAACTTCCTTTTTGTTAATGATAACAAGGGCACCTGTATATTAAAAGACTAGGGTATCCCTTCCTTATTTTTAACCTCACCTTACACCAGTCTACTCACATAATCACACTGAAGATCGCACATCACCCTTCACATCGGCAAAAAAACAAAAGAACTCCAGAAAAGAGCCCCATCACGGGGCCCCTTGGGCATTGCAATGCCGGCCCAACGATGAGCTGCCCAAAGATGAAGCATGACACCCACTTGGGTGTGTGAGGGCTCTTGATCCTGAGCAATCAGATCCCCTGATCTGGTGTCTCTCCCTCCCCCTGACCTATGTCTTCTCCTTTCATTCCAAAACTGCATACTCCTTCTACCTACATAGCCTGATTGGGGGCATGTTTGCTGGACCTTCATTCGCTCCCTGTCCCCTCTTCTTGTGTTTTGGAACAATTCCCATACCTGTGCTTGGTCAGGTCTTCGCTGGTCTTTCTGTGTCTCGTGTTTCTGCAGAGGCCCTTCACATTCTGCCCATTTCTATTGGTCGCACCACCATCACTGTAGGGACGGGTCCATGGGAGAATTCCAGGATGTGCCAGGATCGATGCTAGGTATGCAAGCCTGGTAGTAATGAGCTTCCCCTTGGGTCTTGGGAATAATCCCAGCAGGCTGACTGCCAGGGATTTCTCACAGTCACCTATCCATGGCCGCATTAACCAGGCACAGTAATGTGTTCCAATAGGGTGTATGTGTTGGTCAATATATATCCCTTCCAAAATAATGACAAATGTTCATGTAATTGTACCTCATTTTAAGCATTGACCCTCGCAAAGAAATTAATGATAGTAGCACCTCCCTTGAGATCTAAAACAATCTGCAGCTTAATTCCTCCCTTGACATGACCAGAAGAGGCATTCATCATTAATTGCAGAGCTGTGCAAAATAATCACAGGGCAGTGGTAGAGCTTCATGTTTATTTCCATATTCCAACTGATAGCTGGTGGAGCCCCTAGCTGACAAACAGAACAGCGGGGATGCCTGTGCCTTCTGGATCTGGGGAACCATGATAGTACAGATGGTATCCCTGGGATTTTCCATTGAATGTGGGCCCAGTGATCCATAGGATTATTTTCAAATGGGTGTGGTGAATCCCATTAATTGCCTTGTGGGTATCATTCTAAGGTGCATCTTAAGTATTGCTGGGGGGCTTCTGGGAGTGGAGGCGATGGCACATGAGGTAAACCATGCGTGAATGCAGGCCGGTACTCCCTGACCCTAGGAGGAGGCACATTTTGGCTACAATTCAGATCTAGATAGCTATCCATCCACCATCTTGACCCTATGCCCTGCCATGTTGGAATTAGGGAGAGATAACCACCCACTGATTTTCACATAGCTGGAATTTGAAAGCGATCTGCCTGGATCAGGGGTAGGGATCCCACCATCAGATTGTCAGAATTTGTAACTCTTCCTCATCTTGTAAATGGCAGCCTTGAATGGGTAGCAGTGCATTGGTTAAAGAAGAGGACTGCCTCCTTCCACCATAGATTAAATGAAGGCCATATTGACTGATTTTGCAGGCAAGATTCTGTCCACCTTCCTTGTAGACGTATTCTTTCTAAAAATGTGAGTAGGTTTGAAAAAGCACAAAATACAAGAGCATTAACGGGCTCAGGCAATCTTGCCAGTATTTTAAGTTATGATCGATTTAATCTTCCCCTTCTCAACAATAAATATTTGCTAAAATCAAACAAATTAATTAATAAGCATATAAGCTTTTGAACACAATATCTGGGGGTGAACACAAAACCTATTTTTGACTTTCCATGTTTAGATAGTCCAGTTTTCTCACAGTATCTTAGCATGACGTTTTGAGCTAAGCGCACAGCATGCTCAGTTCCGCACTAAGGTGTACTGATTGAGCTGTGTGTGCCCCAACAGTACCAGCCTAGAAGTGAATGGAGACCAGGAGGGCTTTTTCACAATGGACTGATGAAATTATGACTCACTCTGAGAAAAGGTGTAACCTACAATCGTGTAAATTGCTCGCAAAAACTTCAAAAAGGTATAAATTGGTATAATATACAACTGAGTAGTCTACTCATTAATGGAGAAATTGCACAGCCCTAACTTACTTAAAGCTGCACCACTCGGTTATGAGTGTGTCAGAGGAGTGGTCAAGCAATTCCTTGACAATCAGGTTTAAATAATTAATAAACACTCATAAAGGCATTTCCTTCACGTCCACTACACCTAATTTACAACTAAGGGCCTGATTTAGGTCTTGGCGGATAAGTTACTCCATCACAACTGTGGCAGATATCCCATCTACCGAAATGTAAATCCCATTATATCCTATGGGGTTTATATTTAGGTGTATGGGATATCCACAACCGTTGTGACAGAGTAACCGGACACCGAGATCTAACTCAGGCCCTAAGTCATGAAGGAAGAAGTCCTTTTTAAAGGTTTTTACATTTCACCATTGAGCCCAGATTTACAAACGGTTCTCTGCGAGTGGCAGCATGCAAAATATATTTGTTTAAAGTGGAACAATACAATACAAGTCAATCAGATGTTTAAAGTGTTTAACCCAAAACACAAATACTCTGTATAACATCTAGAATGTGCACATATAATATTGGGAAAAGAAATGTGTGTGAGTTTGTTTCATAAATATCATTCGTATACGTGTTTGCCCTGATGTGTGTAAGTCCTGCATCTATACTTTAGAATGGTTTGAGAACTTAGGGCCTGATTTGTAACTCGGTGGATGGGTTACTCTGTCACAACTGTGATGGATATCCCGTCTGCCAAAGTATAAATCCCATTACATCATATGTGATTTAAAATTCGGCAGACGGGATATCCGTCACTGTTGTGAGGGAGTAACCCATAAGCAGGTACCTTGGTAAGCAGGTGTTCATTATGACCATGAGTGGTTGCACTGTTCATACTTCATATGTAAGGTTCTCATGTTTGGCAAATTCGCCATCCAGTTTTCAGAATCTCTTGCTGAACTCAATATGGCATGATTTATATCAGCAGTTTTTAAACTTTTGACTTCTGTGGACTCTTACTGAATCATTACTGGAATCCAGGGACCAACACTGAGTCATTATTGGAAGCCGGGGACCCTCAGGCTAAGAAAATTCTATGATTTGGACCTCAAAACAATACACAAAGGTTCAAAAACAAGTTTACACCAAACAAATGCTAAAATATTGAAATGTTTTATGTAATTAACAACCAAGTATAGAAAAAGTTTTCACATTTTTAATGTTACTTCCTTATTTCTATATCCTTGATTAATTTTCATTGATTAATTTTAATATTATCTAATTTTGTAAAAACAGTCGCAGACCCCCTGACTATTCCACATGGACCCCCACTAGTCCTCGGAACATAGATTTACATCTTAAAGGCTTATTTGTGTTGGTTGTCATAGTTTTTTTAAAAATATTAAAGGTTCTTCAGGTTATATCTGAGGTAATTTGTAAGTTGACTCCATTGTGCTTGAGCCAGCACTGGAATCGCTGTGGTACTGCAGACAGAGTCGAGGTGTAATGACAGAGGCGTCAATCCCAGCATTGCAATGACTGGCAGAACGACAGGCCAGGGTTTAGAGAATAATAATTTTTGCTTTTAAAATAGTGCTGTACGGGACTCCATGCACTAAATTAGCATCATGTGATGCTGGCTAGGACTATGGTGCGCTGGCAGAGCTTTGTGTCGATTCTAGAGCTGAGATAACAGCTGTAGACCAGAACTGAAATAACATCTGTTGTTTTTCTGTAAGACATGTTTCCACAGTTTGTACTGCAAACAACAAGCGTTTGTATTACCCAATTTATTGGCAAACATTTAATCAGCCAAGCTGATATTCAAATCTTTTAACTACCGGTTGGGCACATACATTAGCAGCACACACTTCACTGGATTTGCCATGTCGTTCCATGTCAGGACAACATATACCCATTTCCGAACTTTTATTTAATTGCTGCATTCTGACAGTTGTAGTCATTGCTTGCATTACTTGTACCAACGGTGCTTCATTACTTGGGATTACATTGTAAAAGAAAAGCCCAGAAATTGATACATGGACCCCAATTAGAACTATGGCGCACATGGGTGAGATTTTTACTGCACAGCTAGATGCTGATATCCAGGAGTTTTCCTCATGAAAATGGGTAATAACCCGATGCCCTAATGATTTATTTATATCAGCCTCATATTTCATTGGGGATATTCAGTGAGGAAGCCCAAATCTCTCGATATTGACTTGTGGATGCGGAGGAGAGAAGAGATTCCTTTGGAAGGAAACATTTGAAAACGTGGGCTCTGCTTGCATTTCTCATTACACTTCCCAAATATTTTGCTTTAAAAAGCCATAGATTTTCAAAGTGCATGACAAAAATGTAAGGCCTGCCACAATACCATAGAAGATTTGTGTTCTGCCAAAAAAGTGCATGCCTCATAAAGCAACTATAGGGAATTTTTGTTCCTATGAAGCAGCTATATGTCAAGGTGAACCTAGCACATGTCTGGAAACTACTCGGATATAACAAGATGATATCAATAATGTCTAGGTGTTCCTCGGTTACTAAGAGGAGTGCTTCTCAAGCAGTGAGTTGTTTAGTCATCGCCAATTATGCTCAGTTATGCAGCCAAACTATTGAATTAGGCAGTAGGCTGTTTAATTATGCCAGTGGTGTAGGATAGTGTGTCACACACATTGGACATGCCTTTAAATACAACCCTACCAGAGAAGGATATTGAAAATAGTTTCAAGCAGGCCAGAGGTTGGGAGAGTGTGACACACATATTGGACATGTATCTAAATGCAACATTACTGGGGAAAGATATTGAAAAATAGTTTCAATTTGCTGGTACTGTCAATCGATCATCACCACCCCATAATGGGATTTTGGGGAGATGATAAGATCATCAGATATTGCTAAACATTCCTAAACCGACCTTTTAGTGGCAAAAGGGGACACTGCACCATAATGTAAGCTGAACCAACACCTTCCATCGAAAATTGGAATTGTGGAATGAATAGTTGCTTGAGCTATGACAAATCTGTGTTTAAAAGAAACATTTTTTAATGCAGCATGTATGATCGATGATGAGTTACGGGTGTGCATAAATGTTATCCTGGAGTACCTGAAACTACTTCTTGTACTTGTAAAGGAACCTTGAACCTATTCAACATATAAGGCATTCATGGTACTTTTAGAGAGCCACAATGAGTTGTGGATTGTGAGCGTTGGATAAACATTTCATGAAAACGATATAAATTATTTGTTGTTTTCTAAACTTATGAAAACAGACAGGGGCATTTTATGTTTCTTTCCACATTGTGAGCGGGCGGGTTGAGCTGCCCGGGCAGGGCAGGAGTGGTTTGCCCACTCCTGAGTTCGCATGACTGGTTTGGTCGGCCATCTCGGGACGCCTAAACCAGTCATGCACACTATGCACTTCTCCATGCAGGCTGCATTGCAACCTACATGGAGACCATGCCATCCCCTACAGCCCCTGGCTCCACTGGAGCGTTGTGATTGGCTTAGGGGAGGGGAGGGAGGCTGCCTGCTTCCTGTTCCTGCTGGAGGCAGGAGAGTAGGAGCAGTGAAGACGCGGGACCCAGGCTGGCAGAAAGGTAGGTTTTAATTTTAATTTTTCTATTATTGAACCCCCCCCCGCTCGACCTCACTCTCCCGGCGCGATCCCTTGTCCGCAAGCCCTGCTGGCCGCTACTGAAAACAGAGGCCGGAATGTAGTTTAATAAAATCTGTAGAATCTTCCTTTGGGATCCCATTCTATACCCATGTGGCTCATTGGAACAATAGGGTCCCGTTCAGAAAGCAGTCAGAAATTCCAGCAGGATTAGGTCACACTTACTCCTGCTTTCAGTCTCGACTACTACGTACACCTATTCACAAAGGTCAGTCCAAATTCTAGAAATCTAGATCTTTTTTAGATATCTAGGTATACACCTGGTAACCCTGAGCATACATTAGTGGTAGGGTGACCAGACATCCCAGATTTCCCCAGACAGTCCTGGGTTTTCATAGACTGTCCCAGAGTCTGACACTTTTTTCTAATGTAAATACATGTCCTGGTTTTAAAGAGGGCCAGTTCAGCACGTACATAACCATGTAGTACTCATGTTTTTACCGGCCCTTGTTTCACACCAGTGACAGAATTTCTGTGCTTGAAAGACTCGCCTGCTCTTCTGCCTCATTAAGGTAGCACAGCAGGTGTTAAAGAGGGGTAAATCAGAACCGACTGCATCACAAGTCAGACCCTCCACTCCTCCCAGTATGGTAAAGTCATAAATGGCAGTCTTGTCCACCCCAAATGCCTCAGGCAGTTGGTGGGGTCAAGGGTGATGAGCAGGCGGCATCTACATTCTAGATAGAAGATACACTTACACAAATTAAAGCTCGTATTCTCCTTTTTTCCATTTGTTTTCAAGTGCTTGTAGTCTTGTTTTACCATTATCAAAAAGACTACAAGTCCCAGAATGCATAGGAAATCACACCATATGAGCAAGTCTTACATTTTTGAATTGGAACGTGGCACACAACCTCTGAAAGAAGATTATTTTTGTTTTATTATATGTATCCTTTTTAGTAGATTTGTAGATTGTCTGTGTAGTTCCATGTCTCAGGTGTTGTCATAGTGATACCTCAATGTACTACTACAGTAGGTGCCAACGTTTAGTCCTGTTTCTGTATCTAGTACCGTCCCGGTTTTTTGTTCTGAAAATCTGGTCACCCTGCTTAGTGGGATTGTCAACAAGTGGACAGTCTGCCAAGTTTACTCTTTGTGTGAATTTCATTTTGCAAAAATGAAACAAATTCTATAGGAAAATATTATTTTTGAAGAAATCCTTTTTAATGCAACCTATTTAGTATATGGGTACTCCATTACTCCTTTCATACTGCACAAAACCACTTCTAACCTTTTTCACGACCACATCTTCTGACACACCTCTATCCTCCCCTTTACCACCAACCTTCACTTCTTTGTATGGAAAGGCTGCGGGTGCATTTCTGCATGGAAATGTAGATTCTTTGAACAGAGATTTGTATTTCAAATGTAGAAATCCTGTCTTTTTTGCACACATACCTAACACATATTTAACAAGCAGGTGCATAAGAAGCTTTCAGAAAAGGGCTCTTGTTGTCCATGGGTTTGCATAAGAGTTTTTATTTTTGTGAAGTTGGAATGGCGAGTAAGCCTAGAATGATACTTGCTATCTACTGCCTTTTGTATAAAATTCTAGTAGTCTGTTTTGTTAACACAACTGCATGGTTAAACAACTGTTTAAAAATTAAGCCCAGCACTAAGTACTGTTTGAAAAGAATTGAAATGCAACTTAACAGTGTGGTTATCAGATGATGAAGGTTTTCATCAATTGTAGCTTTCATTATATTCCACTTTCTCTAACTCTCACAGATAACTCGTCCAACTTGTTTTTACTGAAAACATTTGTAAAGGGTTAATATATAAATTTGAAGAAAGCCCATGCACAGAAGGATGCAAAGAAGAAAAAATATAGTGTAAGAGTATAACTAAGTAAATAATGTCTATAAAGCACAGAAAATATAAATAAAGGCTCTGTTTCACCATCATATCAAGTCATACCATTTTATATAGTTTTAAAAACCTCCAATAACTCTAATAAGGATTTGACTTTTCTTTAATACTGATTCTTACTAATAAGAAACGTTTGACCATTTTGAGAGATGCTATCCAACAATATTTAGTACTGGAATAGTGTTAAACAAATTGAAACATTGATCACAACACTTATTTATTAAATGCGTAAAGTTGTATTTTCATCTCTCTTACAGGGTCTTCTTCAAAATCTCTATTTCATATTTGATTCCTCAATTGAAGATGTCTTGCTTGATAGAGGATGCCACCTGAGCCACACAGGTAATAAAATATACCTGCTCTACACAATACTCTTTCCAACTATTGGAATCTTTTTGTACATAACTTAAATTCTAAATTTTCTATTTTACCATTTTTATTACTGTTTTTACCTAAAATGCATATTACGATGTGTAAAATATTATGTTGATATTGGTACATGAGTATTCATTAGAAGATGAGGATTTAATTTAAGTGATGTGCCCAGAATGGAATGATGTTTGGTTGGATCTATGTGATGATCTACAATGTCCTAACCAAGAAAACCATTGCAACCATTGGTTTACTAAGAGACCATTACCATTAATATGTTTTATATCACTACTGGTTTTTTTATTTCCAAGATTGAAGACTTCATGCTTCCCTCTATTCCTTCCACATATTCCCCTTTAGAGCACAACATGTCCTCAAACCCTTGGAAAAAAGTTTAGAGTGACAGCTTCCATGGTAAATATTCCTGTTAGTCATTTAACGCTGTTTGGTGAAGTCTTAAAGTTGACTTTCAAATTCAAATATCTCTGTTACAAGGTCGGCATTTAAGTCCCTAGACCACATCTTCTCCTTTTGTAAGTACACATCCAGTGGTTTGACAAGGCAGTGGGAAAGAATGAAGAGTTAAGGAACATAAATGTCACTTTACGTCTGAACTTGGTGTGTCAAAAGTCACAAATCCGTACTACCTAGAGCTAACAGCTAAGAGCATTTTTGTGGAAATGATGATATGAAGATAACTGAAAGAAGGATGCCAAGGCAGGCTGCTGGACAACAGTTGGTAAAATTACAGAAGATTGTTGTCAGGTAGCTGTGACACTCCTTTCTAACCCCACCGGAATGCCTTAATGTGCAACAGATCAGTAAGCTTCTGAACATTGTCTACTAAGTAAATGGAGGGAAAGATTTTTGAAACATAAATCACTGTATGTCCTTCATTTTTCAGAAATCAAAAACTTTTACCCTTGGGTCTGGTTCTGATGAGACAGACTGACAGCATAGACATATTTGATAATACATTTTAGTTTGACACTATATATTATTGTTTGATAATATATTATAGTGTGACATATTTCAAAGAAGAGATTAAGGGGCCGATTCCGATCTCGGCCGGTAGGGCTCCGAATAGGATTCGGCTTTACCGGATCCGATTCGGAGCCCTTGTTCCCGACCGAATCGTACGCGGGTCCGGCCGAGCGAGTACGATGCGAGTCGCCGACCGACTCGTCCGGGCGACCCGACTGCTCCGACCGACTCGTACCCGGATCGTACCGCTCCGACCGACTCGCTCGGACCCGATTCGCACCGCGCAATGGAGACGTTTTCCGGCCGGGTAAGTACGATGCGCACCTCGACCGCTCCGACCGACTCGCGCCGTCCGACTCGAACTCGCTGTCGGAGCCGTACTTTGGGGGTCCGTGTCGGACCCCCTGTACGCGTACCCGTGCGAGGCGCACACAGGGGGACCCATGGGTCCCCCTACCTGTGCGTGTACGCCGCGAAGCGCTTCGCGGCGTACTCGCTGTAGGGGCGCCCTTGTCCGCCTCGCACCCATTGAGGCAATGGGAGCCCGCGTACGCGTTGTACGACCGGCTCCCATTGAGTTCAATGGGAGTCCGACCGACTCGTGTCCGGTGGCATACTAATGCATCGGACTCGTTCGGTCGGACTGCACGGGTCCGATTCGGTCGGAAATCTCTCCGGGTCCGGCTCGGTCGGAGAGATTTCCGGCCCGAATCGGAATCGACCCCTAAGCGTTAGTTTCAGAAAGAAAAGATGCTGATGAACCTTTGATGGTAAAATCTAAGTGAAGAATGAAAAATTAGGAAAAGTAAAGCTAAACATCTGTTGATTAAAAGTCTAGTCAAATTATAAGGACTGTATAGTGAAATGAAAAACTGTACCTTATTACATAATCTTGCATCTTCAACAATCACCAACAGAGAGGGTTTTTTTAGATGTCCTTTTTTTGATGAAGTCAACGTGGGGTGTAAAAGCTATTATGATATCTTTTGCTAAATGGCCTCTTTAAAAGATCCCAATATTATCCTGGCATTTCGTTCCTGTCACCAGATGCTGGAAATGACCATCTTCTGGGTGGTTTTCTCCCAGATATTTGGCCTTCTTTCACTGAAACCGTTTTTGTTGCCCATAAGGCACTGCACACTTTACTTCTGTTAACCAGTGGTAAAGTGTTTGTGCTCTTCCCTTTAAACATGGTAAAATCGGCAGACCCCTAATTGGCACATTTAATTTACTTATAAGTCCCTAGTATATGGTACTATATGTTCTTAGGGCCTGTAAATGTAATGCTACAAGTGGGCTGCAGTACTCATTGTGCCATCCACTTAAGTAGCACTGTAAAACATTTCTCCAGGCCTGCCTTTGCAGCCACTGTGTGCAGTTTTAAACTGCCACTTAAACCTGACAAAGTAAATATATTGCCAGGAATAAACTTTCCTTTTTAATATGCATAAGCCACTCCTAAAATAGGTCCAAAATGCCCATAGGGCGGTACATGGTATTTAGAAAGTAGGACATGTATATTTCAAGTTTCACATGTCCTGGCAATGAAAAACCTACCAGGTCATTTTTCATGATGGCAAGGCTGCCAGTCTTATAGGAAAACACTGGATTACATTATAACAATTTATAATGCTTAATTTCAGTTTGAGAGCAGCTATGATTCAAGGACTCCTTTTAATAGTAATTTTAAATCCAAATTAAGGTTAAAGTCATATTTTGTATTAATATGTTATAGATTTCACTTTTAGAAAATTGTCATTTCTCTGCCAAAGCCAAAAGGACTTTTTTTGTCAGTGCCCAGTGTCACCTGACTGTTGAATGGCTCCCCTGTGGTGAGATGTGGATTGCTCCCAGACAGTGGACAAAAGTCCTGGGTGTGGAGAGATGTTTTCCTCCTTGAGCCAGATGTCCTGGGGGCTATGCCCAGCCCTTCCTGAGCTTCAAAGTGGCCTCCCCATCACAGGCAGATTTTACTTGTTCCTAGGCCTGCCATCTTTATTGTCCTGCTAGCCAGCATGACTCCAAACCTAGTGGGAAGGGGGGCTGCCTTAGAACTGATTTAGAGTGACCACAAGGGAGGGTTTGCCCATTCCTATAGCCACATGTCGTTCAGGACCGAGTGAGCTCTGACTAAGGAAAGTAGAGTTCTGCTATGTTGGTTTTAGGGAAAGAGGGGTACTGTGGGATAGCATGCAGTAAAACACACAGGAAGTGCTGCAAAAGTTTGCAGCCTCACCCCTGAGAACTTTTATCCCATGGTCATGGATTGCCCAGGAGTTTCCTCCAACTACAGACTGGCACCGGGCATAAATGTGGCATCTGGTACCCTCTTCAGTACACTCTTGCACCTGTGGAGAACTGTAAGACAAACTTCCCTGCTGTGTGACGAACCTGAAGGAAGACTAGACCTGCATGCCTTGAGCCCAGAAACCCAGAAGTGACTTCAAAGGTCAGTTGGCTGACCTCCTGTTTGAGCTACAGGGACACAACAAGATTCCAGAGGCCTTTCTCTGCTACTACCCAACTGACTTGTACCAACTTGACCTTCCCTCGACTCTGCTGCTGGCCTCTGTTAGGAGTGTGTCCTAACCCCTAAATAGTGACACTGGGTCCTGGACCCTTGCCTTGTCTTAGAGTGTACTCCTCCTGTACTGAAACTGCAATATCTTGGCCTTAGAAACTTTTTGCCAACTTTCTGTCTGGACAACCATCGGAGACAGCCATTGAAGCCAAAGCCGTCGACATTGAATTGCCTGTCGGCTTCAGCTTGCTGGTTTCCCCAGCTGAAGGAGATCTGACTTCCATAAAGGTTTCTGAGTCCGAACGGTAAGTAGTCATAATATTGAGTGTAAAATATCGAATGGACATAATATCGAGTAGAAAATATTGTAAGTTAAAAATATCGTTGTCAAAAATATCTAAGTATATAATATTGATTTTATGTGTTATAAAAAATATCGTTGTAAAAAATATCGTTGACAAAAATATTGATATTAACCCCTTCGATGCGCCCGTCGGCCAACGGCCGTCGCGAGCACTACCTCCGTAGTGCTGCGCACGTCCGTTGGCCGACGCGGCCCCGCCCACTCAATTAAACCGCCGCACCGTGGCGGAATTGCCGCCGCGGTTAAGCGGTTAAAATATATCGTTATAGTTAATTTTTTTTTTTGTTAAAAGTTTTTAAATGTGTTTAAAATATTTAAAATATTAATTAAAAAATTGTATAATAATTTTAGGAGCGGGATGTTGGGGTAATAGGGGATATGGGTGGGTAGTGTATTAAAATTTGAGAGTTAAAATTTGATAAATTTGAAATATTTATTAATTTTTAGTAATATATTTTTAGGAGCGGGATGTTGGGTTAATAGGGGAAAAGGGTGGGTAGTGTATTAAAAAATTGAGAGTACAAATTTATAAATAATTTATAATATTTAGTAATATATTTTTAGGAGCGGGATGTTGGGTTAATAGGGGATAAGGGTGGGTAGTGTATTAAAAAATTGAGAGTAAAATATTTAGAAAATGTTTAAAAATTGTAATATTTAGAAATATATTTTTAGGAGCAGGATATAGGGTTAATAGGGTATAAGGGTCGGTAGTGTTTTAAAAATTAGAGAGTAACAAAATTGAAAAATTTATGAGAGTGCATATTTGGTTATTAATGGAAATTTGTAAAAGCATAAAAATTAAATATCGAAAAATATGAATATTAATAAATTATTAATTATATTTGGCTAAATTATTATATTTATGAGTGGAAAATTATTGATTTATTTTTAAATTGGTATAAATTATTTATTGTATTATTATTTTATATTTTGTTGATATAAATAAATTTTTTAAATATTGATTTATTTTGATGACAGTGTTTATAACTAATATTATTTAAAAAAAATATAATTAAATATGTTTAAAAATATTTATTTATTACAATTAATACATTTAAGAAAATAATTTTTGCGAGTAAATAACTTCGGTAAATTTGAGATAAAATGAGTTTATTTTTAATATTGAAAATATTATTTTATTTTGGAAATTATTGTGTTTAATTGTTTTTTTAGCTGGGGGGGAGTTGTTAATTATGATTAGGGTTAAGTTCTGAAAGTTTAGTTGAGATTTATACTTGCCTCATATTTTAAATGACGTTTTGACCCAGTTGTGTAGTTTTTGGAGTTTATTCTGATTTATCTGTAGAGGAGATATAAATAGAAAAAAAATATATTAATTATTTTGTTGAAAGAAAATATTATTGCAAAGCAGTTTTAGTAGTTGCAGTTTAAAAAAGCATTTTTATTTACTTTTTGGGATGTAGTTAGAGTATTCTTGAATGCAGTTGTGTCTTCTGTCTTCTGTCTGGAATCCGGCAGAGTTTCTCCTTGTAGCTGAAATTTTATTTGGAAAGTGAATTAATGTATAAATTGTGTGTGTTTATATAGTGTTTGTAAATTAGTTTTGCAATTTTATTGGTTTATTTTAAATCTTTGAGTATGCGATTGGTTGCTTCTTTTTGTTATAAATCTTTTGGGAGTTGCTTTCCATATATGGAAAACACCAATTAATTTTCTGTTCCTTTTTTTTAAGTGAAAAAAAGGTGTATTATGTTGGTTCGTGTTTATAATTAATGAAATGTTTAAGAGTTTATATATATTTAATTTAATATGTTTGCTATTAGCTTTATTTTCTGTGTGTTGAAGGATGTTTGAGGTATTGCTTTTTTTATATGTGTTAAGTGATTTAAAATGTATTTAGTGTGTGTCAAAACTATTTTACATGTGTTTTGGTAATGTTTAGACTTAACTTGTAATATTTTATCTGTCGATATTTATTTTTTATCGATAATTTTGTAGTCTATATTTTTGTGCTCGATATTTTGTCCATTTTGTATCTTGAGTTAATGTGTTCGATATTTGTGTAAACGATAATTTTGACTTCGATAATTTAAGAAACGATGTTAATGTTAGACGATATTTTGTAGTCGATATTTTTGTATTTTTTTAAATAAGTATAGGCTGTCGATATTAGTGTTTGCGATATTTTTGTTGCGATATTTTGGTAGGTCGAAATTTTGTCTGTCGATATTATGTCAGTGATCCAGTCCGAACATAGAGGGCTTCATTGAGGCCGACGCCGAGCAGCAACCAGATGAAGTTGTGGCCTTCCTGGGCATAGACTTTGGACTTCGCCCTCTCAAAGGTCCATCATGATCGGTGTTAAGTTAAGCAGTTGGTGCTTTGTGCTTTTTCACACTGCTTTTAATTCAAATGAAAAAAATTTATATCTTCAGATCTACATATTGGATTCTTGCCGTTTTTGGTGTCATTTTGTTCATTAAAATTCACTCTAATTTTCTAAATTGGTTTGGGATTTATCATGTTTTGTGGTTTCACCTTATACTGCTTGAGTACTGTACAAATACTTTACACATTGCCTCTAAGTTAATCCCGACTGCTTTGTGCTAAACTACCAGAGGTTTAAGCAGGTGTTTAGAAATTTTCATTTGTGGTTCACCCTCACAAGGACTGTGATTATTATTTGACCTGGGTTCTCACCCCCTCAACTAATACTCCTAATTCCTTACATCGGAAATTCATATTAAAAAATATTCAGTATGCTTTGTTAGAGTGACAATTTAGAGGAGGATGTTTGTTAATCCAACACTGGGGTCACCACTGTTCATTATGAGAAGCAAACTAAAACTGTTGGATGGTCGATATACAGCATCAACTGGAAATTGGTGTATCTGCTTTTAAAGATCTTCAGTATTTCAAACAGGGCTAAAACAGAATAAAAGGGTTGCACAGCAAACCAATTCTAGCACTCAAGGAGCTGTTGACCTTAACATAAGTGCAAAAAGAGAGTTTCATAGTGCCTCATAGTTTTTGGCATGTCATGCAAAATAATATTTTTCTGCAAGAGCATTTTATGTCCCCTAAAAAGGGCAGTTTTTAGGCCTTTTCTTTTACCTCAATGCCACCTGGGGGTTTTATGCTGGGGCTGCTGTCTAAGGGGCCTATTAGGATGGCGGTCGGAAAACCTCCCCGACCGCCATGGTAGCGGGAAAAGACCGCCCGCATGGCCCGCGACAACACCGCCGGTCGAATTACGATGACCCGCGGTCGAAATCCGACCGCAGCGGTCTGATCGCGGGCCTTAACATTGCGGCGGTTGCTGCTGCCCGCAGCACCGCCGCGATGCCGAAAGGAGCATGTCCTGCATTTCCCTGCACTGCGTGGCAGGCACTGCACAGTGCCTGCCACCTGGTACAGGGAAATGTAGGGGGGGACCATGGGTACCCCCCCTGTGCACCCACACCCCCCCAACACATTGGGGGCCTGCAACGGGCCCCCGGAAGACAATCTCCGCATGCCTTTCCATGGCGGTTTGACCGCTGAGGAAAGGCTGGCTACCGCCGGCATCATAATCCTGCCGGCGGAGCCTGCTCTGCACCACCACCATTATCCTGGTCCTGCTCTGTCCGCCAGGCAGGAGTGCGGATGGCAACCGGCGGAAAAGCGGCGATCGGAATTTACCACCGCCGCGGTCACCACCGCCATCCTAATTTGACCGGCGATTTTCTTGGTTGCGATCGCGGACGGATGTCCACCGCCGGACCGGCGGGCGCCACCGCCGGCCCGGCGGTGGACATCCGCCCGCCATCGTAATAGGCCCCTTAGTTCATATCATTGAATCACCAACCCTATTTCTAACCATGTAGAAAGACGAACCAGCCTCAATTAGAGCACAGCTTAAGATGAGCTATTGCTTTAATCGCCAACCATCGAAGAAAACATGAAATAACTTAATTTCAACATACAGGCGATGCTTGACATCTAGGTTAAGTTGAGCAGTAGATCAGTGAAGGAGAATAGGCAATTTCCAAGAAGTAGCTATGTATTACTGACTCACCAATGATGGTTTTGGCCCTTAGAGGGCAGTGAGGCCTGCTAACCACGCAGGCTTTGGCCTTTGCTCCCCTAGAGGAGCTACTTCCACATTTAGAGACCTCTAAGCCATTAAAGAATTCACCAAATTGAAGAGTTTGCCAAGCCGGTGCCATGTTCATGCTTGTAGTGCTTACTTGGCAAACTGTTTTATTTTTAGAAATAATTCCCAAGGTGGCTGTTTGCGCATGAAGAACAAAAAAGAAATCAGTGGCCCTGATGTACAGGGAGTTTTCTCCTTGTGAATGGGGTCTATTGAGGGTTTTCCCATTTTGTGACTACCATTCCTTGCACAGCAGTCCCTGGGAAGAAAATTTAGTGATAGTCGCCCACCAAAAATAAATAGGAAAGAGCAGCTGTCAATATGACCAGGCGGCGAAGTGGCAGACAAGCTGCCATGCCAAAGCATTTTGCTGTAGGAGCCAGCTGAGGCTACTCTGACAGAAGCTCATGGTTCTCCCATCTCTAAAATGGGTGAAGAACTCCAGGTTTGGCAGGGTGGGTAAATTGCCAATCATCTGTTTAAAGGTGGTTATGCTGCTCTGCTAACCTCTAAATGCGGGCCTCTGTAGTTAATCTGATTAGCCCTTAGGAATTTGTTTTTAACTCCTAATATCGTTGGCTCCATTAAACAAATCTGCACAAAGCTTTAAAATAAAATATTCATGTACCTAAGACTGATCCTTTAAATCTTTTTGCAGCTTGGTGAGAGGAACCTATAGGGGTCTCAAAAATGTCATTTTCCATTAAAACTACAAGTTTTTTTCCTCCACTGCTCTTGTTTCGTTAGCTAGAGTGAAGTTTGGTCATTCACAGCAACAGAAAATCTTCTTTAAACTTCATTACTGAAGCATTACTACACTTTGATATACAAAGCATGTATTCTAGGTCAAGGTTGTAACTTTTGCATCATCTTTCGTTAGCTAGAGTGAAGTTTGGTCATTCACAGCAACAGAAAATCTTCTTTAAACTTCATTACTGAAGCATTACTACACTTTGATATACAAAGCATGTATTCTAGGTCAAGGTTGTAACTTTTGCATCATCTTCATGGCCAAAGATGATGGTGCCTGCAAAATGACGAGATATATTGGTGTGGAGAAGAGATACAAGTGTGCACATGTAACATGCAGTTTACCACATTTCCTTGCAACTAACCACATCCCTATCACTGTACCAGAGATTGTGATTGAGAGGTGGTAATAGAAAACACAAATGGATGCACTGCAACAGTAATGCTGGAGAGCACAACTATTCTTAACTTCTCCACACTCACTCATAGAGCTGTGTACACATCCACCCAAAAGCTATCAGGCTCTGTACTGGCGGGTGGACTGATGGGCAGCAGAAGTGCTCCTCCTGGTTTTTCCTCTCCTTGTAAGGTGTACCTTTCACCAGAGCACCTCTGCTCTGCACTTCTAACATCCTAATATTCCTTTCCTGTAGAAAGTCCCCCTTGGTTCCACCAATGCTACAGTTCAAATTAGTTCTCTAGTTGCGACTTCATTCCCCTACTCTGAGCAGTTCCCTCCCAGTACCACCAGTGCTTCCCCAATCTTTAGTATTCCTACCCTGTGCCTAATGCTCCTACAGTGTCTCCAGAGTTGCATCCAATTCTCTAGTGCTCTACTAGTGTTACACTGGCTCCTCGCCTGTCACCCAGTGCTTGTTCTGTGTACAGTGTTGTTCCTCGTCCATCTTCTGAGTCTTATGTTCTTTCTCATGGTTAAAGTGCTCATTTCCCTTTTCACAACGAAGCTACAGAATGTTGGACTTAAAAGCCCTCTCATTGAACAGCATGAACCGTGCCCCTTGAATTAGCCCCTGACACGAGAGGCGTCCCTCCCGCTGCCACGTGCAGCTCTTGGCATGTGCACAGATACCAGAAAGCATTTCACCCCTCCTGCACCACTTTCACCTAACATTAATGAGCAGCGTGCATTCAAAGCAAGCCTTTTATCAGTGCTGTCAATTTATAATTACTTTCAAGATCAATTACTTTATTATCACATCTTTAGCTTGAAAAAATTATGTCAATCAATCAGCTTTATTCGGCAATTTGCCATCAAAGTGCAGACAATTGCAAACACAATAAAATAAATAAATAAGAATACAATAAAAACATGTGTTAAGACCATTTAAAAATAATAATAAACACTGGAGAAGGTAACAGAGGAGTCAATTCCACAAGTCTAAAGTTTTAACACCACAAATGATACTAATCAGTCAGTTTCTGTTTTATATTAATGTGCCTAATCCTCCTCACAGCGAACAAATACCGTGAAACTGAGAATACTACACACAGACTGGTGTCACATTTCAAAATTCTCAGCGCAGCTCTGCATGTCCTAAGTCCCAAATTATGGCAGAGTGGGCAGATGTACAGGGTCCTGGGGCCACGATACGCTGAGCAAAAGCCTAAAACATTCTCCAGCGAATCATTTGCTGAAAAGCATGAGGGACATTTCTCATGAGGTGCCCTCTGTTTACCCACCCACCTAGATGTAAAGGCAAGTATGGGAAGGGACCCGTATCTAAATTGTATGAAACGTTTCCTTGGTATTGCAGGCTCAATATCATCCAAGAAATTTTCTAAATCATAATTATCTTTGTTGGGGAAAGGCCATAGTCAACGTTCCTTGTACCTGTGCATGCAAAAGCTTTAGCTTGTGTTGCCAATAGTCAAACTTTATTTGGGCCTTAGATATTTTACTACACTCGTTTAGGACCTCCCAAAGACGATTAAGGCCAATATTGGAAAGGGTTGCCTTAATGTACTTGAGCCATGGAATGCTGCTCTCTCCTGCACTATGTAAAATCTCCTGCATCCCTGCCTGATAATGATCCAGCTCTGGGGTAGCCCTAAGTCACTTCCAATAAAGTATATGCCTTAGGCCAGCCACGTCTATCATCCTTTTCTGCCCCATGTCTAGTCTTAAGTACTGGAGGGAAGACCAATAAACTCTTGCAAAAAACGATTTTTAGCATTCGCCAGAGTGAATTTATCCCTGTACCCCCAAAGCTCTGCTCCATAAAGAGCTGAACCAAGTGCAGGTAACCCCAGATCCACCAAACTTGCCATAACTTGGGGCGAGAGACCAAATCGAATGCTGATCTAAGATCAACGAAGACTACATAAAGCCGTCCCCAGCCCAGCAAGACATACTTCCAATAAAGAAGCTGAAACTGGAGGACCTGATCTAGTGTGCTCACCAGTTCTCTGAACCTGGCCTGCAATGGTGATAATATCTGGGTCACAGTCATCCATTCTAAAAGTCTATTCAGCACAATCCTTGCAAAAAGTTTTTGAGTGCAGTCGATAGGCCTATAATTGGCCGGGGTTTCCCAAATTCCCTTTTTAGAAATTGGAATAATTTCAGCCCAACCCAGGTTAGAGGAATGGGTGCACCCTTCATTATAGCACTAAATCAGAGGAAAAATAGGGCCCCTACACATCTGGTCTACCTAGAAAGAGATCTCCAGGGACCTTATCCAATCCTGGGGCCTTTTGAGGAATAATTCTGTTAATTGCCACTATAACTTCATTATTGGTAATATCTAAACAGTCAGGAATACCATCTGAGGTCGGGTCTAGGGTCAAATTTGTACTATTCTCTTTAATGAAATGAAAAAAACATTTATATAGCGCAATAGCTACCCTGAGGCATCCCAGCGCTGTGGACGAAACGCAGACAGAAGGAGGACTCAGTGGTTATTGAAGAGAAAAGTTTTTAGGAGTTTGCGGAAGGACAGGAGATTGGGTTCCGTCCGCATACGGAGGGGGAGTGCATTCCAGATCTTGGCAGAGTTATAGGAAAAGGATCGTCCGCCGCATCTGGCTCTCTGTATAGTAGGCAATAGGGCGAGGGAGGAAAAGGTTGATCGGAGATGCCTGTTTGGTTGGTAGGGTGTTATCAAGGACTGACTGATTAACGAGCCGGTCTTCCTAAAAGCCTTGTGCGCAATGCACATGGCTTTGAATTGAATTCTCTCCTGACCGGTAACCAGTGGAGACTCCTTAGTGCAGGGGCTGCGGACTGTCGGGGAGGGGTCTGGAGGAGAGTGCGGGCTGCACAGTTTTGGATTACTTGCAGCTTGCCAATGGTGGATTGCGGGGCCCCCAGGTACAGAGCGTTCCCATAATCCAGGCGCGATAGGAGTAGACCTTGTACCATGATTTTTCGTGCTTGAAATGGAAGGAGGGGAAGTATCTTGCGTAGCATCCTCAGGAGACCAAAGCAAGTGGCCGAGAGTTTCGCAGCCTGGTGGTTAAAACTGAGGGAGCGGTCCAGCCAAATGCCCAGGCTTTTGATTTGGTCGGAGGGTACTGGAGCGGGGCCAAGACATTTTGGCCAGAATTGCTCTGTCTTGAGAGAGGGGGAGTTCCCGAGAAGCATAATCTCCGTTTTATCCCCGTTAAGCTTCAGGCACGAGTTTTCCATCCACTTAGCCACCTCAATGAGACAACTCTCAAGATTATTTGCAAATTTTTTGGGGTCATTTAGTGCCACCACCAGCTGAGTGTCGTCAGCATAGGTGATGATTTTGATGTTAAATGGGGAGACAATCTCTGCTAGGGAGCTCATGTAAATGTTAAATAATGTGGGGCTCAGGGAGGAGCCCTGAGGCACACCACAGCTTAAAGGCATTTGTTCGGAGACCACATCGCCTTCAAAGACCTGAAAGGACCGGTCACTTAAGAAGGAATGTAGCCAGGCAATGGCATTGCCTGATACACCCATGTTTTTTAGTCTCAAAATCAGCGTGCTGTGATTTACAGTGTCGAATGCGGCACTGAGATCGAGGAGGATGATGGCCGCAGAGCCTCCCTGATCCAGGATCCTCCTTGCCTCCTCTGTTACGGCAAGGAGGGCTGTTTCGGTCCCGTGTTGGGGACGGACGCCAGTCTGAGAGGGATGCAGTAGGTTATTAGATTCTAAAAACTCTCCCAGCACTGAGTTAATGTGCTTTTCTAGTATCTTGCTCATCCACGGGAGTAGGGAAATTGGGCGGTAATTGCTCAGGTTATTCTCGTCTAGGTTTGGTTTTTTTAAGAGGGCCTTTACCATTGCACATTTCCAAGCCGGGGGAACCACCCCGGTGGAAATGGAGGCGTTCAGTAGGTAAGATGTTTGCTGTGACTTGTAACAAAGCGCGGGGAGGAGCTGGGTCTAGGGGGGAACCTGATTTTACCCGGTGCATGATGGAGTCTAGGGATGTGGAATCTAAGGGAGGAAATGATTTCAATGTGGCTTGAGTTCCACAGACTGACCAGTTAGTGGTATCAGGCTGGATAGGGGTAAAGGTAGAGTAAATGTTTTGTACTTTCTGATGGAAAAATTCCACCAGATTGGTGCACCGGGATAAGGCATCATCAGAGGTGGGTTGCTTCTGGGGCAATTTTGAGAGAGTTTTAGCGATCCGATAGATCTCCTTAGGGGAGTTGGAGGCTGCCTTAATTTTTTCTTCATAAAAGGCAGCTTGGGCGAGTTTGATTTCTAATTTATAGGTTTTTATTGCTTCCCTGTATTTGGTTTTGCTCGGGACTGCATAGGTTTGTCTCCAACCTAATAACACTGCTGTAGAGAGTGAGGGGTTGATTGATGGAAACTAAGCTGGAATCATGGGAAGAATATAAGTTGGAGATGTGCTCAACCCCAGATGCCATTGGGATATAAATTTCAGTCGGAGGACTAACCTCCCGAGTACCAAAAGCAACTGTATTCTAAAAGGAGTGAGAATCCCTTTTTTTTCACTGCAGCCAGCAAATGTTCCCACTTCATGATTTCCCACTCTCTCTTTGCATCCTGAATGGTACCTTTATAAACCGACCTTGCCTCTTATATCTTAGAGCGGTCTTGATGCTTTATTGCAGATGTCAGCCCCACTCTTACTATTTTGTACTGTTGATTATACCAGGTGGGGAGTTTAGGCCTCTTACTTAGGGAGCGAAACACTACATAAAAGAAATCTTGTAATTTGCACAACAACTGCAAATGTATATCTACATGATCTCTCCAGTTACCCGTCTCTAGCTGGGGCTGCTGAATTAGAGACAACAAATCATTGATTTCCCCAGCAACACACCTATAGATATTACCAATGAACTCTTCTGATGTTTGAACAGCCCTCCATCGAACACTGCGTTTGTTGGAAGACAAAACCAACCTTCCATCAAAAGGGTCATCAGGGTTGGCACGAGCTAGTGGCGTAATCGTCTTCAGTTCCAAAGCTAGGGGGTTATGGTCGCTGTCGATGTGAGAGAACACCTTCATATCTAAAAGGGCTGACCACAGCCTTAGATCCAATAAGAAGTAATTCAAAGGGCTTGACCCCTGAGATCATTTAAATGTATGAGTTCCCTCCCTGTCTGACGGGGACCTCCCATTAATAGCCGTGAGATCCCCATTTATGGTAAAGGCATTTAGCTGAACTGCTTGGGGAGACCATTTGGCTAGGGTGATTGACAATTGAGTAATAGAGCAGGCTTGATCTAATGTGTAAAATCACAACTTAAGCATTTGAACCAGCTGCGGCCCGTGCAGGTAAGAGCGGTGAGGCCGAGTGAGAGGGGATTTTGACAGACGACGAAGAGGGAAAATTAAATAAAGAATTAATCTTCCCTCGTCATTGTCTGTCGAAATCCCCCTCCACTCAGCCCCACCGCTCTAACCTGCACGGGACGCGGCTGATTTTAACTTCCCTCAAGAGGCAAGTAACAAGCAGAAAAAGGTAGGCATTACTGTTTCTCCAAAGTCCTCAATGTATTCATAATTAAATATCAGAATTGCACAAAAATATTTGACATTGTAACAAATACATATTTATTATTATTTATTATTATTAAAGCAATTTGTAAAGCGCGCGGCTACTCGACAGAGACAGGGACGGGACTAGTCGTTAAAAAGATGGGTTTTGAGTTTCTTCTTAAACAGTTCAAGACTGTCTATCAGCCTCAGGGACGGCGGAAGACTATTCCACGCGCGGGGACCCAAATAAGCGAAGGATCTCCCACCCATCCGGAGACGGTTACATCGAGGGACCTTTGCCATATAAGTTGAAGAAGAGCGAAGGGTGCGTGCCGGGACGTATAGACTAATTCTCTCCTCAAGGTAGGCAGGACCCATCCCGTTCAAGGATTTATGCATCAGGACCATGGCTTTAAACATCACCCTCTGTTTCATGGGAAGCCAATGGAGGGCCTTTAAGTGTGGAGTCATGTGAGATCTTGAGGGGAGAGAAAGCAGAAGTCTAGCTGCAGCATTCTGCACTACCTGGAGTCTGTTAAAAAGGTTGTCCGGAAGGCCCAGGTACAGTGCATTACTGTAGTCCAGTCTAGATGTAATTAGAGCCTGTACCACCTTTCTGCCTGCTGCCTCTGAGAGGAGTGGAAGACATTTTTTCAGCGTGCAAAGCACGCTGAAGCATGTCCCCGTCAAGGCTTGGATCTGCGGGAGGAAGGATAAAGAGCTGTCAATTTTAATTCCTAAGTTCTTAACACAATTTTTAGGAGATCCTGGATGTGGACAGTTGCTAGGCCAACAGTCTACCACAGAGTCGAGAGGGACAGCTCCAAAGGTCACAATTTCCATTTTCTCCGGGTTGCATCTGAGTTGGTGCAACTCCAGCCACTGGAAAACACTGGAGAGACAATTGGCTATCGCTTTCTCATCTAAATCCTTGTCTTTATCACATGAGAACAACAACTGAGTGTCGTCTGCGTATGAGATGACTTTAGCGCCTAAAGACTCTGCCAGCGTTGCAAGAGGGGTCAAGTACATGTAGAACAACGTGGGGCTAAGAGCCGATCCCTGTGGCACTCCCACCCCCAGAGGCCTGGCCTGAGCTGTAAATGGAGGCAGCCAGACTTCTATGGACCGTTCGTCCAGAAAAGATGCCAGCCAATTGTAGGCCTGATGTCTAATTCCTATTTCATGTAGCCGTTCCAGCAGCTTGTGGTGAGGGACCGTGTCAAATGCTGCTGTAAGGTCGAGCAATATCAGTATTGCTTTTCCTCCCCTGTCAAGGACGTTACGGATGTGCTCCGTCACCTCCAGAAGTGGTGTCTCAGTGCTAAATTGAGGGCGGAAGCCAGATTGCCTGGCATGAAGAATACCGTTGGCCTCCAAGTATATGGACAGTTGGCGGTTCACTTCCTTCTCCAAAATTTTGGAGAAGGCCGGGAGCAGCGAAATAGGCCTATAGTCTGTAACTAGCTTAGGGTCTGCCGTAGGCTTTTTTTTATCAGTGGCAGGACTTTCGCTTTTTTCCACAAGCAAAGAACCATCCCCGACGTCAAAGAGGAGTTAAAAATATGGTTTATTACAGGGTTAATCGTTGGTGCCAACACATTTAAAACTGAGACAGGGCAGGGATCAAGAGGGGAGCCAGATTTAAGGCTTTTTAATGATGCTAAGGACTGAGTCAGGGGCATGGGGGTAAAGGCGTCTAAGGTGGCATACGTGCGTGGAAAGGAAACTAATCTCAGCCCCAAATTCTGTGCCACTGGAACAAAAGCCCCAAAACTTTTTTTTTGTGACATGATCTTATCATGAACGAATAGATCAAGCTCTTTGCACCACTCCATAGAGGGGGGGGGGGGCAGGCTCTCGAGGTGACCACCGGACGCATGAAGGAGTTGACTTTTAAAAAAATAGCCTTAGCTTTATTATCTGCTTCTATAACACTAGTGTCAAAGAAACTTTTTTTTAGCAAGATGCAGTTTCATTTGATATAGCTTTAAGGCAGCTTTATAAGCAACTTTATCGTCATTGGAGTATCCTCGTCTCCATATTCTTTCCAACTTCTTACACTGGCCCTTAAAAAGACTCAGCTCCGTATTATACCAAGGAGCCATTGGGCAAGCTCTTGATTGAGAGGACTTCTTTATGGGTGCTTGTGCATTCACCGTCTCACCAATCCAATTATTCAGTCGGACAGTGTCGCAATCTACGTTCCATGACATAGCTGGGGCAGAGGAGAATAAGGCTTGATTAATAGCCTCTGGTTGTAATTTATGATAGGCCCGATAGGTGGCCGGGCCATTACTACTATTTATGGGCAGCTTACTGCACATCTGAGCCCACGTAAAGGTGATCAGGTAGTGATCTGTCCAAGGGAGAGGGGTGGACACGGTGGTAACAGAACTCAGATTGGAGAAGACCTGATCAAGAGTATGACCAGCCAGGTGGGTGGGTCCGAAAACCTCCTGTTTCAGTCCCAGCGGGCTCATAATCTCCTGTAAGGCCACGGTTGCTGACCCTGTTACGTTATCTAAATAAATGTTAAAATCTCCCAGTACCATAAAGTTAGTATATTCCATAGCTCATGATGCCAGTGTATTTTCCAACGAGCGGAGACACTTGCTAGCCAGACCAGGGGGTCGGTATACCAGCACCCCTGCTAGCGACTGATTTGGTGAGAGGGTGAGGCAGAAACCTAAGGCTTCAATCTCAAGGAGGTCTGCTAACTCAAAACAGGAACAGTCGTAGTCTTTTTTAAATATGATAGCAATCCCCCCCCTCTGCCAGAGTCGCGGTCCAACCTAAGGATTCTATAGTTGTAGGGAATGGCTGCTGCTAATATGGGATTGGATGTCTCCGACAGCCATGTCTCCGTGAGGAACAACAGGTCTAGATCCTCATCCTTACTTGAAATAAGTAATGTTCCTGAACTACCCCAAAACATAAACACACAAACATAAAAGAAAAACAATAATATTTGTAGAATATTGCAATTCCTATTTAGTATAATGTAAATATTATTTCTAAATGAACATACAACCCACCCATTCTCCCAGTATAGCCCACATCAAAAAAGTAGAAAATAATGACAAATTTGAACAAAACAAACATTAAAATCTAAATTATTAAACAAGTAAGAGTAAGTAATATACACTTTAAATAAACAATATTCATCCAAACTCAAGTATACAAAATCATCGATAAAAATACACAAAATGATAGTTTACAAAACACATATATGGACATTTTTATACATTAAAAATAATTAAACATTTGGATAAATAATTGAAAAACAGAACTTCTTTTTTACTACACAAAAGCCAAAACAATTTGCACTTTAAATGCTTTTAGATCTTGGGTTTCATACAGCACATTTGCATACATTTTCCAGACTCTCTTTCCTAACTAACTTAACTTGAGCGATTACTCACTATCACAACTTGTATTGTTGCTAGCTTTCAGAGTACCTTGCTTTCCAGTGAGTATGCAAATGATTCTTGAAGGAATCTTTACTTTTCCCTGTACCTCATAATGGTTAAAGCTGTAAATGGTGTCTGCACTTGTACTATGTGATTGTAGAAAACAAGCAAACAGTTTTCCACAAACGCAAATAAAGACGAATTTACTAGTTTCTAAATCTTTTTTGTTTACACTTTCATAGCTCATCTGCAAATGATCCTAATTGATCACGTGACTGACACAAATGATATGCATATTATATCAATGTAATTCATGTAATGTATAATATTTACTAAAATGGTTGGCGTGAGTCCTTTATACTTCGTTACTGGCATTTGCGACCATATATAAACTGGCGATTTAAAGACAATCACTGTTCCAGTTGTCTAGAGCAATGCCCAAAGTAAGAAAAGCAATTTGATGTGATGAATCTTATTTGTCTGTCAGTTATGTCCACTTTCGCTTGTATCTGCCAATGTTCAAGAATATTATGTGAAACAATTGGAAAAAATACCAAAGCATTCTTTCGTGTTAGGTCATATACAAAGACTGCTTTCAGAGAATATTAATGCAGGGGTTTTCGATCCACTCAAAATGGAAGCAACTGTTTTCTACATCTGGCATTTTATGTGAAGCACTACAAACACTTTTTGAAATAAAATTGTTGTATGGTATTTAGCAGGACCCTGTTCAAGATCTAACAGTAACTGAATGCAAGAAGAGGCCAGAAAAAAGTAAGCAAGCATTAACAAGAACAATAGGCCTTGCTTTGTGATCTATTGGCTTTGCCAGTACTTTTTGCCAATGATATGCAGCATGCATAATGTATGCGCATGCATAATAAGGTATGCATGCTTCACAATGCATGGGTGTGCGTACATATTGGCATAAGAGTCATTGTCTTTTTGTTTTTTATTTCCCAATCCTAAATGGCGAACAGCCCTTGGAGCTGTAAAAAAAATGAATTAGCTGCGCGAAACCACTATTTTAAAAGCAGAGCAGCACAGCAGCTGCATGGCCCACATATATATTTATTAATGAAAAAAACAAAGGGTAAGGTAGCGTTATAGATAAATGTTGAAATGAATAAAAAAACTAACATATGAAAATAAAAAAACTCTGAAATCAATCAGTTATAGGTTACTGAGCTATCTATAACTTGTGTCCCCGCCATGCACTGCTTTTGACCTCACATATTACATCACACATGACATGTTCAATTTCCACCAAATAGTGAAAAGCATGCTTTCTGAGTAAAGTTCTAACTATGTGCAAATTTGATGCAATTTCATTCAGCTGTTTTTTTCTGTATTGGAGAGCAAATTTTCCTATGAGAATTATAACGAGAAATTTAATCTTTGGGACCCCCCATCATCAATAATGCCATTTAACATGTCACGAGTGATGTAATATGTGAGGTCACAAGCAGTGCATGGTGTGGACATAAGTTATATTTAGCTCACTGAATGATTACTGGTGAATTTCAGATTTGTTGGGGGGTTTTAAGTCATAGTTTTTTTCACTCATTTCAACACCTAGCTATAAACTTACTTTAACCTTTGTTTTTTCCAGTGGATTTTTAGGTTTTCTTTTAATGTAAGCCAAAATCTTATTACCATACCTAACTATTACGTCACTTTAACCTTTGATTTATCTTTACAGAATTTCAGTTTTTTTAATGCTAGGGAACATCATATTTCAGTACCTGACTATAACGTCAATTTAATCCTTGTTTTTTCAGGGAATTTCTAGTGGTTTTTAAAAAAATATTCAGCCAACACTTCCACTGTGCTCAGGGGGTTAGCATAGGCCCAACCCTGGGTGGTGGCCAACCCACCGCAGCCCGCCCTCCATAGTCGGCATGCTGCCCCTACTCCTGCTCCCTGCTTGCTTGCCCTCCATTCTCCATCAGCATGTATCCTCCCCCATCCAGTCAGTTCTCTTTGGACAGCATACTGCCTCTGCCCCATGGTCCATTTTGCTGACTTTGCCCTTGTTGGCCTGCTTGCCGTGGTCAGATTGTTGGCCATGCACACCTTCTGCCTGTGTTAACTACCAGCGTGACCCTGCCCCATCTGGCCAGCCCTCTGTGGAGAGCTTAATGCTCCTGCCGGTGTGCCATACATGGTTAGAACGATACAGTTACATATTTGACAGATTCTCAAGGGTTTCTCACACTACAACCTACTCTCTATACATCCTTCAAACTTACACTGTCTGAAACAAGATAAGGTACATGGGCTAGTCCACATACTGCAGGTGTCTTCTTGAATGCCCTATTCATTAAAATATTGCACGATAATCACAAAGAAAAGAAAACATTTCTTCACACGGGAAAGAAGGAAAAAGAACATTGCGTTCAACATCATTAGACCTCCAGTTTGCCTGGAAATAAAATGCACACGTCACAAAACGAAGATGGCAACCAAAGTTCACACATTTTGAAATTCAGTCCTACATTAGCTAAAATATGATCTAAATGTGAATAAACATATTTCTCTTCTACAAATAGCATCATCATGTATATGTGTTAAAGTCATGTTAATGCAAACAATTAATACATAGTAAAACATTCCCAAATCCCCTCCTCTAATGATTCTGGAAATCACCACAATCACATTTTCACCTATACATTTCTCTCATTACACAGAAGTTGTCTATTTTCGCACCTTGTTGCTGGACTCCTCCAACCCTTTGGGTTCACAGGACACCTTTTCTTAGATGTCATCTATCTCAATCTCCTCTCATTTCCTCGTTCTTCTTCTAATTTGTGCCAGCTTCTTTTGTCCCCTACCCTGAATTTTTATCCACCCTTTGGCAAAATCATTTTGATGCCTCTTATTAAAAGAAAAATGCATATCACACAAATCAAAAGAACTAATATTGGTGTTAATATAGTCCTGAGGATTCATCCTCCAAAGCTCAAACTACTCACCAATCTTTGAACATCTTCTCCCTGTCACTTCTCAAACACCTGTCTCTTCAAAATCCTTTAGCTTGCAAGAAATATCTGTCACTTTAGTTATAAAATTGCAAATCTGTTCAATTGCATCAGGCACGGAAGTACAGCATTGTTGAACACAAAGCATTTGATAAACAGCCTTTTTTTCCCAAAATGATGTCTAAAGCATGCCTATTCTGCGATACCATGGCTCGTATAGCCATGAGCTCTTGATTTACTGTGGTTAAAAAGCACCAACAGTGTTAGTAGTCAAATGATCTACTAATGTAGACAGCTTTCTGATTTTCAAATCATTGAAAAATACACCTACAAAAGGCAATATGGCTTCAAATATATCTCCTACAGTTGAGAAGCACTAGACCACTCCTATCATTTGTGTCATCTACATGATATACCTTAGGAAACACTAAAGCGAAATAGCAACTTCCCATACAAATCAGTGGAAGCTAAAAATAAAACATTCTTTCCACACACATAGTAAACTCCTCTAACAATATATTCTTCCCCTGACAGAAACTCACCCAAAACTAAACCCATGTGCACAATCACTTCAACCCACCATCTCAGGCTTTTGAACCTACTCTTCATCTATTACCACAAATAAATTTCTCCTCTTCTGTAAATCCAGGCTAAGTTGTGGATGTCTTCCTAACTCCCTAACTGCTTTTTCTTTTTCCCAACCAATTCGTTTTCCTTTCCTGACTTCTTCAGCCTTCGATTTTTATTCATTCAATTCCTCTATAAATCTTTCTCTGCTCTATTCAACTTACACAAAGCCTTAAAATTCATAGGGTTGGGTGAATTCATTTGTTATTGGCCTCATATAATGATACATGCACTCCACAGACTTTGCCCCTGCTCATGGATTCAAAGATTTAAAAATAGGCACATCATCTATAAGCATATCAAAATGTAAAAGATAATACTTAAAATGTTCTTGACGATAAAACAAATTTATAATTATACCACGAGAAAGTGAGTACGTTTGAGGCAAATGTTGATAGGTAACACCTGCTGCTGTAGAAGCAGGAAGGTACATGCATATATAACAATCTTGAACACCCATTACCTAAGAATACTAATTTAACAGCCTAAAATAAACAATGTCTGAAAAACTCCCTCCAGAGCCATCCTTGTGTAATATTTTTCAGAACAAATCAACTTTTTTCCATATATTAATGTTTGATTAAATCTAGTATCAGGTGAAGCATGATCAATAGGAGAGTTAAGAATCAATAATAAGCCCGCTATTAATATGACTATGACTAATGCCATGACTACTATTATAATTTTGCAACCCTTCTGCATGGTTGATACCTTGGTTTCTCTTGAGTCAAATCAAAAAGAAAAAGGAAAAGGGATACAAATCAAATCTACTTATTGATGCTAAATTAGCAAAAAAGTCAGTTCTTTTCACTGCAAATTGATTAGTTTGCATTACTTTTAGGATTAGGAACCTACAGCTTGGACTGGATACCTAAAGGGAAACTCTACTCTTCAGCTGGATGCCTATGGGACCCTAATATCTTCAACTGGTTACCTAAAGTTTTTCGTTCTCTCACTACTTCTCGGCCACGTCTCTTCCCATTAAACTCTACCACCCAAAGTGCTTGTGCTTTCTTCCAGTTCGTGGTGACCCTCTTGTCCTCAGCTGCTTGATTAATTGTCATTATTATTCAAGGCTCCTTCAGGGTTCTTTCCTGTGCAGAAGATACATAGGCTTCTCCAGAACCATCTATGGTGCAAATAGCATACACTGCTTTCAGAATGAATCATCTAGCCATGTTGTATGGCTTATACTTTCTCATGGAAAACTGTGCATTTGCTGGACAACATAAACGTTGGTACTTTGCAAGACTGATTCTGAGCACACCCTCAGGATATGTTGGCCCAAATCCTGCTAGTTCACAGTGCCCCATCCATACCCCTAACCTTACAGTGTCACATGGCTAGGTTAGGCCCGGGAAGAAACACTGCCATTTTATATACAGACGTTTTGTAGTTGCCTTCTTTTTCACACAATGACTTTTGACACAAGTTTGTTTGCCTGACAGTGCAGGATTAGTTTCTCTGAAATCACATTGCTTACAATTATACTTCATAAGTACACCATCACCATACCTTGAGCATTTAGTACAAGGCCTGAACACACATTGTGCAAATGTTGTTGTTTGTTATTCGTCCTTGAAGTGACATGGCTATCACAAGAGAATAAACAATGTCAGCCTGGCTGAAGCCTTGACACAGAAGCAAGGATGTTGTTATAAATACACACACAATTCCATATTCAAATCAGAGGAGCACTCTGCTATCATTGCAAGGTCACTTTTGTCGGAGTCTCAGCCCAACTGCGTGCTGTTTACCCTCTGAGAGGAGGGATGTCCAGCTTGTGACCAAGACGAGGGCCTACATATACTCACCCTCAGGGAATGGGGAGTTAGATCAGCCAGTACGGGGTTCTTGTCAGAACACCCGCCTTAGGCAACTAGGTTACGGAGCACAGAGTAGGAGTATACTATACACAGAACTTATATGCCAGCATATATACACTGTCTTAGCACAATAGTAAAATGATTTATCCTTTTCACTGTTCTAATACTGCTAATTACTTTTATCTGCTTTTGTCTATTGATCATTGAAGCACATACATTTTTATAGAAGAATCACAATAGTTCACTAAATATTGAAACATCCCTTTGTGTATCTCTTGTGTATCTACCTGAGTATGCATTAGTGACTGAGCAACAAGGTTCTAGATCTGTTACCATGATTCCTTGGGGAGTCAGGGTTGTCATGTTCTGAGGTTGCCCAAAATATTTGTTACCTTTCTAGGTTTAGGGGTACTTATGGTGGCACTGTGAGCTAGCAGGACAATAGGCCAACACATTCTGAGGGGGTGCATTGAATCAGTCTTGCAGCATCCCAACGTTTATGTTTACAACAAACAAACAGTTCTTACTGAGAAAGTGGAAACCATACGCCAATAGAGTGACAAATGGATGTGCAACCTCTGAACATGGCAACCCTGATTCCCCAATGAAATCATGGTACCATATCTAGAACCCTTTTGCTTAGTTACTTATGCATACCCAAAGAGATACACAAGAAACTCACAGTAAAGCGTTTCAATATTTATTGAAGCATTGTTATTCTTGAGTAAAATATTTGCGCTGCAATAATCAATAGAAAGGAAACAGCATATTGTGATTAGCATTATGAGAATGGTGAAAAAGATAAACAGTTCAACCATGTTGCTTATTTCAGAGAATATATGGTGTCATACAAGTACTGTAATATAGTGTACTCCTACCTAGCTCATCCTAACCTATCATGTCTAGGGTGAGAAACTCAGCCAAATCCCTCTAGGGTGATCTAACTCCACGTTACCTGTGCGTAAGTACAGCCCCACAAGAGCAACCCTAATGTCCATGTGAACATGGGTGTCAAGTGGCCGTGGAACAAATATTCAAATGGAACTCATTTACAGAAAAGATTTGTAGTGACACAGAATTTTCTGTGTGGATTTAATCTATATTTCAGTTAAGCTTCTTGCCTTGATTTAATCAATACAGACATTATGTCAAAAAGAGAGAAAAGCCAGTATCTTGTTGTGTACTTCGATTCAGCTGAACCGAGTTTTATTTTACTTAGAAAACAGTTCTACAATTTAAAGCATTCGTCAAACATGTGAGTGATAAAAGATTTTGCTTAAAGAAAAGAGAAATAATAAGCCCCAAGTGAAAGAAAACCAAAATGAACCAGAAGGTTACACTGTGAAAGATGATGTTAACATTTACGGTATATTGGTTATTACATTCAAAAGACAGCCAAATATATTCAATACAATGGGAAACACAGAGAATTGTATCAGTGTGTCATCAATACAAAGGTACAGTATGTCTTTATATATATGTTGATGGCGTTTCGACCCTAAGGACTGTCAATCACTAGGAACTGTTGGAGGTTATCAGCGAATCATATAGTCCCAGCTGCCTGGGTTGAACATTTTTCAAATCTATATGCTGAAGGACAATTGACTGCCCTGCCCTCCTAAAGGAACCTCTCTTTGACTTAACTGATATTCATAAGGCACTAGATGCTGTAGCTAGAGATAGAGCCCCAGGTTCCGATGGTATTCCTGCTGAAGTAATCCTGCACGATAGACCCAACTGGCCACGCTACATCTTAAAGTTGGCGATTGCCATTGCCGGTGGTGCCCCTGTCCCTGAATCTTGAAGGGGCGCTGAAGTAATCCATATCTATAAAAAGGGTGACCGGGCCTCCCCACTGAATTATCAGCCAATTAGTCTAATTCATGGCATACAAAAAATCTTTGCACATTTACTTTTGGCTAAAATTCACATTTGAATTTCCAACAATAATATCCTTCCAAACTGGACTTCGGAACAAAACTAGCACTTTGGACCAGGTTTTGTTATTTTTTTCTTGTATTGGAAGGTCGTGGAAATTGGAAAGGGTTCTATGTATGTGGCTTTTGCGGATCTAAAGTCAGCTTTTGACTTAGTTCCACGTAAAAAACGATGGGGTATTCTTTTGGTTATGGGCATGCCGCTGGTATTAAATCTTGTGATACGCCTGCACGAAGCAAATTTTGCGCTGGTTAGATTGAGTATCCGGGGTGACCTTAACAAGCGCTCCCCTATAGATAGGGGTGTTCGGCAGGGTTGTGTTTTAGCATCTATGTTAATTTTACTATTTCTCAATGACATTGTTCATTTTTTGTCCTATAGTGCGACTGATGCCCCTGTAATGGCAGGTATCAAAATGAAAATATTATTGTTTGTGGATGATACCTTATTAATTTCGAAGACGCCAGGAGGTCTGCAATGTTTGCTGCTTCTTTTCAAGGAATCCTGCAAAGCTCGGGCCACAAGATTAACACCTCAAAAACTAAATACACGTCATTTAACCAACCTAGAATTTATAGGGGAAGAGTAATGTTGGGAGGTATGCCACTTGAGTGCACACATGTTTTTAACTAGCTAGGTGTTACTTTGACGTCCGATATGTCTTGGAAATCCTTGATGGTTGCCGCGTCCTTGAAGTTCAGGCAGATTCGTGGGGTCATTCTGAAGGAACATAGCTGCGCCCATACCAAATGAATAGGCCCAGCCTTACAGATTCACAATGCTAAGGCTTTGGGCTCTACCCTGTATGGTTCAGAATTATGGGGATTTTCTAATACTGCAGCACCAACCATTGCTGAGAATAGGTTTCTAAGAAATCTAACTCGCCTCCCTGCTAGAACACTGTTAAAATCTTTAATGCGAGATTTGGTCAGAAAACAATTTACTCCTAAAGTAAGATTGCACCCACTCTTATATTGGAAGAGGTTGTGGTCCACCCCGGAACTAGAATACTATGCAATGGTTTTGAGAGAAGTCCCGGTGGTAGATCAGTTTTACAAGATAATATGGCTTTGACAGATTAAAGCACTGCTAATTTGCATAGACTTGAGGGGGCTCTGGGAAAATCCATCTTCTAAGGCAATTCCATCCCCTAATGTAGTCAAGTCAAACTAATGGACATGGATCTTTCAAATTAGACACACGCGGTCCAGAGTATGTAATTGACGGACAGGTTTATTGATTTTAAATGATATAGCTTCTTGGAACCACATTGGGAGACTATTACGGTACCATTAGACAGGAAGCTGTACTTCAATTCACGTTTGGTACTTTGCCCCTGAGAACTTTTACAAGTACAAGGGCTGCTGGTAGGGGTGCCTTGTTTCCTGCTTGTAAAGCTTACTCAGAAACTGTTGCCCATGTCCTTTTTGTCTGCCCCAGCTATGTGTCTCCTCAGATGAAATGGCTCTAACCACTTTGTAAAACTTTGGGGATCAGAAGTAGTGTTAATGCTCTTAGAATTTTGAGAACTAATCCCCGTCTATTAATTGTTGTTTTAGTTGCTATGTTTTTGTGCTCGATGTGGATGCTGAGGTCAAAGGCGCTCCCTAAAAACTGAAACCCCGCCCATTTAAACATCGCAAACAGCCTCTTAGTTGCATATAGTCCACTACAGATATGCACAAGTGAGGTCTCACACTTTGGCAAGGTTATGTTGTTGCTATCACATAATATATAGCTGAAACCTACACAGCTCAGCCAACTGTAGCTGTATGCTGCAATGATCTTGCTCTCGTACATTGGCTATTGTGCTTAACATGTGGTATGCCAACAATTTATTTTTCATTTGTGGTAATAGTGTATTTAATTGTTTTTATGCTTTGCCAACTTAAAATCATGATATGCATACTACATCAGCCATAGGACTGATTATGTAAGCTGGCATGGAACTCTTTAATTGTGAATTGTTTTATAAGTGTTTTATAGTTTCTCTTCCAGGGGATACTCATCAATAGTCATAAGCACTGAATAATCCCCGCCCACGTGCGGGACCCCGGAGCATATATAAAAATACATATATATGTGTATGTTTAGACAAACAAGTACAGAGTACTTCCAAAACATACATATATACATGTATACATATAAAAATATGCAGCCTAATGTACTTCAAATAGGCTAATATGCCAAAATTACATGGGTTTTATTAGGAAGAGAAAATAATCTCTCACATAAACACTGCAACAGAGAACATACACTGTAATTGTGTTCCAATACAGCCCTTTATTTTCAGAAAAAAGGCAAGTAATAGCAGGCAATTAGCTCATAGGCTGCATAGAAGAGAAAACATCACAATATCAAAAAACTAGCACCCTGCCTTTAAGGATTCCAAGAACCTGGACACCGTGCCTTTAAGACCTCCAGGAGCCCCACTGCTCCCATCATGCACCACAGGTGACAGTTAGGTCAGTTCTTTTTTCCGGCTCCTTCTGTGAGGACCCTGGAGCTTGTGCTCGTCAGTTTTTGGCTTTTTCTAGTCAGAAATTGTTTTTTTCCTTCTACATTCGACATTTTTCTCTGCTGGTAACTGTTCTCAGTTATTCTCTGACTAACTTACAACTTTTTTCTGTCAGAAATGCCAGCTTTATTCAATAAATGTCCTTCCTGTGGGAAGAAGATGGCAAAATCGGACCCACACTCTGTGTGCATCGTGTGTTTACCATCTTCACACAAGCCAGAGATATGCTATCACTGCCAGCAATTCTCCAAGAGAACTCTGCGTGACAGGGAGAAAATCAAACTTCATGCCTTGCTGGAGAGAGGAAAGGGTCATTCCAAAAGTGGCCTTGGGAGCACTTCTGCTTTCAGAGAGCCCTCCTCTCAAGAAGAACGCAGAAAACGGCGTCGATCTGCTTCCCCAGCTTCCTAAAAAGCAGATTCCTGACTGTTTGCCGTCGCCGTCGGCGTCGAGATCGAAGTCGAGAAAGCAGGCAAGACATTCATCACCGTCAAGGGACAGATTGCCGTCGAGACGGCGAGAGCTTCCGTCACCGAAAAGTAAGTTGACGTCGAGGCATGCCACTTCGGGCTCGAAGTGTGCTGGTCCTGAGAGGCCTAAGACTCCGACGACGGCGAAGCACCCGTCGACGTCGAGACACCTATCTTCATCTAGATCTCCGCCTCCTTCACAAAGGTCGGCGTCGAGAGGTTTGGCGGTGTAGACTCTGCCGCGAGCCTATAGATTGACAGCGTCGAAGACTCCATCGCCATCGAGACGCTCGCCGTTTAAGAAGTCGGTGTCGAAGAAAGACCATAGACAGTCGACGTCGAAGACTCATTCTCGGTCCCGAGGACAGTCGACGTCGAAGGGGCCGACATCGAGGACATCTTCGCGGAGGCGAGAGTCCTCAAGCATCTCGCCGCAGGGGCGGTAAACGTCGAAGGCGGCACAGTCGGTGTCATCGGCGAGACATCGTTCGATGTCGGGAGACAAAAACCCTGCAGTTGCTTCAAAAGAAGTGCAGAAAGACCTAGATCGACGTCGAGGACCAGGCACTCGACGTCGAGGGAAGTTTCATCATCCCCTGGCATTAATATCATTCAGGTTACACCGGAGGGATCTCCGGTTCCGGGTGAGAAGACTCCTCCTGTCAATCTTTCTCCAAGGTGGTTAGAAAACATACGACACTGGAAGGTTCCTGCTGATACCAGACGCAGAAGTCCGGGCTCAGATTTCTCCAGGACATTTTCTCCGTCCAGAGTCTCTGGTGGACCGTCTCCTGCTGCATCCCCGAGGGTTTCTCCAACTAGGATCCCGAGAAGGAATAGGTCTCCATCAGCCCGTCGATCACGGGAGCGATCACGATCTCGTCAGGCTCCTCCCCCTAAAAGGAGCAGACGAAGGTCACCGTCTTGGTCCACCTCTTTAAGATCTTCCATAAGGGACTACTCTCCAACTCTGTCTGCAACGCCACCATCCAGAGTTTCCCCAATAGACGACATAGGGACTTTTAGTGAGGTTCTATGCAGAGGAGCAACCAAACTGAACATTAGTATGTCGGCTCCGACAATCTCTACATCTGTCATTTTTGAAACCTTGCATCATAGATCCTCGGCAAGGCCTTTGTTACCCTTAGTACCAGGTCTCTTGGAACCAGCAATGCAGACTTTTCTAACTCCTGCAACAGTGGGGTCAGTACCCTACCGTATTTCCAAGAAATACAAAGCACCAGATCAGGATCCACTTTTCTTGTGATCGGATCCCCCTCCGGACTCTGTCATAGTGGAGGCAGCCAGGAAGGCACATCCTGCGGCAACCTCTTCTTCAGTTCCCCCGGAGAAGGACAGTAAAATCATGGATTCTCTGGGCAAAAGAATGTGCAGCACTTCGGCTTCAGTGATGAAGGTGGCCAGTGCTTCCGCTCTCTTGGGAAGATATGACAGATCACTCTGGGACTCCTTGTCACGGTTCACTGAAAAGCTGCCAAAGGAAGATCAGCAAGACTCCCAGGAAATCCTGCAGGAAGGTGGCTTGGTTCCGAACCAGGCTATTAGTGCAGTAGCAGACTCATCGGATCTGGCTGCACACGGCTACTCCCACGGCATCTGTTCCAGACGCTCAGCCTGGCTGCGTCTCACGGGCCTTAAACCGGACGCACAGCGAAGGATTGTGAACCTCCCTTTTAATGGCTCCTCGCTGTTCGGATCTCACGCGGACGATGAGATGTCCAAAATGAAGACGGAATTGGACACGGTTAAGGCCATTGGGTTGGAGAAGCAGAAGGAATTCTGAAGAAGGTTCCGTCCCTATGACCGTCGGGCTTTCCAGCAGAGGGTTCAAACCCCTCAGTGGTCCACCCAACATCAACATCAGCCCAGGTCACACTACCACCAGAGAAGACCGGGTAGAGGAAGGGGACCTACAAGACAGCCGACGTCTACATCGAAGCCACCAGCAAAACAATGAGCGAAGGCTTCCTCCATGCACGTTAGCCACTCCGGTGGGAGGAAGTATCACGTTTCACCTGGCAGAGTGGAAGACAATAACAAAAGACAAGTGGGTTCTGAATATTGTGCAGAATGGCTATTTGCTCAGATTCAAATGCCCACCGCCACCAGTTCCTCCATGAGGAAAGGTCCTTCAAAAACACCGCTTGTTGCAAGAGGAGGTGAACAGTCTTCTGCGAAAGAATGCCATAGAAACTGTTGCGGTTCAACAACGAGGACAAGGTATATATTCTCGTTACTTTCTGGTACAGAAAAGAGGTCCCACCAGAGAATACAGACCAATACTCGACCTGAGGTTATTGAGCAAATTCATCGGCAAAGAGAAATTATGGATGTTAGCTCTGCACCAAATCTTCCCTCATCTACATCAAGGGGACTGGATGTGTGCTATAGACCTGCAGGACGCCTACTTCCATGTTCCGGTATCCAAGAAACATTAAATGTTTCTGCGATTTCAAGTGGCTCACCAGCATTTCCAATTCAAGGTTCTCCCGTTTGGGCTAAAATCAGCCCCCGAACTTTTTCGAAATGCATGGCAGTGGTGGCAGCTTTTCTTCGCAAATGAAAGATTTTCGTTTACCCTTATCTGGACGACTGGCTCCTGAAGAGCTCGTCACCCTCTCTGCTTCAGAGTCATCTCTCATTCTGCCTCCAGCTACTGAGCAAATTGGGCCTACAGGTCAACTACAAAAAGTCGATCTTCAATCCGACCCAGAAGATCCACTACCTGGGTGCTTCCTTGGATACCGTAAAGGCAAGTGTGTGTCCTTCGGAGGAGAGGTTATCCTCAATCAGAGAGAAATGTCACAATCTTCTCATTTCTCAACGTCCCACAGCCAGGCAGGTGTCATCGCTACTGGGTTCAATGGCTTCATGCATCTTCATCGTACCGAACGCCAGACTGAACATGCGTCCTCTGCAGCAATCTCTGGAGGACCAGTGGATGCAGACATCGGGCCTCTGGGAAGACCGTGTGTCACTCCCCCAATCGGCCAAGGATTCCATCAGATGGTGGATGAAGCGATCCCACCTACTGAAAGGAGTTCCATTTCACCAGTACCTTCCTACTCAGACAATCGTCACGGATGTTTCCCTTCAGGGCTGGGGGGCTCATATGGGTCACCTCCAAGTGCAAGGTCTTTGGTCAGAGGAAGAGCAAGGATATCACATCAATCTTCTGGAGCTGAGAGCCGTACATCTAGCTCTCAAATCACTGTTCCCTTCTCTCCAGTCCAGCTCCCTGTTGGTTCAAACAGACAACACCACAACAATGTATTAGTTGAACAAACAGGGGGGTACCAGGTTGAGACCGCTCTCTCTGGAATCGCAGACCATTTGGAAGTGGCTTCTCACAAGAAATCTAAACATTGTGGCCATTCACCTTCCAGGAACTCTAAACATCCAAGCAGATGCCCTAAGCCGGGACTTAGTCGAAGCTCACGACTGGGTGCTCAACAATGAGGTCACGCAGGACATCTTCCAGCAATGGGGAGTGCCAGACATCGATCTGTTTGCAGAAGCGGCAAATGCCAAATGCCCCGTCTTCGCATCCAGGTTTCACCAACCAGGTTCACGGGGCAATGCCCTTTTGATAAAATGGTCTCAGACATTACTATACGCCTTTCCACCATTTCCGTTGATTCCTGCAGTGATCAACAAATTCTACAGGACCAACACCAGAATGATCCTGATAGCGCCGGAGTGGCCCCGTCAGTGGTGGTACCCGGACCTTCTTCAGCTATCAGAGGTTCCACACAGGAGGTTACCATGCCGCCCAGACTTGTTGTCCAAGAACGAGGGGAAGGTGTTTCATCCCAATCTCTCATCTCTAAGATTGACGGTATGGCTCCTGAAGTCCTTCAGTACGGACATTTAGACTTACCTTTGGAATGTATGAACATTCTCAAGGAAGCCAAGAGACCTTCCACCAGGAAATCGTACGCTTTCAAGTGGAAGCGATTTTACTTATGGTGCATGGACAATGGTCATGATCCTGTTCGGGGGCAAGAGCAGGTGATCTTGCCGTATTTGCTACATTTGGCCAAATCTGGCCTGCAGTTTTCCTCTATAAGAGTTCCTCTAGCAGCTATTACTGCTTACAGAAAGTCTCCGACACAGGTTTCCTTGTTCCAAATCCCTGTAGTTAAAGATTTTCTGGAGGGGATAAAAAAGGTTTACCCACCGATTAGGTCTCCATCTCCACCTTGGGAGCTTAACATAGTTCTGGCTAAATTGATGGGTGCTCCTTTTGAGCCTATTCACAGGGCTTCTCTGCAGCACTTGTCATGGAAAGCTGCCTTTTTAGTCGCCATCACCTCTGCCCGCAGGGTTAGCGAGATCCAGGCCTTGTGTTGTAAAGAGCCTTATACTGTTTTTCATGCAAACAGAGTGGTGTTAAGAACCCATCCGAGTTTTCTGCCTAAGGTGGTTTCGGATTTCCATGTCAATCAGGTCATCACTCCACCCACATTCTTTCCCAATCCCTCAACTCCTCCTGAGAGGTCCCTTCATTCTCTAGACCTCAAGAGGGTTCTGAAGTTCTACCTAGACAAAACAAAGGGCTTGAGAAAGTCAGACCGACTGTTTATAAACTATGGTTCCATAAATACTGGTTCTGCGGCTTCCAAAAGATCTATCTCTAGGTGGATTGTGTCTTGTATATCTTTCTGCTACCAACTGGCCAACAAAGCCCTCCCGGGCAAACCTAAGGCCCATTCTGCCAGGGGAAAAGCCTCTACCACAGCTCTCCTCAGGAACGTACCTATTACAGAAATTTGTAAAGCAGCCACGGGGCGATCAGTACACACTTTCACTCGCCATTACTGTTTAGACTCTGACACACAGGCGGATGCTCAGTTTGGGCAAGCCGCTTTAAGAAATCTGTTTGGATGATTCACCCTTAAAATGTTACCTTTGATGTACTTATACTGCTGCTCGTCCGCAGGAAAGTGGGTATGGGCTTGCTATTCTATTCAGTGCTTATGACTATTGATGAGTATCCCCTGGAAGAGAAGGATAAGTTACTTACCTGTAATCCTAGTTCTCTTCCAGGGGTATACTCATCAAAGTCATAAGCAACCCTCCCGCCTCCCCGGACGAGTATTGACAGTATAGAATTGCTTCTGCATCTTCTGCCATGATTCCTTTATGTTTGTACACTGTAAAAAAGAACTGACCTAACTGTCACCTGTGGTGTATGATGGGAGCAGTGGGGCTCCTGGAGGTCTTAAAGGCACGGTGTCCAGGTTCTTGGAATCCTTAAAGGCAGGGTGCCAGTTTTTTTATACTGTGATGTTTTCTCTTCTATGCAGCCTATGAGCTAATTGCCTGCTATTACTTGCCTTTTTTCTGAAAATAAAGGGCTGTGTTGGAACACTATTACAGTGTGTTAGAAATGGGGGTCTCTAGTTGGCAAGGGCTTGCACCTTTGTCCAAGTAGGGACCCTTCTTCCTAGTCAGGATAAGGGAGTTACACTCCTAAAATAACCCCTGCTCACCCCCTTGGTAGCTTGGCACGAGCAGTCAGGTTTATTCTAGAGGCAGGGTGTAAAGCATTTGCACAAAACCAACAGTAATACAATGTAAGCACTACAAACGGACACCACACCAGTTTAGAAAAATATCCAATATTTTTATATACTTTAAACAAGACCAAATACGATAAAAATCCACTATACAGTACTTCAAAAACTAGTTACTCCTCAAAATGTCTTTAAGTCGCAAAATACGTTGAAAAACACAGTTCGTACGAGTCGGTAGCTCGGTCCGAGCCTACCGCGATGCTGAAAACAACAGAGTCTCGCAGTTCCCGCTGACCGCGACGGTACGGGCCAGCAACAGCGGGACAGATTCGTTCACAGTACCTTTCTTAGTGCGACTCACACAGGCGTGCGAGTCGGTCTTGGCATCCGTCGTGGTCGCGATGCAAAATGGAAGCGGTGCAAGGTGCGGTGTCCCTCGGTGCAAGCAGCGGCTCGGTGACGATCATGCAGACGGCGTCGGTGAGACCGAGGCTGGCGGTGCAGGGCGAGTCGGTGCTCGATGCGGTGCTGGCAGGTTGCGGTGCGGGTGACAGAGCCAGTTGTGGCGTTCGTCGCGGTCACGGTGCAAGGTGGAAGCGGTGCAAGGTGCGGTGTCCCTCGATGCGGTGCGAGCAGCGGCTCGGTGACGATCGTGCAGACGGCGTCGGTGAGACCAAGGCTTGCAGTGCAGGGCGAGTCGGTGCTCGATGCGGTGCTGGCAAGTTGCGATGTGAGCGACAGAGCCGGTTGGTGGGAATTGGCGCTGGCCGAGCCGGACAGCTGTGCGTGACGAGTCGGTCACGGGTGTCGAGCCAGCAGCGACCGTGTTGGTGAGCCCAGGCCAGCGAGGTGAAGCGAGGCGATGCAGGTCGCGGTGTCTCTCGATGCGGTGCAGGCAGCGGCTCGGTGACGGAGTCGGTGAGACCAAGGCTTATGGTGCAGGGCGAGTCGGTGCGGCTTGCGGTGCCTTCGGGACACAAGGCCAGCGACGGAGTCGGTTGACAGAGTCGGTCGCGGTTCCCTCTTCTCTGTGGCAACTGAAACAGCAGTTCCAGGAGCGGTACCCAGAGGTTGGTGAAGTCTTTGCAGTCCCTGAGACTTCTTAACAGGAGGCTAGCTCGGTTCAGGCCCTTGGAGATACTCAGCACAAGTAGAGAAAGTTCAGTCCAGTCCTTTCACTGCCCAAGGCAGAAGCAGCAGCTGCAGGCCAACCCAACAAAGCAACAACACAGCAAAGGGGCAGTACTCCTCCTGGCAGCTCTTCCAGCTCTTCGTCTTGGCAGGTTCCTTGATTCCAGCGAGATCTAAAGTTCTGGGGTTTGGGTCCCCCTTTTTATCCTCGATTTCTCTTTGTTCTCTGAAGGCAGAGAGACCTTTACCTAGTCCAAACCAGTTCTGGTCAGTCCTGGAGCACTTTGTTGACAAGTCTCCTTCTTTCCTTTTGCAGTGTAGGCCAGGGACATCAGACACACCACAGGAGGTGGAGCCAGCATTGTGGAGGGAAGGCACAGCCCTATTCAGGTCCCAGGTGCAACTCCTCCCACCCATCTACATGTAGATCTTGCTATTCAGCCCTGTCTCCTGGAATCCCCCAGCCCCTGTCACTCACACTCCAGACAAGGAATACACAACCTAGCAGAGGCAGGCTTGGATGGTTAGACAAGAAAATGCCTACTTTCTAAAAGTGGTATGTTCAAACACAGAATGTTAAAACCAACTTCACTAAAAGATGCATTTTATCATTCTGCGTTCAGGCATACTAAACTCGAATTTCTACCATGTTCCCTGGGTCAGTTAGGATCATAGGGCGTAATAATCAAAACTGCCCATTCTGGCCTATGGGGAACAGGTAGCCTTGCCATAGTGAAAAACAAAGTAGGCTGTAATTCACTATCAGGACATGCCATACACACCAGGGCATGTCCTACCTTTCACATACAATGCACCCTGCCCACAGGGGTACCTTGGGCCTACCTTAAGGGTGACTAACATGTAGAAAAGGGAAGGTTTAGGGACTTGCAAGTGTGTGCACTTGCCAAGTCAATAGGGCAGCCCCAGGCTGCGCACAGGCTCTGCAATGGCAGGCCAAAGTTACACTTTACGGGCTGTTTGCGTGGGTGGCACAATCCAGTGCTGCAGCCCACCAACAGCCTTTGATCTATAGGCCCTGGCACTCGCAGTGCACTTTACTAGGGACTGTCACATAGATCAAATAGGCCAATCATGGAAATACCAATCCATACACATTCTCTACAGGAGCACTTGCACTTTCCCACTGGACAGCAGTGAGGAAAGTACGCAGAATCATTACACCAGCAAAAACAGAGTCAAAAAACGGGAGGTTAGAAAGCAAAAAGTCAGGGGAAACACGCCAAAAGATGCCAAGTCTAACACATGTCCCCTCCAGCTGAAAGTAGGGAGAACTACCCAACCCCATTGGAGTTCTCTTCACTAAGGCGGAAGAACCTGGACAGACCATCTGCGTTGGCGTGTTCTGTACCAGGGCGGTGTTCCACCGTAAAGTCCATTCCCTGTAGGGAGATGGACCACCTCAGCAGTTTTGGATTCTCACCCCTCATTTGCATCAACCATCTGAGGGGCCTGTGGTCTGTCTGAACCCGGAAGTGAGTCCCAAATAGGTAGGGTCTCAGCTTCTTCAGTGCCCAGACCACAGCAAAAGCTTCCCTTTCTATGGCACTCCACCTCTGTTCCCTGGGGAGTAGTCTCCTGCTAAGGAAGACTACAGGTTGATCCAGGCCCTCTTCGTTCAGTTGTGAGAGCACCGCTCCCACACCATGCTCTGAAGCGTCAGTCTGCACGACGAATTCCTTGGAGAAGTCAGGTGCCTTGAGCACGGGCGCCGTGCACATGGCTGCCTTCAGGGCATCAAAAGCTTTCTGGCAAGACTCAGTCCAGATCACCTTCCTGGGCTGCGACAATGGTGCCATAGCCCTTAACAAATCTCCTATAGTAGCCGGTGAGTCCTAAAAAGGCCCTCACCTCTGTCTGGGTTTTGGGGGGCTCCCAAGCCAGAATGGTGTCAATCTTGGGTTGTAGGGGCGCCACCTGGCCGCTTCCTACCTGGTGTCCCAAGTACACCACAGAACCCTGCCCGATCTGGCACTTATTGGCCTTGATCGTGAGGCCTGCACCTTGCAGAGCCCTCAACACTTTCTCAAGGTGCTGTAAATGTTCTTCCCAGCTGGAACTGAACACAGCAATGTCATCCAGGTAGGCGGCACTGAAATCCTCCAGTCCAGCCAACACCTGATTGAACAACCTCTGAAAGGTGGCAGGGGCATTCTTCAACCCAAAGGGCATCACCCGAAATTGGTAATGACCTTCTGGGGTTGAGAATGCTGACCTCTCCTTGGCCCCATCGGTTAAGGCAATCTGCCAGTACCCAGACGTTAAATCAAACGTGCTGAGGAACCGGGCAGCTCCCAACCGATCAATGAGCTCATCAGCTCTGGGGATGGGGTGCGCGTCAGTCCTGGTGACGGCATTGAGCCCACGGTAGTCCACACAAAACCGGAGTTCTGGAGTGGTACCGGGTGCAGCAGCCTTTGGGGCCAAGACCACTGGGCTGGCCCAAGGACTGTTGGAGGGCTCAATCACCCCTAACGCCAACATCTTAGAGACCTCCTCCTTGATGCTGGCCCTGACCCGGTCAGTCAACCTGTAAATCTTGTGCTTCACAGGAGGGCTGTCACCAGTGTCCACGTCATGGGTACACCAGTGAGTAACACCGGGGGTCAGAGAGAACAGTGGGGCGAACTGTCCCAACAACTGGTGACAGTCCCCCTGCTGCTCCTGAGTCAGTGTAGGGAGAGGATCACACCCTCCACTGACCCATCATGCTCCTTGGTAGACAGGAGGTCAGGGAGAGGCTCACTCTCCTCTTCCACCCCATCATCTGTCGCCAAGAGCATACTCACTTCGGACCTCTCGAAGTGGGGCTTGAGGCGGTTCACGTGAAGGACTCTCGAAGGGTTCCTTGGAGCCTGCAAATCCACCAGGTAGGTGACGTCACTTTTGCGCTCCACCACCTCATATGGCCCAGTCCACTTGTCCTGCAAGGCACAAGGTTCCACTGGGGCCATGACCCACACTTTTTGCTCAGGTTGAAATTCGACCAGAGTGGCATTCTGGTCATACCACCTCTTCATTTCTTCCTGGCTTGCTTCTAGGTTCGCCTGAGCGAGTTTCCTGAAGCGGGCAGTTTGGTTTCTAAAGGCCAGCATGTAACTAAACACATCCTGGGGAGTTTTCCTGGGAGCTGCCTCCCAGCCTTCCTTTACCAAACTCAGAGGTCCTCTGACAGGGTGGCCATACAGGAGCTCAAAGGGCTGTACCCAAGAGACTTCTGAGGCACCTCCCTGTATTCAAAGAGTAGGCATGGCAAGAGGACGTCCCACTTACGCCTCATGGGTTCTGTTAGACCCTTGATCATGCCTTTCAAGGTCTGGTTGAATCTTTCCACCAGACCGTTTCCTTGTGGGTGGTAAGGCGTGGTGAACTTGTAGGTTACACCACACTCCTTCCACAGGGATGTCATATACTTGGATATGAAATTGGTCCCCCTGTCAGAAACCACCTCTCTGGGGAAGCCCACACGGGAAAAGATCCCCATTAACGCCCGGCCCACCACTGGCGCCGTCGTTGTCCTGAGAGGGATTGCCTCCGGGTACCGGGTGGCATGGTCCACCAAGACCAGGATGTACCTGTTGCCCATGGCTGTCTTGGGATCCAGTGGCCCCACAATATCCATCCCTACCCTTTCAAAGGGTGTTCCAACAACAGGAAAAGGTTGGAGAGGAGCTTTGACCTTCCTCCCATTCTTACCACTTGCCTGGCAAGTTTGGCAAGACCTACAGTGTGCATCTGACTGCCTTCGCATTTGGGGCCAAAGAAGTGGGTGACAAGCCTGTCAAAGGTCTTGTCCTGCCCAAAATGTCCTGCCAAAGGCACGTCATGAGCCAGACCCAGTAGGAAGGTCCTGAAGCGCTGGGGTACCACCAGCACACGGGCTGACCCAGGCTCAGCAACCTTAGGCTCACTGTATAGGAGACCATTCTCCCAGTAGATCAGATGTGACCCGGACTGATTACCAGCTGCCTGGTCTGCAGCCTGCCGCCGCAGACCCTCTAGAGTAGGGCACTCGTTCTGCTCCCTGCAGAACTACTCCCTGGTGGGACCCCCTTCTTGCTGCCAATGGGTCAGCTCAGAGATGTCTCCCAGTTTGGCTACCTGCTCCCCTGTAGGCACCGGGGCATCCCCCTTGAGGTCCGCCTCCTCCCGGTCTGTGGGAACTTCGGGGGCCGGTTTCCCGTGCCCCCTGCCCTTCCTCTTGGCAGGGACTTGGGCCATTGTTCCAGGCTCCAAGTCCTCTTGATCACCCTTTCTGTCTGCCATTGACCGAGTAGACACGCATGCCCACTCTGGCAACCCAAGCATCTCCAAGTGAGACCTGAGCTCAACATCCTTCCATAAGGACTGCTCCAGGTCGTTACCTAGCAGACAATCTACAGGCATGGTAGGGCTCACAACCACCCTCAAGGGACCTGAGACCCCCCATTCAAAGGGAACCTGCGCCACCATACACTGGCGCTCAGAGTTGTCTACAGCAACTACTTGGTGGAATGCCCCTGGGACTACCTGCTTCTCAGAGACCAGGTGACACCGGACTGAGGTCACACTGGCTCCAGTATCTCTGAGAGCCTCTACCCTGTTCCCATTGATGGTCACCCAGGTGCTATATTTCTTTGTGTTAGGGGCACCTGGTTTCCTGGGACCATCTCACTGTCCCCTAGTGAGACGAGGGTCATTTCTGCGGGATCCCCACCCTCCTGTGGGCACCCCTCCTCCCTAAGCGCTACACTAGCCAACACTTTGGACTGTCCACCGGTGGGTGGCTGTGTCCCCTTTGGGCACTTGGGGTCCCCCTTAAAGTGACCCACCTGGTCACATGCATAACACTTGCGGGGGCCGGTCTCAACAGGCTTCCCTGAAGAGACCCCTTTCTTCTTATCACCTGGGGGATGGGAACCTTTACCCTGGGTACTAGTTTGGGGCCTGTAGGAAGGTGGAATCTGACTACATGGTTGCCCCCACTTTTTTCCTGGTGTTTTGTTGGTTTTTGACTTAGTTTGGCTGGGAACCTGCTATTTAGGTCCCCAGCCTATCTGCTTTCTCTTTAAATGACTTGGAGTGCACTCTAGGTGCACTAGTGATTGGATACTGTGGTACCTTATGAGTCCCTAGTATATGGTACCTTAGGTACCAAGGGCATAGGTACTTCACAGGCCTACCAGGGGCTGCAGCATGTATTATGCCACCCCTGGGAAGCAGACTAAATCTGACAGCACAGGCCTGCTACTGCAGCCTGGGTGAGGAAGTGCTAGCACCCCTAAGGCAGGCCCTATCAATCCTGAGGGCAGGGTGCTTGGCTTCTATGTGAGGGGGTGCCTCTGCCTGAGCAGGGCCCCTCTGCAGCTCTCAGAGTCCATTCTCTGGTGCTGTTTGTGGATGCGGTTAAACCATATACTTTTAAGTGCATTATATCCTCGCTGTAAAATGCTAACTTTGGAATGGCTGCATCGAAATATGTCGTGTTTGGTGTCAAACATCTTGGAATACTATCCCCCCGCTAGTCCTGGTGGCGGGGGTAGCATTCCACCCTTCTAGAGGGATAGACATGTACCTACTGTGGGAACGCGGTAGAATCCTGCAGAGCCCTGGCATCACAAAATGGATGCCACCAGTCACAGACACTGGGCTGCCCTCCTGCTGATGACCAACACTCGCAGTGGAGGAAGCCCCACAATAGATATCCTGTCCCAAGGGGTGTGACCACCTTCCAGACAGGGTTTAGTGTATTGGGGCTGGGTGGGTGCACTCTTAGAGTGCTTTGAAGTCCTGCACTGGGGGAGCAGAAGGCTCCTCTGTGCATATGCCAGTTCAAACCGGCTCAGGGGCTACCTGTCCCTGCTCTGGCGCGAAACTGGACAAAGGGAAGTGGGTGTAGCCACCCACTCCCCTGACCCTCCCATAGGTAGGGTCATAGAGCTAGTCCCTCCCTTTCTTTTAGTATAAGAGGGGGAACCTGTGCATTGCACCCTAGATTTCCCTGGACGATGCTCTGAAGACGAATCCCAGACCTTCAACATTCCACTACCTTTGGAAGACTGAAGAATCTCCCTTGGAGTCAAGGAGTGACTCCCCTGCTTGGCAGGCACCAAAAACTACAAACGACAGTCGCAAACTACACCGCTCCCGCCAAAGTCCAAAGTCCCTGCAGCCCAAAAAGTAGATTTCCTGACTTCTCAAAGGCCATCGTGAGTCCCCAGCGAAGCTGAGGCCAGTGGACCCCAAGAGTGATGAGGAACCGCGACCCCTGGGTACCGTGCACTATTGTCGAGTGCAACCCCTTCACAATGTTCCACGAACTTGTGCTTTGGACCACATGTGGTCCTAGCCTCCAGCAGGAATCCCTCTGAAGATCAAAGGCCTACCATATCCCGAGTGACCGTGGGCCCCTGTGAGCGAATCCTCCCGAGGTGTCTTCGCGATCCCTTGCCAGCCAGCTTGTGGGTCCCCAGAAGACTTTCTAAAGACACCAAAGGGCTCCCCTGGTTGCTCCAGGCCTGCCCTGACTTTCCCTCGCTGGGTGAGTCCCCCAGACCTTGCTGGTTTGCGCCATTGCCTCTTCACACTTTCCCCGAGACTTGCTGTTACCAAGGCTTGTTGGCTCCAATCGAGTCGTCGGCACCGCAGTAAGCTGCAGACATCGTGGGACACGCCGAATCCAGCTCCTGGTTGTCGTCGACACCTCCTGGACCTCGTGGCTGAAGAGTCAAGGCAACTGCAAACGACCTGAATCTTGCGACGACGGTGGGCATCCATCTTCCTTGCCCCGAGTCACTGCCAAGTGACTTTGAACACTGTCCCCTCTGCTTTCAGGTCTTCCATCTTCCGAATCCAGGCTTGGATTCCTCCGGACACTTCTCCTGTCGCCGCAAGCAGCAAGTCTTCACTGGCTCCCATTGAAAACGACGCCGCGACCCGACACCAAAGAACACCTATGCACCCGGCTCCCCTGGGTGAGGTAACTTCAGCACTATGGTGCTCCTGTGGGTGTGGGCCCTAGAACTACTTACCCTGTAAGTGACTTGCTTGTAGCTTCCCTCGAAGTGTCCTAAAACTCTAATTTTCTAAGTGCGAGAATTGCGCTGACTCGTACAGGGTTCGCGTCTGTGTTAGACACACCGCGTCCATCTCCTTTGTAACACTATCTAAAACTGTATCCTTCGACTCGTACTGAGTCCGATCGGTGTTCGCCTCGAACACACAAAGGGCCTGTAACACTGAGATCTCCATTGCACTGACTCGCACAAGGTTCGCGTCTGTGTTAGACACAGCGCGCCCATCTCCCTTGCAACTCTATCTGTAACCGCGTCCTTCGACTCGTACAAGGACCGATCGGTGTGTTCGCCTCGAACACGCAAGGGACCTTTAACATTGAAATCTCAATCGCGTCTGAGCGCATAGACTCGTACAGGACTCGCACCGGTGCCAGGACACCGCGTCCGTCCCCTGTGGGTCTCCTACAACTACCTGGGGTGGTTCTTGGGGGTCCCTCGATTCTAGATGCCCTAGACCTAAGTCTAGCAAACTAAGATTGTGATATTCGATTGTGCTAAACTTATTTTGATAATATTTGACTTGTACATATGTTCCTGACCTCTAATCTCATAAAGAGATTAGTAGAGAGTGTTTATTAATAAATACATATATATTTGATATAAATACCTGTGTGGTGTCTTTTCATTTGGTGATTCAAGATATTGTGTGGTAAAACAAGCTGCTTTACATTCCTTCAAGACTTAGCCTGAAGGCTGCTCTCCACAGCTACCACTAGGATAGCTTTCTATAAAGGTTGTCTTAAACCTATCTACCATAAGAGTCGAATTGTTCTAGTGAACAGCATATGCCAGGCCAACTTCTCACATTGGTGGGCAGCGTGTGGGATTCCAGCTTTCTATTGTTTTACCAGAAAATCTCTATTTGAATTACTAACTGAAAACCACTATAGGTACTTAAGGTACATATAAAGTCAAGCTTAGTATCAATAAGTTCTACTGAACTTAGAGCTGTGTGCCAAGGGATAGCACACCCTTTCTGCAGCTCAAGCTAGTATCAGTAGGCCACAAACTAGTGTAGGTAGTACAACACTGCACAACACTAGAATGTCCTTAAAGGGTGGAACCAGTGGATCCACTCAGCCTCAGTATAAGGACATGGCTTTCTCTGACTTGAGAGCCATGTGTGTTGAAAGACACCTGAGGCTAGGACAGAGTCCCTCAACCCTACACCTGATAGATCTGCTGACAGCAGATGATCTTAGATTGGCTCTAGGAGCTAATGGGTCTGAATCAGTGAGTGGGTCAATTACAGTATCTGGGTCAGATGATGAAAATCAGAATGACCAAGACTCTGTGATTGAAGGGCCAGGCCTCAAGGGGCCTGAAAAGGACAGTGGAATTCTCCCTAAGAGAGCTGACAGAGTGGAGGAGAGGCATAGGTCCCCTTCCAGGGAATCTGACCACTCTTATCACTCTGGCAGAGAATTTGTCCACCAGAGGAACTCATACTTTCCCATAAGAGAGACCTCCTCTGAAAGAATGTGCAAACTGCTGCAGTATGAGGAAGCAAGAGTTGCCCTCAGAACCAAGCAGTTGGCACTGGATAGAGAAGCCCTGGAGATCCAGGGAGCTTCTAGAAGAGAGGGGTTAGAACCCCTTGGTGGCAGCAACAGTGTCCCTAGAGGCAGAGAATCTATTCCAGACCATAGGAACCTGAGCAAGGTTGTTCCTCCCTACCAGAGTGGGGATGATATCCACAAGTGGATAACTGCTATGGAGAGGGCCTGTAGAGTACAGCAGGTCCCCCAAAGGCAGTGGGCAGCAATCTTGTGGCTCTCCTTTTCAGATAAAGGTAGAGACAAGCTCCTCACTGTTAGAGAGGAGGATGCTGATAACTATGAAGTCCTGAAGAGTGCACTGATAGATGGGTTTGGCTTAACCACTGAGCAGTACAGGTTGAAGTTCAGAGACACCCAGAAGGCACAGACGCAGGACTGGACTGACTTTGTAGATTGTGCAACCAAGGCTCTGGAGGGTTGGCTGATTGGCAGTAGGGTTACTGATCTCAAAGGATTGTACAATTTGATTATGAGGGAGCAGATCCTTAATAATTGTCAAAACCAGCTTTTGCACCAGTACCTGGTGGACTCTGATCTGACCTCTCCCCAAGAATTGGGAAAGAAGGCAGACAAATGGGTCAGAACCAGGGTGAGGCCTAAGAATCTGGGTGGTGACCAGAAGAAAGATTCTACCAAGTCCCAAGAGAAAGGGGGGGGATAAATCTAAGGATAAGTCCACTACAGGGCCCCAAAAGTCCTCTTCTGGGGGTGGGTCCCAAACTCCTTCCTCTCCTGAAAAGAAACCATATTGCCATGTCTGTAAAAAGCCTGGACACTGGAAAACTGATCCCAGTTGCCCCAGGATTGGCAATAAAGAAACTGTTCCTCCAGCTATTACTACCACCCCTCCTGGTACTACCAGAAGTAATCCTCCAGTTGGGAGTAGTGCACCCAAAAAGTTAGGTGCTTTTGCAAGGGGAACATAGGTGGGCCCTAGTTTAGACAGGTCCCCCTCAACAGACTCCTCAGACTCTGCTGGTGGTATAGGATTTGCCACCTTTACCATGGGTCCCATTGCATTGGGCAGGCACAGACTGGAGCCAATGATTAATGGTCAGAAGGCTGTGGCATTCAGGGACACAGGGGCTAGTGTCACCATGGTGGCAGGGAAACTAGTCCCCCCTCACCAGCTTTTACCTGAGTTTAAATACCAGGTGACCAACATTGATGGTGTCAGGACAGATCACCCCATGGCCATAGTCAATCTCAGCTGGGAGGGGGTCACAGGCCCAAAAAGAGTGGCAGTGTCCCCCAACTTCCTGTAGATTGCCTGATGGGCAATGATTTGGAAATTTCAGCCTGGGCTGAAGTTGAACACCAAACCCATCTGAAGATGCTAGGCGTCCCTGAAAAAGCTAGTGGGGCTGTGATGGCCACAGCCCCAGCCCAGGGAAATGCTGGAGAGATGGAGCCTGGAAGAATGTCCCACTCTCCCCCAAAAGAGAGCACAGGGGTTGAAGAAAAGTCTCCTTCCCCCCAGACAGCAGGTAAGGGTCAGCCTCCTCAGGGAACTGATCCTACCCCTAGTGAAGGAACTGCCCCAGAGGTAGTCAGGCCTGGCCTGGCCCCACCCCTGATGGCAGAGGACCCTTCCAAGGTGGTACCCAGTCTGGAGCAGGTAACCTGCCCCTCTCTACCCTACCTCAGTCAGCCCAGGGCTGCAGAGGTCAGGGAGGTCAGTGGACCCCACAGGGCCCCCTGTCCAGAGGAACCCCCATCAGCAGATTAGGGGCACCCAGTCTAGTAGCCCTAGCCAGGTGAAAATTCCTCCGCACACTGAGGGATCCCCCATACCTTTGTGTAGGGACCTTCCCCAGAAGGACTCTGTTAGGCAAGGGCAAACCTGGAACCAAATGGTTCCAAACCTGCCATGTCCCTCCAGTGTTCCACCCAAAGGGACCCAACCCCCAGCTGTAGGCAGCCAAAGGTTGACCCTTAGAGCAAAGTGCAGCTCAGTCATGGAAAGACAGGCATACATGGTGACCAGTGATCTGAGGAAACTGAGACCAACTTCCCTAGGGTCTCCCTTCCCTGCTCAGACACCTCATCAGCCTTGTCCTTTACCAAAACACTCCACAGGTAGTAATTCCCCATGGTGGAGACCCTCTCATACCCTTAGGGTGAGGGATAACTTAGTGGACCATAAGACAGGGGGTAACCATGCTAGTGCAGGTACTTCCTTATATGGCCACTCAGTAAATACAGGCTCACCTGGACAAGGTTAGCCTCATCTCCTTTCGTTTGGGGGGATATGTAGGAAGGTGGAATCTGACTACATGGTTGCCCCCACTTTTTCCTGGTGTTTTGTTGGTTTTTACTTAGTTTGGCTGGGAACCTGCTATTCAGGTCCCCAGCCTATCTGCTTTCTCTTTAAATGACTTGGAGTGCACTCTAGGTGCACTAGTGATTGGATACTGTGGTACCTTATGAGTCCCTAGTATATGGTACCTTAGGTACCAAGGGCATAGGTACTTCACAGGCCTACCAGGGGCTGCAGCATGTATTATGCCACCCCTGGGAAACAGACTAAATCTGACACCACAGGCCTGCTACTGCAGCCTGGGTGAGGAAGTGCTAGCACTCCTCACTGAGATATAGGTCCCCTATATCTCTCCTACACACACATATAAACCTATCAGTCACCCCTAAGGCAGGCCCTATCAATCCTGAGGGCAGGGTGCTTGGCTTCTATGTGAGGGGGTGCCTCTGCCTGAGCAGGGCCCCTCTGCAGCTCTCAGAGTCCATTCTCTGGTGCTGTTTGTGGATGCGGTTAAACCATATACTTTTAAGTGCATTATATCCTCGCGGTAAAATGCTAACTTTGGAATGGCTGCATCGAAACTTGTCCCCCCCGCCTTTCTGCTGGGGACCCTGCCCACCTTTGGCTGAGTCTCCCCCAAACGCTTTCTTGTGGACCCTGGTACTCACCCAGCGGTCCGCCTCCATAGCAAGCTTCCTGGGGTCAGTTAGCTTACTATCAACTAGGTGCTGGCGCAGATCTGCAAAACATAAACTAGACAAGTGCTCCCATGCAATCAAATTGTAAAGCCCCTGAAAATCTGTTACATTACTGCCCTTCACCCAACCATCCAGCGACCTACAGAACATATCCACACATTCCAACCAAGTGTTGGCCTCAGACTTTTACTGGACCTAAACTGATCCCTGTACTTTTCAGGTGTGAGCCCATATCTAGTGAGGAGAGCGTCTTTCATGTCAGCATAGGTGAGGTCCTGCCCCTTACCCAAAGCTATCAGAGTATCCCTAGCTTCCTCTGGAAAGAGAGGCCACAACCCCTCTCCCCAGTTCCTCTCAGGGACCCCATTCATATGAATAGACGACTCGTACCCTTAAAACCACCTTTGAATGTCATCACCCTTCTTGTACTCTTTACCTACATTCTTGGGGATGTGTACGATCCTGTCTGTGTGTGCTGAAGAATTGCTGCCACCATCTGAGCCGGTTCTACTTTTTAGCTCCAGCTCCTTAATCATTCTCTCATGATCTAGTATCATCTTCCTTTCCTCCATGGCTATTCTTTTTTCTTCCCTCTCACTTTCTATTCTGAGTTTCTCCAATTCAAACCTCCTTACTTCCCGCCTGTCCTCCAGCTCCTCTGGGGACAAGCTACTGCTGTGTGGCCTGGAGGGCTCCCCCCCTCCCAAAAGCACATCCACCCTAGGAACAGGCTCCTCCACCTCTCCAGTGAGATCACCAGATTGCCCACTGGCACCTCTGGCTGCTACCCAAGCCCTCAGCACCTTTTGTAGCTCATCCTTCCTGGTGAGGCCTCTGACTTGGACTTTTAGGTTCTTGCAAATCGATTTTGACTCCTTGACATTGTAGGCTTCCAATCGATCCTCCTCAAAGGCAATTTCTACTGATGCAATTGATGATACTATAGATTCAGGCATGTTGAAGTAGCAAGTTCAAACTGGCAAGATCAAAAATAGGCCAAAAAGAAAAAGAACCTGTATGTGGTACGTAATGGTCTGCGATATGGTAGTAGTGCACACCAATCACTGTAAGTCAAGTGCAAACACAAGTCCTATCCTCACCGCTGACAACCAATGTTAGAAATGGGGGTCTCTAGTTGGCAAGGGCTTGCACCTTTGTCCAAGTAGGGACCCTTCTTCCTAGTCAGGATAAGGGAGTTACACTCCTAAAATAACCCCTGCTCACCCCCTTGGTAGCTTGGCACGAGCAGTCAGGCTTATTCTAGAGGCAGGGTGTAAAGCATTTGCACAAAACCAACAGTAATACAATGTAAGCACTACAAACGGACACCACACCAGTTTAGAAAAATATCCAATATTTTTATATACTTAAAACAAGACCAAATACGATAAAAATCCACTATACAGTACTTCAAAAATAGTTACTTCTCAAAATGTCTTTAAGTTGCAAAATACGTTGAAAAACACAGTTCGAACGAGTCGGTAGCTCGGTCCGAGCCTACCGCGATGCTGAAAACAACAGAGTCTCGCAGTTCCCGCTGACCGCGTCGGTACGGGCCAGCAACAGCGGGACAGATTCATTCACAGTACCTTTCTTAGTGCGACTCACACAGGCGTGCGAGTCGGTCTTGGCATCCGTCGTGGTTGCGATGCAAAATGGAAGCGGTGCAAGGTGCGGTGTCCCTCGGTGCGAGCAGCGGATCGGTGACGATTATGCAGACGGCGTCGGTGAGACCAAGGCTGGTGGTGCAGGGCGAGTCGGTGCTCGATGCGGTGCTGGCAGGTTGCGGTGCGGGTGACAGAGCCAGTTGTGGCGTTCGTCGCAGTCACGGTGCAAGGTGGAAGCGGTGCAAGGTGCGGTGTCCCTCGATGCGGTGCGAGCAGCGGCTCGGTGACGATCGTGCAGACGGCGCGGTGAGACCAAGGCTTGCGGTGCAGGGCGAGTCGGTGCTCGATGCGGTGCTGGCAAGCTGCGATGCGAGCGACAGAGCCGGTTGGCGGGAATTGGCGCTGGCCGAGCCGGACAGCTGTGCGTGACGAGTCGGTCACGGGTGTCGAGCCAGCAGCGACCGTGTCTGTGAGCCCAGGCCAGCGAGGTGAAGCGAGGCGATGCAGGTCGTGGTGGCTCTCGATGCGGTGCAGGCAGCGGCTCGGTGACGGAGTCGGTGAGACCAAGGATTACGGTGCAGGGCGAGTCGGTGCGGCTTGCGGTGCCTTCGGGACACAAGGCCAGCGACGGAGTCGGTTGACAGAGTCGGTCGCGGTTCCCTCTTCTCTGTGGCAACTGAAACAGCAGTTCCAGGAGCGGTACCCAGAGGTTGGTGAAGTCTTTGCAGTCCCTGAGACTTCTTAACAGGAGGCCAGCTCGGTTCAGGCCCTTGGAGATACTCAGCACAAGTAGAGAAAGTTCAGTCCAGTCCTTTCACTGCCCAAGGCAGAAGCAGCAGCTGCAGGCCAACCCAACAAAGCAACAACACAGCAAAGGGGCAGTACTCCTCCTGGCAGCTCTTCCAGCTCTTCGTCTTGGCAGGTTCCTTGATGCCAGCGAGATCTAAAGTTCTGGGGTTTGGGTCCCCCTTTTATCCTCGATTTCTCTTTGTTCTCTGAAGGCAGAGAGGCCTTTGCCTAGTCCAAACCAGTTCTGGTCAGTCCTGGAGCACTTTGTTGACAAGTCTCCTTCTTTCCTTTTGCAGTGTAGGCCAGGGACATCAGACACACCACAGGAGGTGGAACCAGCATTGTGGAGGGAAGGCACAGCCCTATTCAGGTCCCAGGTGCAACTCCTCCCACCCATCTACATGTAGATCTTGCTATTCAGCCCTGTCTCCTGGAATCCCCCAGCCCCTGTCACTCACACTCCAGACAAGGAATACACAACCTAGCAGAGGCAGGCTTGGATGGTTAGACAAGAAAATACCTACTTTCTAAAAGTGGTATGTTCAAACACAGAATGTTAAAACCAACTTCACTAAAAGATGCATTTTATCATTCTGCGTTCAGGCATACTAAACTCGAATTTCTACCATGTTCCCTGGGTCAGTTAGGATCATAGGACGTAATAATCAAAACTGCCCATTCTGGACAATGGGGAACAGGTAGCCTTGCCATAGTGAAAAACAAAGTAGGCTGTAATTCACTATCAGGACATGCCACACATACCAGGGCATGTCCTACCTTTCACATACAATGCACGCTGCCCACAGGGGTACCTTGGGCCTACCTTAGGGGTGACTAACATGTAGAAAAGGGAAGGTTTAGGGACTTGCAAGTGTGTGCACTTGCCAAGTCGACATGGCAGCCCCACACTGTGCACAGGCTCTGCAATGGCAGGCCAGAGTTACACTTTACGGGCTGTTTGCGTGGGTGGCACAATCCAGTGCTGCAGCCCACCAACAGCCTTTGATCTATAGGCCCTGGCACTCGCAGTGCACTTTACTAGGGACTGACACATAGATCAAATAGGCCAATCATGGAAATACCAATCCATACACATTCTCTACAGGAGCACTTGCACTTTCCCACTGGACAGCAGTGAGGAAAGTGCGCAGAATCATTACACCAGCAAAAACAGAGTCAAAAAACGGGAGGTTAGAAAGCAAAAAGTCAGGGGAAACACGCCAAAAGATGCCAAGTCTAACACAGTGTATGTTCTCTGTTGCAGTGTTTATATGAGAGATTATTTTCTCCTCCCAAAAAACCCATGTAATTTTGGCATATTAGCCTATTTGAAGTACATTAGGCTGCATATTTTTATATGTATACATGTATATATGTATGTTTTGGAAGTACTCTGTACTTGTTTGTCTAAACATACACATATATATGTATTTTTATATATGCTCCGGGGTCCCGCACGTGGGTGGGGATTATTCAGTGCTTATGACTTTGATGAGTATACCCCTGGAAGAGAACTAGGATTACAAGTAAGTAACTTATCCTTTTTACCACTTTGATACATAACCTGTTTTGTATATGCATTTGGATTGTATGTTGATTAAGCTGATGTTTATAAGCAGTGCAAGATTGCCAAGATACATCTATGTATATACGATACAATTGAGCCCATACCCACTGTGATCAAAGTTGGTCTGATCATGTATTTACTGTATTACATTGACTCTGGTTTTTAATACATGCTATTAACTTGTAGGAATGCTTTAAAAGTTTTAACAGAAATTAAAACTGAATGAAATGAAAAAAATAGAACGGGTTCAGATGAAACTTGGAGTTTGGATTTAAAATATGTTTTGTTGCATCATTGGGGCTTGGGGCACAATAGCATAACATTTCCTATGTAGTCGCATATTCTGCATTGGCATCACGTTCACATTTTACACTTGCACCCTATTCGGATTCCACCTGCATTCTCATTTCCAATAGCCCACCTAGTTTCAAATAGTGGTTTTCTTCAAAATATTTATGGCCGTACCAACATTTGAGTTGGCTACGATCCCTCATCCTCTGCCTCGTGGACCAAAATTTCCTGCTAGTGCCAGTTGACCCACCTTAAAAACCCACCCATGCATTCATGCACCAGCACTGGGAATAGAATTAAAAACAGAATCTGGCATATACAGAATGTTCTGGCATTCTTACTATGCCAACTTGGTCTGTGCCAACAGGAATTTCTCCCTAATCTTCCTCTGCTTTGCTTCCCGTTTAGCACTGCCATATTTTGCATACGTAAGTATCTCATGCAAGGACTTTGATTGCCAAGAAATCACATTTTGAAGCATATGAGAACAAATTTCTGGGTGCTAACCAAGTACAAACTTAGAAATGAACCCATTAAGGTAATCCTTTGTTGGATTTTTGACACCACTACGCTGTCTGAAAACTTGCATCAACCTCTCATAAGAAGCGTGCACTGACATTTTAGGTTGTTGGGTGGGCCTTATTATTTGAAGCCACTCTACCTCTTTCTACGGGACCTTGGTTTTCAAATGGGCAATTACTTGATTATACTTACCCGTGATGGGAGTAAAGGTGCATTCGTCTGAGCCTCCCTTGATAGTTCATCAAGGGGACAACCCATGACTGCCCAGCAATCTGCTCACAAATGCTTGGGAACCACAATTTTAAGAAGCATATTTCTAGTCTACCCAAAGCACTTTTGAGATTTTCACAATCTTTTGTACGACTTGTCAGGATTTTCTATTAACTTTTGAAACTGATTGGTGAATGAAAGAAGATCAGAGTAACCCAAGGGCACATGAATGTATGAACCTTTGTGCATCTCTCTCATTTGGAACTCTCAAGCCTCTGTCTCTCAAGTTTGTTCTCGCTTCAGCTGCTTGGAAGTCCCCTTCCTTTTTCTTCTCACTTCCATTATGCATCGCCCATCGTTCCTTATGCTTTTGCAATTTCTAGCTCACCCTTTTGTAGGTATTTACAAAGTCTAAATAAAGAGTCCCCTTTACAAGCTCCTCGAATTCTACTTTTAAGTGTACTACATTAATCTGTTTAGAAGGAGCCTCTTTTGTCTGAGGTCGTGATTCTGAAACTAAACTAGTAGTGACAACCAATGTACTAGGGACATCTAAGGATGTACTTGAAGTAGTTCAGGGTAGATCTCCATCCAGCGATCCCTGCGTCAAAGGTGCACTCACACTTTCTGTAGAGTCTGTCCTTTCTCCCCATGACACCAACTGTGGTGGAGGTTGCTCTATAGGTAGATGGACTTATGAACTGAGGCAGAGATAAATAATGGCATGAAGGGGATGATATAGTGAGCTTTGGCTTTAAAAAGAGTCTCATGATAACTGGGGAGACATTTTGAAGGTAAAATTTGTGTTTTTCTTTTGTAATAGGCTGTACAATGTGAGGAGCTTGTAACAAGACATGCTTTGTTGAAACGTTACTTTCACTTCAATTAGGATGCTCCCTAGGCCTGGGTGAAGTTTGCATAATTCTTCTTTGGGGAATTATATGAAATGTCCAAAAAACACTGTGCAAAATTAAGCTTTACCACAGTACATACTGACTTGAGGATTTTGCCCTATTTTTAGCATGAAATACCCTCTAATGACCACTTTTGTGCACAGATACATTTTAAGCTAAAAATAACTCAAAATCACATGTGACGCAAACAACATCTGCTCATGTTCTCTTCCTTTACTTTTTCCAAAGTTCCTGTGATAGGATTTTTCCCCAAAGTCTCAAAGACCTGACATGGGTAATCAAAGGCATTTCACATAACTATCAAAATCTGAAATGCCATAAATTAACGGAGATTACGCTAGCATAAATGACATTTTTCCCAGACCTAATCCTACCTACATCAAAGCATGAAGATGTGGGGTTGCAATTAAGAAGAGTGCTTTCAATTTGCTGAAGATGCCAGCAAGTTAGTCGTGATGTTGTAATATGGTAGACATTGTGAGAAAAGGTAGTAATGATGTTTTTCTAAGAAGAAACATGTAAATGATGGCTTAAGTTTACACATGTGGAATTTGATGTTATAGATAATGCTGATTTAGATAGCATAAAAGTCACACCATACTCAAGAGAACGTTTAGGAACAAGAGATTAGGGCAGAGGGGAAAGTTTAATATTTTTTTCTGCTTTTTGTTTTTGCCACTTTTTTCTCTTTCCTTCCACTTTCACTTCACTTGACTTCACTTCACCCTTTTTGCACTGCTGCAGACATCCATGACCTGACCCCCATCCAGCACAGCATTTCCCGCTCCCCACTTTCCAGCTGTCCAGCCCTCCTCCTCACACTACTTAATGGCAGGCCCTGTGTGGCCGCATGAAGCGGGTGTGCCAAAGGCACGCCAAAGGCAAGCCCGTCGGTGCCTGTCCATGCCTGGACTGCGCCCAGCACCACGGACCCTGGTCCTTTGCCCCACCACTGCTACAACTCCAACACCCTCCTCGCACCCAACCTCAGATACAACACTGCCTGCCAGCTCTCGATGCTGAACAATACCCACGACACTTTCTCCTGCATCCACTCCCGCTGTACCCTCACCCACCTCCGTACTCCAGCTCCTCCTCCGGCCTGACCGACCCCCACTACACCCAACCACCTCAGCTCACCACAGAGATCTGGAACCTCCTCGATTTCGCCTCACCTAGCATCCCCTTTCTGATGGAAACCTTGACCAGCTCTAGTTCAGCACCGGGCATCGCCACCGCCATCCTCGATGGCTACAAGATCATCCACAAGGACTGCACCATACAACCAGGGGGAGGCATCGCCATCATCCGTAAAAACACCCTTCGCCTGACCACCCACTTGGATGACCCAATTTCTTACATGGAGCACCTCCACTTCCAGATCCAGACCAACACGTACGCCACTCTCCCCAGCACCCTTGTCTACAGACCACCCAGCCCCCCTTCACCGACCCCATCATCAACTTCATTACAGGCCCTCGTATCCACCTACTACACCCTACTCGGTGACCTCAACTTCCACCTGGACAACTCCAATGACCAGAACACCTCATCCCACCTAGAGAACCTCATCAACGTGACAGCTAGTCACCTCGCCTACACACACAGTAGGGCACACGCCCAACCCCATCTTCACCGCCAGCGACAGCATCACCGCGAACTCCTCTTGACCAACCACCACTGCATCCACTTCTTCTTCATGAAGACCACCATACACTACCACACCCACCGCTTCCCCCGCTGGAACAAATTCACCGAGGAACATCTGACCACCTACCTCAGCAGAACCCTGCCACCGACATCCGCAGATACCAACACCACAGCATGCAACCTCCACAGATGCATCGCCAACTGCTCCGACACCCTGGCTCCCCTCAAGAAAGCCCCTGACAAACAACACATCAAGAAAGCAAGCTGGTTTACTCCCACCCTCCAAGAGTCCAGAAGCATCTGTAGACGGCTCGAGAAGGGATGGAGGAACAACAAAACCCCGGAAGCCCACATCGCCTTCCAAGCAGCAACCACCGCACACCATGACCTCATCAAAACCACAATGAAAAGGGCCCTCCAAGATAGAATCGACGCCAGCGCACACAGCAGCAAAGAACTCTTTGCCATTGTCAGGGTGTTCACCAAGCCCAGCAATGAGTCCACAGACGTCCCACCCTCCCAAGACCTCTGCAACAAATGTAGCAACCTCTTCCAGCACAAGATCAAGTAGATCTACAACAGCCTCGATGCCCAAGACCACCCCATCACCCCTGCCGCCACCACAACCAATGCTGCTGCCCCCCAGCGGACCCTGCTCACCATGGATGACAACCTAAAGACCATGAAGAGCATCCACTCCTGAGCCCCATCAGATCCCTGCCCTCACCACATCTTCCACAGAGCCACCTCTATCATTGCACCAAGCTACGCCGCACCATCAACTGCTCCATCGAGACCGCCACCTTCCCTGATGATTGGAAACATGCTGAGATCAACGCCCTGCTGAAGAAGCCTTGTGCGTACCCGATGGACCTCAAGAACTTCAGTCCCATCTCCCTGCTCCCCTTCCCAGCCAAGGTCCTCAAAAAACCATCAACACCCAGCCTGCCAATTTCATTGAACCCAACCACATCCTGGACATCTCCCAATTCAGTTTCTGAAGTAACCACAGCTCCGAGACCATCCTCCTCTCCACCACCAACGACATCCGCTCCCTCCTCGACCAGGGTGAAACCGCAGCCCTCATCCTTCAGAACCTCTCGGTGTCCTTCGACACCATCTCCCACCGCACCCTAAGCACAATATTCTACAACTACGGCATCCACGACAAAGCCCTGGACTGGATCCGCTCCTTCCTCACCTGCCAAAAACAGCGGGTCACACTGCCACTGTACCTCTCAGAACCTACAGAGATCAGTTGAGGAGTGCCTCAGGGTGCCTCCTTGAGATCCACCCTCTTCAACGTCTACATGGCCCCACTCGCAGCCATCGTCCGGAACCACGGACTCAACATTGTCTCCTATGTCAACAACACCTAGCTTATCCTCTCCCTCACCAACGTACACACAGTCACCAAGAACAACTTCCACGAAGGGATGAAAGCTGTCACCCCTGGATGAGAGACAGCTGCATCAAGCCTAAACCTAAACTGATCCCTGTACTTTTCAGGTGTGAGCCCATATCTAGTGAGGAGAGCGTCTTTCATGTCAGCATAGGTGAGGTCCTGCCCCTTACCCAAAGCTATCAGAGTATCCCTAGCTTCCTCTGGAAAGAGAGGCCACAACCCCTCTCCCCAGTTCCTCTCAGGGACCCCATTCATATGAATACACGACTCGTACCCTTGAAACCACCTTTGAATGTCATCACCCTTCTTGTACTCTTTACCTACATTCTTGGGGATGTGTACGATCCTGTCTGTGTGTGCTGAAGAATTGCTGCCACCATCTGAGCCGGTTCTACTTTTTAGCTCCAGCTCCTTAATCATTCTCTCATGATCTAGTATCATCTTCCTTTCCTCCATGGCTATTCTTTTTCTTCCCTCTCACTTTCTATTCTGAGTTTCTCCAATTCAAACCTCCTTACTTCCCGCCTGTCCTCCAGCTCCTCTGGGGACAAGCTACTGCTGTGTGGCCTGGAGGGCTCCCCCTCCCAAAAGCACATCCACCCTAGGAACAGGCTCCTCCACCTCTCCAGTGAGATCACCAGATTGCCCACTGGCACCTCTGGCTGCTACCCAGGCCCTCAGCACCTTTTGTAGCTCATCCTTCCTGGTGAGGCCTCTGACTTGGACTTTTAGGTTCTTGCAAATCGATTTTAACTCCTTGACATTGTAGGCTTCCAATCGATCCTCCTCAAAGGCAATTTCTACTGATGCAATTGATGATACTATAGATTCAGGCATGTTGAAGTAGCAAGTTCAAACTGGCAAGATCAAAAATAGGCCAAAAAGAAAAAGAACCTGTATGTGGTACGTAATGGTCTGCGATATGGTAGTAGTGCACACCAATCACTGTAAGTCAAGTGCAAACACAAGTCCTATCCTCACCGCTGACAACCAATGTTAGAAATGGGGGTCTCTAGTTGGCAAGGGCTTGCACCTTTGTCCAAGTAGGGACCCTTCTTCCTAGTCAGGATAAGGGAGTTACACTCCTAAAATAACCTCTGCTCACCCCCTTGGTAGCTTGGCACGAGCAGTCAGGCTTATTCTAGAGGCAGGGTGTAAAGCATTTGCACAAAACCAACAGTAATACAATGTAAGCACTACAAACGGACACCACACCAGTTTAGAAAAATATCCAATATTTTTATATACTTAAAACAAGACCAAATACGATAAAAATCCACTATACAGTACTTCAAAAATAGTTACTTCTCAAAATGTCTTTAAGTTGCAAAATACGTTGAAAAACACAGTTCGAACGAGTCGGTAGCTCGGTCCGAGCCTACCGCGATGCTGAAAACAACAGAGTCTCGCAGTTCCCGCTGACCGCGTCGGTACGGGCCAGCAACAGCGGGACAGATTCATTCACAGTACCTTTCTTAGTGCGACTCACACAGGCGTGCGAGTCGGTCTTGGCATCCGTCGTGGTCGCGATGCAAAATGGAAGCGGTGCAAGGTGCGGTGTCCCTCGGTGCGAGCAGCGGCTCGGTGACGATTATGCAGACGGCGTCGGTGAGACCAAGGCTGGTGGTGCAGGGCGAGTCGGTGCTCGATGCGGTGCTGGCAGGTTGCGGTGCGGGTGACAGAGCCAGTTGTGGCGTTCGTCGCGGTCACGGTGCAAGGTGGAAGCGGTGCAAGGTGCGGTGTCCCTCGATGCGGTGCGAGCAGCGGCTCGGTGACGATCGTGCAGACGGCGTCGGTGAGACCAAGGCTTGCGGTGCAGGGCGAGTCGGTGCTCGATGCGGTGCTGGCAAGCTGCGATGCGAGCGACAGAGCCGGTTGGCAGGAATTGGCGCTGGCCGAGCCGGACAGCTGTGCGTGACGAGTCGGTCACGGGTGTCGAGCCAGCAGCGACCGTGTCTGTGAGCCCAGGCCAGCGAGGTGAAGCGAGGCGATGCAGGTCGTGGTGTCTCTCGATGCGGTGCAGGCAGCGGCTCGGTGACGGAGTCGGTGAGACCAAGGATTACGGTGCAGGGCGAGTCGGTGCGGCTTGCGGTGCCTTCGGGACACAAGGCCAGCGACGGAGTCGGTTGACAGAGTCGGTCGCGGTTCCCTCTTCTCTGTGGCAACTGAAACAGCAGTGCCAGGAGCGGTACCCAGAGGTTGGTGAAGTCTTTGCAGTCCCTGAGACTTCTTAACAGGAGGCCAGCTCGGTTCAGGCCCTTGGAGATACTCAGCACAAGTAGAGAAAGTTCAGTCCAGTCCTTTCACTGCCCAAGGCAGAAGCAGCAGCTGCAGGCCAACCCAACAAAGCAACAACACAGCAAAGGGGCAGTACTCCTCCTGGCAGTTCTTCCAGCTCTTCGTCTTGGCAGGTTCCTTGATGCCAGCGAGATCTAAAGTTCTGGGGTTTGGGTCCCCCTTTTTATCCTCGATTTCTCTTTGTTCTCTGAAGGCAGAGAGGCCTTTGCCTAGTCCAAACCAGTTCTGGTCAGTCCTGGAGCACTTTGTTGACAAGTCTCCTTCTTTCCTTTTGCAGTGTAGGCCAGGGACATCAGACACACCACAGGAGGTGGAACCAGCATTGTGGAGGGAAGGCACAGCCCTATTCAGGTCCCAGGTGCAACTCCTCCCACCCATCTACATGTAGATCTTGCTATTCAGCCCTGTCTCCTGGAATCCCCCAGCCCCTGTCACTCACACTCCAGACAAGGAATACACAACCTAGCAGAGGCAGGCTTGGATGGTTAGACAAGAAAATACCTACTTTCTAAAAGTGGTATGTTCAAACACAGAATGTTAAAACCAACTTCACTAAAAGATGCATTTTATCATTCTGCGTTCAGGCATACTAAACTCTAATTTCTACCATGTTCCCTGGGTCAGTTAGGATCATAGGACGTAATAATCAAAACTGCCCATTCTGGACTATGGGGAACAGGTAGCCTTGCCATAGTGAAAAACAAAGTAGGCTGTAATTCACTATCAGGACATGCCACACACACCAGGGCATGTCCTACTTTTCACATACAATGCACGCTGCCCACAGGGGTACCTTGGGCCTACCTTAGGGGTGACTAACATGTAGAAAAGGGAAGGTTTAGGGACTTGCAAGTGTGTGCACTTGCCAAGTCGACATGGCAGCCCCACACTGCGCACAGGCTCTACAATGGCAGGCCAGAGTTACACTTTACGGGCTGTTTGCGTGGGTGGCACAATCCAGTGCTGCAGCCCACCAACAGCCTTTGATCTATAGGCCCTGGCACTCGCAGTGCACTTTACTAGGGACTGACACATAGATCAAATAGGCCAATCATGGAAATACCAATCCATACACATTCTCTACAGGAGCACTTGCACTTTCCCACTGGACAGCAGTGAGGAAAGTGCGCAGAATCATTACACCAGCAAAAACAGAGTCAAAAAACGGGAGGTTAGAAAGCAAAAAGTCAGGGGAAACACGCCAAAAGATGCCAAGTCTAACACAGTGTATGTTCTCTGTTGCAGTGTTTATATGAGAGATTATTTTCTCTTCCTAAAAAACCCATGTAATTTTGGCATATTAGCCTATTTGAAGTACATTAGGCTGCATATTTTTATATGTATACATGTATATATGTATGTTTTGGAAGTACTCTGTACTTGTTTGTCTAAACATACACATATATATGTATTTTTATATATGCTCCGGGGTCCCGCACGTGGGTGGGGATTATTCAGTGCTTATGACTTTGATGAGTATACCCCTGGAAGAGAACTAGGATTACAAGTAAGTAACTTATCCTTTTTACCACTTTGATACATAACCTGTTTTGTATATGCATTTGGATTGTATGTTGATTAAGCTGATGTTTATAAGCAGTGCAAGATTGCCAAGATACATCTATGTATATACGATACAATTGAGCCCATACCCACTGTGATCAAAGTTGGTCTGATCATGTATTTACTGTATTACATTGACTCTGGTTTTTAATACATGCTATTAACTTGTAGAAATGCTTTAAAAGTTTTAACAGAAATTAAAACTGAATGAAATGAAAAAAATAGAACGGGTTCAGATGAAACTTGGAGTTTGGATTTAAAATATGTTTTGTTGCATCATTGGGGCTTGGGGCACAATAGCATAAAATTTCCTATGTAGTCGCATATTCTGCATTGGCATCACGTTCACATTTTACACTTGCACCCTATTCGGATTCCACCTGCATTCTCATTTCCAATAGCCCACCTAGTTTCAAATAGTGGTTTTCTTCAAAATATTTATGGCCGTACCAACATTTGAGTTGGCTACCATCCCTCATCCTCTGCCTCGTGGACCAAAATTTCCTGCTAGTGCCAGTTGACCCACCTTAAAAACCCACCCATGCATTCATGCACCAGCACTGGGAATAGAATTAAAAACAGAATCTGGCATATACAGAATGTTCTGGCATTCTTACTATGCCAACTTGGTCTGTGCCAACAGGAATTTCTCCCTAATCTTCCTCTGCTTTGCTTCCCGTTTAGCACTGCCATATTTTGCATACGTAAGTATCTCATGCAAGGACTTTGATTGCCAAGAAATCACATTTTGAAGCATATGAGAACAAATTTCTGGGTGCTAACCAAGTACAAACTTAGAAATGAACCCATTAAGGTAATCCTTTGTTGGATTTTTGACACCACTACGCTGTCTGAAAACTTGCATCAACCTCTCATAAGAAGCGTGCACTGACATTTTAGGTTGTTGGGTGGGCCTTATTATTTGAAGCCACTCTACCTCTTTCTACGGGACCTTGGTTTTCAAATGGGCAATTACTTGATTATACTTACCCGTGATGGGAGTAAAGGTGCATTCGTCTGAGCCTCCCTTGATAGTTCATCAAGGGGACAACCCATGACTGCCCAGCAATCTGCTCACAAATGCTTGGGAACCACAATTTTAAGAAGCATATTTCTAGTCTACCCAAAGCACTTTTGAGATTTTCACAATCTTTTGTACGACTTGTCAGGATTTTCTATTAACTTTGGAAACTGATTGGTGAATGAAAGAAGATCAGAGTAACCCAAGGGCACATGAATGTATGAACCTTTGTGCATCTCTCTCATTTGGAACTCTCAAGCCTCTGTCTCTCAAGTTAGTTCTCGCTTCAGCTGCTTGGAAGTCCCCTTCCTTTTTCTTCTCACTTCCATTATGCATCGCCCATCGTTCCTTATGCTTTTGCAATTTCTAGCTCACCCTTTTGTAGGTATTTACAAAGTCTAAATAAAGAGTCCCCTTTACAAGCTCCTCGAATTCTACTTTTAAGTGTACTACATTAATCTGTTTAGAAGGAGCCTCTTTTGTCTGAGGTCGTGATTCTGAAACTAAACTAGTAGTGACAACCAATGTACTAGAGACATCTAAGGATGTACTTGAAGTAGTTCAGGGTAGATCTCCATCCAGGGATCCCTGCGTCAAAGGTGCACTCACACTTTCTGTAGAGTCTGTCCTTTCTCCCCATGCCACCAACTGTGGTGGAGGTTGCTCTATAGGTAGATGGACTTATGAACTGAGGCAGAGATAAATAATGGCATGAAGGGGATGATATAGTGAGCTTTGGCTTTGAAAAGAGTCTCATGATAACTGGGGAGACATTTTGAAGGTAAAATTTGTGTTTTTCTTTTGTAATAGGCTGTACAATGTGAGGAGCTTGTAACAAGACATGCTTTGTTGAAACGTTACTTTCACTTCAATTAGGATGCTCCCTAGGCCTGGGTGAAGTTTGCATAATTCTTCTTTGGGGAATTATATGAAATGTCCAAAAAACACTGTGCAAAATTAAGCTTTACCACAGTACATACTGACTTGAGGATTTTGCCCTATTTTTTAGCATGAAATACCCTCTAATGACCACTTTTGTGCACAGATACATTTTAAGCTAAAAATAACTCAAAATCACATGTGACGCAAACAACATCTGCTCATGTTCTCTTCCTTTACTTTTTCCAAAGTTCCTGTGATAGGATTTTTCCCCAAAGTCTCAAAGACCTGACATGGGTAATCAAAGGCATTTCACATAACTATCAAAATCTGAAATGCCATAAATTAACGGAGATTACACTAGCATAAATGACATTTTTCCCAGACCTAATCCTACCTACATCAAAGCATGAAGATGTGGGGTTGCAATTAAGAAGAGTGCTTTCAATTTGCTGAAGATGCCAGCAAGTTAGCCGTGATGTTGTAATATGGTAGACATTGTGAGAAAAGGTAGTAATGATGTTTTTCTAAGAAGAAACATGTAAATGATGGCTTAAGTTTACACATGTGGAATTTGATGTTATAGATAATGCTGATTTAGATAGCATAAAAGTCACACCATACTCAAGAGAACGTTTAGGAACAAGAGATTAGGGCAGAGGGGAAAGTTTAATATTTTTTTCTGCTTTTTGTTTTTGCCACTTTTTCTCTTTCCTTCCACTTTCACTTCACTTGACTTCACTTCACCCTTTTGCACTGCTGCAGACATCCATGACCTGACCCCCATCCAGCACAGCATTTCCCGCTCCCCACTTTCCAGCTGTCCAGCCCTCCTCCTCACACTACTTAATGGCAGGCCCTGTGTGGCCGCATGAAGCGGGCGTGCCAAAGGCACGCCAAAGGCAAGCCCGTCTGTGCCTGTCCATGCCTGGACTGCGCCCAGCACCACGGACCCTGGTCCTTTGCCCCACCACTGCTACAACTCCAACACCCTCCTCGCACCCAACCTCAGATACAACACTGCCTGCCAGCTCTCGATGCTAAACAATACCCACGACACTTTCTCCTGCATCCACTCCCGCTGCACCCTCACCCACCTCCGTACTCCAGCTCCTCCTCCGGCCTGACCGACCCCCACTACACCCAACCACCTCAGCTCACCACAGAGATCTGGAACCTCCTCGATTTCGCCTCACCTAGCATCCCCTTTCTGATGGAATCCTTGACCAGCTCTAGTTCAGCACCGGGCATCGCCACCGCCATCTTCGATGGCTACAAGATCATCCACAAGGACTGCACCATACAACCAGGGGGAGGCATCGCCATCATCCATAAAAACACCCTTCGCCTGACCACCCACTTGGATGACCCAATTTCTTACATGGAGCACCTCCACTTCCAGATCCAGACCAACACGTACGCCACTCTCCCCAGCACCCTTGTCTACAGACCACCCAGCCCCCCTTCACCGACCCCATCATCAACTTCATTACAGGCCCTCGTATCCACCTACTACACCCTACTCGGTGACCTCAACTTCCACCTGGACAACTCCAATGACCAGAACACCTCATCCCACCTAGAGAACCTCATCAACGTGACAGCTAGTCACCTCGCCTACACACACAGTAGGGCACACGCCCAACCCCATCTTCACCGCCAGCGACAGCATCACCGCGAACTCCTCTTGACCAACCACCACTGCATCCACTTCTTCTTCATAAAGACCACCATACACTACCACACCCACCGCTTCCCCCGCTGGAACAAATTCACAGAGGAACATCTGACCACCTACCTCAGCAGAACCCTGCCACCGACATCCGCAGATACCAACACCACAGCATGCAACCTCCACAGATGCATCGCCAACTGCTCCGACACCCTGGCTCCCCTCAAGAAAGCCCCTGACAAACAACACATCAAGAAAGCAAGCTGGTTTACTCCCACCCTCCAAGAGTCCAGAAGCATCTGTAGACGGCTCGAGAAGGGATGGAGGAACAACAAAACCCCGGAAGCCCACATCGCCTTCCAAGCAGCAACCACCGCACACCATGACCTCATCAAAACCACAATGAAAAGGGCCCTCCAAGATAGAATCGACGCCAGCGCACACAGCAGCAAAGAACTCTTTGCCATTGTCAGGGTGTTCACCAAGCCCAGCAATGAGTCCACAGACGTCCCACCCTCCCAAGACCTCTGCAACAAATGTAGCAACCTCTTCCAGCACAAGATCAAGTAGATCTACAACAGCCTCGATGCCCAAGACCACCCCATCACCCCTGCCGCCACCACAACCAATGCTGCTGCCCCCCAGCAGATCCTGCTCAACTGGACCCTGCTCACCCTGGATGACAACCTAAAGACCATGAAGAGCATCCACTCCTGAGCCCCATCAGATCCCTGCCCTCACCACATCTTCCACAGAGCCACCTCTATCATTGCACCAAGCTACGCCGCACCATCAACTGCTCCATCGAGACCGCCACCTTCCCTGATGATTGGAAACATGCCGAGATCAACGCCCTGCTGAAGAAGCCTTGTGCGTACCCGATGGACCTCAAGAACTTCAGGCCCATCTCCCTGCTCCCCTTCCCAGCCAAGGTCCTCAAAAAACCATCAACACCCAGCCTGCCAATTTCATTGAACCCAACCACATCCTGGACATCTCCCAATTCAGTTTCTGAAGTAACCACAGCTCCGAGACCATCCTCCTCTCCACCACCAACGACATCCGCTCCCTCCTCGACCAGGGTGAAACCGCAGCCCTCATCCTTCAGAACCTCTCGGTGTCCTTCGACACCATCTCCCACCGCACCCTAAGCACAATATTCTACAACTACGGCATCCACGACAAAGCCCTGGACTGGATCCGCTCCTTCCTCACCGGCCAAAAACAGCGGGTCACACTGCCACTGTACCTCTCAGAACCTACAGAGATCAGTTGAGGAGTGCCTCAGGGTGCCTCCTTGAGATCCACCCTCTTCAACGTCTACATGGCCCCACTCGCAGCCATCGTCCGGAACCACGGACTCAACATTGTCTCCTATGTCAACAACACCTAGCTTATCCTCTCCCTCACCAACGTACGCACAGTCACCAAGAACAACTTCCACGAAGGGATGAAAGCTGTCACCCCTGGATGAGAGACAGCTGCATCAAGCTCAACTCAGACAAGAGAGAAGTCCTCATCCTGGGATCCACCGCCTCCACTTGGAATGACTTCTAGTGGACCGCTGCACTGGGAACAGCCCCCACAGCCACGGACCATGCATGAAACCTCAGCATCATACTGGACTCCTCGCTCACAATGAATGGCCAGATCAACGCTGTCTCCTCGTCATGCTTCAACATGCTCCACCTGCTCCGAAAGACCTTCAGATGGATTCCCACTGAATCCAGGAAGGCGGTCACCCACATCCTCATCAGCAGCAGACTCGACTACGGCAACGCACTCCATGCTGGCGTCACCCAGAAACTCATCCGGAAGCTCCAGAATGTCCAAAATGCCACAGCCAGACTGGTCCTAAACATCCCCGCCGCAGCAATATCACGCAACACCTGCTTGAACTCCATTGGCTCCCAGTCGACAGAAGAATAACCTTCAAGTTCCTCACCCACGCATACAAGGCCTTCCACAACGCCGGACCAGCATACCTGACCCACACCTCTCATTCCACGAATCCAACAGACCCCCTCTTCTCCGCCCAACTGTCACTGGCCACAGTCTCACGGATCAGCAAGACCAGAACCAGATGAAGATCCTTCTCCTACCTCACCACCAAGACCTGGGACACCATGCCCCCCTGCCTCAGGCAATCCCCATCACTAACTAAATTCAGGAAGGACCTCAAGACCTGGCTCTTTAACTGAACCCTGCGCTCAGGCAGATCTGCAGCCCCCCCCCCCCCAGCACCTTTAGGCCCTCACAGGTGAGTAGCCATGCTTTACAAACCCCTGATTGATTGGTTGGTTTAAGATTAATTGTGTTTCATGGTATGGTAGTTGAGATACTGGGAGATAGAACTCACACAGATAGTGTTTGTATGAAGTAGTGGATGTTTTTGATGTTTTGGAATTAATCTGTGAATACTTTTTGTCTGTCGAGATTTGTAAATGTAATGGAAGGTTTGATAGTGTGTGACATAGAAATAGAGAGAGAGAGAGAGAGAGAACCATACAGAAAGGATTCTAAATCCTGTGTTGGGTCGAAGGTGAAGGAGATGCATGAGAGGCTCTTTTGTGTGACGGCAAATTGACCTCCTATTTTATGTGTGTGATAATGGTGCAGGATATTTTACTCATAGAAGATGAGCTGATCTAAAATGGGGAAAACATTGGGAGTAAGGCAATTTTCAGTTTGACCATACCTAACCATTCCTGAAAGGACTCCAATGGTTCCCAGTTGATTTCAAGGTCAAAGTTAAAATACTCTGCATTACCCACAGACATTCTGGAACAAAGGTTAGACATATCTACAAAAACTGACTTCATGCTCCAAACCTCCAAAAGACCTTTATTTTAGCTTTCAGCACCAGACCCACAATAGCCATTCAAGCATTTAAAGCATGGTAGCTAACCCTTGAGTGTATAGGATGACAAATTGTGTAAAAATCTGAGACCCTAATGAGACTGAACCAAATCCTAGATTTAGGAAGCTACTTAAAAGTGAACAGTTCAAGAACGCATTTGCCTGAATTCACCCTTCGGATCCCATTTGAATCATGTGGGTTGGTGTGTTCTCATCCAGCTAGATTCTAACATCCCATTGTAACTTCACATCACTTATTCTATGATGGCATCTTTACATTAGTGCTCAAAAGCAACACCAAAGTAAATACATACATTTTCTTCCTTCTGCATGGAATGCCACTGAGGAAAGAAATTATATAAAGTATTGCCTCTTCACCTCGGCAGATGGTATGTGCCCTGCTGAGTGCCTATGGATCTCACACATTCCAATAGAAGGGAGGCAGTGTGGTTACTTCCTTTAGGGTTGTGGGATCACAAGAAACTTACCAAAGTATCACACTGACAGCACCCAAACTAACTTCAGTAAAAGTAAAAGATTGGTCTTCTTTTGGTCAGCTTGAAGTCCCTCTGCTGTTCATTTAATTACAGTGCCAATGGAGGAAAGGGTTGCCCTAAATTGCGAGGGGTGTGCCATTCAGGTCTGTTAGCAGAGGCAGCAGTTCAGCACTCCCACTCTTCCCTCACCCATGTATAACATGTGGTAGTGTACCATGATGGAAATTTTTTATTTTGGCTGGCAGTCCCAGTGCTACCCAATTATGCAATAAGGGTCCAAATGTAAGTCTTCAAAGATGTGAAGTTAGGTGATTAACAAACTCCACAGTCATCAAGTTGAAAGAGCCCCATAGGCTTCAAGCTGACTCAAACAATTTTCTGCCCACACTGACTGAGTTTAAGCGTAATTTATTGATCCTTTGGCAATGCTTTCCCTTGAAATATTCATGGTAAACACTAGATAAGGTCATGCATTGCATATTAGATGTTCTAGCAGCTGAAGATGTAATTGAATGAATCAAGGCCATGGTTTACATTGGTTTGATGCTCCATAAACAGTAGAGTCTTGCCTCAAAGAGGAAATCTCCAATCATGAAGTAAGTAAATAGCTCAGGGCAAACCTTAAAAATATTGCCGGTCATTAACTAGATAATATGCATCTTAATTACTATATAACTTCTATTATTGGAGTGGTCGAGGAACATGTTCCATGTAATCCATGAGGAATGTTTGATGATGGCACTTAATCAGTGGCTGTGACATGCACAAGCTCTAAAATGGTATTCCAACAGGATTTCACCTTGTACCTAAATATGACCTTGAGGGTGAAATTTTCAACCACAACTTTCACACCCTATGGCAATTTTGTCATTATTGGTTGAACGTATTCATCATTATGCCACTATTGGGGAATAGATGTAGGAGGACATTTGGCATTCATATGCAATACAAAATGTTTCGCTGACCAATTAGGTTCTTTTGGAGATGTGCTTTAATACATGCAAACAATATGAACATGATTTAATTAACAATGTGCTAAAGGGTTCACCCATGCTATGGAATAGCCCATGTCTGGTTAGAAATGTTGAGTGCTGTAGTCAGAGATGTTTTCCCACTATGACTAATCACAGTCCACTCTAGCAGGCACATTCATCTTATAGATAGAGGTTAAACAAGGCATTCATCTGGTTAAACAACTTATAATTTCTAAGACAAGTGACTGGTGATTAATATACACTAAAATCACTGCATTACAGGCATCTTTTTTAGCCTACACAATAGGTAATACAGTTCAACCTCTAATTTAATTTCTTATGCCATCTCTAGGTTTAATCTGTGTGGGTAACTTTTTAACTTATATTAAAATGTTAATTGTCAAATCATTGATGTAAGAGGGTAACACGCCCAATATTAAGTATAAGAAGCAAATACCTAGACGCAGCATAGCTTTCACTTAACATTGACGTCTTCCATATGTTTTTATTCTAGTGTATTACAGTTCAAAAATGCAGAATTTAAATATTTACATATCACTGAAATGAGTAACTCTCTTTCTAATTCATGAACCAAAAATTAACATATGTCAGAAACTTGCAGCTTGAAAATAATTATACAAAAACGGTGTTCCTGGCACTTCATTTGAGTGCTGCTTGAGAAAATTATGTCCTAATCCAAAGTTCACCATGGTTAGAAGGGGAAAACAAAATCTGCTTTTATTAGACAACGTGTAATTTATCCAAGTAGATAGCGGAACTTAAATGCATGCCAAAGTTTAAAGTTCCACCAGGACTAACAGTATATTTGACTCTGTGTGGTTTCAATGATGGTGATGGCTGAAGCACTGCCGGAAATTTCTCAGCGCCATATGGCAGGCAGGAGCTAAAGGGCTCCAGATGTGCCAAATGTAATCCTTTGTCACTGCTATCCTTGGGCCTAACCTACTAATGGAGCTATAACTGATCACTAAGCTTGCTGTTTCAGCATTTGCCTCTCAGGGAAGCATAGCAGAGTAGGCCAAGGCTTACTCAGGGGAGGTGGTGTTGGGTTATAGACCCAAAACTCCGCATATGCAATTTCACAAAATAATTCAATGTACATCGACAATATCACGTAATAATTCTACGTACATCAAGTGCTTTATCTAAATAAAAGTTAAGCACTGTTTGTAGTCACAACAATGTGCTACGCTAATATTGAATAGATCGAGGTATCTAATATAAGTTACTTGGAGCATTTAGAGTCCGTAGCTACAAAACCAACAGGTCAATCCTAGTAAGTTGTAGGAAACTTTGTGCCTCTGGAAAAACAGTTCATACTTCCCACAGTCACTTTGTGCTAATAGTTTGCTGCCCCTTGCCACATAGGATTGTAATCTAATGACTACGCTCTTCTGTGAATAACCTCCCACCCTCTGTGGTATCTCTGTTTTAAGTAACCTGGTCCAGTGGTCGCTATATTATAGGATTCATGCTACCCTTCGGTACAGTCCACACCATGCTTGGAGTAACTTCGAGCTTTCAGATGTCTCTGCTCATCCGAGGCACATGTGCTTAGACCAACATATTGTTTTCTCTCATGGTTCGCTCTGGGAATAAGAAGATTAGCATAACTCAGTGGTACTCTTGTTATTCTAATATGTTGCTTCTGCTAGTCATCGCTCTGGGATGGAATCTTCTACGTGCAGCCTCTGTAGAGGTGATGCAGGCCCAATAAACCTTCCAACTAAAAAGGACCTAAATGCCCACACCAAAGCCAGCTATTCAAGTCAGAAGAATGTGAGGACAATCTACTAGATTCTGATGGGTGACTAGAGTTTGTGCCTAGTATCTGTCCACCAAAATCTCGGTCATTCCGCACAGTTCAATATTTCTTCATACAGAGACACACGCCTCTTCTCTGTATGGATACCTCAAATACACCTTTGTCTCCAGAAAACAATGTTTTCATTTGCAGCTGTAGTTATATATACAATGTATACCAAGGCTTCTCCCAATTAGTATTTAAATTTTGCTTTGATGCTGTTCTTCCAGGATCCAGGAGCAACCAATACTGCTACTCATTTTCATCAAAGGCAATTAATCAAAGATCATTGATTAGCACCATATATTAGATTGCACTCGAAGCATATCGGGTTCTATAATATTGTTGAATTTTCTTTCTCAATGTATCCATTGAGGGCGTAAATATTTGCTGTATTTTTGAAGTTCTTTATTTAATCAATTCATCAAAATAAAACAGTGTTTTGTTTCTTTTTACACAAACTTCTTCAGGGTGATTTAGTGGCTCATACTTAGTATCAATTTGTAGTATCTTGGTTATAGTGCTGTTCATGTCATCCACAGCATCTCAAAAGGTCTGTTCTTGCTGTTCCTACAGTCTGTTTCAACTGCATCACCTGGTGAATAGTCATCAAAGCTGCCTACGTCTTCGCTTCTACTAAGGTATACTAAGTCACAACAAAAGTCTACGCTGCCACTACTAACGTCTTCTGTGCTTCAAGATCTAAGGTATACTGTGTCTGACTGAGTCTCTTGTGGGAAGTGAAGTTATCATGTTGTACGCAAGACGTTTTCTTGCTGGTTCAACATCCATGTCTTTATTCACCCACGTTTTCCTTTTCTGTGGGTTGGATGTCTGACTGTTTTTGGCACTGCTTTGTGTTGGCTCAGCACCGCTGTGAAGCTTACTGGTGCCTATTTACTTGTGGATTGGCGCTTTGAGTGTGGTCACTGCTGGAATTGATTTTGATTGCCGAGTCTCCCTGCCTGCTGGAGAGGAGAGCGACACTGTGACCATGGTGGAGTTTGACTTTGTTCATTTCAATGGTTTCTACTCTGCTATGTGGCCTGTGAATCATGACAGTTGCGCCTTGTTTTAAATTCAAAATTTGGCTCGCGCAACTTACCTTGACCATGATGCCGCGCAGAGCTTCTCCTGAGCCTTCCATGACGTCTTGGGCTTTCCTGGTCTTCAATGCTGCCTATGGACGTTTGGCAGCAGGAGCGCGCCGTGAGCCACTCGGCATGCGTCTCCTGTGCGTCCCGCCATCTTGGAATTGGCGGTTCAATGCTTTCTGCATCCTTTGTTATTGGAAGTTTAATGTGCCCTCCAGTAACCTGCCAACCATCGTTCAACTAATAAAGTTTTGTTTTAAGGACGGCTCGTCATTTGCAGCGTCGCGATGTCAGGACTTCCTTTTCAATATGAAGTTGCTGCACTACCCCTCAAGTGTGCTCCTTTTCTAGTTCAACGCTCGGGTAGTGAGTTTTTCCTTCATGTCACCGGACATTCGTCACAGGACATTGCATTTATGCTTTGTTTCAGCTTCAACGTTTGGGTTGAAAGTCCTTCCCATCTTCTGTGGGCATGATGTCTGCTGCCTAGCAATTTGATCCGCTGTCAAGTACTTTGATCTGCTGCCAATTACTCTGTTTTTTTTCAAGCCCTGATGTTCTTAGTCTTCAGTGGGCATTGTTTCTGCTGCATAGTTCCTTCCGATGGCATGTTTCTATGAAATGTTGAACGCCTGTCTCATTATCTCGGTGACAGGCACACCTTTGTCAGTTTTCATACGATTAGCTTGCTGTCTTGTTTTACAGTACATTTAAAATTTTGCTTCGACCTGTATTGCACGTTATTTATGCATGCTCATATGGTGGGATGTTATCCTCAAATTGTGTCTTTACAGTTACACATGTTTCTGACCTGATTTCCTTACGCTAGCGCAGAGTATTTAAAGTTTTTGCCTCTACCTCAGGCTTTACTCTATTTACTCAGTTAATGGTGCACAATAATTTTAGTGTTGTGCGGTGCACAATATATTTTACCTTCACACAGTGCACAATGTCTAGGTTTCAGTCCTGGATTACGTTTACATTTTACTCTACATAGGGTGTCTAAGGTTTTGTTTATGGGTCCTTTGCCCATTCGTTACAGTGCACAATGTTTTTACCTCTTCACGAGGTGTTTCACGTGGGTTGTATTCCCGCTACTCTAGTGCACAACGTTGACCTCTCCACGAGGTATGGGTCTTTTGTTACAGTGCACATTGTTTTTACCTCTTCACGGGGTGTTTCACGTGTGTTGTATTCCCGCTACTCTTGTGCACAACATTGACCTCTCTACGAGGTATGTCTCTTTTGTTTCAGTGCACACTTTTACCTCAAGTTTCACATGTTGCGAGGCTTCTGTCCCGCATTCTCAATCACGCGAGGTGTTGCGCGGACTGTTGTCCCGCACATACATGCACATTTCTTGACCTCTCCGCGAGGTGTGTTTTTGGGTTTTTCCCTTTTCATTGTGCATATCAATAGACCTCCAGTTGAGGTATATTTCACGGTCCTACACCTTCACTACTTAGTGCAATGTATAGACCTTTCTTGTGGTTGCCTCTGCACGTTCATATTGTTACCCACATGGGTGTATAGTTTGGTTCTTGTCCATTAACTATAGTGCATTGGTTCACGTTAGACTGGGCGTTTTTCTCTCAACTCTGTTTTCCTTTTCATTCTCAACACTGTAGCCCAGTACTTTTCTATTTTTTTAACTCAAATGTTTATTATATTATGGAGAAGTATGAGTTATATAAGGTATTTCTCTTCTTCTCTGTTATCTTCTTTCCTTCTGATGTGGGTTGCCCTCTCGCATACTTACCTGGCCAGTGGGTGTGCAGAGGGTAGTCATTGATGTTTTCTCTTTCTATTCTTTCTTTTCTTTTCTCATTTATAGAAAGGAGGATGGGAAACAGGTTATGTTTATCTGTTTCTTCAAGTTTTTTGTTTGTTTCCTCAGATTCTTGGTTGTTTTCTTTCTCTCTACCTCTGCCCTGTTTCTCCCTAGTACTCTCCTCTCTATTTTGTCCTTCCAGCTTCTACATCTGATTCTTTATTTCTTTTTTTCTGTTTTCCTTCTGGAAGAAAGGAGGATATGTAGTATCTTGGTTATAGTGCTGTTCATGTCATCCACTGCTCCACCAGTGGAACACTGTGGAGATGATGTAATATGGAATGTTGGTCTCTGGAAACCACAGTTGGAGAAGGGCTGAGCACCATGCTGGCTGCTCCTGGTGGGGCTGATTACTGCTGTATTACTGATGTACTACTGATCTTCAATAAATACTCCTAAAACATCTCAACCAGCTTGGAGTGATCACTACACAATTCTATTTCAAGTTTTTGGTCAAGTGACCTTCAATAATGCCACTTTCTATTTACATGTCTTAATTATAACCAAATAGTAACAAAATCAGACCAGGACACGATTTTCCTCCACAAGTATTGTTGAGCACATGTTAATGGCGTAACACTTTCTCCTTAGTGATAGCTCTTTTCTTCAAACCACCACATTGAGCACTTCTTGAAGGACACTTGGTGGACTTCAGGTCTATTGCTGACATGAGATGAGAGCTGGTTGTCAAAGATACCCACTCGGGAACTAAGACGTCTTTGTTCAGCCCACTGCTTGGACGACTGTCAATGCGAAATCCCTGAAAATCATATGTAGGGCATCTAACTAATATTAATGACTGGTTAGCAGACTAGAATGTGTATTGCAGGGTTCTGCTCGGGTTGGGGACTTATTCATCTCAGAGAGTCAACACTCCTTCGGAACTGCATCAACATAAAACCTTTGATCTGGGATATGGCAGGAAGAAATGTGCAGCAAAAATAACTGGAAAGTGAATACAAAGTCTCAAAAGAAGAGAGAACTTTCCTTACCTGACTGCTAAACATCTCTGCACCACACCTCTGGACAAGGGGGAAGTCCGAATGGGGCTAATGGCTATATTTCACATTAGAAGGCAATTTGGTCCCCACTCATCTTTCAATGGAAGCTGATGCTCTTCAAAGTGATCTCAAGAATGTTGTAGCTGGGTTCCCTCCAACTCACTCTCCTGTCGCGAAAGCCTCAGTGCTGAGCTCCATCTCTTTGGACATTTGCCACAAGAGTTCCAAAATGGAGTCCTGTCTCCATACAGTCAGGCATGTACACTCTTTGCATATTCATACTACCAGACATGTGCAATATACACACACACACTTGGCATCTATACCCCATGAGGATGGAGCAGTGTTCAACAGTGAAAAGCACTACCAGACCAATTTAATCAAAAGAATATAAAATCTCCCACTGAAGGTAATGGCAAAATATTTGCTGTTCACCTATAATCCAGCATGCTGCCAACACTTCTAGCCTTTCCCAACCCAGGAAGATGACAGTAGTCTGTACTTTGGGTGCCGTTCCGATCTCAGAAAACAATAGCAACGTGATGGAAAGAATGCTTTGATTAATCACAGCCCCTGCTTCTGAATAATACAATCATGCTCTGGATTTCAAGCCACTTTACACAGAATGTTCTCAGCAAATGTGTGATTGTTGTGCTCGCTGTGTTGAAAATTCAAAACCTACGGAGATTTATTGCATAAAAGGAGCTCATGGCAGGAATGCAGGGGTGCACAGTCACTAGGCATGCAGGGGACAAACCAGTCAACAACAAACGTACTATTTCTCTTTGATTGCAAAGCTGCAATATTTGATGTTATTCTGCTAAATATATATCAGCTTCTTTTCCCAACTTCAAATATCTGGACTGAATTAATGTCTAAAATTACTTTAAAATGTCATCACTCTAGATAGCATTGTCTTGTAGCATTTGTGTAGGACTTTATTCCCCGTGGAGATCCTGAAATGCTCCTAGGTGGGCAGGTTGTTGTGCATGATTGGTAGAATGTGGCTTTATACTGAGGCATATTTTGAAATTATTGCATGTTGATGGAGCAAAAGGACAATCAACAATTCAATAGCATATCAATAACAGTGAAGCACATTAAACCCCACAAGAATGACAGAGTATTAGATTTACATATCATGAAGGTTTATTAGCAGATTAGCAAAGTTACAAGCTCAAATCAGTCAAATTAGACTTAAATTAATGATCATCTAGATGCGGCATACATCAATATAATACAAGCAAGTCCGAATAGCAAACACAAAGCCAAGTTTTTGAAAGATATTTGAAAAATCAAGATGGCTCTCCTGAAGGGAAATTCCCTAATGCTTAGATAGTTTCAGAAGTGGAGTCGGGGGAAGTTTAAGTAGCAGGCGTCAGCAAATGAAGCGTCTAAGGCAAAACCAAAGGAAGGCTTCAATCAGACAACGGAGAAATGTGCTTGCTTGAAAGATTATTTTTATGATCAGAAATAAAATAAGCATAGGGTCTCAAGAAAGGCAGAGGTACATCTGCCTTCAAAGGTAGACAGGAGCAAATCTGACTTTCTCACATAGTGATGCACATTTAAAACGTAAAATTCAATAATCTGGAAACATCTTATGATTCCCACAAAGCAGGAACCAATCAAAACTAAGCATTGACAAACTCCTGGTGTTGGCCCTTTTCATTTTTTTTTATTATTGATCTCAGAGAGGTGTTACACATATAATTACACCAAATGATTATTCACTATACGATGTCAATTACTTTCATTCACATCATAATTCATTTCCTAAAAATAGAAAATCAGGTAATAGCAGTACTTGAATAAATACAAAATTCATTGTGAATCCATTCCTGGTACATTTACACTACCCCAAGCAGCCAGTTTGATTTTGGGAGCCAAAGTTTCTTCCCCAATTTTTTAGCCTGATGACCCTTACATTGGTAGAGTGCTTGTTCCAATTTATAAATTGCAATTAAGCGGGCCAGCCACTCTTGGAACCCAGGGGGCTCCGAGTCTTTCTATCTAGTTGCAATTATTAGCCTAATTACCGTAACTGAAATAAATACGATACCGATCTGGCCTCGGTCCAGCCCAATACTATAGTCGTGGCCCATCATCATAAGCGAGGGAGTTAAATCAACACTTCTTCCTGGTATCTTCTCCCAAAAATTTTCCAATTACCTTTTTAACAAATCTAATTTGGAGCAGCCGTAGAACATATGTATCGCCTCTGCTGATCCGATCCTGCACCTGGGGCACGTATCATCCTCCCTTTTTCCCCAAGTGAATAATTTGGCAGGGGTATAATATAAATTAAAAATCGTCTTGAAATGTTGGGCTTTAGGTTAGCTGCTAGAAGCGTTCTTTTGGCCAGCTCAAGTGACATATCTAAATCTATATCTTCATTCTCTAATCTACTGGCCCATTTCCTCTCTGTTCTCTCCATATCATCGGGGGCTTCCTCCATCATAATGCCATATAAGTGTTTTATTCTACAAACAGATCCCCCCAGGGTCTCAAGTAATGGGATCTTTGCCATTGAGATCACCTGTCTCCGTTTGCCAAAGAATCCCTTAATTTGGAGATATTTAAAATAGTGCCTGTCAGGGATTCCATACTCTCTCTGCAAATCGGGAAAAAGATGTAGTTGACCAATTGCCTGGATATCTCCCACTATCCTCAAGCCAAGCTGCTCCCATTGTTTCCCAATTGCATCATAGAAAGCCGAGGGAAAGAAGGATGATCGCCAAATAGGTGTATACCTTGTAAATTTTTCAATGCTCAAGTATTTTTTCATTTTTTCCCCAAGTTCGCCAGGCGTTCCTAACAATTTTGAATTGTACCTTCTTAAAACAACTAGGTTCAAGCTGGCGAAGTAACAGCGCTCTAGCCCCTTCCCCAAGTACCAACTCATAGATTGTTGGGAGCTCCTCAGCCCCTGTGGTTCTCTCTCTACCATCCTTTTCAAAGAGAAGTATATTCATAAATTGCAGTAGCGCTGCCCAGTGGTAAAAAGTGAGATTGGGGGTGGCCCACCCACGCCGTGTTTGCGGTAAAGTGGGAAGTTTCAGAGATCTCCTAATCTTACCATATTGCCAAATAAAGTTGCTAAATATAGCATCTAGTTTTTTAATTAATGACCCTTCAATTTCCACTGGAAGTGCCCTAAATAAATATAATATCTTGGGGAGCATTACCATCTTAAAGACGTTGATCCTCCCTATGATGGTCAGATGTAATGAATTCATCCGTCTGAGATCCGATTATATTTTATTGATCATTGGGTCAAAATTAATTTGTGTGATCCGATCTACATCCGGAGTAATCCTGACCCCAAGGTAAGTGGCCGTGGGTACTCGCCTATTATCCTGAAAAATGATATTATCAGTGCATATTATTTGAGTCTTCGCTTTGTTCAGTAGGTACCCTGACTCCTGTCCATATGTGATAGCCATGGCTTCTATTTCCTTTATTGCCATATCTGATTTGATGTTAATACCGCAATGTCGTCAGCGTAGGCTAACACTTTGGTTTTGAACCCCTGGGTTACAGCCGGAATAATGGCTTGATTATCTATAATCTGTTGATTGAAAGGGTAAATGTATAAAGCAAATAAGATTGGGGAGCAGGGACATCCCTGCCTTGTTCCCCTTCCTACTCTTATGGTATCGGATTCTTTGCCCATCAGCTGAAGTTTCGCATATGGTGCCCTATACATTGCTTGAATTGCTGTAATGGCCCTTGTGCCGAATCCCTTAGCAGCCAGAACTCCCCATAAGTATTCCCATGCCACCCGATCAAATGCCTTTTCCGCGTCCAGGAGGGTCATAGCTAGATTTCCGTTACTTTCCTTAGCAATATCAAACAGAGCCACAGCTCGCCTTATATGATCTGTTGTATCTCTGCCGGGTATAAAGCCATGTTGCCAAGGGAAAACAAGACTGGTTATGACCCCCCTAAGGCGGATTGCTCAGATTTTTTAATACATTTTTGCATCCGCATTTATTAAAGAGATGGGTCTATATGAGGTAGGTGTGTCGGGTGGCTTATCTTTTTTTGGGAAGATAATAATATTAGTGCCCCTCCAAGAGTCCAGCGGACACCCAGAGTATTGCACCCCCAAAAATAGATCAAGCAATACGGGAGCCAGTTTTGCTTGAAAAATTTTGTAAAATTCCAACGGGATCTTATCCGGGCACACTGCTTTTCCCGAGGCCCGCTGCTGTATTGCCAGGCGCGGTGCGTCCATTGGGGCGCTGGGGCGTTGCCCCACCTGGCCACATGGCCCCAAGTCGCACCGCACGCAAGCAAAATAAAATAGCAAACAGTTGTTTAAAGTACTCGTGTCGCGAGTCGCTCCGCTCAGGCAGGCATTCAATCAATCGGCGCTGAAGGGGGGTGGGGGCGGGGCTGGCTGCGGCAGCAAGGAGGGTGACTGACAGCAGCGCTTACTAAAGCGCAGCTGCAATAGTGCGCATGCTCGATTTTGGGCTGGTCATTTTTATGACCAGCCCGAACATGCGCACTACAGCCACCTCCTTAGGGCCAGGAGAGCGAGGGGGGAGTCGGGACTCGAGAGGCCGAGGGTTGCTTCATGCAGCAACCCCCGGTCTCTAATGGGTGGAGCTTCTCCGTGCCATAGCCAATCCTGGCGCTGCTAATGCAGCGCCAGGATTGGCTGCCTGACACACCGAGCAGCCTGAGGAGCCAGGGCTGTTGTTCAGAAGGCGCGGGACCGGCCCAGGACAGAGCAGAGCAGAAGGCGCCAAGCAGCCCCCAACGCGGGACCCCGGCCCAGGCCAGTAACAGAGGCGGCGCGGACCAGGTAAGTTGTGTTTTTTATTTTATTTTAAACTCCCCCGCGCGACCCCCACCCGACTCCCTCCCCCTTGTATTGCGAGCCGCGACACCTTGGTTCTATGGGTAACCTCGCCTGTTATTTCCTTGGCAACAGGAAGCCCAGTAGATGTAAACGTGCTTTAGAAGTAGCTTACTCGGTTATTGCTGAATAGGTACCATGTGCAAAAGCAGACCAATGTGACGAGCAGCTCGGGATTAGCAGAAGAATTTGGCCAGAAGCCCGTGAGTGGATATTGCCACATTGAACAAGAAAGGCGTGTTGTTTTTGTCAAAAATACATGGAGATAACTCATGTGATCAATACTGGATTCCGATGTGCTTGGGAGCGTGACCATGCGCAGCACGTGAGCGTTGACAGTGGAAAAAACACTTGAGAAATCTTGGCACCGCTGAATGCACGGAGCAGACAGAAATTAAAACATAATTTAATTTGTCTCGCAGGTAGGTGACACCCAGTGCCTTATCGCCACAGTACATAGATGCTCTTATCAAACTCATTACCGGAAGGACCACTCCGCACGCAGCTCGAAAGCTAACTTACGGCAAGCTGAGGTCGGACGTGGCGCAGACTGCTGTTTTCTGCCCTCTGCATTTTCACCGAGCAGGACTTTATTTGGGCTTGGTGCAGAAACGTGAAAGGCAACTTTCATCCACGTGTTATTCACAGAGTTCAGCCTCTTCTCCGTCGGGCGGGAGGGGGGTCCCCTCGGGTGGGGGTGAGGGGAGATGGTAGGGAGGGTCACCTCTTTCTGCTGGGCCGGGAATGCACGAGTGAGTCAGAGCGTTTTTGGTGTCTGAGCTGTATCAACCGGAGCCTGCAGGCAGCGCTGCACTTCTAGCGCCTAGAGAAGACCCTCTGCCAGCCACCGGCCCTCTCTCTGGCCCTGCAGGACTCGGGGTCCCGTCTGGATGGAGCGCCACCTCGACCACTACACGCACTGGTTTACATTTTTTTCTCAATTTTTTGGGAAACGCAACGTTTTGGGGAAATAAGATATAAGGAAACTCGAAGTGGTTTACGTTCAAGGGTGCACCAGCAGAAGCCGGATAAACAGGCAACAGGGAGAGTGGAAGGATGGTGAGTAGTGCCTCGCCGGGCGTGCTGTGTCCGACTGGCAGTCAGTCCAAGGACGACTGACTGCTTGTTTATTTACTCATCTATCCAGTCACTCATTCACCTACCTATTATGTGCTCATCTATATGTTCATTCAGCTGAGAAAGGCTCTTTTTATGTAGTTTGTGTGTTCACCCTTCCATTCATTCATTCATTGGCGGATTTATGTATTTTTACCGAATGTTGGCTCGTGTCTGTCGATCATATTTATACATCAGTTAACTCATTGATGCAGCCACTCTTTCATTCATGTACTTGGGTGTCTGTCTATTCATATTTTGCATACGTTTGTATATATTTATTTAGTTATCACAGTTGTTGGCTAGATCCGACAATCACAGTGACCGGTTCTTTACATGTGCTGTTAAGGCGCCTTGATGCCATGATAAAATGCTCAGGTTCCAGCATGGCATAATGTTGCAAAAAATGACATGCACCATCCCCTCCCCGCGACCCCCACAGGCACCTCCATGTAAAAGTTGCAGTCAGTGCTTCAAAGCTTTTCCAGCTTTTAAGAGCCATAAAACTTCTACAGAGCAGTGCGTGAATTATGTGAGGGGGAAAGAAACGCTCTCCACAAACGCATGTCGACTTCCTCAAAGCTTCCCACATAGGGCGGTTCATTATCATTTTCATCATTAATCACATGGTGTTTAATCCCTGCGCTGAGGTAAAGACTCCGTGCACAACCGTGCCTGTAGGAAATTCAAAACAAGCCGGGCTGAAATACAGGCTTCATTTCTCCTAAGGGAGCTGTCTTTCCCCTGTTCTCACTGTCAGCATACATCTACTCGGCTTTTGGCTGCTAGAATGCTGATGTAGGACAGCTGCTCTTCTGGAGCGAAGTGAAGCCTGCAGGATCTCTGGTGACTAATTGTGTTATTTTCAGAACTTACTACTAACAAGAATATATCATATTTATATTTGTCTTATGCTACGGGATTGTTGGTGAGTGACTGGGCTAATTGCACGTGAAAGCAACAGCAAGAAAACAGCATGAAAGTCCACAGATGTCAAAGGGCATGGCCTTTAATTAGGGATCGCCGGGGTAGCAGCTACCTCCCACCCCACCTCTCTTCCTTTCGACTCCTGGTCTTATTCTAGCAGCCCTGGCTAAAATCAATATTTCTCTCTTCTGTCGCGAACAGCGTGGTGTTGGGTCTTTTTACTATGTTATATATTTTGTACAATGTGGTTCTAAAGGTCTTTACTGTTTATTAATACTGTAATGAGAATATAGGCACTTGAGTTGTATGCGCGCCTCAGAGGCCTCGACAGCTGCGTGTTGATATGTGTTACACTGATGTCAAAATATTTGCAAGGCAAAAGTAAGAGAAATTAAAGTGCTTATATTTGAGGGAGTGCAGTGCATGTTGGGGCGGTGAAGTGACAGAGATGTGAGGAAGGGCATTCGGGGAAGAGTGAAAAGAGGATGCTGAAGAGGAAAGAGAGGGGGTTGAAGATGTGCAGATGGACAAGATATGCAGAGAAAAAGAGCATACATATCTAACATAAAGCACACATAATTGAAGGACAAAATTCCTTCCACAGGCCTCAATGCTATTTAATTCACAGACTCACTATTTCAGAATTTCAGAATTTAAACATTTTCAATGTTCATTATTTATAAGAAATCATTGTTGCTACTCATTTATCTTAAACAGCTAACACCCAGTGACAAAGCCAATCATACTGACAGGCTTTAGGCGTATGTCAGTTGCTGTGCCATTTATCTGGATAAAATTACATCTCAGAGAGAAACCAAAATACCGGTCTGATGGCACACTATGGGAATCACAGAAATGTATTTGGCATGTTCCTTTATAGGGAGCACCCACTTTTTTCATCTCACTTAAAGACCTGTCTGCACATATTTCTATATGACTGGTTACAGCCAACAGCTGTGGGTCCTTCCCAAAGTCTGTTTAGAGCATATTTTTCCAAAGTTAATGCTGCATGCAGTGCAAGACACTTGGCAAGCATACATTTTAAAGGGCTAAAGTTGTTGTCATGCAGAACAATTTACATATTACAGTAACTGTTGAACAAATTAATGCAAGAAGATAGGGGGCAGTTTTTAATGTGTTTAATATTTCAAGACTATACGTTTATTTGCTTTAAAATGCACCATTTGCCAATCTTTTTTAAATTTCTTTCTCAGGAGAGGGACTCTCCCTAGACCCCAGGTTTGTCCATTGAACTTGTTCACATCGCTAACTAGTGTTTTCTATTGGAAAGGGTAGAGCCAAAGCAGTCTTGCTTAGTACCCGAGCCCCCTTCAGAAGTCAGACTTGCTTGGCAACCCAGAAATTCTCTGAAATAATGTATGAGTTTTCTTTTATGAATGCCCAGAAGAACTGAATTTTTAGTCCATTTGTCACAGAAATAGTGCTGAAAATCGCACCAAAAAGATGCCAATTTTTTAAAAATTTCTTCACGGGGGGAGAACCCCCCCGAACCCCTCTTATTGCCGTCGGGCTCGCTCGCTCCGCTCGCTCGCATACGTTGATTCGTTCTGCATACGCCTCACCAGTTTCAAATTGCACCAGCTGCCCCTGTGTATTGCTATTTGCACTTTCTCCAATACCGGTTCGGATTCCAGCTTATCACTCTCGTCCCCACCCGGCCTCCTACCCTCTTGATATTGAGACCTCCCCTGAGAACTTTCCAGAGGGCCCTGCTCCTCCTCGGTGTAGAGATCTTGATAAAATTTGTGAAACACGGTGACTATATCCGCAGGATCTGTATATGTTACCCCCCGCTTGTTATTGAGGATATCTGACTCTTTACCACTTTTTGTCTCGTCTTTAGAGCAAGAAATCTCCTTACTGTTTCCCCAAACTCATACCTCTCAGCCCTGTGAGTCTGATACTGTGCTGCTGCTTTCTGGGAATAATATGCACCTATCTCCGCTTTGGTTACTGTGATATCTAGCTGCGTAGTAGACATGCCCCCCGCAATATCTTAGCAAGATGTTCTCTTTCTAATTCCCGAAGCTTGACTCGCAGCAGCTTGCTCTTCAACTCCTGTTGCTGTCTTTTGTGCGAGACAAAACTAACCATCTCCCCCCTCACCCTGCCTTAAACGCATCCCATACCATATTGCGTGAAGCGCTATATCTATTCATATTAAAGAAATCTATTATCCACTTTTTAAAATGCCCAACAAAGTCCGGGTCTACCAACAGCTTCCGATCAAATGTCCATTGACGCTGCTGTAATTGCATTTGCTGGGCCCTTATTTCTAAAATCAAGGGATTATGATCTGACATTATTTTCGGCATTATTTCTATCCCTGCCCCATCCAAAATCTGATTTGATATAAAAAAATAATCCAACCGGACATATTTCTTATGGGGACATGAGAAATAAGTGTACCCGGGTCCGAAGGGAACTTAGAATCCCATACGTCCATTAATCCATGGCTTCTCATAAGTGATGACAAAGCTCTGTATACTCTGGGCTTCCGTCCTTGATATCTGCTTGTCACAGAGCTCCCCACTCCTAAGTGAATATTAAAATCACCACACATAATCAGGGGGGTGGGCCAGGATGCAAGCTCTAGTTCCAAGTCTTCTAATACCTTTGGCTCATCCTGATTTAAGCCGTAGACCGTACCTATCGTTATTTCTAGCTCCAATTCTACCAGGGCCCATCTTCCACCGGTATCAACCAATCTCCGTCTAGCCGATCCTATTTTATTCTTGGCTAAGATGGCCACCCCTCTAATGTTTGAGCTTTGAGAAGAACATGCCAGTAGAGAGTACCCCTTTGCCGTGATTAGTCCCCTTTTATCCCATGGTATGTGCTTCTCTTGGAGACAGACAACATCCATGGCGATAGATTTTATCATCTCCATGACCCTAGACCTCTTGTTCCTATCCACTAAGCCCCCTATGTTAACAGAGCAAGTCGTAATCTTACCCATATGATCTTGATGAGTAATCCTTCTTGGTTTTAACTCCGAGCCTTTTCACCCAGCCGTGGTGAGGGCAGTTTGTTCCACTTTCTGTCATTATCCTTATTAGTTTACAACCTTGCTTTGATACCTTCTTAGTTTCCTCTATGAGATTTTTACCCCACTTTTTTCCCTGGCTTCTCCCCCGTGCCCCCTCCCATAAGAAGCCCTCATGCTCCCACCCTCTTACCTCCCCTTTCCCCTGCCCACCCTGCCTCTTCCCTTCCCCCCCGTGTCCCCCCTCCCCTCCCCCCCTCTTCAGAAAGAAATCAGACCGCCCATTGGTCTGTTGGGAGATGAAGAGCGAATTGCCAACACCATGAATTACCATGCACATTACGCTTTAATAACCCTAGAGAGGGGAATCAGCCCCTTGTATTATCTTGATAATCCTAAAAAGAAAAAGAAACTCTAGAAGAAAAAGAAAAAAAAAGGAAAGAAGAAAGACAGGAAGTAGCCCCCATGCTGATTGAAGATAAAGATACCGAGGTCCCATCCTAAACCTCTCCTGACTTCCCTTTAGACTGGTTTTATCCTAGGCCATTAGGATGTTCTGGCTTCAGCCCTATCAAAAACACGTTGACTTTTATCTCTGACGTAAAAAACCTTGTTACGCCGTCCCAGACCACTTTTAGGGATGCCGGATTGTTCAGGAAGGCATTGGCACCCTTATCCTGGAAGGGTTTAATTAGCTGACGGAGATGCCACCTTCTCTCGACGGTGGCGTGACAAAAATCAGGTCTAACACAAAATGACACATCCCCAACATTCCTCCTGGCCTCAGGTCTAGCTTTTTCAAATACTGTCTGCCTTAAAAGAAAATTCCCCCAAAATACTAGGACGGCCCATGGCTTGGCCCCCTCCCTGACTGGATGTCTCAAGGTAAAAGGTGTCCTGTGTACGCGTTGGACCTATTGCTGCCAGTTCCAGTCCGAGAGCTCCGGAAATGCTTGCCTGAAGAGATCTTGCATGCAGCTTCTGATGTCTGTTCCCTCCTTCCCTTCTGGGATTCCCAGGACCCTCAGGTTATTACGCTGCTGGCGATTTTCATGGTCCTCCAGCTTCCATTGGATATCTGTGATCTGCTTCTCTTGTTCTTTAGATTGCGTAAGTTTGTCGGCCACCTCAACATTGCTAATTCGGGTTTTAAGCTCTGTCAGGCGCTCCCCTATAGTATTGCAGATTTTAGTCCATTTTCTTACTGCGCCCTGTACCTTTCTTGCCGCATTCTGGGCTTTGCGGGCATCCGCCCGGGTCTCTTCCCGATGTCGCATAATCGTTTGAAGGACGGTTTCTAATGTCGGGGGATGTGAGCCAAGGATACCCTGCGACTTTGTAGTTTGAGCGGTACTTAAAGAGTCAGTTAGAGAATAGTCCCATTTCAAACTAGCAGCCCTCTGCATGTGATGCCCCATTCTCTTTCCCTCCTACCGACGTGCTGTCGTAAAGAGAGAATCCTAACTTGAGGCTATGGAGGATCCTGAGCCATCCGCCGACCACTCTGGAACGTCAGAGAGGGAAAAAAATAGTCACTAGGGTCTATCTCAGCCTCAAGGTTTGTATATAAAGTGCCTTGATCCTGGGCTTGGGACTGACCTATAGCACCCACTTGCTGAGCCGCTTTAGAGACTGGGGGGCCTGTACCAGATGAGTGTCCCCTTAGCATTCCTCCCCTAGCCTGCCGTGGTCCCCCATTCATGTTGTCCTGATCTAGAGGTAATATATTATGTCCTGGACCCTCCTGCTGACACATGCCCAATGTTTTAGTAATAGTTTTATTCAATACTTCCCCCTCTTTTAAAGTACTTACACTCTCAGCCCCTGAGTGTTGCTCTTCCACCATGTCGGTGTGCTGCATAGCATCTTCAGTAGTCTCTAATCGGCTCTGTTGCACCGGTCCTTCAGCAGGACCTGGTGTCTCTGATTCTGTCTCTGCAGCAGCCTAGAGCAAGTAGCAGCTCCAACACTGTAGCACCGGGGAGGTGTCGTCCTGAGCAAACCTTGCCTCGTCCCTTCTCAGCTGCTGTCTCATTCTCCGGCGCTGGCCTCACTGGGAGAGGCGTCCGTCTAGAACCTTGTCTCCCCGTGCCGCCTGCCGGGTCTACAATCGCCATCGGGGGTGCAGCCAGCTTCCCTTTGTGGCACTGACGGTCGTGGGGCCCATCAGTGCGGTCGCCTTCACACGGCAGTGCTGACAGCCCGTGTAGGCGAAAACCAGCCTCGATAGCTGATCAAGAATGGCACAGCACTCCAGCAGCAGCGCGGCCCCCGGGCAGCCTCCAAGCCTTGACGAGGAGTCGGCAACAGCGCGGGAGATTCCGGTATCAAGGGGCATTGAACTCCCGTCAGCAGGTAAAAACTTCTAATCCTTTTCCCCCCTGTTAATTGATGTCCATTTCACGGTGATGGATGGCAAGTCCACTACAATGGCCTAAGGCGGCTGCCATCTTGCTTCCCACTTCGCTTCAATGAACTTGCATGCTTCTGGCTTTGATTGTGGTTGCTTGGGGCGGTGTTGGCCCTTTTCCCATGAGTCAAACAATGGAAGATTTTAGCACCGTGGCCTTCATAGATATCATACAAGATATGATACATCTCTGCCGGTCGGGCTTACACACAGGTGTTAAGATTTACTGTTCAGCTCGTTAAAAGATACATTCATTAAGTAGGAGTTCGTTTTTTTTGTTGCAAAAGCCTGTTATGATTGTCTTAATAAATTGGGCTTTGTACCAAAACCTCGGGTGTTTGCATTGATTCACCCCAGTAATTCCTATGTAACACTCTCTTGATGAATGGCACAAAGTAGATTTTGCACTGTGAAAAGTTCACCTTTCCAGTCCAAATCACCTTTTGCACTGGATAGTAAATAACATATTTCACATTGCTCTAGTCCCAGTGAAAAGCCTTCGTAAATATGGGTCTGAGCCCTTTTGCTAGCCGGTTCCAAAACTTTGTTGCCTGCACTAAGCAGGATATTCTACCCAGGCAAGAGCTTTGAATAAAACCAGCCAGCCAGTGTAGAGCATGAAGGGTCAGAGACATATTGTCAAGCATGCATACATGTAAACGTTGTTTAAAGTCTGGAGAATGCAGAGAGCAGGTCCATGGTACAGTCTTTTGGTGTTGTTTAAATGTGACATACCAAAGGCAGTAGTATCCTGCAACCTGTGAGGGACCACTAAATGTGGGAAGGTACAACATGAAGTTGCATGATGTAGAATTAACCCTGTGACAACTATTTTACCTTTTATACAAGGGTTAGGTTGAAGTTCAGGATTACTTCTAGGATCCTAACTTTGGCCGAGGCCGTTGTTATTTGCCAAGGTCCCAGAGACAACATTTTGGATGCATGTTTCTTGTAGGCTCTGGAATGGTGTTACTTAAAAACTATATACTATCAGTATCAAGAAGCTAAGTAGATTGAGCTGATTCACAGAAATTTGGAGAAAGGTACGTAAAATGCAAGCATCTGCATATGCATAGCTTGCAAATGTTGCCAATTCACGCACATTTGTTTGTGACTTCTTCATAGGGTAAGCATTGACTATAATAAGGATGTATGATGCTAGCAATGGTAGTGGCATTGCATGTATTATACACTCATTAGGGCTGTGAGGAACTTTTATTATGATTGTGGAGAAAGGAAATATTGAACAATTCCAGGCCTCTGGGTAGTAATCAGATTTTCCTGATTTTCTCAGATTGAGTGATGCCTTGTTAGCCTTACCTTGCCATGTCCATGTCCTGTTTTAGGGGCTGTTACTTTGATAGCAGAAAATGGTGATATGGAAGGCTGCACCCTCTCATGAATGAGCACAAGTAAGTTGCAGGGACCCCATTAAGGATACTGTGGGGATCGTGAAAACTGCAGTTTCGCTGACAAATTTTATGGGAAAATTGGATAGGCGCAGAATCCCTTTGGGTGAATTTATTCATTTTATTCTGTTATTCATATGCTATTTATGGCATCACAGCTTTTTCTGGTGCATATCTCCCTCAAGCCTGAAAAAAGGTTTGTGAGTTGCCATTATTAGATCTAGAATTCACTTGAAAGCCCAACATAAACGCATACACATACATGCATATGCCCCAGCGCCTCCAAATGGCCATCTATGCAGTACACAGATAATACTATGGTACTCTTTATGGTTTGCTAAAGGTGGCACCAGGGGCATCGAGTTCAGGGGCGCTCCAGGAAACCAGCCGCCTTAAATATTTTCATGTATTCACTGAACACTAGAAGACTGCCCTGCCCTCCTCTGCACACAATCGAAGGCTGCTGGAGAGATGAGTCCAGCTGAACTAAACCCCTAGCCTAGCAGACAATCACTCCTTCTACAGGTCTGCAAGGAATTAAAACCCATTCCATTGGGAGTTTTCTTTTTGTCTTTGAATGTTTGTAAATCACACTGGCATGATTTACTTTGCTGGAGTGTGAAGGAGGTGAAAGTAAAGAGGTGTTCAAGTCATGGCATCTTTTCATACTGCCAGATATCAGGAGGCTGTAATTGTGACCAGGGGAAGGCTCAGTAGACAAAGGTGGCATGCAGGCGGAGTCAAGGTTGTCGTTTGTGCTATAAATGTGGATATTCTTCTGCTATTCTTTCACTGCTATTCGGTAACAACTTTAGATATTGCATATACAAGTTTTATATGCTGTTTTTACAGGCAGCAACACAAGACTCCAAGTTGGCTTATGTTAAATAGGACCCCTTTAGTCAGTCCTGGTTCTTGAGCAAACAGCACTGTGCATGTTGATTTTTTAGATATTTTCTACGAATCACTGACAAAATATCGACTACCACAATATTGAGGTACAAAAATATCGTGACAAAAATATCGAAGTCAAGAATATCGACATCCTATCTACATCTTGGTAAGTACAAAAATATCGAAAAATATATATATATTGTTGTCGAAAATATCGTTGTTAAAAATATCGGTTTTTTTTATGTTAAAAAAATAATGTAAAATAAAGTAAATAATACATATAATTAAAAGAAACATAGTTAAAAATATTTTTAAATGTTTAAAAATGAAAACTAATACATATAATGTAAAAATAAATTAAACATATACATATAAAATATAATATATATACTTACTTAATAATATTCATAAATAATTATTTTAATAACTTATAAATTGTTAAAAAACATTTTATAAATTATAAATACATATATACACATACAACAATAATATAAATAAAAATATAAAAAATATATATAACAAATTAAAAAATTACAATATTTTTAATCTTTTTTAAATAAATTATACACTACATTAACTAAAACAGTAGAGAAAATATTGGATAGCGGAGGGAATAAAATTACTATTCCAACTCCAGAAAGTGCAACAGTAGGGAAAGTGTTGGATAGCGCAGGGGTAAAAATTACTATTCCCACTCCAGAGAGTGCAACAGTAGGGAAAATGTTGGATAGCGTAGGGGTAAAAATTACTATTCCCACTCCAGAGAGTGTAACAGTAGGGAAATTGTTGGTTAGAGAAGGGGTAAAAATTACTATTCCCACTCCAGTGAGTGCAACAGTAGGGAAAGTGTTGGATAGTGAAAGGGTTAAAATTACTATTCCCACTCCAGAGAGTGCAACAGTAGGGAAAGTGTATGATAGCGTAGGGGTTAAAATTACTATTCCAACTCCAGAGAGTGCAACAGTAGGGAAAGTGTTGGATAGCGAAGGGGTAAAAATTACTATTCCCACTCCAGTGAATGCAACAGTAGGGAAAGTGTTGGATAGCGTAGGGGTAAAAATGACTATTCCCACTCCAGTGAGTGCATCAGTAGGGAAAGTGTTGGATAGCGAAGAGGTAAAAATTACTATTCCCACTCCAATCAGTGCAACAGTAGGGAAAGTGTTGGATAGCGTAGGGGTAAAAATTACTATTCCCACTCCAGAGAGTGTAACAGTAGGGAAATTGTTGGTTAGAGAAGGGGTAAAAATTACTATTCCCACTCCAGTGAGTGCAACAGTAGGGAAAGTGTTGGATAGCGAAAGGGTTAAAATTACTATTCCCACACCAGAGAGTGCAACAGTAGGGAAAGTGTTGGATAGCGAAAGGGTTAAAATTACTATTCCCACTCCAGAGAGTGCAACAGTAGGGAAAGTGTTGGATAGCGTAGGGGTTAAAATTACTATTCCCACTCCAGAGAGTGCAACAGTAGGGAAAGTGTTGGATAGCGTAGGGGTAAAAATGACTATTCCCACTCCAGTGAGTGCATCAGTAGGGAAAGTGTTGGATAGCGAAGAGGTAAAAATTACTATTCCCACTCCAATCAGTGCAACAGTAGGGAAAGTGTTGGATAGCGTAGGGGTAAAAATTACTATTCCCACTTCAGTGAGTGCAACAGTAGGGAAAGTGTTGGATAGCGTAGGGGTAAAAATCACTATTCCCACTCCAGAGAGTGCAACAGTAGGGAAAGTGTTGGATAGCGAAAGGGTTAAAATTACTATTCCCACTCCAGAGAGTGCAACAGTAGGGAAAGTGTTGGATAGCGTAGGGGTTAAAATTACTATTCCCACTCCAGAGAGTGCAACAGTAGGGAAAGGGTTGGATAGCGTAGGGGTAAAAATGACTATTCCCACTCCAGTGAGTGCATCAGTAGGGAAAGTGTTGGATAGCGAAGAGGTAAAAATTACTATTCCCACTCCAGAGAGTGCAACAGTAGGGAAAGTGTTGGATAGCGTAGGGGTAAAAATTACTATTCCCACTTCAGTGAGTGCAACAGTAGGGAAAGTGTTGGATAGCGTAGGGGTAAAAATAACTATTCCCACTCCAGAGAGTGCAACAGTAGGGAAAGTGTTGGATAGTGTAGGGGTTACAATTACTATTCCAACTCCAGAGAGTACAACAGTAGGGAAAGTGTTGGATAGCGAAGTGGTAAAAATTACTATTCCCACTCCAGAGAGTGCAAAAGTAGGGAAAGTGTTGGATAGCGTAGGGGTAATAATTACTATTCCCACTCCAGAAAGTACAACAGTAGGGAAAGTGTTGGATAGCGTAGGGGTAAAAATTACTATTCCAACTCCAGAGAGTGCAACAGTAGGGAAAGTGTTGGATACCGTAGGGGTAAAAATTACTATTCCCACTCCAGAGAGTATAACTGTAGGGAAAGTGTTGGATAGCAGAGGGTTAAAATGAACATGCTTATCAATAAAAAATTTTTTTAATTAAATAACAAATTAATAATTAATTAACAATAAATTAATTATGAATACCAATAAATTTAAATTAATAATTACTTTAATAACATTCAATTACTTCCCACCCTATTCCCCTATAAACCCACAACCCGCTCCTAAAATAAATTAACACAATTAATATAATAAACAATTAATCAAGCAATAAAAATTAATTACCAATTATTAAATACTTAACAATAAATTAATTATCAATACCAATAAATAAAAATTAATAATTACTTAATTATAATAAATTACTTCACATCCTATTCCCCTATAAACACACAACCCGCTCCTAAACTAAATTAACACAATTAATATATTTATCAATTAATCAATTAATTAAAATGTATTACCAATTAATAATTAATAAACAATAAATTAATTATCAATACCAAAAAATAAAAATGTATAATTAATTTATTATAATTAATTTACTTCCCACCCTATTCCCCTATAAACCCACAACCCGCTCCAATTTTTTTTTTAACATAATTAATATAATTATCAATTCATCAATTAATAAAAATGAATTACCAATTAATAACTAATTAACAATAAATTAATTATCAACACCAATAAATAAAAATTAATAATTACTTAATTATAATAAATTACTTCCCACCCTATTCCCCTATAATACCACAACCCGCTCCTAAACTAAATTAATACAATTAATATAATTATCAATTAATCAACTAATAAAAATTAATTACCAATTAACAATTAATTAACAATAAATTAATTATCAATACCAAAAAATAAAAATGTATAATTACTTTATTATAATTAAATTACTTCTCACCCTATTCCCCTATAAACCCACAACCTGCTACGGAACTAAAACGCAAAATATAATTAAAAATAATTAATAATTTCTAAAAATTATTGTTTAATTTACTATAATTAAATTACTTCCCACCCTATTCCCCTATAATCCCACAACCCGCTACGGTACTAAAACGCAAAATTTACTTTAAAAAAAATTACTAACTTCTAAAAATGTAATACATATATTTAAAAAAAATACAAAACATAACAAAAAATGTGGAGCACATACATATAAAATACATACTAAAATACATGACACTAATATAAACATCGATATTATTAACAACGATATTTTTGCAAATGATATTACTAACTTCGATATTAACAAAAACGATATTTCTTACCTTCAGGTCGATATTCTGGTCACCGATATTCTTGATGTCGATATTCTGTCCCTCCGATATTTTCAACTCGATATTTCTGTAGGTCGAAAAAAAACCTCAATATTATGTCTGTGCACCATTTTCTTCACTGTTAAAAGCACAGCTACATGTCTCAAATGCAGTACACTTTCAGAAAAAAGTCAGGGCAGGCCTACGTGATATAGACCTACTTGGCAGCAATGGGTGTGCATAACTTCCCCAAAAGAGCATATCAATAGATTATAATGTAGTTATCTAATCCACAGTTGTATTTGTTCCCGTTTTAAGTGATGCATATTAACATGTATTCTACAGATGTGAATGTCCATTGGCCCCACTGAGAAAATTTGAAGTAAGCTTCCCTGGGTAGGACTGTAATGAGGCTGCAACACTGTATCCCTACAGAAAAGAGAGAATCATAGTTCTTATATACAGGAGCGTATTTATTTGGAAACTAGTTCATGACGTTTTAGGAAATATTGCAAAGGTAGAGCGAAATGAGTTGCTTATGCAATCATGAAAAGGCCTCATTTTTAAATACTAATGCATAACAGCTATCCTCCTTGTGTTTTTTCTCTACCAGCTGAAGTAAACATCATAAATGAAAACGCTGAAATCATACACCTCACTCCAGTCACAACTGAATATTTTGACCAAAAAGTAGATAAAAAGGAAGAATTCTGTGACCGATCCTGTGATGAACTAGGAACCATGTTTACAGAGATGAGTGGGTTGCGCATTATTGTGAAAAATCTAGTTGATAACCTACAGAAAGTGGTAAGTATATCAAAGCATTGCAAGGCCAATACGTCTGGGTAGTTTTTAAGTGAAAGCTTTTTTTTCTTTGGAAAATTTGTGCCTGTGGTTGCCTTGCGGAGTGAGTGTGTTTTTGAGAATGAACCAATGAACTGATGAATGAGTGAGTGCATGGATAGATAAATGAATGAGTTACATATTTATGTGAAAAAATGATGGTGAGTGCTGCATTCTTGTCAGTTAGCAATGATGTGTGACTGCAACCTTCCAGGATACCCAATATGAATAAGTAATACATTTTTTTACAAAGAAACAGGTAAATAATAAGAGAATACAGAGTAAGTGACCCCTGGGGGCATCCAGGGATAATTGCAGGATGTTAGCTTCTACAATGAAGTCAGGGGCATACCTTAGTCAGTGAGATTTTGGAGGTTTGAATCTCAAATTCACCAACTAAAAAAGCAGTGGGCAGCAGGTTGAAGGGGTGAGATGGTCAACATGCGGGATAGACTGTTTCCATGAGGAACAGGGTCAGTACTGATTTGCATTAGGTGGACCTCCATCTAGAGTGGCACAGCGGGCAAAAAATGATGTGGTGGAATGCTACACTTAGCGATTGTAATTGTTAAGACTATTTGCAAGCATTCATCCAATCACCTATTGGGTGTTTGATTGTCAGTAGTATACCTGGAAAATTGAGGCTGGGGCAACTTTCCAAGCCTACTATTGGCAATGTTTGTGAATTCCAAAAAGTAGTACATTTGCATCCATTCTGAGCACTTCTATAGGTCCTGATGTACTACTTTTTTGGTAAACCGGTCACTATATCCATTTAGGAGCTGGCTCCAAAAAATGAACAAGTAAAAAAACCTCTTAGTAAAATGAGAACGACAAGAAAAACCAACATAGACATAAATGACCCTACTCAGGGCTCCCAGCTACCAAACCAAGCATGCATTTAAGGGTTGTCAAACCCCAAACACCACCTATGACGCTACACCCCTGCCCATCCCACCTGGGACTGGTAATTATCCCTACAAACTCATGACTACAGTCAAGTACAAAGCAATGACTTGGAGTCTCTTCCGTAGGATCACTGATCCTATTGGCACTACCAACTAACGGCTGTATGTGCTGGCCCTCATTGCGAGTGGTGACTGGTGGGCTGTACTTTGGGGTCTCCTGGTGGGGCTTCCGACCTTTGAGGTGAGGCTTTCCTCCTCCATCTCGATGTCTCGGCCTTTGTCTTTCGTACAATCCGAACCTTAGAAACTTCACTGCTTTGCAATTTTGCTGTATTTATTGCCTGAGAGACAGTGATGGGGTGTCTTTGTCCACCAAGAGAGTGTCTACTATTATGTGCACCACTGTGGAATCGACCCATGCAAACCCTGCCCTGAGCCTTGTTTCCCACGCCGATAAGCAACAGCCTCCCCCTACTGTCCCTCGCAACAAGCTAGATCTGATCCTAACAGCAGTTCAGGACACTCAAACTGTGATGGATGTGAAAATTGATGCACTGCCCATAGTTAACCATCTCTGGGAGGAAATTCACAAAGCTAATTATAGAGTAGCACTTCACGAAAAAGCCATACAGGAGTTATGCCCCCAGAATCCTGACACGGCTACGTGCATCCTTGAACTCACTGACAGGATCCGGATTTTGGAGGACCGTGCTAAGGACACTGAGGACAGATGTAATAATCCCCGGATTGTTGTCATTCCAGATAATATGGAAGGCCCCATCCCCACATTTTATATTGAACAATGGCTTAAATCTGAGATTGCCCCTGAAGGCATATCGGCCATGTATATGGTGGAGCGAGAGCATCAGGTTACCAGACTGCCTGTCTCGGTGTGCCTCGAAGGCTGATTGTGGTTAAATTATTAAATTACCACAATAGGTGCCTCATCCTGTAGTGGAATAGGGAATGGAATCACATTGTCATCAGGGCATTCATGTCTCAGGCTTCCCGGACTTCACCTTGGCATTCCAACAGCACAGGACCTCCTTCCTGGGGGTTAAGAGCAGACTCCGGGACTTGTCTTTGTATTATGTTCTTTTGTTTCCTGCCTGCCTGAAAATAATCACCAGTGAAGGGACTCTTTTCTTTGCTGATCCCAAGGAGTCCCAAGCTTGGATGGATGAGAATTATGGTACAGCTGGTCCCCCTATTAGCCAGAACAGTGGGGTTGTTGGGTGGTGGCGACAATGGGGGTATCACCGAGGATCTCTGCCCTGGCATAGCTGCCCTGTGGAGAGCCTTCACTCACATGCCCAAGAGAGGGCAGGCTGCCAAGCCACCATAAAAACTGCTGCCGCACTCCGCACTGCATGAGAACATGTACTTGACCCCTCATCTGGGGCAGACTCTGTGGGCTTGTCTTCCACTATCAGATAAATTGTCCCCCCCACCACGGTCACATCGCAGGCAGCATTGATCAGGTCTATGAAGATGGTTTTCTGCTCTGGACCTAGTGGATCACCACCTTGCCTAAATATGCTACATCTACTGGCAGCGAATATCTATCCCCCCATTTCTGAATCTGGTGGGCCTCTGGTCCCTTAAAATGTCTCTGACATCTTCCAGGTCTGGTGTACTCTCCACACTCACAGAACTTAAGGAACATGCAATCAAGACTCCCCTACAGTAGTTTTCCTGGGGGGCCACCCCTGACCTAAAGATTTCTGGATCTCGCTCTCCTCCTCGTGTGCCAAATAATCACCCAGCACTAGAAATCTTTAACATGCCCCTGTCTGTCATTCTGGCATCGGGAGCTCCAACACTGGACACAGACGAGGGCACTTCCTTGCACAGAGAGGAGAAATGTGGGCTCCATCGGGTCCCCATAGTTGACCTATGGGGCTCCTTGGTACTTGCCTATAAGACCTTGATTTCCAATTATGATCTCCCACCTTGAAGGGCCACCCACCCACAAACCTATGTTACGTGATGTATGCAGCCCCCATCCTCTTGACGCCTCCACCTCACCCCCTTTTTGCTCACCCCCAGTGTAGGCCAGACAAATGGACGACTAGTGTTATTGTAACACCCTACCCCATGATATCTGTTTGCTACCTGCATTGGTACAGGTTGCCCTGTCTTTACCACTCTGTGGTAGAGACCTCCGCCTCCCGCTGAGTTGTTAATTTTTACTTATCTATTAATGGCTTTGACTGCAGCACCATCTTTGCTTGTAATAACGCTGGTGTCCTACTGCATGGAGAAATGATTGATACTCATAATGCAGCTTTGTTTCTCTGTAAACAGTAAAACCACTAAATATGGTTTTAAAAACAAAAAAACTAAAATTCTGTGTAGATTTGGTTTATCCACGACACAGACATGTGTTGAAACTCTGTAGAGGACAGTGATGTTGTATCAAAGAGGGGACTTTGGTGCTTCAATATAGACTGGTGTCTGGCATCGGAATGATTGGTATACATGGCCAGAGGTTGCCTACAAAGGGCCTGATTACGATTGCGGTCTGACCGCCATCTGCTGCTGCGGTCCGACTGAAGCATTCCAATGCACGCGGCCGGAGGCAGCAGTCGGAGGGACCATCCGGCACTTTCCGCCGGGCTCAAGGAGCCCGTTGGTGCATCGGAAACAGTTCATAATCCCTAATGAGGGTGGCTCCACCGTCGGGATTATGATGTCTGTTTCCGACAGCCATTCCATGTCAGCCTTTCCGACATGAAAAGGCCGTCAGAAAGTGATATTGGGGGCCCCTAGCAGGCCCCCTTCCCTCCTGGCCCTCTGCATTTGGGCCTGGGGGGCAGCTATGGTGTGTCCCTAAACATCCCTGCACCGTGTGGCAGGCAACGTGAGGTGCTTGCCACACGGTGCAGGGATGTTTGAAAACATCAATTTTTCAATGGAGGCTTGTGTTGTGTGCCTTTTCCGCCCGCCGCACAAGCTTTCATTGGAAAATGGATTTTCCTGACCACCCGATGGGCGATCGCATCCAAATTGGGATGTCGGAACCTCCAACCTAAGGTCGGGTGGTTCCTTTCCCGCAACGGTGTCGGGCAGATGCTAGTCCGCCCGACATCGTAATAAGGCTCAAAGTGTGAAAAGATTTCGGGGCAATGGTTGGTTTATTGTGGACTGAACTGAAGGTGAAACCCAGAAGACTGCATAAAAAAAGGAGGAAGGAAATACTCCTACACCTCCTCGCAGACTCGAAAGCTATCATGGTCAAGTGTCCAGTGATGAGTCCGTTGTATTGTAACATCATTCGGCAAATACTGTATCCTTCACCTGCATAAATGTACCCTGAAGCATGCCATTGCTTTTATTATGTTGTCGATGTGCTATTCGGTGCATTTATTAAAAAGTGATTCCACAGTTTGGCATAGCACAACTCGATAATCATTTCAGCTCACCCTTTGCCATTATCTGTAACTTAACTGAAAATAGAAAGTTACTTGCCATTTTGTGACCTACCAGTTGCACTTTGATCTTAAAATGTATGAAATATATATATATGTGCACCCATAATATCACCGTTACAATGAACATTCATTATTTGAGTGTACTTTTTTAACTATCATATGGAAGTGCAGAATGCATGTGTTTATTTTCTCTCCACATAGGAGTGACATAAAACATATCACGCAATTACCAAGGAATATTATGCATTTTTTTCCATTTGTAACCTGCAATATTTAGCATGTTTTCTTAATAACATTTATTGTAAGTGGTGCCGATTGACATGTGTTTTCCACTGCTTATTGTATTTCTTACGTAATCCTGCACTTATTTCTTCGTAACCTTTTAGTCTGATGAGAATCAAGTGCTGTGGGAATTGATTGGGCCAAACAAAACCTTAAGGAATCAGACCATGTGCTTGCAAGATGGGCGTTTGTTTGGCGACAATGAAATCTGGGTTGTGGACAGCTGCACCAAATGTTCTTGCCAGGTGAGGCAAATATAAAATCTGTCCCACTCTTGATTACTGTAAGCCACTGAAAGAAGATTTTTGCATTTCAGGTTCTCATTGTTAGAAGGAGCCTCTGACATTAGGCAAAGGAGGGTATGGCTCTCCTCCTATTGCAAAAAGATATAATGCCATATATGAATGTTGTCAACCTGAACGATAAGGACGTTGGTAAACGTTGGCAATGATATTGGGCATTTTTAATATGAATCGAAACAGGTGAGAGCGGGAAACCGGCAGCAGTAGATGCCAGGTGTTACTGTTTGCATTTCAAAGATCTCCAACTCCAAATACACATCAATAAATTGTGGACGAAATGACTGTCTAAACGTAGGCTTACTTACTTCAGTATTCAAGTTCATGTTTGGTAATTCTAGAAAGAGCCTGTCACCTCTGTGGCCTTTAGGCTCTTAAATAATACATGCCTTGATCTTGCCAGGTAGGTCGCTCCCCCACCACACAGCTCCGCCTGTGCTGTCCGCCTGCTGCTGCTGCTGGTAAGCTCGCCCCTCTGCTTGTGGCCTCGGTGCCCGTTTTCCTTCTGTTTCCCTCGCTGCCCCCACCTCCCTTGTGTCCATATTGCCTTCTGTTTCCCTCGCTGCCCCCACTGTACTGTGCCCGTTTTTTTTCCTCTGTTCCCTCGCTGCCCCCACCTCCCTTGTGTCCATTTTGCCGTCTGTGCCCCTCGCTGCCCCCACTGTACTGTGCCCGTTTTTTTCCTCTGTTCCCTCGCTGCCCCCACCTCCCTTGTGTCCATTTTGCCTTCTGTGCCCCTCGCTGACCCACTGTACTGTGCCCGTTTTTTCCTCTGTTCCCTCGCTGCCCCCACCTCCCTTGTGTCCATTTTGCCTTCTGTGCCCCTCGCTGCCCCCACTGTACTGTGCCCGTTTTTTCCTCTGTTCCCTCGCTGCCCCACCTCCCTTGTGTCCATTTTGCCTTCTGTGCCCCTCGCTGCCCCCACTGTACTGTGCCCGTTTTTTCCTCTGTTCCCTCGCTGCCCCCACCTCCCTTGTGTCCATTTTGCCTTCTGTGCCCCTCGCTGCCTCTCTCCATTTCCGCCGCTGCGTCCCCTGTGGCCCCGCCCCCCTGACTGCCCATTCGCTGCCCCTGCCTCCCAGCTGCTCCTCCCTCCCACCTCCCCATATATGGCGGCCGTGCGCAGCGGGCGCGCCGCTGGCGCGCCGAAGGCGTGTCTAAGGCAAGCCCGTCTGCGCCCGTCCGTGCCTGACCGCGCCCAGCGCCAGAACCCCTGGGCCGCGCGCCCCCCGCTCCAGCCTCGAGGACCGACGCCGATCCGATGCCACCACACTCCACGCTCTCAACCCCAGACGGACGCACAACTGCTTCAAGGCCGCCCCGAAACGCACCCATGGTCCCTTCACCTGCCGGAACTGCAGCTACACCAGCCTCAGAGCCACCGAGGCGCCCGCCAAGAAGGACCTCAACCACCTCCGGTGCATCCTACTGAACACCCGCTCCGCACGCAAACACGCCGTCGAGCTCTGGGACCTGCTCGACACATCATCACCAGACGTCGCCTTCCTGACAGAGACCTGGATGAACGACTCCTCCGCCCCCGACATCGCCATAGCCATCCCAGACGGCTATAAGATCACCCGCAGAGACCGCGTCAACGCAGTAGGAGGAGGAATCGCCATCGTCCACAAGAACACCATCAGGGTCTCGACCAGCACCGACGACACTCTCAGCACCGCCGAACACATGCACTTCCAGATCCACACGGACCCCAACACCACCCTTAGAGGCACCCTTGTCTACAGACCCCCTGGGCCCCGACCCCAGTTCAGCGACTCCATCGCCGACTTCATCAGCACGCACGCCCTGACCTCTACCGACTACATCCTCCTCGGAGACCTGAACTTTCACCTGGAGAACAACAACGACAGCAACTCCACCACCCTGATCGACAACCTCGCCAACCTCGGGATGAGGCAGCTCGTCACAACACCGACCCATTCCGCCGGCCACACGCTTGACCCCATCTTCTCCTCAAGCTCCCACGTCTCCTTCAGCCACACCACGGAACTCCTCTGGACCGACCACCGCTGCATCCATTTCACCTTCCAGAAACCCACCACACTCCACCGCAACCAACAGATCCCACGCCGCTGCTGGAGCAAAGTCACCGAAGACCAACTTTGGGCAACCCTCGCTCTCAGCCCTCCCTCCGACCCATCCAACACCGACGACGCTGCCTGCAACCTCAGACGATGGATGGACGACTGTGCCAACACCCTCGCCCCGCTGAAAAAACTCACCTACAGTGACACCACCAAAAGAGCCAGCTGGTTCACCTCGGAACTCCTAGCTTCCAAGCGTACCTGCCGGAAACTAGAGAAGAAATGGCACAGTGATAAGACACCGGACAGCCACGCAGCCCACAAAGACGCCATCCGTAACCACCACCACCTCATCAAGTCCGCCAAGAGAATCTCCTTCAAAGACCGCCTCGACAACAACACACACAACAGCAAGGAGCTTTTCAACATCGTGAAGGAACTCTACAACCCCAGCTCCAACACCAACGACATCCCGCCGTCGCAACCCCTGTGCGATTCCCTCGCCACCTTCTTCCACCGCAAGATCGCCGACATCCACGACAGCTTCAACACCCAGACAGCCCCAACTAAGATCGATGCACCAGACCCGCCGCACACCATCGACCACGACCCCCTGCCAGCCTGGGCCAGCGTGAACATCGAGGACACCATCAAGACCATGAGCACAATACACTGCGGCTCCCCGTCAGACCCTTTCCCGCACCACATCTTCAACAAAGCCAGCAGCTCCATCGCACCCCACCTGTGCAACGTCATCAATCTCTCCTTCGAGACCGTGACCTTCCCAGAGAGCTGGAAACACGCAGAGATCAACGCCCTACTCAAAAAACCCAAGGCGGACCCGAGAGACCTCAAGAACTTCCGGCCCATCTCCCTGCTTCCGTTCCCAGCCAAGGTCATCGAGAAGATCGTCAACAAACAGCTAACCCGATACCTCGAAGAAAACAGCATCCTGGACCCATCCCAATCGGGGTTCCGCAGCAACCACAGCACTGAGACTGCCCTCATCGCCGCCACCGACGACATCAGGATCCTGCTGGACAACGGTGAGACCGCAGCCCTCATCCTGCTGGACCTCTCCGCCGCCTTCGACACTGTCTGCCACCGCACTCTACGCGCACGCCTCCACGACGCAGGGATCCGAGACAAGGCCCTGGAATGGGCCACCTCCTTCCTCGCCGGCAGAACCCAGAGAGTCCGCCTCCCACCATTTCGATCCGAAGCCTCCGAGATCATCTGCGGCGTACCCCAGGGATCGTCCCTCAGCCCAACACTGTTCAACATCTACATGGCCCCGCTCGCACGCATCGCCAGACAGCACGACCTCAACATAATCTCCTACGCCGACGACACTCAACTGATCCTCTCCCTCACCAAGGACCCCCTCGCCGCCAAATCCAACCTCCATGAAGGAATGAAGGCCGTCGCCGATTGGATGAAGATCAGCCGACTAAAACTGAACACGGAGAAGACAGAGGTCCTCATCCTCGGCTCCAACCCCTCAGCCTGGGACGACTCCTGGTGGCCAACGACGCTGGGAGCAGCCCCGACACCCACCGACCACGCACGCAACCTGGGAGTCATCCTCGACTGAACGCTCTCCATGGCCAAGCAAGTCAACGCAGTCTCATCCTCCTGCTTCAACACCCTCCGCATGCTTCGCAAGATCTACAGGTGGATCCCGACAGACACAAGAAGAACAGTCACCCAGGCCCTCGTCAGTAGCAGACTTGACTATGGGAACGCCCTCTACGCGGGAGCCCCGGCCAAGCTCATCAAGCGACTGCAACGCATACAAAACGCCTCCGCACGCCTGATCCTCGATGTACCACGCCACAGCCACATCACCCCCACCTGAGGAACCTGCACTGGCTCCCCGTCGACAGGAGAATCTCCTTCAAACTCCTCATCCACGCACACAAGGCACTCCACAAGACTGGCCCAGCCTACCTCAACAGACGACTCCTCTTCTACGTCCCCAACCGCCAACTACGCTCCGCCGACCTCTCCTCGCCACCGTCCCTCGCATTCGAAGAACTACCACCGGCGGCAGATCCTTCTCCCACCTCGCCGCCAAGACCTGGAACACCCTTCCACTAAGCCTACGACAGACCCAAGACCTGCTGACCTTCAGGAGGCTACTCAAGACCTGGTTGTTCGACCAGTAGCAGCACCCCCCCCTTTTTTTCCCTAGCGCCTTGAGACCCTCGCGGGTAAGTAGTGCGCTTTACAAATTCTGTGATTGATTGATTGATTGATTGTGCATAGACAACTATGGTACTTTATAAAACAATTCAGTACATTTTCCTTGGTTATCCTGTGCACAAACCTGAAGGAAAGGCCACGCACAAAGATATATAACAACAAGCATTAGGAAAGCCAGTAGGTTTGGCATTTGCTACCAGCCTATTTGCTTTGCCAATTACAATGTATTTTCATGTTTTTGTTCAGTGTTTTTACAAAATATTTAAAAATGTGAGTCTGTGACCGCATACATGTGTGCACATACAGGCTGTTGTCTTTTAATGGTTTTGTAATAGCATTTTACAAAACATTAAATGATGACCGTCTGTGTGCGCACGTGTGCACACATGTTGAGTTTAAAACATTTTTTTTGTTAAACTTTATTTGAAAAAAAATTCACAGATACCCGCTCTTGTGAGCAAAGGTACACAAAAGGGTGGCCATTTTGGAGTTGGTTTTAAGCCCATTCAAAGAAGGCCACGCTTGCATACACATAGGCAGTTAAGGGCAGCCATTTTGGAATGTTCAAAAAGTCAATTTTAAAACATAGACACCACAAGCAATGCACATAGGATATGACGCACAGCCCATGGCAGCGAGTGTCTGATAGCTGACTCACAGGAGCTGCTGGGCCTCAGAGTTTAAAATAAGTATAGATTTTCTTTAAATGCCCATCTCCCTGGCACTAAAAGGGACTACTTTTTTGTGGGTGACAATTTTCTGCTTGGGCAGGATGCAGTTGCTCACATACAAAGAAACCAATGGCTCAAGTGGGCTAACCCACTAGCCATGTTGTAAGCTATGGTAGGCTGAAGCAAAATGTGAATGACAATTGAACAGACCAATGGATGAAGGTTTGGTAAATCTATTTTTATAAAGAAAATGTTTTTTAAGAGGAACAGAAGGTCTTGACTAATGCCAGGCCTAGAAATTGGGTGTTACAATACTAGTAAAAATGCTAGTATAATGTTAGAGGTGTAGATTTTTAGTCGGTAAGCTCTGTGCTGAGTCCTACAGGAAGGTGTGCACCTCATTCTGATGAACTTGTCTATTTGCAGAACGCGAAGACAGTTTGCAGTCAAATCACCTGCCCAGCAGTACATTGTGCCAGTCCAGTAATTAAGGAAGGTGAATGCTGCCCAATCTGTGACCGTAAGTATTTACATTGATTAATTTAATTGTAGACCTAGCTCATAGAGCTGCACAGGTTGAAATGTTTCAAAAGAAAAAGAGAAAGTGTCCAGTTATTTTGTGGACACCTACTATAAGAAGATTCATTATGTAGAATGCAAAACATTATACAACCACATTTGGACCCCATAGGCCAATTAATCAATTCACAACTTAGCAATTTGTCTTTTGAACTGCATTTTCATATGTTGCCAAACACTATTTCTCTTTGCAACCAGCATTTATACCCTTAGTGTGTACTATATGTGTAGAATGATATAATATTTCTTTTTGAAAAAGTGTTGTAACATTTAATAGATCAGAAGTAAATGGTTTGAAATCTACGGGTACAGCTTTCTTTCTAAAAAGAGTGTTGAAAAAGTAAATTCATTGGCTCTACGTAATATTGGCATCTCTGTCTTCAGCCAATGGCACTGAAGATGGCTGGTCCCCATGGTCTGAGTGGACAGAGTGCTCTGTAACATGTGGCTCTGGAACTCAACAGCGCGGGAGATCATGTGATGCCACCAGCAATACCTGTGAAGGCTCTTCAATCCAGACCAGGACATGCAACATTGGAAAATGTGATAACCGCAGTAAGTAGCTATGTGCTGTGCATGAGCTTCTGTCTCTTTGCCTAGTGCTTTGATTACTAGTCATGCTCCTCCAAAAGAATAATCTTCAAAAAAGCCCAGGAAATAAACATTTAGGATGACGTTCAATTATACAGAATAAAGGTGATAGATGGAAATGCTTGATTTAAACTGAACCACTGATCATTATTCTGAGCTCATGCCATTCTTTTCTTTATTAGTTTGAGTACAACATATGAGACAAGGCCCGCTATATGCAAATTGGTCTCTCTTGTCCTGCCCGAAGAAGGATACTCAGACCAAACTGTCTCCTTTGTTTGGCAAAACTAACAACCAGAGTTGCATTTTGGCCTTCTTGAATCTCATCAGTGAAAAGCAGCTGAAGTCACTGCGGCACCCACATTTGGGCATATCCATGTGTTTTTTTGTGAATCACTTATCTAAAATGTGTTAAAATGCAATGGATTAACCTATTTAAATCACTGGTAATTACTCTAAGCGCATTCTATTCCTTTATTTTCTGACCTGACTCTGTCAAGTGCTGGTCTTCTAAGTGACACTGGTGACAACTTCTTTTTGCGAAGATATAGCCGTTTATCACCAGAGGCAAGACCAAATGCCAAATTGTGACAGGAATTCAAGACTGCTCCAGGAAATAACCCCGTAAGAAGGAAAAAACTGGTGTCCAGGAAAGAAGCCCTCAGGCTGGTATAATAGGTAACTAGATACAGACGAAGCACTGGAACCGCAGCACAGGAGGAATATCAAGAAAAAACAACTGGCGAATTTCCACTTTGCACATGGGAATTCCCAATTGAGTTTCACTGATTTTTTTCATGCTGAAATTTGTGTATTTGTAACTTTACTGGTAAAGCAGATCTGTGGTTGCTCCTGGTTGTGTCCACCAGGAAAGATTAGTTAACCCCCCAAATTTGAATGTAAAATTCACCATCTTTACCTGATTTGTCAGGAGATACTGGTTCCAGATGCGAGCAAATATCCTTTTGTATTACTTAAAACTTAAAACACATTGTATTAAAAAATTGGACCTCCAATTGTGCTATATACGGTTCTGAAATAAAGTCATATAAACAAGAAGTAAAACACTCTTTAAAGTAAGCAGAGAGGAACAGAAGGGAATGATGTTTGATGACATAGCAGTACTGTTATTTGACAATGACACTTTTCAACATAATTGCACTGCAGTTTAGTAAAGATATTATTGCAGAACAGTTATTAGTTTTAGGATGGGGGGCATGATCTTTTATGAACCAAGATGCTGTGGCTATTATATCGGTCTGGATATAAAGGTTGATCTGCTTAAAGTCTTATCAGCCACACCATTATCTATGGAATTGTGGTCCATTCAAAGTACTTATCCATTGACAGTAGTATAAATCAATTTGCCTTGCTCTACTTAAAACATAATTTGGAGAGAAAAGAAAATAGAGCAGTGAAGTGCCACATACATATTAGCTTAAAAAATGGTTGAAATTAAGGCAAACTGAAGATGAACCTTTTCATCATCATCATATTAACCTTTATTCGATTATGCATCATAATTAGGGCTCCCGGTTTTATGGTATTTATTTTTTGGCCATTTCCATCTGTATTTATCCATATTTATTTTTTGGCTATTTTATCTGCATTTATCCATATTTATTTTGTGTTTTGCGTATAAATGAAGTTGTAAAACTGTACATTTCCATATCTATTTAACTGATAGATGCACACTCATACTTTGATGTCTGTCGTGTTTTAGCTATTTTAGCTGCCAAATCTTACATAACAATATACCAACTGGTAAATACTAGCATTATACCAAAAATGTATGTTGACATATGCATATTTATTTAAAGAAAATTCCATCTTGTTTTTAATTTCCCATGCTGTCCATCTGCTCGGCTTTTGGCCTATAATTCATGAAAGACAGCACGGAGAGTCACTTAAAAGAAGCACAATTTTCTGCATTTATCCACTTTTAAAAATTAATGCAGACAGAAAACATATTGTTTTCTGTCTGTATTTATCTGTAAAAATCCATAAAAACGGAAAACAGGGAGCCTTAATCATAATCATAAAAGATAGGAACATAATCATAAAAACCACAGTAAAACATTAAAAACCTTATTAAGCAAAATACAGTACAATTCATTCTGAAAAGACGATGAGTGAGCGTTTAAGAACCGTATGAAGCTAGCAGCCCAGCCTAACATATGCATCATTATTTACTAGGCACACATTCTGTTATAAAGCAAACACAAGGAGATGATGGACGGAGTGCTGAAACTTTTCAAACACTCACCCCCAGTCACAGATCTGGGTTGAATCCATCATCATTCTTTAGCTCACTTTGCCACCCCAGTTCAGACACAGCTATATGCAAATCAGTCTTGACCCTGTGCCTCATGGGAACAGTCCAGACCGAACTGCCAAGCCATGTCTTCCTTGGACCGGAATCAAGCATCCTGGGACCGGTTTCGGGCTAACAGCCCACAACAGCCATGCTAGTTTGAATCCAGTGGCTAAGTGAGCAAGGGACCCACTTCTGGGCATACCCTGCCTGGCTGATGAGGGCTGTTAGCCCGAAACCGGTCCCCGGATGCTTGTTTCCGGTCCAGGGAAGTCATGACTTGGCAGTTCGGGCTGGACTGTTCCCATGAGGCACAGGGTCAAGACTGATTTGCATATAGCTGTGTCTGAACTGGGGTGGCAAAGTGAGCTAAAGAATGAGGATGGATTCAACCCAGATCTGTGACTGGGGGTGAGTGTTTGAAAAGTTTCAGCACTCCGTCCATCATCTCCTTGTGATTGCTTTGTTCGCCCTAAGTTGGCAGGGTATGCCCAGACGTGGGTCCCTTGCTCACTTTGCCACTGGATTCAAGCTAGCCTGGCTGATGAGGCCTGTTAGCCCAAAACCGGTCCCAGGATGCTTGTTTCCGGTCCAGGGAAGACATGGCTTGGCAGTTCGGGCTGGACTGTTCCCATGAGGCACAGGGTCAAGACTGATTTGCCTATAGCTGTGTCTGAACTGGGGTGGCAAAGTGAGCTAAAGAATGATGATGGATTCAACCCAGATCTGTGACTGGGGGTGCGTGTTTGAAAAGTTTCAGCACTCTATCCATCATCTCCTTGTGATTGCTTTGTTCGCCCTAAGTTGGCAGGGTATGCCCAGACGTGGGTCCCTTGCTCACTTTGCCACTGGATTCAAGCTAGCCTGGCTGATGAGGGCTGTTAGCCCGAAACCGGTCCCAGGATGCTTGTTTGCGGTCCAGGGAAGACATGGCTTGGCAGTTCGGGCTGGACTGTTCCCATGAGGCACAGGGTCAAGACTGATTTGCATATAGCTGTGTCTGAACTGGGGTGGCAAAGTGAGCTAAAGAATGATGATGGATTCAACCCAGATCTGTGACTGGGGGTGAGTGTTTGAAAAGTTTCAGCACTCCGTCCATCATCTCCTTGTGATTGCTTTGTTCGCCCTAAGTTGGCAGGGTATGCCCAGACTTGGGTCCCTTGCTCACTTTGCCACTGGATTCAAGCTAGCCTGGCTGATGAGGGCTGTTAGGCCCGAAACCGGTCCCAGGATGCTTGTTTCCGGTCCAGGGAAGACATGGCTTGGCAGTTCGGGCTGGACTGTTCCCATGAGGCACAGGGTCAAGACTGATTTGCATATAGCTGTGTCTGAACTGGGGTGGCAAAGTGAGCTAAAGAATGATGATGGATTCAACCCAGATCTGTGACTGGGGGTGAGTGTTTGAAAAGTTTCAGCACCCCGTCCATCATCTCCTTGTGATTGCTTTGTTCGCCCTAAGTTGGCAGGGTATGCCCAGACGTGGGTCCCTTGCTCACTTTGCCACTGGATTTAAGCTAGCCTGGCTGATGAGGGCTGTTAGCCCGAAACCGGTCCCAGGATGCTTGTTTCCGGTCCAGGGAAGACATGGCTTGGCAGTTCGGGCTGGACAGTTCCCATGAGGCACAGGGTCAAGACTGATTTGCATATAGCTGTGTCTGAACTGGGGTGGCAAAGTGAGCTAAAGAATGATGATGGATTCAACCCAGATCTGTGACTGGGGATAGGTGTTTGAAAAGTTTCAGCACTTTGTCAATCATCTCCTTGTGATTGCTTTGTTCGCCCTAAGTTGGCAGGATATGCCCAGACGTAGGTCCCTTGCTCACTTTGCCACTGGATTCAAGCTAGACTGGCTGATGAGGGCTGTTAGCCTGAAACCGGTCCCAGATGCTTGTTTCAGGTCCAGGGAAGACATGGCTTGGCAGTTGGGCTGGACTGTTCCCATGAGGCACAGGGTCAAGACTGATTTGCATATAGCTGTGTCTGAACTGGGGTGGCAAAGTGAGCTAAAGAATGATGATGGATTCAACCCAGATCTGTGACTGGGGGTGAGTGTTTGAAAAGTTTCAGCACTCCGTCCATCATCTCCTTGTGATTGCTTTGTTCGCCCTAAGTTGGCAGGGTATGCCCAGACTTGGGTCCCTTGCTCACTTTGCCACTGGATTCAAGCTAGCCTGGCTGATGAGGGCTGTTAGCCCGAAACCGGTCCCAGGATGCTTGTTTCCGGTCCAGGGAAGACATGGCTTGGCAGTTCGGGCTGGACTGTTCCCATGAGGCACAGGGTCAAGACTGATTTGCATATAGCTGTGTCTGAACTGGGGTGGCAAAGTGAGCTAAAGAATGATGATGGATTCAACCCAGATCTGTGACTGGGGGTGAGTGTTTGAAAAGTTTCAGCACCCCGTCCATCATCTCCTTGTGATTGCTTTGTTCGCCCTAAGTTGGCAGGGTATGCCCAGACGTGGGTCCCTTGCTCACTTTGCCACTGGATTTAAGCTAGCCTGGCTGATGAGGGCTGTTAGCCCGAAACCGGTCCCAGGATGCTTGTTTCCGGTCCAGGGAAGACATGGCTTGGCAGTTCGGGCTGGACAGTTCCCATGAGGCACAGGGTCAAGACTGATTTGCATATAGCTGTGTCTGAACTGGGGTGGCAAAGTGAGCTAAAGAATGATGATGGATTCAACCCAGATCTGTGACTGGGGATAGGTGTTTGAAAAGTTTCAGCACTTTGTCAATCATCTCCTTGTGATTGCTTTGTTCGCCCTAAGTTGGCAGGATATGCCCAGACGTAGGTCCCTTGCTCACTTTGCCACTGGATTCAAGCTAGACTGGCTGATGAGGGCTGTTAGCCCGAAACCGGTCCCAGATGCTTGTTTCAGGTCCAGGGAAGACATGGCTTGGCAGTTGGGCTGGACTGTTCCCATGAGGCACAGGGTCAAGACTGATTTGCATATAGCTGTGTCTGAACTGGGGTGGCAAAGTGAGCTAAAGAATGATGATGGATTCAACCCAGATCTGTGACTGGGGGTGAGTGTTTGAAAAGTTTCAGCACTCCGTCCATCATCTCCTTGTGATTGCTTTGTTCGCCCTAAGTTGGCAGGGTATGCCCAGACGTGGGTCCCTTCTCACTTTGCCACTGGATTCAAGCTAGCCTGGCTGATGAGGGCTGTTAGCCCGAAACCAGTCCCAGGATGCTTGTTTCCGGTCCAGGGAAGACATGGCTTGGCAGTTCGGGCTGGACTGTTCCCATGAGGCACAGGGTCAAGACTGCTTTGCATATAGCTGTGTCTGAACTGGGGTGGCAAAGTGAGCTAAAGAATGATGATGGATTCAACCCAGATCTGTGACTGGGGGTGAGTGTTTGAAAAGTTTCAGCACCCCGTCCATCATCTCCTTGTGATTGCTTTGTTCGCCCTAAGTTGGCAGGGTATGCCCAGACGTGGGTCCCTTGCTCACTTTGCCACTGGATTTAAGCTAGCCTGGCTGATGAGGGCTGTTAGCCCGAAACCGGTCCCAGGATGCTTGTTTCCGGTCCAGGGAAGACATGGCTTGGCAGTTCGGGCTGGACAGTTCCCATGAGGCACAGGGTCAAGACTGATTTGCATATAGCTGTGTCTGAACTGGGGTGGCAAAGTGAGCTAAAGAATGATGATGGATTCAACCCAGATCTGTGACTGGGGATAGGTGTTTGAAAAGTTTCAGCACTTTGTCAATCATCTCCTTGTGATTGCTTTGTTCGCCCTAAGTTGGCAGGATATGCCCAGACGTAGGTCCCTTGCTCACTTTGCCACTGGATTCAAGCTAGACTGGCTGATGAGGGCTGTTAGCCCGAAACCGGTCCCAGATGCTTGTTTCAGGTCCAGGGAAGACATGGCTTGGCAGTTGGGCTGGACTGTTCCCATGAGGCACAGGGTCAAGACTGATTTGCATATAGCTGTGTCTGAACTGGGGTGGCAAAGTGAGCTAAAGAATGATGATGGATTCAACCCAGATCTGTGACTGGGGGTGAGTGTTTGAAAAGTTTCAGCACTCCGTCCATCATCTCCTTGTGATTGCTTTGTTCGCCCTAAGTTGGCAGGGTATGCCCAGACGTGGGTCCCTTCTCACTTTGCCACTGGATTCAAGCTAGCCTGGCTGATGAGGGCTGTTAGCCCGAAACCAGTCCCAGGATGCTTGTTTCCGGTCCAGGGAAGACATGGCTTGGCAGTTCGGGCTGGACTGTTCCCATGAGGCACAGGGTCAAGACTGCTTTGCATATAGCTGTGTCTGAACTGGGGTGGCAAAGTGAGCTAAAGAATGATGATGGATTCAACCCAGATCTGTGACTGGGGGTGAGTGTTTGAAAAGTTTCAGCACTCCGTCAATCATCTCCTTGTGATTGCACACATTCTGTTATTCCAGTGTAAGGCACCTTTTAAATAACCAGTAATCGCCAAAATCACCGCCTGATCAGGTGATAACTGTAAATGTAAAAAGGCAGGGCGAAATTGAGTAAAACCCCTCGTTTTTAAAAGTGGTAGTACCTTTTGTGGAAGAATTCATAGTATTTACAAAATAAAACCAGATTTATTGAGGTCTGGGGTGAACTATCATCACAAGGGCAAGTTAAAAGGGCATGGGGATCGAACTGACCCGGAGGGAAACAAATTATAGTACCGATCGTACCCAGATGAAATTTAGTAAGCAGTAATCTGTCCCTGGGGTATTTAACTACTATAATATAAGGTTCAACACCATCAGCGGATTTCAACAGTAGATAGGATCAGATGGAATTTTTCTCCAACGGCCAGGTTCCCTCTCATCTTTAAACTTATTTAAAATTTGTTGTTTGAAAAGACCATGATCACACTTTTTAAGGCAGTGTAGCCGGTTAAAAATGTCCATGCAATCTGGGGAACGGGCAACGGATTTTATGTAATTTATCCACGGTATCTTATGGCCATACATGCATTCCATGCTGTCCTCAATAACGCTCCTGTTGAACCACAGTCGCTCGTCGACCCAAACAGATATCCAGAGTAACAGTGGAGCCAGTTTAACCTAATCCTCCCCATAGTTCAAACCCAGTTCCTAGTGGGTTGCAATCAAGGAACTGTTTGGACCCAGACCCTGAACTTTTCTACAGAATCGGTCCTCTTCAAGCTGGATCACCCTACACTTGCAGTACCCCCAAATGGCTGCACAGTATGTCAGCACTGGGAAACATTTCTGTTAAATTCAAGTAATGAAGACAGGAACCGAGTATTGGAATTACCGGTTTATTGGCCATCCGCTCTCCAACTCCCACACTGACACAACATTCTAAGGTAAGCTTCCAGCGGGGTAAACCAACTGTGGGATAGGGAAGGGGTGGACAGACTGTACCATAACTGAGGTTACAACACACCTCCCTTCCTACACAATCTGAGATAATACAAGGGAAGAAAACAGGTTAATAACAAAGCACAGCGCAGTGGTCATAAAAACAGGTTAATGACAAAGCACAGCACAGTGGTCATAGATCAGATCTTGCAATATTATGACAGCTCCACCCTTGCCCATTGTCTAGTTGAACCACATTCCCCAAAGCCTTAGCAATGCGGCTCGGAGGGTAGAACTGACTCTGATTGTGCCGGTCCTTTACATTTCTCTTTACTTGCACCACATCACCCACCTTCCACGTGGATATCTTAACCCCATGTTTCTTGTCATACCAACCCTTGTAATTGGTTTGATGCAATTCAACCTTTCTAGCGGCCTCCTCATGGTTGGGAATGGCCACTCTTCCTCCTTCCAACCAACCGGGGTTGAGCTTGATGCATGGCTCCCTCCCCCTAAGAGAGGCAAAGGGAGAGATCCCCGTCACCTGGTTCGGGGCAGTGTGATAAGCCCACAAGCACTTGCGTAGGTGAGATTCAACGTCATGGCCATTAGTGACAGCTAATTGGATATGTTCTTTGATCATTCTATTGGCTCTCTCCACTAAGCCGTTTGCCTTGGGACAGTATAGTGTTGTTCCAATGTGCCCATCCCTTCCCTGAATCCATATTGGCCAGGACAGATAATATCATTTGCCTGGGCCCAAGCTTCCACTCGCTGAAGGACAATACGCCCAACCACCTTAAACACTGAGCTGAACAGGGATATTGGTCTGTAGCATGTAGGGTCCAACCTATTCCCCTTCTTAAACACTGGGACTATGGTAGCAGATTTCCAGGTCAACGGTAGGCCTAACTGGGTCACAGGATTAAGGACATTAGTCAGAACTGAAGCCCAGAGGTGTGGTTCTGCCTTGTATAAATCTATGGGTATCCCACCTGTCCCGGGTGCTTTTTTGGGTGAGCTACCCATGATGGCATCATAGACCTCCTCATACTCAAACCTAATCTCAAGTGGGTACAGGTTATCCGCGTCACCCTGGTGAGTGGGGAGATCTTTCTCCAGTGCATACACCTTGTGGTAGTGGGCAACCCAAAGGGCTGGGGGGATAGAGGAGCCTATATCATCTTGTGCAGCCACGTTGGGCTGTCTTCCATTAACCCCTGCCCAGAAGCCGCTGGAATCTCTAGAAGAGCAAGTGGACACCAACCGTTGCCAAGATGCTTCTCTAAGTTCAGCCTTTTGCTTCCCTAAGGCTATTTTGTACTCCCTTCTAGCGTCCTTGATAATATCCTGGTTGCGGGGTTTAGTGTTGATGGCCTCACGTAAATAATTACCCGCCAGTCTGCAAGCTTTGTCGAGCCAGCCCAGCTTTGCACCTCTGGCTTTACTCGCCATATCCCTTATGATATTAGCGGTGGACTCATTTAATTGGTCAAAAGTTTCCACGATTAAAGTGTGTGATGTTATCAGGGCTAACAGGGGCTCCATGATAATAGCAATATTAAGGCTGACTACAGATTTAATCACTTTAGGTACTGGGAGATTGCACCACTTTACCCTCAAACCCCCATCTTTCGTAGTTAAGCCAGTCAGGCCTGGATCAGAGTTTACGCCAGGACCAACATTAACTCCTAGTACTGTTTCTATTGGGTTGTGGTCACTAAAATTAGTTTTATGTACCACCCCCGGGCTGACATAACAATAAAGAGACCTCGAGATAAAAATATAATCAATAATGGTCCCTTTACCCCAACCCACAAAAGGGGCAATTCCCTAGATGAGCTAGGGCCCACAGGCATTACATTCCTTATACTAGCTTGACCAAGCGCCTTTGATAGTTTACATCCCCTCTACCACACAAGGGTTACCATCGTTGGGATCTTGTCCTAAATTACCGTTAAAATCCCCACCTATTTTAATGTTAAAATTTTTAAAATAGGCATATGATCTCATCTCTAGGAGTGACACTACTTCAAAGAGTGCCTCAATCTGGCACCCAGGGTCACTGATTGAGTTATAAAAATTAACTAAGAAAAAATTAAAATCTTTAGAGATAAGCATCCAAAGGATCTGAATTCCACTGTGTTTTAGGGAAATTGGAAATACCCTCAGGTTAGCTGAGAATCGGACTAAAATAATTAGTCCCCCTCATGGCCTATGACCAGGGGAGGGAGTTGCTGCCACACAAAAACTTTCATACCCATCCTGGCCAACCGGATCACGAGCCCAGGTCTCCTGGAGTAAAATGCCATCAAAATTAGAAATAAAGTTCTGCCATTCAGGGTCCACCAGCTTATCCCTAAGATCTGCTATGTTCCAGCTTAGAATTTTTAGGGAGCACCCGGGAACACTTACAGATGTAGGCTCAGCAGGAAGATTACTTTGGATAGCCAATGTCTAGGCTGGGGGGACTGACAATAGATGTACGATGGGAAATATCCTGCAGTCAATCATTTTGGTCTAAGGCACACAGGGGATCAAATCTATTACTCACAGGGATTGCTATTTGCTAAGAGGAGATAGCTGTTTGCCTAAAAGTGTTATGGTTCATGCTAACCCCTATAGGGGGATGGGGCTGTAAGCTACGGTAGAAAAAGGCAACTGGAAGGATCTTAATACCCACTTCCTTGGTGAACTGAACTAGAAAGTAAATGCTTGGCCAGGGCAGGTGACCTACAGTTGATAACAATACAATCCCCCCCCCCCCCAGGGATTTTGGCATAGGACCAACCCACCCAACCCTTCTGACAAACAAAATATCGTCGTAGTCCTTGCAGTCAAAATGTGCGTTATTTGCCAACTAATGACATACTTTGTTTTTGAGTTGGCCAGTAGTTTCTATTGTGTTGGCGCTAATACTTGGAACCCCTGACAAAATAGCTACATAGGAAAAACAATACGGAGGTAAATTTAGGCAAGGGAGCCATACGTCCGGCTCAGCCTTCCTGCCCACCGGTACCCCCGGCACTGGTTATTCCAAATAAGGCCTGCGGGACCTGTCCTCTTGTGGAGGATTCCTTACTGCAGTTGAAACCGAGGGAACCAAGGGCTGGGAGAGCAGCTGGGGTGAGTTAGGGACGCAGATATCCGCTCCTTCCGTGGCTTGGCCTTTGGACAAAGTATCTCGCCCATGGGTATTGAGCGGATCAGGTCCCATCCTTCCCACCAAGTGACAAATCGAGTTCATAGCTTCTTTAAGTGGATCAAACCCTACAGCCAGTTTGGTTATGGCTGACTCCAGGGCGAATATTCTTTCCATCAAGGGGGCGATACTTATCTGTATTGGGTCCTTAAGTTTGCCAATCACATCAGACCAGTCCATAGCAGCAGGACTCACTAAGCCTGTACAATTAGCGCTAGGCCGGTTTGTAGATGAAGTCGAGGGTCCTTTCATGCCCTTCCCCTTAGGTGGTTGTTTGGTTTGCCTTTTCCTTTTAGGCAGGGGTGAGCAGATGCTGTTAGCGGTTTCTGTGGCAGGGTTGTCAAGGGAATGAACCTTGGGAGAGAAGCAGAAAATACTTTGCTTAGTCTGGGAGTCCTTGGGGCAGACTGTGGAGTTTGCATGGCCGCCCCCGCAGTGAAGATCCAGGCACCCCCTTCCACTTCAATCGATAACCTGCTCTCGGCCAGGTCAATTTCGGAGGTAATAACCCCACTGCTCTTGCTAGGAAGGAATCCAGGGTGGTATTACTTGTAAATGTAATGCTCGGCTCATGGGGGCCCGCAACTTTGCGATTCACCATTTTGCCAAAATCTACCTTAGCCTGGAGAGCAGAAAATCCGCCCGGGTAGCTAAGGCCAAATTGCCCAGGGAGAAGATTGAAGGTATTGGTAAGAAAAGTAAAAGAAACTCACCCACTGATCCCCGAACCTCAGGCTATCTCAGCTGCAAGAGGAAAGTCCCAGCCAAGCCTCCTCTAGGCGATGATGGGTGAATACGGGCCCGCTCTTGGCCTGGTCTTTACCTGGGCGCATCCTGGGCATGTCCCGCACTGCGGGAGCCAAACGAGGCTTTTCAACTTGCGCCTTCTGGCGCGGTAGGCGTGGACGGTGTCTCAAGTGGCTCCTGCTGCGAAGACGGTCGAGGCTTGTGGTCCGCTCCCTCAGCCCTCTGCACTGTGCTGCAAGTCAAAATATCAGCTCCCGCACTGCCGGAGCCAAACAAGGCTTTGCAACCTGCGCCTCCTACCGCAGTAGGCGTGGACGTGGATGGCGTCTCAAGCGGCTCCTGCCGGAAAGATGGTCGGGGCTTGAGGTCCGCTCCCTCAGCCCTCTGCACTGCGCTGCATGTCAAAATAATGGTTCCTGGGCTGCGGGAGCCAAACAGCTTTTCAACCTGCGCCTCCTGGCGCGGTAGGCGTGGACGTGAATGGCATCTCAAGCGGCTCCTGCTGCTAAGACGGTCCGGCTTGAGGTCCGCTCCCTCAGCCCTCTGCACTGTGCTGCAAGTCAAAATATCGGCTCCTGATGAACCTTTTTATAAGTACACCTCTCAGATGCTCTTACTTTGAAGAAAAGTGAGTTACTAAAATGGTTAATGATGTGAGGAAGTTAGTTTCTCTTTTAGAGTTACTAAAGTTTGATATGGCTCTCACATGACTAGAGTACCATTTAAAATAAACATCGGAAGCAGAAAAAATGGGAGTGGCTGAAGCTGTAAAAATAGAAACAGTATAAAGAGATCTCATTGGAAGAGAATGCTGCATTGTGGATTTGATGTTGATCTGGATCTTAAGCAGCTAGTCTGACATGGGGAAAATGGAATGCTTAGTTTATTTATGTTCAGTTGGCTTTGAATAATAGACATTCATCAGTCTGATTTGGATGCTTTGGAGAGAATCTGTCACAGGGACACAGCTGGATCCTAAACAGTGATGCACTTTTTCTGTTGTGTCTTTCTGATGGCATTTTATTGCACCATATTTTCTGTCAGGGTTGTATTATGAATGGCATCGGCAACATTGTTTACACATTTGATTTATGTAACTTACCTGACAATTAGCGAATTCATTAATGAGGCCAATTTGTCATTTTTTATTAGCGAAACAGATATCATGTTGGTGCAATAGCAATACTGTCCCCCATCCTACTTCAAGGTCTCTTATTTGCAGGCAGTTTTGCAAAAATCTCTCATGATTGGCATATATATTTCTGACTATTGTGTGTCAAATTTGGTCTGCAAATGATCATCCTCATATTCATGTTATTTGGACTCATCAGTTCCCCTTGTTTCCTCATTGGGCAAGTGCTCGCACCAAGAACTTCAGAAACTATTGTAGAGGATAAAGATAAAAATATGCATTTCCACCTAGTGGATGGCTGCTCAAGGATTGCCACAAGATGGTGGACCCCTATCAGGAATCTACCTACCAGCCACCAGTAATCATGTGGGAGCAGCCTACCAGGCTTGGCAAAATGCTCCCCCTCGGAAAGTGCTTGTGCATGGTAACATTGGCATACAACAGGTAACATTGCGTCAATCCCTGTAAATTAAATGCTACTAGTAGACTGCAGCACTCACTGCGCTACCCACCAAATTAGTACTGTAAAACATGTATACAGGTCTACCATTGCAGCCTCGGTGGGCATTTTTGAACTGCCATTTCAAATTAGCAAAATTCACTTTTCAACAAGCCTAAGCTTACTTTTGAATACTAATAAGGCATCCTTAATCTAGGCTCCTAATTGCCCATAATGCAGAGTGCATGGTATTTAAAAAGTAGGATATATGTATTTAAAGTTTTACATGGCAAAGTCGTTTTTCACTGTCTCAAGGCTGACCCTCCCATAGGGATTCACTGGGTTACACTATAACAACTTATAATGCTTGTTACATGGGAGTAGCTAGAAAAGTGGTTCAATCACTTATTTTAATAGAAATGTAAACTCTGACTTGAAGTTAAAGTCAGACTTTATATTATTATTTTGGAAATGACACTTTTAGAAAGTTTTTGTTTTCCTGCCTAAGCTATGTGTGCCTTTCTGTCAGTGTCCAGCGTCACCAGACTGGCAAATGTCTCCCATTTGGGGAGATGTGGATTACTTCCAGAAATTGGACAAATGGTTTGGGTGTGGAGAGGTGTTTTTCTTCCTAGAGCAGGATGGCATGGGGGGTTGAATTTCAAAGGGTACCTTCCCTGTCACTGGCAGATGTAGCTCACACATATGCCTACCTCCCGTTGTCTTTCTAGTCAGCTTGACTCCAAACCCAGAGGGAGTAGGTAGATGCTCCAGAAATGGTTTGGAGTAACCACAAGAGAGGATTTGCCCATTATTATAGCCATACCTATGGGTGGGCATAGGTAGCTCTGACCAGGGAAAGAAGGGTTCTGCCATGTTAGATTTAGGTAGAGTGGAATAAACTGAATCTAAATCCAGAAGGAAGACTGGACCTGCTTGCCTTGAAACCCGGACCCCAAATGTGACTCCAAGGGTGAATCGGCTGACCTCCAGTTTGAGCTACAGGGACCATCACTGGATTCTTCTGCAGGCCTATGTTGAAGTGAGTCCTGAACCCCAAGTGGTGCCTCCCAGGTCCTGGTTTGTTGGTTGATGGTAGAGTGTATTCTTCCTATCCAAACTGCAAAAGCTGGGACTTAAAAATGTTTTGCCAACTTTCCCTCCAGAGAACTGGTGGAAGACCAGGACCGCCGTTGAGCCGAAAACATCAACATGAAATCAGATTCAACTTGCTGGGTTGCCCACTGAAGGAGATCTGACTTCCAGAAATGTTTCAAGTCCGTATATTGAGGGCTTCATAGGGACTGACGATGAGCAGCAACCCATCGATTCCAAGGCCTTCCTGGGAACAGACTTAGGACTTCACCCACTTGGAGCTTTCCCACATTCATAGGTGACTGAGCTGGGACCCCACTCTTCAGTAACCCACCGTCTTTGAGCCCTACATCTTATCCAGCTTTTAGCTTGACACGCCAACATGTCAAAAACTACTTCTTCTTCAGAAAAATTTCCAAGTCAGGAGTTAAACTTTATAGTGGGATGAACCTAGTCCTTGTATTCAACCCAGGTTCATCACAGTCAGCCTTAACTTTTGACTTTGACCCAATTGCCACGTTTGGGGCGTTTTGGTATTATTTTTCATTCAAACTATAAAAATCATGCCTCTGGTTATACTTATAGGATCTTGGTCATTTTGGTGTCATTTTATTTATTGAAATATTCCCTCTTTTCTATGTTGGATTGGGAGTTTCCTTGTGTTGTATTTTCACTTTGTTACTGTTTGAGTCTTGCATAAATACTTTACACACTGCCTCTAATTTAAGCCTGACTCCTTTTGAGTCAAGCTACCAGAGGGTTAAGCACAGGTTTGAGTAGTGACTTTAGTGGTTCACCCTGACAAGGATTGTAATGATTATTTCTTGCCCTCCTTAACTAACACACTAATTTCTTACACACCCCATACCAATGTATGCAGCACATACAATTTTGACGAATATTATTTGTTGGGCACAATTCTGTGTATCAGCAAGGAATATCCTATAATACAATCAGTGTCTCTGATTCAATTCATAGAGAAAGAAGACCTCCTTTAATAACACAGAGAAATCTGTACTGCTCTGACAGTCTGACAGTCCTTCTGGGACTGTTGCCCACCCCCGTGCTTGAGCTGGTTAGAGGCGATGAAAAAGGAAGTTAGCACATCTCTTTTGTTTAGGTGAATAAAGTGCCCATGCCCTGGCTACAGTCTTTCTCATGGTGGTGCTTCTTTTCAATCCACAGTCTGACTTGTCCTAACTGGTCTCATTCAGTGATACACACACAGAGGAGTACAGAGTGATGGTCAAGGTGGTGGCACGTACTAAGTGTGAAAATACTGCCCTCACTCACAAGGTTGTGACATGCTTCATCATTGGGCTTGCTTCACTACACCCCTGCGCAGACCAGCGCCTGGGGGGAGCAAAAGGGAGGGGAAGACAATACAAACATGTAAAATATACATATATTTCTTGCCAATGTATATTGGGATCACCGAATGAAAAGTGCAGTGAAAGTTAAAACTAGCTCGGAGGTGTCACTGCTCAAAAATGTATTCCTGGACCCCCCGGCCAGGATTAAAAACGTGAAGGATGGTGGCGACAGGAAAAAATTAAGAATTCCTACACCCTTTCTTACTGTCAAATCGTCAACATGTTTCTGCCATATTCGTGGTGCCCACAATGTTGGGTCACACCGGCATTCTTCAGGACCTTTCCGATCCCAATAGCGTTTCCGCCCTCGATACAAGGATTAGGTACCCCTTGGGACCTGTTGTTACCACCAGGAGGGTAACCCTACATAACACACTTTTGATGTTCTGTAGGGGATAATACAAAGATAGAATATAATTATTCGTGCTTGGCTGACTGTCGTGGGATCTTACTCTGACTCACGCAGTACTGTCCTATAGCTCGCATGCACCACCATGTGCTTCGTTACTGACTATAATCGGTCCTATACGCTATATACATGTCCATAATAGGACATATCATCCATTCCCTGGGTAATTCACCTCTAAATATATGCAGGTAGTTGGACATCGCTGGACAGGAGTCCATCTAATTTCAGCTTTACTCATTCACACTATAAAGCAGAAAGCCCAACTCACCGAGTTTATTCTGAAAATTGCTAAAACTGGTGAGAAAGAGGAAGAGCCCCCCTGTAGGCACACACTGGGGGAGACAAATAAAAACAAGGAAGCAAAAGATGAGAAAGTAGCACATAATATCGCGATAGTTAAAAAGACCCTTATAGTGAATGTCGCTCATATTGTATATAGAGACATCCACAATACTTCAAACAGGAAGGGGACATGATTGCTGAAACAGCCGGACATATATTCATACCACTGTAGTCATAGCCTGTTATGTTCGTCGTTTCACTACAACACCACTAATGTGGTTGTTGTTGCTTAGTATACCCCGATATGTGTGTGAAACTCTTTGCCCGCTGTTCTGGTGCAGTTATTGCGTGATGTTGCTGGCCAAGTAAAGTTAACAAATGAACCCAGACGTGTGGTGCGTTATGTGGTCCTGCCCCCTCCCCTTACTCCTTACTTCATCAAGGTGGGTGCTCTGCCAGGAGAGTTTCCCGATTCCGCCGTGAAGCTGGGCGGGAGCTGACCCGGACTGCCCTTTTTAGTGTTCAGGCTTCCCGTCACGTGAGGTACTCGGCGTGGCCGCGTCCACGTGACCAAAGGACGCGCTGGCGTCAGCGCGTCTCCCCGGGTAACAGTGCGTGGCACTTTTCAACTTTGTTGTGGAAAAAGCTTTATTTGTTCCCAGTTTACAGGCAATGGAGGTAAAACAAAAACAGAGGCAGTTACTTGTGATTCTGTATCTGCAATATTAGGGCAGAAAATTTTCATCTAGTGTGTTAACTTTACATAAATAAACCCATTTTATAAATGATTTCAAATAAATAAAATTCCACAATTTTGAGGAGCACAATACAGTTCTTTCACAAAGAGTCCAAAAGGAATCCCAAATAATTCACAATGCTTGTATCCCACTTTTGTTCAAACAAATGACAGCAAGTGGGTGACCCAATACCCGATATTATCAGGTGGCCCGGTGGAAATTCAGCCGTTTTGTGGATTTTCGGCAGCGTATACAGGCAAGGGAATCTTGGATTGTCTATCTTAAGATATTTGTATTCTAGATCTGTTAAGCGGCACGATTCATGCCACTGTGATAACTTCTCATTAATCGCTGTCTTTATACCAGGTATCGGATTGATGTTAATCTTCCTATAGCACGAGGTCACCTGAAGTTGTCTCATAACTTCTGCATGGTATTGTGAACGATTCATTACAACCACGTTGCCCCCTTTGTCCGCTTCAAGGATTATGAGGGATGTGTTAAGTTTCAGGTCACTTAGCGCTTGAAATTCCCTTTTTGTCAAGTTTGACCCGGTGCTGCATATTTGCCCATGTTATCCTCAAGTTTGTAGAGATCTTGTATCACACGTTTGTTAAACAGATCTTTAAGATTAACTACACGAATCGCCAAACAAGGTTAAAATCAAATTAAGAGGTACTACAATAAGTAGGGAATCAGTTGACAGCAAGGGTGAATTAGGTTAAACTAAAGGATATTTCTGAATTAAGGGAAATGAGAAATGATAATAACTCCATTCAGTCAAAAATGTGTTGTTACACCATCTGTCCTTATGTCTGATTGTTTTCTAATGTATTGTTTGTTTGTATGTTTTTATGTTTAAACAGCCCTGAAGAAGTCCCATGTGAATAGGGACGAAACGCGTAGGCTGTTCCCATCGTGCAATTGTCTTTTTGTCTTACCATAAGATTTGAGAAATTCAAGAATAAAGATGATGAAAAACAATCTGGCAACTTGTGTGTTATAGAAATAGTACAAGTCTTCTTGCTGTCATTTGTCTAAGCTTAAGTGAGGTACTTACTGTCATTTGTTTGAACAAAAGTGGGATATAAGCATTGTGAATTATTTGGGATTCCTTTTGGACTCTTTGTGAAAGAACTGTATTGTGCTCCTCAAAATTGTGGAATTTCATGTAGAGATTTGGGTTTTTTCGGTTGACCCAAATTAGTGAGCATTTTTTGAAAAATACTAGGGACAAACTGTGTGCAGGCGAAGTCTAAGCCATAACCGGTTTCTTGTTGTACTATGATTTCAAATAAATATATGGGAACACCACTCGTTCATCTAGTGCGGCATACTTATATAAAAAAAAACTTTCCTTTTCTACATATCTAATACCAACTCTACAATGAGAGCACCACTCGTGATAGTCATGTGGTTTTTAAGTGCCAGCCCTGCGCCAAAATAGTCCGGCTCCATTATATGCTGCGCAGGTGGCCATTGTCTGAGAAAGATGCCATATATAGTGTTACTAAGTTGACGCCAGCGCAGATATAACTTACATGTATTGTAAAAGCAATCGACCCAGATGTGATAAGGTTCTATCTGTTAAGGGTGTTCCAAGGTATCATCGTTTAGCCCAAACATGTGGCTTTTGAGTCTGTAGACCCATTTTTGTTCTTTTATCAGGAGTGAACTTTTTTTATCGCCTGTATTTGAATTTAGTCTAGGTTTTTCCACCACCGTCCATGCTATGTCGTTTACTGTGTGGTGTTTTTCCAAGTAGCGTGCTGTCAGTTTTGTGTTAGACTTCTGACACTTGATGGTGCTCCTGTGTTCCATTATACATGTGTTTACTTTTCTCGTGGTCATGCCAATATATTGTTTACTACATGGGCACGTGATGAGGTAAGTGACATACTCCGAGTTACAATTAGTATGTGTCCTTTGCTCCCATGGATATGTTAGGCCCACATCAATTGTTTTGGTGTTCTCAGTGAGATGACACACATCGCACGAGCCACATCTAGTGTGTCCCTGGAGTGGAGGTAAGACCCTTGGATGCGCCACAATCGTGGGTGTGCACACTGGGACTGGTGTGTACTAAGAGATCCCTCAGATTTGCACTCCTTTTAAAGGAGAACAAGGGCTTTTCCACATTTAGTCCATTTGAGTTTAGTATGCACCAGTTTTTTAGTATTAGCTGTTTAATAAGGTGTGAGGCAGTGTTGAAGTTAGTGACACATACTGGTTTATTCATTGTAGGTTTTTCCACCTTTTCTAATAGGTTGTCCCTATTTGTATTGACAGCCTTTTACTTGGCTTTTTTGACTACTCTTTCTGGGTACCCTCTACAGTGTAACTTCTCCGTCAGGAGAACCGCTTCTTTATTGAAGGTGGTTCTGTCAGTACAGTTTAGGCAGAGTCTGAAAAATTGTCCCACTGGAAAGTTTTCCCTCAGGCCTTCCGCATGGAAGCTATCGTAGGCCAATAGGGAGTTTTTATCCGTAGGTTTATGGTTAACCCTGGTTGAGGGTTTTCCGTCTTTGGGTTCTATGACCAGGTCCAGGAATGGTAGCTCTGTTGTGGTAACCGTGGAGGTGAAATGTAGTAGGGGGTTCCTGTTGTTAAGCTATTCTAGGAACAAGAGGACTGAATGTTCATCCCCCCTCCATATCGCCAAGACACCGTCGATGAATCTCTGCCATAGTCTGATGTTGTTTGACCACGGGTTTCCCTCATTGTAGATATTCGCATTCTCGAATGCTCCTACGTACACACCCGCCAGGCTCAGGTGAAAGTACTCCCCAAGGAAGTACCGTGGGTCTGTAGGTACAGCGTACCTTCAAATTCGAATACATTTCTGGTTAGTGCAATATTGGCCAAGTTGAGAATGAAGGCTCTTGGGGTCTGGTATGACCATACTGCTTCGAATAAGATGTCTTCCAAAACCCGCAGGGTTTCCCTTTGGGGTATGTTGGTATACAGGGCCTCAATGTCCAGACCCAAGAGGAACTCACTGTTAGGGTCAAAATCGATGTATTTTATGAGGTTCAGGACGTCCCATGTATCCTGTAGATAGGCTGTCATATTTTGTACAAGTGGTTTAAGGTAAAAGTCACAAAATTGTGATAAGGGTTCCAGGATGGAGCCGATCCCTGACACTATCGTCCTCCCTGGGGGGGGGGGGCAGTGTGGCTTTATGTATTTTGGGGTTTATGTATTTTACTCATTCAGTGATGCCAGCACATAAAGAGTTCTTTCTTGTCCCATTGAGGACTTTTTTGATCCACTATAGACATACAACAACCAAGCGACAATGGCCTGTGCAATATTGGTTTAGTCAGTCAGTCCTTATGGGCCAGATACTGGTCATAAAAGCACACAAGATAAATACAAAATTCATAATCAATAACAATAAAACAAAAATGGCATATACAGTCAATAAAAGCTTTTCAAAATCTAAAATCACAACGGTGAGGGTACCATGTTTTGAGAAAAAAAAGATTTTACATCACATAAGATTTCCTAAGTTTCAGAGCAGCAATGATGTAACTGAGTATTGCATGACAAATTTCTGGGGAGGCCGAGTATTGTAAATATCCTAATCCCTCTTTAGATGAAATAAAATGCCTATGCAAAAGCATTGGACGTAGAAATCGGACCCTTATCGAGGGATAGAATGTGCAAAACAGCATAAAGTGCACAGTAGATTGAGTGGAAGCAGCATCACACGGACACTTGGAACATAAAGCATCCCAAGAACCAGCCAGGGAAAAGGCAACTAAATGATTAATTAAATTTGATCTTAGCCTTGTCAAATAGAATCTAAGCTGTGGGTTGCCCACCAGGTTAAATTGGATTCTGTTCCAGGGGCGTAAAAAATGTGCATATAATTAATAGTTGCACTTGAACGGAGACACTTTTCAATTCTGGTCTCTTCTCTATAAGAGGCAAAACTCTCTTTAATCCTTCTTTTTGTCTGGGGGCCTATGCCTTCTGGAGAATTGAAAAGAACACTCAGACCTAAGTTATAAAAAAGCTTTTTAACATAAGCCAGCCATGGGATAGCAGTCATGTTATCAAAATTTCTTCAGAACTTCCCTAGAGAAGCCGGCCCTGGGCATGCCCCATAATTTTATCTATAATAATAAAGGGGCTATGCCAATAAAATCTTCCAAAAATCCCATCCCTGCATGCGTGATAAAACGTAGGGTAGATTTGGGTAGTGCTAAAAGTCTACATAAAAAATTATATTCTACTGTCTGTAACTTTCTTGGAACTGTATAACCCCACACTCCTGACCTGTTGGAACCAAGGGATAGGCACTTACTTCTGTACAACTTGATCATCTCCCTGACCGGTTTGTGACCCAGTTTTTTCGCAAACCTCAAAATCGCTTCACCAGCTACCCCCATCTTTTGTGATCTCTCACTAATTGAATTTTCCCAAGACCAGTTAGTGTCAATCATGAGACCTAGATAATTAAAAGAAGATATCTTTTCAATTGGTATTCCTCCAATATTAAAACACTTAATCTTTTAGTTTTGGGACCACAGGCCATTATAAATGATTTTTGATGATTTACCTTAAGATTTAATTTACTCATAAAATCATTAAAACCATTTAAAAGACTTTGAAGCCCATTTGCAGTTAACCCCAAGAGAACTGCATCATCCGCGTACAAAAGAACTGTGACTTCACAAGAGCCGATTCATGGGATGTCTTTGCTACAGGCCCCTAAAAAAATGTTAAGGAAGTTAATAAAAAAATAAAAACAAAAATGGAGCCAGGATGCATCCCTGCCTCACTCATCTCCTCACCCTTATAGGTTTTGTAGTGTCCCCTAGAAGTGTATAACACACTTTAATGGTTGTGTCCCAGTGCAAACCCTTAATAAGGTTCAGCAAGGAAGAATCCACGCCCACTGATCCATTAAAACCCATAATTTTTCCTGTCAACTGGGTTCAAGGCACAGGAGAAGTCCATAAATGCCATGTAAATGGCACCTCTCCTGGCCTTGACATACTTCCCCCAGATAAGATTTAAATTAAGGGCATGCTCTACCGTCCCTAAACTGGGGCAAAAACCATATTGAAAAGGTAAAAAAAAGGAATTGGCCTCAGCCCAATCCTCCAGTTTTTCCAGTACGACCCGCCCAAGAATTTTAGCTGTACTATCTAGTAATGAGATTGGGCGGTAACAAGCAGGCAAATTCCGATCACCCTTTTTGAAAATTGGAATAATTATAGCCTCACTCCAGGACTCAATAAAATTGCCCCTGACTGCTGCTCTCAAGACATTCGTTTAAAGAGGGTCCCATAAGTCAATATTATGTTTGTAAAGATCTATCGGGACCCCATCAGGGCCTGGAGCCTTACCACTCGCTGCAGTCTGGATGGCTGCAACAACTTATAAGATCAGCTAGCCAGTCCTCCTTTATTAGCGGGGGATCAGGCCTCATTGCATTATTGTGGGCGATCCCCTCTTGATCCAGGTTAAAACTATAGAGAAATGATTAAACCAGTCCTGTTCAAGGATGTGACACTCATTACCGTTGGGGGGATTATCCGTGAAAAAGGGCCCGTTAAAAACCTCTCAGAATAATCTGGTGCTTCTCAAATTGGCGGCTTTTTCTAAGTCCTCCCAGGCCTTGGTTCTAATCTAGTGCTTCCTCTTTTCTAGGGTTAGCCTATAGTTTTTCTTGGCTGCCCTGATCTCTCTAAATTTTGCGGAACTTTATTAATTGTTTTAAGATTTTGAGAGCTGCTGTACATGTAGGACTAAACCAAGAAGTAGGAGGGCGTTCTTTCAATGGCTTGGTTGTATACAGCTCAGAGGCCATACATTTACACATTTTATTGAAACCCTCTAAAATCCTATCTGGAGCCATGTCCAATAAGAGACAACAAATGATGTAATTTAAAGCCTTACAAGTCAGATTGCTAAAAAACGCATCTGGATTACTATTCCTCAAATTTCTTAGAACCCCTTTACTTGCTGAATAATTGACAGGAGTCTTATTAATTGCCACTGAAAGGCTTATAGGCTGAACTCAAAACATAAAGAAATAGAGTTGTGATCACTAAATGGAAGCGGGCAAACCTCATACTGCAAAAGTTGATCTGCAAGGTCATCTGTTAAGAGCACAAAGTTTATGGTGCTCCCCTTACCTCTACCTGTAAACTTACGATGACATAAATTTGGCTGATGGCAGTAATCCAAGGCAAAAATCTAATTATGAGTTAAAATTGACTGATTTAGGGATTCACCATAGGATGAATGTTTAAAATGATTTATAATATCCCCCTGGAGGTTTGAAAATCCACAGATGCAATTCCCACTATAAAGGCATTTGGTAATATTAAAATCCCACGCCCATATGATTGTACTATCACTAATCTGTTGTCTATCCACAGAGACTGACAATAGCCTCCCTAATTCTTGTACAATCTCTTCTGGTTGTGTAGTAAAATAATAAAAATAAAAATGAACTACAACAAAATTTGACAGGTGTTTCACTTGTAGTTTAAGACTTTGATACCATGGTCTGGATGCTATGACTTTCACTGTCAAAATTTTAATGGAACATGAAACAACAATAGCCAAACCCCCTTTTCCCCTCCCAACAGATGATGGGATAGCTTGAGAACAGTATGATTTATACCCATTGATAGTAATACTATCTACAGCCCATGTTTCCTGACAGCACACACAATGTCATAATTTTGGAGGTATGCCAGCCTATCTTCATTATTAAATTTATCCCTAAACCCTGCTAAGTTCAATGAAAGGAACTGGAAACCTCACCCACACGCATCGATCTTTTCTTTACTTGGAGTACACTTAGATGGGGCTGGAAACCTCACCCACACACAACATTAATCTTTTCTTTATTTGGAGTACACTTAGATGGGGCAAAAAAGGGTGTTGTAATAGCAAACTCCCACTGGTTGGATACCTCCAATTGACTACTCAGGTTCGGACGTCAATCATTTCTGTGAGCCCTGATAATGGTTCAAATCAGTTGGGGGGGGCAAAGTTCACCATGGAGGACACATTTTGTGGAGATCTATTCATTCGGTTACACTGAATGTTAAGAGGATAAACAGGTGGATGTAGATAAAGGAACTCTAATGGGTGAGCCCTTATCTTGCTGAATATTGGGTTAACAAAATTAAAACGGGACAGCGAAATACATACACACTCTGGGTCCTTGAAACTTAAAACTATACAATCTCCCTCAGCAGATTTTACTGTGGGGCCAATCCAATTTAGTCTACAGGCCATGATAATTTTATCGACAATGGCTGGGTCACAATCTGCATTCCTCCTGCACCAATAAGCGGCTTTATCAATATGAGTTTGACAAGGTTCCTGTATGCCTTCTACTAGGGGAGGGGCTCCCACTAAAACCATTGTGTATGGAGTACACTCCGGTGGTAAAAGCAGACTTTCAGGGGGGCCAAGAAACTGGGGCGTAGAAGCAGTTTGCTGTCGATGTGGAACATTTTGGATCCCCAGGGTAGATCTATCTCTCCTAACCTGAGGAAAACCTGGCTTGACACTCCTTTCATCATCCTGTTTCCTTTGTTTGCTGGCACACCTAACAGTGCCAGGGTCAAGCTCCTCTACATGGCCTTGGGAGGGATCTCCAACAGCTGTAGAAGGCAAACCTAAATCTCGAGCTTCAGTTACAGGTTGGTGAACTAAGTCCTGGGTGACCAGGTTCTCTCATGGTGGGGTCTATTCGGCGCCCCTCTTTAATGATTTCCACTAGGGATGAGAGCTGTTCTGCCCAAATGAGACAATATAGGCTTTAGGATATCTGATAGATTTGTTATCATAGGGTAGAAATCCTCTAAAATGGGTTGAATCCTATCTTCTCCCTGGTCATTAGCTGAAGAATTCCCGGCCTGGTCAGGGCTTTTAATACGCTTTTGGTTGACCGAGCGTTGTTTCTTAGACGTTGTTCCCAGTTCTACCCTTTTCCTTTTTCCACCTTTGTTTTAAACATTTATCCCAACCCTCTCTCTGTGTTCCAGTTTGAAGGAGGCTGGAGGGAGCGTTACAGACAACAATGGGTTGTGTTGTGTGCTGAGCCTTGAACCCTCCCTTCATCAGCGTTTGAACTGCAACCATGTGGCGGGGATGGGGGTGAGGAAAGAAACACCCTACTGAACTTATTTAGTTCTATTTCTTTGTTTAAAACTCCAACAGCCCGCTGTACAAAGCCATCAAGGGTGGTGCCGGTGACCGGAGGCGCTCAGTTTGTCTTGTGTTACCCCAGCCCAGAACGATTACTGGCCAGCACAAGGTTTAATTCAATATGGTGATAAACAAGTAAAGATAGTTTGTGTCCCTAAAAGAAATCTGCCATAGAAATTGTACAGTACCTTACGAAGTCCCCAGACTTTTGGCGCCCCTCATGCAGTGGAACCATGAGGGGAGCCCGGCCTCAATCAGCCATGGACAGGTGCAGACAAGTAACCCCTTGGCCCGGGCTTCAGGAGTGTCTCAGTTCCTTTATGACATCGGGATGTCTGGCCCTGCCTCCCACGGCGCAGAGAATGCTGGGGGACCAAGTCCAGGCCCGCACCAGCCAGGAAGGCAGGGATCCAAAAGATTTTGCAGGGCCTTAGAAGGCCCTGTGTTAGTGTCCCGTGCTGCAGGAGTATCTCAGTGCCTTTACGGCATTGGAAAGGCTGGCTCTGCCTCCTGTGCCGCAGAGAATTCTGGGGGACTGAGTCCCACCCCAGCCCGCACCAGCCAGGAAAACAGGGATTTAAATGTTTCTGCAGGGCCTCGGATGGCCCTGTGTTAGCGTCCCGTGCTGCGGGAGTGTCTCAATGCCTTTACAGCATTGGGAAGGCTAGCCATGCCTCTCGCACCACAGAAATGCTGGGGGACCGTTTTGCACCCCAGCCCGTACCAGCCAGGGAAACAGGGATTCAAAAGATTCAGTGGGTCCTCGGACTGCCCTATGTTAGCGGCCTATGCTGCAGGAGTGTCTTAGTGCCTTTACGGCATCTGGAAGGTTGGCCCTGCCTCCCACGCCACAGAGAATGCTGGGGGACTGAGTCCCACATCAGCCTGCGCCAGCCAGGAAACCAGAGATGCAAAAGATTCAGCGGGGCCTCGGACGGCTCTGTGTTAGCGTAGTATTAGTGTAGAGGGCTGAGCTGCATAGGAGGATTCAGGGGATCAGGGAGACAGCTACCTTAAGGCCAATACTGTTAAACAGGACATATAACTATCAGGGGGCTAGACATGCCTCAGGAACCCACACCTGAGCTACTCCAACTCCTCCTGCAATCTATAATGTGCTACACACAACCATTTTACACTCTGGGATTAGTGACTGTCTCCACTCATGAGAGGTGACAGAGATTTACCAGGGATGGCCAGTAGACAGCCTCCCCAAATTGTAGTGCAGGGTATGTACCCCATAGATATTAATCAGCATGCCACCAACTGTTAATTCTTCCATGTTCTGTGCATGTGGACAGTAATCATCCACATTGAAAAGCATTTCACTTTGGGTAAACACCATCTCCTGAAGAGCTGAATAGTCTGCTGTGACTAATGTGCTATGAAAAAGATGTAGAGTTTTTTTGGGGGGGTAGTTTTATATAGCGGGTACTCAACCTGTAGGTATCAGAGCGCTTTGCATGAGAACCAGTTGCGTTATAGATGGACACATTCTTTTTTTGTTAGGAACGGGGAGATTAAGTGATTTGTCCAGAATCACAGGATGTTGATCGTCCCTGCCAGGACTCGATCCCGGTTCCCCAGCTTTGAGGATGACCGCTCTAGCCGTTAGGCCAAATCTTCTCCCCTAAAATTCCTGCCACGGCACTAAAAGCATCGGTCTCATGTGCAGGAAAGCATGCTGCATCACTCAGTGTTGAAAGGAGGAGCAGGGTGATACTGCCTCTGAAGCAAAATACAGCCCCATTTTTAAGAACCTTCTGGCAAAGTGCAGGCTGAGCCAGATTACCAACTAGAGCTAGGGAATCTGGCCGACTGCAACCCTCAGACCACATATGCATTACATTAGAATGTTGAGTTCTGGGCAACAATCAGTCCTGTTAGACTACAGTATTATGTGCTGAATTAGGGGTTCTGAAACTTCTTTCACTGTGGATGGACACGCATAAGATTGAACACTGTATACTTTAAAGATTTTATTAAAATGAATGTCCTAACCTAATGCATATATTGTGTATAGATATAAGTATAAAAATAATATCAGTGAAAATAATCAGTAAGTAAAGTATTAAAAAGAATTGCAACATTGTGTAGGTATTCTATCAGTTCATTGCATTGAATGATAAAATCAGTTTTTAGTAGCCAACCCCTCTTATCTAGCCCTTAGCTCAAATTGCTTAGCACCAAATGTAGCCTGCATGCCTTACCTGAACAACAGGCTTGTTGTTTAGTTATATTCGATACTTGAAGGTCATTCTTTGTCTCAGTTATGATGTTCTAGAGCTTATAAGGACCTCTTGGCTCTGAGGAGCAGGTGGCCTTCGCTAGGGATGTTTGCAGGACAGATCACATGAAACTCCCAGGAAGCTAAAGATGCCTCTCTGCCTTATATGTGTTATACTAGGCATGACTACGCTTTTCTGATTATGTTGAAAAGGGCAAAGTGTATGATGAATGATGTAAAATGTAAGAATTAGCATATGAATTCTGTTGTAGCCTCTCTAAATTCTGTCACACATTATAAATCACATTAATATACATATATGTATAATTGAGGCTCTATCAAACTATAATAAAGAAAACATCATATATTGTACATGTGCAATCAATACTAAACTCAGCACACATTTCTAGATGAAAATGTGCAGCCAGATACCTAAAAAACATGAAATGCAATGGGTTATATAAGCAGAAAACCCAAAGATTGTTAGGACTTTTGAGCATGCAGAAGGCCTCAATCTATATTTGCTTCTCCCACTATTTTTTTAACACTAGCTCATGAAAGTCTCCCACCAGTTTCATGTGCCCATTCATTTGTACAGTTTTTTCTCAATTAAATGTGGGTAATCATTTGAAATGAACACCGTTTTAGACATTTCCATTGTAGCTGGCCATTTGACAGGAAGCAAGAGCCTTCTGGCCAAATGAGGATAAACTTCCATTTGGAGAAGTGATCTAAAATTTGATTTAACCAGCCGCGGCCTGTGCAGGTAAGAGCAGTGGGGCAGTGGGGCCGGTGAGGGGGGATTTCGAGGGATGAGGGAAAGTTAATTATTTATTTAACTATCCCTCGTGGTTGTCTGTCGAATTCCATCCCCAACCCGGCCCACCGCTTTTACCTGCATGGGCTGCGGCTGGACTTAACCCCTGTAGCATTTTCATTGTTTTGCGCATTAAACTATTTGTATTTTAGGCCAGTGTATGCTATTTATTTCTTGATTGCCTACTTAGGCCTACACTACGAGTGGCCAATTAAATTCCCGTTATTTCCCTGCTTCTGAATTACCATTACTAGGAGCCCCAGTAATTCTGGGGACAGGAAATAACTGGAATTACAGGTTTTTAACCTGTATATCTGTTTCTGCACCGATCCCTATATTTTTTGCCCCGGAGTTTCACACAGAGATTGTCTGAAAAAACTAAGCATATAATTCAGTTGGGCCTGGTTACATCCCTGTACCAGGCCCATCTGAATTTACATCCACTGGTAATGAAGGCCATAGAGTGGTACTGATGCTCCGCAATAAGGCAAAATACATGTTTGCTGTCACTCTGTACTCATGGGTATTTGTAATGTGGAGAATCATAAATGTAATCAAACATCAAAGTAGAGATGACAATAATGTTTATTATATCATGTAATGGGTTGTAAATCAAATTTAAATGTAAAATAGCAGTTTGTTTCAACATAATGCTTCCCAAATTATTTCCCTTGTTTGTGTATAGGGGACTGGAAAACATTCTGGAACGACTGAGGGTGACCTGAGGGGAATTTACCCAGGCTAGTTTAGTGAGATTTGCAATGACGTTTGCTTGCAGTTATCAAGTGGTACTAACAGTGGAGCATGGATTTGGACTGCTTTTTACAAAACGCTGGCAGGCAAATAAAGAAATCTACATCTGTTGAAATTCCATGCTTGAGGGCTACTGAAGCAAATGCAGTGGTAATTTACAAGATGACACCTACAACTAGGTATTTTTAAAACATCACCCAAAAGTAATTGTTCAATGAGGTAACCTCCTCATTGTAAGTCTTGGCGCATAGTAGGCATAGTAAGGAAAATGCCTCCCTTCCTCCTGTTGTGGTACTTAAAAAAATGGGGCCCCCACACACCACTGCACCTACTACACTATTGATAGTTGCACTCCTGATTAGGCATGATGGACAAACTAACAATTAGTAACCTTGATATTACAGTTTTTATTCATCATTGGACATCTGTGTAAGAACTATGGCCATGATTTAGAGTTTGGTGATGGGATTCTCCATTGCAAATGTGGTGGATTTCCTGTCCGCTGTACTACAAGTGCATTATAGGCTATGCTGTTTGAAATATGCCAAACAGGATAACCACCATGTTTTGATAGAGGATCCTGTCTGCCAAACTTTAAATAAGTCAATATAAATCTTGTTGGCTTCTATGTGTTAGAGGTATGCTAATCAAGTACAGGAAATGTAGCCCACCCCCTTTCTCTGCCTTCACTGATCGCCAATTTGGTACAACAGTATTGCCCAGCAAAGGGATCACTACCAAGAAACAGATTATTTGTTAAATGGTCTTGCTCGGTTTTAGGAGATCGAAGGGTGTGGAAGTCCCCAGCATGTCTCCCTGAGATGTGCTTACTTGTGGGGAGGTCACTATACATGCCAAAATTGGGGCTTAAAAATTCCATTCAGCAGGGAAGTTGGACTAACACACTTCCACTCCGATAAACAGCATGAATTAAGTCCTATGCTACAGTGGACATCCAGGTGGAAATAAAGCAAGCGGATGGTGAATGGCCAAACAGTTAATTTTATCGCTCAGTTGGACAGTGTGGGATTCCTAATATAAACCGATTCTTCTTGACATTACCAACAGAGGAGTAAACCGTGTGGTCAACCATGTAAAATGAAGGTTCATATGTCTTAAGCATGGTCAGACTGAGATAGAAAATAGTGCCCCCATTACTGAATTAGATAGCTAAGAAAGTGACCCATGTTTGCAAACTGTGGCAGTTTTGAACTTGTAAAGACATGCTGTATAAGTTTTTTTGCAAGCTATGGAAGACTGCATGGATTTGAGCTTGCAGCAGGCAATGCTTGTTTTAATATCAGGAAAAGCAACAGTGAAAGCGGCCCAGTAGCCCATAAAATAAGCCCACAACAAGCTAAACAAGCATTGTAAATGCAATAGGTCCCGCATTTGTTGGAGTTGGAGCTATTGGCATTATAAATGCCAGTGTTTTTTTAACCTAGGCAATAGATATGCCCTCCCCACCTTAATAAAATTAAGAACTCTGTTGTGTGTATTTTTTCTTTAGTACACCTGCAATAGTGCCGTAGGGCTGGGAGTGAAAATGGCAGTTCCGACTCCACGTTAAATCAAGCAGAGTTGTGAGGGTGCAGTACCACAGGCTGTCTTTAGGTGTCCCGTGGGATCTCTTTTGGCCACATACGGTACTGCACCCTATGTCCTTGTGATAATAGTTGAGAACATTTAAGGATTCCCTTTATTTTTTTGTGATTTTTACAAATGTATAAATATGACATACTTTGTGCCTCTGTTAAAACAGGAGGACTTTACTCGGTGTAGAGCAGCTTTTCTGTTTCTTAAAATATTATCTACTCCCAAGGTATGATATGAAAAGGTTCACTTTTTAAATAATGGCGAAAGATGAGATCAATAAAAGTCGACAGAGTTATGTTATTTTACACTTCTTTGGAGGAAGGATAATAACAATTAATTTTAATTTCAAAATGTATTTTGTTGTTGATTTATTGTTTTTAATTTAGATTTTTGTCTGTATATTTTTATGCATGTTTTTATGGTGTTTTTTAATGTGTGTTTTAATGGATATGGACAATCTGTAACTGAAATACATTTAAGTAAACTGTAAAAACCTGTGGGCATTCAAGTGCCAAAAAGAAGTAACTTGATTAGTGACTGAAGTATAATAGTATTGTGGCCCTGGGAAACAAGTGATAAATACAGTATGAATATAGGATACTGCCTAGTATGCCCTACATACCCCAGGGCCCCATGAGAAGCCTGACAGTAACTTAATGGATAAACTACTTTCTGAGGTCTAGGCCCGTGAGTGGATGTAGCCAGTTTCGTAACATGTACTGGTTGGAATCGATGTTTTCAAAGCTCGTTGGGCCTGCTGTGAGAAAAAAGTATCCCAGGGCCGCATTTGTAATTCTTTTCCATTCCGAGTCCATCTTTGTATAGTATGGAAGAAAGTAGGATTTACAGCGTGGCACAGGTACTGTGAACAACATTTTTCTCTGGGACTCTGTGAAGCAGATTTCACCCCTGGGTGAGCATAAACAGAGCACAGGGGAGGCAGAGCTTGACTGGGACAGCTGGAAGGAAAAATGCCCATGGGTTACTATGGCAGACCCTGAAGTAAGAAGTCAATGGTTGTTTATACTGACATTGGTACTTAATTTGCATATTTTTAGTATAAAATCCGCAAACTGTTGGGGAATTTCTACTCACTCTCTTGCTTTGAAGGCAAATGAAACAATTGATTTCTGAGTTGGTTGTTTGAATAAGTGGGCCAAAGTTCCTGGTCTGAGTTATATCTTCAAAACAGAAATTGAGATGCATACCCTTTTCTTATTCTATGTACAACAGGAGCATTTATTTAACTGCTCCTTACCCTTATGCATCAATCTACATCACAAATAAGGTTTTCAATTCTCACTGTTTTTTACACAGACATAAAGATGGAAAGAATGCGGTACCCTGTCTGTATTAATTTTTAAAAATGGAAAATTACAGAAATTAGACCATATTACATGCATCTCTTCATTCTGTCAATTATGAACTCAGGCCAATACTTGAACCTATTGACAACACATGGAGTGTAAAAAGTTATATTACTTCCTAATGAAGCTTGAATTTCTGCTATTGTGTGCATGGGCAAATACTACAATGTGGTGGGTGTGTTGCCAGTTAGGGCACTGTAACCATACACAAATCGCCCTATGAGTGAGTGCTTATCAGCTAACAACCCTGAAAATATACTATATGCAACTTCATTTTTGAGTCACTAAAAATAAATAAGGAGAAATAAAGATGGATAAATAGAAATGAAAATAGCAACAAAAAATACTTGTTTACCTATGCAATAGATATGTGTTGTGTGGGTGTAGTACCATATGCTGTCACTAGGTGTCCCGTAGGACCTCTTTTGACCACATATGATACTGCACCCTGCACCATAGCTAGGCAAAGGCTATGGCGCAGCGGTGAGAGCTGGCGACTGATGAGCTGGGGATCCGTGTTCGAGTCTGCTATTGGCTCAACATCGTGATAGTTTAATTTCCCCAAGCCTATAAATAAAAGCGCTTAATGTAAAATAACATGAGAAAGCACTTAATATAAAATAACAGAGGAATTCAATGCAGTGGGGCAGTGGAAGGGGGAGATAAAGGAACATGAAGCAAGGGAAGCAGTGTTGTTGGAGGGGTGAGGGGAGTCACGGGGAGATAGATAAAGGGACCACAAGCAAATGAAGCGACCAAAGTGTCATTGCACAAGTAAACAGAAGAGTTAACGAGCATGAGGCAGGCCAAATAAAAAAGAGTTCTCTCTAAGTATAAATAATCTGAACAGTAGGAACAGATATAAGAGGGGCAGCCCTCAGGGGAGGATACAAAATTCCAAAAGGAGGCACTACTAATTGTATTCACCAATGAAAAGTCAGCATTTCTAAAGGACAGGAACCAATGAAAAAGATAGGTGCTTTTTCAAGCCCATATCCTAGATACAGCATGTCTAGAAGAGATATACAGTATTCTCCAAGCACACAAACAATATAGGCGTCAAGATCGAGGTATCAACTGTTCTTTATTCCAGTATTCAATTCTGCCCTTGTGCTTGGACTTTCGACTTGCCAACATGTGTTTCATCTATGTGCTGTAAGTATAACCAAAGACTTCATCAGGGCTAAAGATAAAATATAAAACCGTTTTAGAGAGGAAACTCTGGCTTTTATAGTCCCGCCACCAGGGTCAAGGACCCAAAAGGAACCGCTAGTGGTTGTTATGCGAACCTCATGTGCATGGCCAGGAGTTGGCCATAGGTTATATAGGGTCTGAGCAAGATCATCCATCGAAGAGATAGTGCACGCTGCCTAGGCGAGACCTAAAAAGCAACCACACACTAACCTGTCCGACAAGCCGTTCAGGCACTGTCTGGTTGCTCTCTAGGCCAGTCCTGGCTTGGCCTTAAACATCAATTCGCTCTGAGCAGTTTGACATGAGATACAGTGATGCTCATAATTTACTCTTTCTTTAACAGTACGCCAAGATGGACGCTGGAGTCATTGGTCACCTTGGTCTTCATGTTCTGTAACATGTGGAGTTGGTAATATCACTCGCATCCGCCTCTGCAACTCCCCCCTGCCACAGATGGGTGGAAAAGACTGCCAGGGAAATGGGCGTGAGACAAAACAGTGTGAAGGCATCCCCTGCCCTGGTAAGATTGTTATTGTTGACACAATATGAATGTATTTTAGACGAACGCCTTCGACTTTTTTCGGTGTATTCTAGTAAAATCAAGCACACAATCCTTACAATATGTTAGAAATAAGAACGCATGAAATTAAACTGACTAAGATGTTTTCAGAGACTTTACAGACTAATATATGGACAGGACAGCGCATTCTGCCAATTCTTCTTGCGATGATTAGCGTGGCATACATTATAGCTAAACTAATGCACCAGCTGTAAACTACTTTTGTCCACTATTTGATGCAAACCTTAAAATGTACGTGGATTAATCTCGTGTTTTAGCTTTGATCTAATGTTTGGCTGAGACTGAATTCTTTGACAGTGTTATCACTTAACTGATTGTGCCTAAAAGCCTGTTTTCAGTTTGTGTTTAGCATTGATGCACAATAAATTACGTCATGGGATATTGGCCTAGTGTTTATGTGTGTGAACTGTGGAGTGGATGATAGCGACTGTTATGTTATAGGTTTTTTTGCTGACAATTTTGATCCCTTTTTGAAAAATCCGCACGATATTTGGCAGAGACCCCACAAATTCACATAAAGTTCATGCTTTCAAATTTCATGCAGATTGGATAAAGGAATTACGATTTAGGAATGTTTCCTCTCCATTACACAAATCTTTGCTAATCAGATGTATACCAAACCTGGAATGATAGATTCTTTTTTGGTTTTGTTTGTATCCTTTTGTAGTTTTCTATACATTTGAATTGCAAAAAGTGTTGGGTGGTCTCTAGAGCCTTCCTGTTATAGATATCCCGACTATTACCCCCATGAATTATTTTTACAAATCATAGTTAAACTAAAAATAAATCCGAGTGTCTGGCAAGATGTTAAAATAATCGCTCCGGCCATTACTACACAATGCAACAGTTTCCAACCACACAGGTTCCCTGTTAGTCTTGGCATCTTTTGGCGTGTTTCCCCAGACTTTTTGCTTTCTGACCTCCCGGTTTCGACTTTGTTTTTGCTGGTGTAATGATTCTGCGCACTTTCCTCACTGCTGTCCAGTGGGAAAGTGCAAGTGCTCCTGTATAAAATGTGTTGCGGATTGGCGTTTCCATGATTGGCCTATTTGGTTTATGTGTCAGTCCCTTGTAAAGTGCACTGCGAGTGCCAGGGCCTATAGACCAAATGCTGTTGGTGGGCTGCAGCACTGGATTGTGCCACCCACGCAAACAGCCCGTAAAGTGTAACTCGGGCCTGCCATTGCAGAGCCTGTGCGCAGCCTGGGGCTGCCATGTCGACTTGGCAAGTGCACACACTTGCAAGTCCCTAAACCTTCCCTTTGCTACATGTTAGTCACCCCTAAGGTAGGCCCAAGGTACCCCTGTGGGCAGGGTGCATTGTATGCGAAAGGTAGGACATGCCCGGGTGTGTGTGGCATGTCCTGATAGTGAATTACAGCCTAGTTCGTTTTTCACTATTGCAAGGCTACCTGTTCCCCTAGGCCAGAACGGGCAGTTTTGATTATTACAGCTTATAATCCTAACTGACCCCGGGAACATGGTAGAAATTCGAGTTTAGTATGCCTGGACTCAGAATGATAAAATGCATCTTTTAGTGAAGTTGGTTTTAACATTCTGTGTTTGAAAATACCACTTTTAGAAAGTGGGTATTTTCTTGTCTAACCATCCAAGCCTGCCTCTGCGAGGTTGTGTATTCCTTGTCTGCAGTGTGAGTGACAGGGGCTGGGGGATGCCAGGAGACAGGGTGAGTCAGCGCAGGGCTGAATAGCAAGATCTACATGTAGATGGGTGGGAGGAGTTGCACCTGGGCCCTGAATAGGACAGTGCCTTTCCTCCACAATGCTGGCTCCACCTCCTGTGGTGCGTCTGATGTCCCTGGCCTACTCACTGAAAGAAGGGACGGAGACTTGTCAACAAAGTGCTCCAGAACTGGTTTGGACTAGGCAAAGGCCTCTCTGCCTTCAGAGAACAAAGGAATTTGGGATATAAATATTGGGGCCCTGACCCCATGAATTTAGATCTCGCTGGAATCAAGGAACCTGCCAAGACGAAGAGCTGGAAGAGCTGCCAGGAGGAGTACTGCCCCTTTGCTGTGTTGTTGCTTTGTTGGGTTGGCCTGCAGCTGCTGCTTCTGCCTTGGGCAGTGAAAGGACTGAACTTACTACAAACTTGTGCTGAGTATCTCCAAGGGCCTGAAACCGAGCTGGCCTCCTGTTAAGAAGTCTCAGGGACTGCAAAGACTTCACAAGCCTCTGGGTACCGCTTCTGGAACGCTGTTTCAGTTGCCACAGAGGAAGGGAACTGCAACCGACTCCGTCAACCGAATCCATCCCTGACCGGTGACCTGTTTGCACCGCAGACCGCATCGCCCCGCTTCGCATCGCAACCCTGGTCTCACCGTGGGCGACGTCCGACGCCGCCAACACCGAGCCGCTGCTTGCACCGTGACCTGTGGGCACCGCAGTTCGCATCGCATCGCTTCACTGAACCAGCCGGACCCGACCGACGCGGTCGCTGCAACTGGCTCAAGAGTTGTGACCGCATCGCATTTGGGGCACCGCTCGCACGTCTGCGACGCACCGCTCCGACTCGCACCGCTGTCCGACGCCAGCTCCCGCACTCCGGCTTGGTCGCCTGCATCGCAACCTGTCAGCACCGCATCGAGCATCGTCTCACCCTGCATCGCACGCCTTGGACTCACCGACTCCGTCTGCACGACGCTCATCGAGCCGCTGCCTGCACCGCATCGAGGGACACCGCACCTTGCATCGCTCCGTCTTGCACCGCAACCGCGACGAACGCCGACCGGCTCGTACACTCCGTACCAGCCACAACGAGAAAGGTACTGTGACCGAGTCTGTTCACGACTCTGCTGGCCCGTATCGACGTGGTCGGCTGGAACTGTTAGACTCTGTGGTTTTCAGCATCGCGGTAGGCTCGGACGGAGCTACCGACTCGTACGAACTTTGTTTTTGAACTATTCCTGCAAAGAAGAAGTTACCTTATCAAGCATTCATTTTTAAAGTATAGTATTGTGGATTTTTGTCGTAATTGGTCTTGTCTTGAGTATATAAAAATTGGTTATTTTTCTAAACTGGTGTGGTGTCCGTTTGTAGTGCTTACACTGTATTACTGTTGGTTATGTGCAAATGCTTTACATACTGCCTCTGAATTAAGCTTGACTGCTCGTGCCAAGCTACCACGAGGGTGAGCAGGGGTTACTTCACGAGTGTAACACCCTTACCCTGACTAGGAAGAAGGGTCCCTACTTGGACAAAGGTGCAAGCCCTTGCCAACTAGAGATCCCATTTCTAACATTCCCAAAATAACATTTCAGAAACATATTGCAGTGGGCCATGTGAACATGGACGCACCACAGCTTGGGGAGACAAGAACACACATCAGAGGGTAGATAATACCCTTTTACCCTAGGAAAAATCTCTACATTTAGCCTCGGAAGACTGCAGACACTAATCATTTTTTCAAAATAGATGTAGTGTGAGATCTAATTATTGACTATCTATTTTATGACGTAAACCTACGGCTGCTCTAATGTTTAACCCACCACTAAATTGCACTAATAGTAGCAAGTATAGCGCATATGGCCAAGCCCCGTTCCCACAACCAATTGTGACTGCCCCATACTGGGATTGTTTGCATATTTGGATTGCTTATGAATTCATCCTTAACTGACAAATCTCCATAAAAATGTCCACAAAAAAACTATTTCCATATTTACTTGATGCTGGGAAGGAGTGCTCCAAAATGTATATTTTGTGTTGAACTGTTTTCTTAAAAAGGAGGATTGCAACAACATTATAAGAGGGCAATGCCCAGTTAGTATTCATGGTGTGTAACTCCTGTAAAAATAGGGCCTATAGACAGTACTTAGCACGTAATGGGGATGGGAAATAGGTTTAGTGCATGGCCAGGGGTAATTTCCTCTGCCTAACAGTACCAGCTGAGCATAGCCTGAAGGTTCCAGTAGCAACTGGAATGAGCATAGGACATGGTCAATGGCCACATCCTCCACCCAGTAGTCTCTGAGGGCAAGGGAGAGAGGACAAGGTGCAAGGTTTCTTTTTAAGGTGGCTACCGTAGATTAACTTATTGTCAAGAAGGCTTTCCATGTCAAGGGATGTAGTTTATTCCACCATGGTTTTGGTATGGAGAAGTGGAAAGAACTGTTATAATGTGGATACCTGAAAACTAGAACACTTACGTACACCATAACGTTAAGGTGAGATTTATGAATCTCTGAAAATTCTCGGCTTGTTCTGGAGATTTTTCAATGGATATTTATCCATAGAGAACATGACCATCTCATCTTCTCCACCTTCAAAAGCAGAGCTTACTTGAACAGATTTAAATAGAGGCAGTTGTCCTTTATCGCTCCATGCACGTGATCTGGACAGTATTGCCAGCATGGGGATGGGGATAATGGTCAGATATCTGCATTGGTATTATTGGACCTATCTGCTGCCTTGGATACGGTAGACCATGAGATTCTTGTTGACCGCTTGGAGGCGGTAAGGCTCAAGGATATTGACTTGAATTGGATGAAATCCTTTCTGCAAGCTCAGGCATTGACGAAGGGCCCATATGTTGCTACATCTACCCGATTACATCTACCCTGATTACATATGGACCCCCCCAAGGATCATCTCTCTCTACCTATCTATTCAATGTATATGTAAGACCCCTAATTAAAAGATTTGCAGCTAGGGGTTTTGAGTGCACAACTATGCGGTTGATTCCCAGTTTCTCATCCGCTTAGATAATACTCGGGACTCACAGTTGGAATTTCAAAACAAAATTAGATTTTATCCAGAGATGGATGTGAAATAACTAGCTCAGGTTGAATGCAAACAAAACAGAGATCATAATTTTAAACAACAAAGTCGACCTCTGGAACATCCTTTTTTGGCCAGTGGAGATGGGTGACCCTGAGAACCCTATGACTTCAGTTGAGAGTTTGAGCATATATTTGTTAGATAGTGATAATTATGAACTCCCAGGTTGGTGCTGTTGCATCTAAATGCATTTTTACATTGCAATTGAGAACAAAAATGTCCTCTATTCTCTCCATGAAAGCCTTGAAAGCAACGATTATGGCTACAGTTACTTTTTATCTAGTCTATGCCAACTCTATTTATTTAGCCCTTCCAAATAATGTAATATTTAGATTTTTGAGGAATCCCCACGTAACTTCTACCCTAAAACAATTACATTGGGTACCTGTCAAGCTAAGGGTTCCATTTAAAATTGATTGTACAATATTTAAAGCGCTTCAAGATTCGGACCAGCGTTTTTTAGTTGACACTCCCTCACGCAGATTAAGATCTTCTAGTGCCTATCTTCTCCATGTCCTGTGATATAAGAAGCAATGCATGGGAGAATGCAGTTTCTCAGCCCAGGACACCTTGTTGTGGAATTCCTTACCTGACTCCTTGAGGCTAGAAAACAGCCAGGTGACCTTCAAAACTGGCTGTTTTGACAGACTTAAACATGTTAGTTTGACTTAAAGGAGTTTTACAACTTTCACACAAATAAAAGGAGAGGGGCCCCTTAACCACCAAAGGGGTAGAGCACCAAAAGACCGTAGTAAAAAAATAAAATCCCCTTTGGGCGATTCAGTACGTCCACAAACTTACACTCTTACAACGTATATCTCACCATAACACAACCATCAAAAGCCAAGTGTCTATACTTAAAAAATATTTATTTCAATTCCTTTACAAAAAATGTATCAAAATATTGTGCATTATCATTTACATACAAAATTTATTAAAATCATCAATTAAAAACATTAATTCAAACAGAATAAAAACATATATAACAAAGACAAAGATAGAAGGGAGAGATAGATAGAAAGATAATTTCTATTCATAGATAGAGGCTAATACATTAGACCCAGATCATTTGTTTGATGTGTGTTGCATATATATAGCGTTTTTACAGCAACCAAACCAAATGTCAACACAATCTACAGTATGCCTCTCCAAGTTAGCGTCGACGCGTTTCGGTGGATATTGTCGCTTTAACACACCACCTTCCTCAGGACAGGAATAGATATCTCCCAAACGAAAATGTAGCTCAATCTGCTGTAAACTATGAATATTTCAAAAAAATCCCGGATAAAAGGAGCAGGTCTATGCCTTTATAGAGGTCTAGAAGTCGTCAATCTTTTCATCTCTTTTTGTCATTCGTCACTGAGCGCATTTCTAATCCAGGTGCTCAAAAAATAGGACCCGTCAGTTCTACCCCAGTCGGTAGTTTATCTTGTCAAGATCAATAAACGCCATAAACGGGGTCAGCATGCCTCCGTCACCAAGATACTTGGTAGACCTCTATAAAGGCATAGACCTGCTCCTTTTATCCGGGATTTTTTTGAAATATTCATAGTGAAATACTGTAGGAATAACATTTTCTTCATTTCTTGAAGAAGACATGAGAGGAAGATACTGGGATATTTTTCCATACTATTGAGGCACATCTGGAGAAGGCATACTCTTTTGTTTTCTCGTTCTTCCATCCATCACTTAGTTTCCAGTCTTGTGATATTGCTGCTCTGACAGTTGCAGGTGCTTTTAGAGATTCTGATCTTGGAGACCTGATTAGAAGGTGTCTTTTTGAGTAATGAGTTGTAAATGGTGCAACCCATCTTTAGAAAGTTTACATTGTGTAGGAATGTAATTTTATGGTATAGTTGTGCATCAGCCATATATTGATGTATTTCAATGCTCCTGCTGACCAGACTTCATCAAATTCAATCCATGTATTGCCTTCTTGGTCAAAGAACTGAGATAATGTTTAAGCTAAGGCCAGTGTTAAGTGTTGAGCAGTGACAATTTAAAAGATGGCTCGTAAAGACTTTGCCCATCTACAGCAAATATCTCAACTTGCTCATGTATCAAACAAAGCCCATTGGAAATCAGTTTTCATCTTTGTTCCTGTTTTTAGATTGTATCAGCCTTTGAACTCTCCCCTTATATTCACAACAAATACACTATAATAATATCGGTTTTGCAATCACAATGTTGTTGTAATAAAAATGGCCCATAACATATTTGAAAAGTGAAGAAGAGAACATTTGTTTCGGGTGCCTCCTTATGAAAATGCCTTGTTAGAAAATGTTACAATTTGTGGTTCTCTAATGTGTGTTATGGAAGCAAAGAATAAAATCTGCATGACAATCCTGAACCTTTTTTAAGACATTAATTGATGTAATTTCTCTTACCAATTACTAATTCTCTGAAATATGTCTTACAGTTAATGGCAAATGGGGACCCTGGTCTCCATGGTCTAGTTGCACTGTCACTTGTGGAGGAGGCCTACGTGAAAGATCCCGTCTGTGTAACAGCCCGCGACCACAATATGGAGGAACGAAATGTGCGGGTGACACCAAAGAAAAAGAGATGTGCAACAAGCAAGATTGTCCAATTGGTGTGTATACACATTTTGCAATGACTGCCTCCATTAAATAATGTACAATAAACACAATGCCTCAAGAGAACATAAAAGCTACCAAGATTCAGAGCACAAAGAGTTGATGTCACACACACACATATATGCATACAAAAAGTATGATGGTAGCTAAGGGCCACTATTCTAAGTTACACCACCCATTTGAATACCACATGCAACATTGTACAGCACATTTCTTTGTTTGCACTTTCATTATGATTGCCATCCTGCATATTTAGGTCGAACCTATAGCGGCAGCGCGCATGCGCTGCTCGCTTTGTGAGGCATGCAGTATTCAGAATGGCGTGGAAGCTTTGTGGAAGCTCCGCCCACTCTCCGCCCATCTTTTTAATTGGTTTAGGTCCTAAATGCTGCCTTCCGATTGGTTATAGGCCTGTTAGTCCCTCCTCATGACGGCCATGTCGTCATTAGTATCCTTCCATGGCTACTGACCCCTTTACTTCAAACACTATTTTCTTCTTGTGGCCCCCCCCGCAGTCCATGACTTCTGGGCCCCCTCCACCCCCCACCGCACTCCCGTTCGTGCCTTCTCGCACGCCCGCACTCCCGTTTCCAATGCATTAGGTCTTGCATAAAAGCGAGTCCTATTGCATTGCAAATGCTTGTTTATTCCTTTCTCCTCCCTTGTATTCGCTCTTCCCTCCTCCCTCACCATTCCTTCCTCCTCCCCCTCTCTGACGTCATTACTCTCCACCTCTGATCTTTCCCTGTCATATTTCCCGAGGTTCTCTCTCCCTTTACATCGACTTCCTCTTCCCTCTATCCAGCGTCCTTCTGCCCCCTTTAATCCTCTCACACGTCTCTCCACCTCTCTCCTTGCTTCCCTCGTTTCCCACTTTCTTTCTCACTCCCTTGCACCTGGCTTTCTTTCTCTCTCCCCTCTTCACTCCTTTCTAACACTCTGTATATCTCGCCCCTTTGCATCGGACTATCTCTCCTTTCCCCCTCTCCCTGGCCCTCCAGTCACCTGGCGCGGGGTTCCTCTGGGTGGAGCTGTAGTCTGCAGATGGTTCAGGTGCTTTCCCCGTGCTGCGGTGTCTCGGCCTTGCATCGCTCCCTCTCCACCCCTAGCTGGAGGGCACGGATTTGTGCGTGCATCTCTCTGCCTCTCCACCCCTAGCTGGAGGGCATGGATTTGTGCGTGCGGGTGGGGCCCCACCGAGCACCGCGGTGTTTGCTTTGTGCAGGACTCGTATCTGCTCCGGTGTCTTGTGCTTTCTTTACTAGGACGAGAAACCTTCAGCTGCTCTGCACACCCTGTGACCCTGGGCATTCCGCTGGATTTTCCACGCGCCTTTATTTGTTCTAAATTCTGAATCCGAAGGGGAGGGCGGGAGTTTGGGAGCGCCCAGGCCTTGCACAGTCGGTGATTTATAAAATGTCTTGCAGAGATGATGCCTACACCCCCCTCTTCACGTCTGCAGAGTTCACGTGCTTGATGTTAGCACACCGGACCAACATTACTGTGACCCAAACACCTTCTCTTCTCAGAAGATGCTCTCCAGGGACCCGCGCTGCTAAGGTTTCCTTGAAAAGCGCGAGATCTGTGCCACTTAACGCGCGTGTCTCCACAGGTGTGTCCTTCTGACGTGCTGTGGTTTGGTGACATCACCATAGACAGGTGACTGGAATTATCCGACAGCAGACAAAAAAGGCAAATTATCTGGCATAATACTGCACATTTTGTGGTAATATTACCTCATTCTTTTGGAGTTTTTACACGTTAACCTAATCTGGGCAACTATTTTTCCTCATTAGTACGACTTTGAGACCCAAATACAGAAATAAGCAACAGAAAGAAGAGCAGTCAACATTTGCCAGGGGTCTTCCACCCTGCAACAACACGTGTTGCTGCTTTTTTGGAAACTTTTGATCCATTTGAGCTGAAAACTTTTTGTTGTTGAAATCTGCACATTAAGCAGCAGGTAATGGATTATGTGGCAAACCCATCACAATGCAAAAACACAGCGCCTGCAAAATTGCATAATTCCAGGGTCCCTGGCCTTGGTTTATCGGGGCCACTGATCCTGTGCCCCTGTAATTGTTGCTGCAAGAGAAAAGGTTTGCAAGTGTACAAAACCTGTGCAAGCTTTATCAAGCCAAATGAGCAGTGGGCTGATCCAAGGCAGGCCTGTCAGAAGATGTGGGGGTAGAGGGGTCATTAGTACCCAGGCCCTGAGGGCCCCTCACTGGTGTGGGGAGCTTTTATTTACAGATTTTAGAGCAGAGCTTCCCTCTGTTAATGATGAGGCGGGTAACACAGCCACAGCCGCTAGATGATGCCAGACCTTGGATACGGCAGGTTTCAGATTTCCCTACAGGACTTTTTATTAGGTCGAGCATTCAAGACCTCTTGCATATACTTTAGTATATACTTATTATATACTTATATGTATATGTACTTTGTGGGCTCTGGAGATCAGCCCTAGGACTTGTCTGCTTCCCCTTAAGGACTTTTTTTCTGTTCAACTGCCTCTATTTAACTGTATTGATAGAAAACGACCAGCAGAGGTCAGTAAAATACCAGAATTGCTTTCTGCTGAGAGAATTTCTTTTTTTTTCTGGCAACTGCCTCTATTTAACTTTCTTGATAGAAAACGACCAGCAGAGGTCAGTAAAATACCAGAATCACTTTAGCATTCTCTGGATTCCAGTCCATAGAAATTGTCTTCCACAAGCACCCATAGACAATAAAAAAAAATTCAAATCTTGTATTTTCAGTGATATGACCACCAAAGGCCCAGATTTTATATTAAAAACAGAGCTTTGGACTATACCATTTCCCGCTCAAAGGCAATATTTCTCTCTATGTGTTCCCATACCTGGCATGTCACGCAGTTTGGTGCTTACTTTCCCTCCATGTTAAAAAACAGTACATGTTTCAGCACCCAGGCTAATGTGCTGCATAGCTAAATACATATAAGGTCCCAAAGGCGAGACCGATTGCATTGCAAATGCTTGTTTTTCTATAGCATTTTGAATCTGGTTACGCATGTTTCTTGTATCACTGCTCTTAAATTACTTGTTGTTTCTGTAAGACCTATTGCTCCTGAACTTCTTCCATACATGGTTTATTAATTTAGAGCCATCCATCCATTACCACTATGGCAATATGTGTGTTTTGTCTTCTGTATTCCTAAAATCGTGTTATCACCAATATCTACCATACTGTCCCATCACGCCGGTCTTCCAGGCTATACAGATATAAAATACATACATTTTCTCTCTGTTCGTGCTGTGCCTCTAATCTATTTTTCATTTGGACATGTGGTCTCCAGAGCTGGATACACAGTGCCATACAATGAACATTATAGTAGAGAAATCTCTGTTGCATACTAGCCTCTTTCTACCTCTCTGCAATGAACTTGGACACATGGTGGAAATTATCTCTCCGGTGAAATGCCCTTCAATACTATGTCCTGCATCTTTTGTTGCACCTCAGGATCCCTCCAACCCAAATGCATTAGTTTTAAATTATGAGTACTAAATTATAAACACAACTCCAAAACTGATGAGAGAGGTTGAATTTAACACCATTGAGCATATGATTTATAGTACAGGTTGTTGTGCCATTCAGAAGGAAGCATACTACCCTTTCCTGCCCTACTAAAATGTCTCTTCTGATACCATTAGAAACGATAGGCCTAATACTGATCATTTAATGCTCTAGCAATACCCCCTCTCTCCCAACTTAGCACCGTTGACCACCACATAGCCACTCCTGTCACATGGCCAGTGCCTACTTGAGTTACGAAAATTACATTCACATCGAGCATGCTTAACTTGTCTATTAGTTATTTGCATAAAAAGATATTCCTCATCTTCAAGTAGTCAACATCCTGTCATTAACCATTAACATAAGACCTGAGTAACATAGGTAAAAAATCCATTAGTGTTGCCTGGAAAACCGTTCATCTGGTGAAACCATACTTTCATGGATAAAGTAAATTCTATTTAATACTTGAACTAGTAGAGAATTTCATGTTTTTGCCAGAAACTGTATAAGCAAAGTATTAAAAGGAATCAAGCATTCAAGTGAAAACCCAAATGTCATTGGCCCATTTGCAAGGCTTAACATTCCTCAATCCAGCTGATTAGCCCAGCACAAAGCCTGTTGTCCAAAGGCAAAATACACTGTCACATAATATATCCCAAAAGAAATTTCTCGGTCATGAGATCACCTAGTAAATTTATTACCTTGGTCACTCTTCTATTATTCCAACTATAGAAACTGCCCTTAAACCTGGTCTAAATTTCACCCATTACACTTTATATCCAAGAAGCCATCTAGTGGCATGCCATTATGCAACACGCTGAATCAGTATATAATACTTCTCCCGAAACAGTTTAAAAAAGAATAATTACAGTTCATCATTAAATCATTATGAAGATCTTATCATATACATACACATTTTCACATGCAAAATATTCATTTAGCAAAAGCAGAAAAAGAGTACAGGTAAAGTGCATACTTGTGTTGTGAACCATTCAGTACATCACAAGCATGACCAAAGTTATGTGAAAATAAACTCCTCGTTGAAAAACACTATATCCTATCTCATCATTCACAAGACTTCTACTAGGACTAGATTATAATTGTAGGCTTTAATACTTTACAACTTATTGTCTATAAATTACTTTTAGTCTGCAAGCTCCATTTCACATAAAAATAATTTTCTTAGGCACTCAAGCCAATCAGAAATGCCAATCTGGTAATTTATCATTTGCAATTCAGCATTTAATACATTTGTGCCAACCATTTCTTATGTAAAGTTGCGGCTATGTAACCTTCAATTCTTGTCGTCTTACATGCATTTAATCAACTAGCAAAAGATCAATGAAGGAACGCGTCCTAGGAATGGTATCAAGATAAACCTCCTCTTAGACAATTTGATATGCTCTCATCATTCACCCTCTATTATTCACTACTTACAGTAGTTCTCAGCACTGTTACTGAAGTCTCAGCTAAATCATGTCAGTCAGTCATGTATTTGTCATTTCCAGCCATCAGCTTCCTCACCTTCCACGTATGTTTCAAGGTTCGAATGTACACACTTTACCAAGAGTTGCTCTGAAAGATCCAAAATTATTTGAGGCAAGTTACTATGTTTGACTGTTTTATCTACTTTGCAGTCATTTATAGTAAATTAGATCGTATTTTTTAAAATGTCGAGCCATTCCTATAACTGAAACTTTCCTGTGTGATATTGTATGTGAACAATATTTGGCATATTTCCTCCACTGGATTGCATTTAGTAAAAATAAGAGGAAAAAGTAAAATCACCAAACTTACTTAATGAATAATTGCATACACTATTCTTAAAAGAATTCATAAGTAGTCTTGCCCTGGGCCACTAACTGAAGTTGCTGAATATCTTCCATCAAAAATACGTAGTTCCTGAGGCACTCAGACATGTAATAAGATCCCTTCTGCTAACAAAAACAACATTTGACAAGAAGGAGGTGTCCAGTTACTACATCATCTCCAACCTCCATCACTATAGTAAGATATTTATCTGGAAACATAGAAAACCCTGCATCATGAAAATGTGGCTTCACATCTTTCAGAACATCTTCGACCACACTGCTGGACAACACAAAAAAGTAGCACATTTGATAAGCACTAATCCGTAGCCCTGATCCTATTCACCCTATGCATTGCCTAGGAGTCCTAGGACACAAAGGGCCTCGAGATCTCCAACCCGTTCTCTTCTCTAAAAAACACTTAGTTCCTGCAGTGAGAAGAAATAAGCATCTGCATATATTGAATTGTTACTTTGCATTAATATCAATCCAGTAGTGCTCTGTTGTGCCCGTAAAAGACTGGACTGTACATATGCGTATCTGGCTGACTTAACTCAGAAAGGAACAGCGCAGCTTGAACTGCTAGCCACATCCTCCATTCAAAAAATGAGATCATTTCAAGTTCATATAGAAAGGTACTCTCAAGCCAAAAGAATTAACATCTTCAAAGTCTTCAGAATCGAGCATCCATACGGTGCCTAGAACACCAATCATGCGAGCTCTCAACTGCTTCTATGAAGAACAAAGAATCTCTTTTAAAATGACTTGGCATTATGGATGAAGCATGACGGTGCCAAGGGCCGTAATTCCTGCAGGAGCTTGCCTTTATCTACACATGTGCTGGGTCCTCAGATGGAGTTACTCCCATATGATTGAAAGTCAGATTCAGTCGAAACTCGGAAGGGGGCAAAGCCATAGAGATAGCACCATCCATCACTTGAGAGAAAAGAATAAGAATGAGAAGAATGACTTGGATTGTACATAGTACTTTAGAACACACTTCTACCATTTCTAAGCACTGCACATCACGGGCACTATGATTAGCCAATTTAGTGATACTCCGTTTACTGACCACAGGAAGATGAAAGGCTGAGCTGGCCTTGCAGTTGTCCAAATTCATCAAATGTAAATTCGTCTTGATCTAAATAACCCAGTAAAGTGTTTCCAGAAAGCCATCAGCCTGCTACCAAACAAGGCTCCTTTGAGAGACAGTGCCCAGCCCCTCCCAATGGAGCTTCCCAGCATCCTATGCTGTTGAGGACTGATGAGGGAGCACCACTAAGACAGGCTTCAGTTGTAGACCACCAGAAAGACGTCTATGCCTACACCCGGTAATGAACCACAGTACCTTAACAAAACAAATAAAGAGTCAAACACATCCCAGTCATTAATATCTCCAATGTAGCCATACATACATTTTGTCGAAGGAAAGGACATGGATATGTTGCCAGCAGTTGTAGATGTTTGAGAAGTGCTAGTGGAAAACAAGTGAAAAAGAATCTGAATTGGATTTAGTGCATGGAATTGGATGGGAGTGAAATGTAGGTTTTCTACCGAGGTTTAGTTTATGCCGGTATTATATTGAACTACTTTTAAGTGTGCAAAATGCAGCTTTTTAACATCTGTTGCGGGGATGAAGATGCAAGAAACTGTTTGAGATTAGCGGAAAGGTCAAAGCGGAATCCGCCATTGTTTAATTAGGCTCCATGACCTAGAGATTCCACACAGCAATACTCAGACATGTGCTTATTATTCTTACAGAGCACATAAACTCGTGGATTGCTTCATTAAGTGTAATAAATGTCATATTTTCTTTTCGAATACATTTATTTTTAAGCCAAGCAAAACACAGTAGATGTTTCCATGCGTGCTTTGTTCTTTAACACATAATTAAAAAAATATCTATTTTAAGTATCGCCGCATTCCATATTTATGAGAGAATACTTTAGATTTATATTATTGATATTGCAAACATATGCTTTCAAAAAGTGTTGCACCTTTAATTCTGAGATATTGAACTTTATGGAACACATGCCAATTCTGAATTAGAACCTCTCCTTATTTTTTATTATATCTTCATTTTCTTCATTAAAGAAAAAATGCTCCAATAGTAACAGTTCATCCCAAACTTCCAAGCCAGGTCCATCCTGAACCGGAACACAAGCAACCCAGGACTGGTTTCACCCTTGTTATGGGGTCATTAGCCTGGTACAGCTTGGTTCCAGTGACACGGTGTGCATGGGACCCACGTCTGGGCATACGTGTCCCACTTAGGGAGACACAATAAGTATACAAAACAGTGAAGGATGGAATGCTTGAATTAATCCCAGCCACTGGTAATCACTCGGGTCACATCCCAATCCATCGTTATTTGGTACACCATGCCACCTCAGTTTGGACCTAGCCACAAACAAATCAGTCTTGACCCTGCTCCAATAGGAACAGTCCTGCCTGAACTGCTAAGCCAGGTCCTCCCTGATACAGAACACAAGCAACCCAGGACCGGACGGCTCTGCATTTCTTGTTTTTTTGCCCATTTTTCATTACACTAATAGTAAATAACATTCTGTTATTCACTACGAGTGTTATGAAAAATGGAACACAGCTGGAAAGCGAACTTTGGTGGTAGCTGTTGTAAGTAAAACTGGTTTTAAATGTACATTGTGTGTGTGCTTGCAGGTGAGAATGCTTTATGGGAGAGAGAGAGTGTGTGTGTGAGCATTTGTGTCTGCATGTGTAAGTTTGTGTCTGTGAATGAAAATGAGTGAGAGTCAGTGATGGGTAGTGAGTGAGATTGTGTGAGATTGAGGCTCAAAGTTACTATTCTTTGGCGGAAGGCAACGCTGCACCACATCAAAAGGAGAAAGAAAAAATGTGTCCGATCTACTATGATATGGCACGTTTTTACTCTCCCTGTGCGTTGGTACAATTTTGCCAGCCATGCAGCAACACATACAACCTCATTTGCTTGGCACACAGTGAAAGGATTTGAATATGTAATGAGTGTGTTTTCAGTGACCTTTGACATTTTAGCAAATTTAAGTTAGAATTGTGCTTTAAAATGCACAATTTCACCCCATTCTTTTCAAATTTTACTTGGTGGGGACAAATCCTCTGGAAAAGGTCTGTTATACTTGCTTTGCCTGTTCATTACAATTCAAGGCAAGTATTATGCTCCAGAACTTTCAAAGATCAAACCAGAACAATATAGGTGGTATCTAAAACAAACATTTGTCTTTGTTATGCTGTTACACTAATCATGCACTTATTATGAACTTCAGCAATGTCAATTATTGGGATGTTAGGGTCATGTGACATACCTTCCTGGAAAAAATCAGGGTCAAGGGTCAAATTATGTCACTTCCTGTGATGTCATTAAGGTCAACGGGTATGAAATGCCACATCCGCTAACTCTGGTATTTTGGTAAATCAACACCTTCGGTGTTGCATGATAATTTTACCCAGAATTTGCATTGCTTTTCAAAGTTGACTGTTTCCAAGAACTAAAAGTGAATGTATGGCATATGAAGTGCTAGATGGCGCTGGAAGAACTATGCTCACCTGAGTGCATAGGAGGAATAATAACTGAACATTTACTGATGTTTAGTGGACTTGGTTCACTGGATTTGCATGTAGTAAACACAAAATGGTTTGAACCAAGTTACTGAATTCACCAGATGCAACTATGTTCCAATCTCATAGGAGTGCTCAGTTTATCAGTCTGTCATTTGATACTAATTGATATCTGATTGGCCACTATTTCTATGTCTGACTGACAGACAGAGAGCTGTAGTTGTTTTGCAAGCCTCATTGTAATAAATAAAAATCACAAATAAAAAGTACATACATAAATACATTTATAGAGGGGCTTTAAGTCAGCCGTCTTCTTCATTGGTCTGTTCAACTATCATTTGCTTCTGACCACCACAGGATATAGCATGGGGAACTGGGTCAGCGCATTTCAGCCACTGGCTGTCCTGTACTGAGTGATGACATTTCATTCGATCTTATGTGCACATGTACCTAAATAAGCACACTTTAGTTCCTGAGCTGGTGAGCCAATAGTTCACTTTGTCAATGCTTTTTAATTTCCATTTTTCATCCTTTATTGTTTTTTAAAAATAGTAAAAATTTTGTTTTTTCTATGTCTTCGTGTTACAGAAATTCAAAGCCAACAGTACCTTTTCTTTACACCACACTATATTTTTCTATGATATACATTAAAACTGAAAAGTGTTTCTTCTTTTTCAAGGAAGCATCAAACTATACTATGAAAATTATTTCCAATGGTTAATTTTTTGGTCGAGCATTCGAGACCTCTTGTATATACTTTAGTATATACTTATATGTGTATGTACTTTGTGGGCTCTGGAGATCAGCCCTAGGACTTGTCTGCTTCTGCTTAGGGACTTTTTTTCTGTTCAACTGCCTCTATTTAACTGTCTTGATAGAAAACGACCAGTAGAGATCAGTAAAATACCAGAATTGCTTTCTGCTGAGGGACTTTCTTTTTTTAATTTTTCTGGCAACTGCCTCTATTTAACTTTCTGGTTAGAAAACGACCAGCAGAGGTCAGTAAAATACCAGAATCACTTTAGCATTCCCTAGATTCCAGCCAATAAAAATTGTCTTCCACGAGCACCCGTAAACAATAATATTTTTTTCAAATCTTGTTTTTTCTGTGATATGACCACCGAAGGCCCTGATTTTATATTAAAAACAGAGCTTTGGATTATACCATTTCCTGCTGAAAGGCAATATTTCTCTCCATGTGTTCCCATACCTGGCGTGTCACGCAGTTTGGTGCTTTCTTTCCCTCCATGTTAAAGAACAGTAGATGTTTCAGCACCCAGGCTAATGTGCTGCATAGCTAAATACATATAAGGTCCCAAAGGCGAGACCGATTGCATTGCAAATGCTTGTTTTTTAGGTAGTGGCTTAGTTTCTTTTCCTCTTTGTGGCACTTACTTGCATTTAAAATGATTTTTCTTTATATGCCAGGCTGATTGGTTTTGCCAATGCTTAGTCCATGTAGTCTCTGAGGCACAACTGAATGCCTTAAGAATTATTTACTCGCGCGGAGACAAACATGGCCACTGAAGTGGCATTGTCTTTATTTTCCTGTAAGTCATCCCTACTTGTGTGAGGAATAAATAACACTAGCTGTTTGAGGATATAATTTACTATTTCTGTATGGACTAGTGCTGTATGTTAATTATCTTTACAGTGTACTAATAGGCGAACAAGTGTTGACCTCTGCCCGAGTAGTCCGGATGTTTTAGAATGGCTGTGCGTCCAACCTATATTTTGACTCCGGTAAAAAGTTTGAATATAATTTTCCTTTCTCTCATAGATGGTTGCTTGTCTAATCCATGTTTTCCTGGAGCTGAATGCAACAGCTTCCCTGATGGTTCCTGGTCTTGCGGGTCATGCCCTGTTGGCTACATTGGAAATGGCACATTTTGCGAGGACCTTGATGAGGTATGTGGAGAAATGTTTTGATTTGCTCCATCGTGCTACATTCTTTCTCCAGCCCTGCGCAAGTTATTTGTTTTAGTGTTCCAACCAGAGGGAAACCCCTTTTCTCTTTCTAAATCTTGTTTTCTTATTCTTCCACCCAGTGCGCATTAGTACCAGATGCTTGCTTCAGGATGAATGGCGTTCATCGCTGTGTAAACACGGATCCAGGTTTCCATTGCCTGCCCTGCCCGCCACGTTACAAGGGCAGCCAGCCCTATGGAGTGGGCCTCGAGGTAGCCAAGACAGATAAGCAAGTAAGTGAGGTTAAAGTTCACTGAAAGCGTGTGCGAGGACGAATGTGAGAAGTCAAGGGTCACAAACGTGCGTCGGCGCTGTCTCAATAAACACACGAACAGAAGCTCGGGCTAGTCAGACGTGTCAGCAGACACGGTCTCCAGATGTCATTTGGGATAAGATGAACTCGTGTGGACGTTTCGCAATACACATAAACGTAGGATTCTTGCAGGCATCTGCATAAAATAGCCAGGCCTCATTGTGCAGCTGTAAGGCAGCAGACTTTATTTTCTTGCTACCAAAAGAGTTCATTCTAGAAATGTGTATCCGAAACTGCAGGCAATGTATTGCTACGTGTGTGTACTTATGATGCCAAAGATATGTAGCGTTAAGGCGAGAGCTACCAACTTAGACATTGAGAAACCAGGTTCCAGTCTCGGCGTCGGCTCAACATCCTGTGACTCTGGGCAAATCACTTAATCTCCCTTTGCCTAGAAAAACAAAAATTAACGTGACCTTGTGTAATGTAGCTGGTTCTGGTGTAGAACGCTCGCTATATAAAACCGCAAATAAAGTCAGACATTTAAGAAACTAGATAAAACCAGATCCAATAAGATTGTTCATATATCTCACCACGCTCAAACTTCCTGAGTTCCATGGTGCAGAGAACCCCTTCAAAGCAGCCGCGGCCCGTGCAGGTAAGAGCTGTGGGGCCGGGTTTGGGGGGGGGGGAATTCGGCAGACGACCACAAGGGAAAATTAAATAACTCATTTTCCCTCGTGGTCATTTGTCGAAATTCCCCACCCACCCAACCCCACTGCCCACCGCTCTTACCTGCACGGGCCGCGGCTGCTTCAAAGCAGAAAGTAGCTGCTATTAATCCCCGAGAACTCTCGCAAGGGCCAGTTTATGTGTTGGTGGCGCCCCGTGCAACAGTGTTTGTTGGCACCCCCCAATGACCTCCTTCTACGTGGATTCCCTCACCACCACCCTTCAACAGTGCCCCTTAAATCTACATAACTACTCTCCCTCACATGCATTTCTTTTGTTTTATAGCACCACTCATACCAATTTAGGGTGTAAGAGCACTTTACATCACACACACATTAATAATAAGAATTGTTTTCTGCCCAAATGAGCTCTTTTTACATCAGGATAACGAAAGACTGGGGGAAAAACATAACTCTCTAACCTATACCTTGCAGTTTGCGTGCAGCTCTATGATGGCAGTTAATAGACAGCTGGTATATATTAGGATTTTAACCTATAAACAGCAAGTAACAAAATGATCTCTCTGACAAAACCAATAACCCACTGAACTAGGTACATTATATACACTTTGTAATCTGCGTGGTACACCTGCTTTGCAGCAGGCATACTAGCCCTACATGCACTACTTTAGATACGTCAAAATTGCCACTAGACAAAACTCTGATCTCTGTCAAACAGGCCCATTAATCACCAGAGTTATCTTGGCATTTTAATTGCTGCCTGAAAATTGCTGGAGGCAAGGAACATGGCAGCAGTTGCTTTTAATATCATAATATACCTAAAAACACAGCGCCTCTCGAAGTCAGCGCCCGGTGCACCGGTCGCACCACCCTAGAGTCGCCCTGGCTCCAGCAACATGCTGCACATACCAGCCAATTGCAGGCAGGGTTGGCGTTTCTATACAGCGAGGTAAGGCAGCAGCTTTAGGGCACCACTCAGTGCTATTGTATTGGTATTTATGTGATTTAATACCATTAGAATCCCCAAAGCCCCTTCAAGACAGACAAGCAAGCATCTACTCTGTTATGAATAGCAGAGCAAATAATTTTTGAGGTATTGCCTGTGGTAGAGACTAATTGGTTCCTATTGATGAATCGCAAGTTTGCGCCAATCGTCGTATGTCACACGTGTTAAAGCGTAGAATTTAATGAGATGTGGAGTGAAATAATGTGGGAGATAGGATAGCAGCTTTCATATGAAAAACAGTAGCTCCTGTAGGCTGCACCCAGTTGAAAGTATCTCTTAGGAAACAACCAGATATTTTCTGCCATTCTAAATTCTAGGTTATCGTCCTTAATTTATTTAAAAGTGTGATCCAGACTTGCATATCTGTACAGAGAATTATCTCCCACATAGTTGTGTTCTTTTAAAAGTGGGAATAATTAAAAGGAGAACTATTATAGATATGAGGTTCCTCATTTTGCAGTGTAGCCTGCATTTGGATTGTAGATATGTTGTGACCCTATGGATCGGCAAAAGAATGACCAGAGAGCTTTGAGTAAAAGACTTCTAGAAAAGGGTAGCTATTGCTGGGCCTTATATGGAGGGGCCATGTTGGCTGCGATATAACAGTAATTTGGCTGTGACATTTATAGTAATTTTCTGATTAAGCATTTTGGGAGTCCAATATGGAGGCATGGGCTGGCGAAAGAAAATACCACAACCAAGTGTTCTGCCTTGTGGGGTGCATGAGGGTAATTGAAAATCCACCAAAAACCCAGTTGTGGTCTTCAAGGCATAATAGAGCAGTGTTAAGCCTAGTCCTGATATTTTAGCATGAATTACTTTCCGAAAGGTTGAAGTTACACTCACTAAGGTGGCTCGCTCACAATGTGCAGTACAAGATGGGTGGAAGAGGCTGAAGTCTTTCATGGGAAAGCATAGCCCTCCCACCTTATCTACGCAGTGTTCATGTGGTCTGGTTTTCCTTATTCAAAGACATGCTATTTTTTGTGATCTTCCCTTTTTGTGCTTTTTACATTGTTTTCATTAGGTTGAAGCTCCCTTCTTCCCTTCACATAGCATTGTTCACTGTTCCTAATGATGGTGGTCCCATCCTTGCCTTCACCTCGTTCCACCACTTTCAAGTATTTGATTCGGGCCATGCCCCCCTCCTGTGCTTTTCCTGCCACCCTGCCACAAGTACATTGGCATAGTTCAGATGAGATAGAAACCGAGTCCTGAACCCCCTGGGATAGTCCCACATCCAAAGGGTGAATCCAGCATAGGATCCTGATGCTAAACAATACCATTTTGGTCATCTCTGTGACCTGAGGTTGAAGTGTGTGATTATATGAAGTTATGTACTTCTGGATATATTAGGTGAAGGTCCAAATTCCTTAGGCCACAGTGTCTTTTGGCACATAACAAAAATGCTCACAAAAAAGATTTTTTTTTTATATATAGAAGGAGCGCATTTGAAGCAAAATAACATTTTGCTGCATGCACTGAAAATTCTCGCTCCGTTTCAGTTTTCAACAAGTAACACAGGCTACAATGAGATTTCAAATACTGGCTTTGAAAGCGTTGATAGTGTATGCCTAAAGCATTTCCTAAGAAGTCTATTTCTCCAGGTCCTAGACAAATTGTTATGAAAAGTACAGAAATGCCCTCAGCTGCGAGCTTTTGCATTTTCTCGTACAGGGCTCAATATCTGGAACTCCAACAGGTCCAAAATACCCTGACTTGCTGTCGCTGTAGAAAATGCAATGAGGAAGTTATTCGTGGATTTTTGAAACTTTGCAGTGGAGCAAAAAAAAAGCAGCAAAACCAATGTGCACTATTTTTGCTGGCTTTGTAATAAGGAATGTACCACGTAGTGTTTGCACCAGGGTAAAATAAGGAGCAGATTGATTTCACTATTTACTGATTGCTTAGTAGGGTATTTTAAGTATGTTTATTGTGCAGCGTACCAACTACTCACTGGAGTTTGATGTTGAAACACTACCGAGACCAGCAGGCAGTGCGCCTGTACACGCCCCTTGGGGCAGGTCTTCAGAATTTTAACAGGTGTTTGAACCGGTTGGCGCCTGCAAAAGAGACTTAGCCTGTGACAAAGTGCTGGAGAAGCACGAAACGCGTCAGCTGTTGAATGGTGGTGATTTGCCCTGACAACCATGCTGTAGCTTGCACCGAAATAAACGCAAAGTTTAACCCACCTGTGAGAGGCTTCTTTGAGGGGACAACTCTCTTTTTGTGGTATTGAAACAGCCAGTCCTGCCGTGAAGGAGCCCCGCCGCACAGCAGCGGACCATGCTGATGCCAACCGGCGGGTAGCAGTAATGGACAGGAGGAGCGTGGTACAAGTTCTACGGTGCAGCCTGGATTGAGCAGGACATTTACCAACCCACTGGGGTATTTTAAGTATGTTTATTGTGCAGCGTACCAACTACTCACTGGAGTTTGATGTTGAAACACTACCGAGACCAGCAGGCAGTGCGCCTGTACACGCCCCTTGGGGCAGGTCTTCAGAATTTTAACAGGTGTTTGAACCGGTTGGCGCCTGCAAAAGAGGCTTCTTTGAGGGGACAACTCTCTTTTTGATATATATATATATATATATATATATCCACAACACTTCATGCCACCAAACCTCTCCAAGGACGAGAAGGCAGACCCAGATTCAGTGCAAAAACGGTTTTTATTCCAGGAATGCCCGCACCACCGCCATTACGCGTTTCAGCCTCCTCCGAGGCCTTGATCACATGACGCTTCTCAGAACCATTTTTTCATTTTTAAAGTGACAGTGCAAACAATCTCACGTGACAATATCATAGACATAGAAGGTACAATTCATGTGGTAAAATTTAACCTAGTAGATCAGAGCTTTTTATGGAATTGATACCCACTATGGGAAATACAAAAAATATATATATACACATGTGCAAAATAATCAACATTGTAAATTTTCTTGAAGTCATAAACATCTAAAATGCTAAAATTATTGTTAAAAAAGCATTCGAAGAAACCATGTATTAAACCCTTAATTGAATTAGGGTATTAAAACACAGACTGTACTAAAACCACGGGTATAAAATTGACATTGAAAAATTCATATATTAATATATATACTTTTTCTTATTCATTAGAAACGATCAAAACCTTTCTAAAAAATTCTGTCATAAACTGCGTGGTTGCTTAATAGTACATCTCTTCTAGCTTGTCCCAGATGTATCCAAAGGCTAAATTGCACACAAGCTCTGTTATTTGGAAATACTAGATTTTTGATTTTAGTTTCCTGCCCCAGTGGGCCAATAACCACAAAAGACCAACCATGCATTAAAACATAAAGTGCTAGTGCTAATGTAAAAAGTGCTCTAACCCTCTTTGAATCACGGCCGTCATTCAAAGGTGTGAAATTGTATTATTAAAAGCAAAATATTAAAATATCAGTGAGGCGGTGCTGATGTCAGCTAAAAGATACTGGGTATACGAACAGGACGTTTTACAGGCAGGTAAAAAAATCCTCACTAATGTTAAGACCATGCGGTGTTTTACAGTTAAGCTCCAAAATGTATCTTGTTTCTAATTTCCTAAGGAGAAGTTCACGATTACCACCCCTTCTAAGAGGCAAGACAGTATCCACAGCAAAGTACTTCAAATATTGTACATTGCTGTCGTGATGTTCCTGAAAATGTCTTGCCACTGGATAAGTGGCATCTTTGTTATTTATGGCCCTCATGTGCTGGAGTATCCGTTTGTGGACCTGCAGCTTAGTGCTACCCACATAGCGCAGGCCACACGGACACTCCAGCACATATACTGCAAATTCTATTTTGCAGTTGAGGGATTTGGTAATAGCAACTGGTTTTGGTTTAAATGGGGTAGTGTATGACTTGGTGTTATAGCCATACGTACAGGCTTTGCAGGTGGAACACCTGTAAAAGCCTGTCCTACTACCAAGCCAATTTTTGGTTAAAGTAACCTCAGGGCTGCTTTTTACCAAAGCGTTGCTCATGGAATAAGCTTTCCTGTAAGAAATACTGGGAGTAGCTGTCAAACAACTGCCTAATACTGGGTCATTGAGTACCAGTGGCCAGTTTTTGTTCACAATTCTGCGAAGAGTTTTATGTTGGCGATTAAATGTCATCCCCAACCTGGTTGGCTGTAACAAAGGTTCATTACCAAGATTCTCCTCAGTGGCTTTAGGTGTTAATGCTACTGCACGCGGTAATTTGTTGGCTTTATCTATGGCCGACATAACCACTCCCTCTGGGTACCCCCTTGCCAAGAACCTATCCTTGCTCTCTCTCTATGCCTGCCTACAACCATAATCTGTGCTGCATATCCTTCTGATCCTCAACATCTCCCCGTAAGGGATGCTGTTGATCAGATGGCCTGGGTGATGACTAGATGCATGCAGCACAGTATTACCCGCTGAAGGCTTCCTATGGAGACGGGTTTCTAACTTGCTGTTCTCAACATATATCTCTACATCAAGAAAGACTATGCTAACTTTACTCATTTCAGCTGAGAACTGTAAATTCAAGTTGTTTTTATTAAGTTCTGACACAAATATGCGTGCATCATATTCACTACCCCTCCAAATCAAAAACAAATCATCGATATATCTGTGCCAGCAGAGTACATGATTGTCAAGGGTTTCCCTATGTGTCGCCATGAGGACCTGCTCCTCCCACATGCCCATATGTAAACAGGCATAACTGGGAGAAAAGCAGGCCCCCATGGCTACTCCCCTGATCTGCTGGAAAATCTGATTGAGGAAGAGAAAAAGTTGTTTTCTAGGCATGTGGAAATCATGGCTAATAACATCCTGTTATGTGCATAATATTGTATAGGTCTAGTATTCAAATAGAATTCAACTGCTTTGATACCATCACAATTATGTATACTTGTGTACAATGAAGTAACATCAAGCGCAATGAGTACACATCCATCTTCCCAGTTTACATTTTGTATTTTACGCAGGAAGTCCCCCGTGTCCTGAATGTATGAAGGGAGCTTCCTGACATGTTCCTGTAGGAAGAAGTCCACATATTTGGATGCATTTTCCAATTGGCTCCCCTGGGCCGATATAATGGGCCTCCCCGGAGGTTTCTGCATGTTCTTATGTATTTTGGGGATAAAATAAATAGCTGGTATGACGGGGTAGTCAATTTTTAAAAATTTGAATTCTTGTGCACTCAACAGGCCCGCTGATTTCCATGCCAAAAGTTTGTTGTTGAATTCATTCCATGCACCCTTGACAGCTTGTATGGTACTCCTTTTATAACAGTTCCTGTCATTTAGTTGAGATAATGCCTCATCCATATATAGGTCCCGTGGCCACATGACCACGTTACCACCTTTGTCTGACTGTCTGATGATGATGTTATCATCCCCTTGTAGGTTTTTGATCAATTGGGAATAAATATGATCTTGTTTTGTGTATTTCTTTTGGGACTTCATGGTGGAACAATAAAGTTTTTTTAATTCATAAATTACCTTTTCATGAAAGATATCCACATTGTCCCTTGGCATGATTGGACAAAACGACGATTTTGGTTTAAAATTGGTTTGTACAGTTGCCCCCATATGGGATTGATCAAGACCCAAATCATTCATCGTTGGATTAGTACTTTGTTCGTCCAACAATTGCTGCAAGTCCCTCAGAAGAGCCATATCACCAGCTGCCAGCATGGCGTTAGCACTAGTTTCTATGGGCATAGCTTTTTCTCTATTCTGTACTCCTTGGGTTAAATGGTATTTGCGTAATTTTATTTTCCGCACAAATTTGTACATGTCTATTCTTGTTTGTGCATAGTCTAGATCTCTCACAGGGCTGAAAGAAAGTCCCAGTGCTAATATTCTCCTTTCTTCATCACTCAATGGAGTTTCTGTTAGATTGATAACCGTACGTGAATCCATACTCTCAGTTATCGTCTGTTCCATCTCCTGTTTGCCGGTTTTTTGTTGCCTTGCTTGTTTCTGTTTTTGTTTTCTGTGCTGTCGTCTTGCCCGTCTTTTTTGGTTATTTCGTTTTTTTCTTTGTTGGCAGTCGAGTTTGATCCTCGTGGACGTAGGGTTTGTATTCTGTCCAACCGTAGATAGTTCAGCTCTTGGCCCAGCGAAGGTTTTGTAAACCTCAACCCTCGTGTTGGGGCTTGATCATTGTCAGAGCTGCTATCGATCGCCGAGCTCAAATCGGAGATAGACGTGGATGCTTGTAATTCATCATTTACACAAGGATGTGCGGCAATCGAGGCCCCTGAAGATTTTGCTGATTTAACCGCATCATATTTCTTCGAAAAGGTGAACACACGCCCTTGCTCATAGTCCACCTTATCTCTTTGGAATTTATAAGTCTTGCGTCTTTTTATAACATCCTCATCTCTCTGCAAGCGATTAATCATCTCTTGCCGATATTTCTCGCTTGCAGCTGCATTGTCCAATTTCCCAATCTCCTCATTGAGCTTATCAATCTTTAGCTGTAATGCTGCCCTGTCACTATCAGCATATTTTATCAGGATTGTGACGAGTCTACGTGAAGAATCAAGATTGCAATCTGCCCATTCCGTTAACATATGGGGGTCTGGATTCTCATAACTCGGGGCAAGCATGATCCTCAACCCCTCGGTATTCTCCCCACTTCCAAGTACCTGGTCAGGGATTTGCTCTCCCACCATTTTGCCTGTTCCGATTTCATACATTTTTCCAGTCTTTTAAATAAATCTCTGATGTTGTTAGTTGCTGGTTGCGCTACGTTATCCAGCGCTTGCGTTGTAATCATCCCACTCGGTGAATCATTGAAGACATCATCAGCCGCCGCCTCACGGATCCGAATCACGTCGGCGTGATAATATAGATAGATAGATAGATAGATAGATAGATAGATAGATAGATAGATAGATAGATAGAACGAAATTGAGTTATTGGTGTGGGAGTCGGAGCTCCACTCAGGCAAAAACCACAATCCTTGTCAGGGTGAACCACAAAAGTCACTAAATTAACCTGTGCTAAACCCACTGGTTGCTTGCCACAAAAGCAGCCATACTTAACTTAGAGGCAATGTATGAAGTATTTAGGCAGCACACAAGCAGCAATAAAGTGAAAACACAACACAAAAAACCCCAAACCAATTTAGAAAATAGAGTACATTTTAACAATTAAAATGATTTCAGAAAGACAAAAATCCAATCAGTAGACCCTGAGATATATAGTTTAAAGTTTCAAGTAGATCTAGTGCCTAAAAGCTCAAATTGGCACTCCCAGTCATCTGATTGTGCTAGACTGGTGGAAAGTCACAAGTTCGGGCCAACTGAGTTGGAACGTGGGCTGGATAATGGGACCATGCTAGTCCTGCTGAAAGAGTTACCTTCGCAAATGTTTGGCACGAAGAGTCCAATTTGCAGTGGAGGAGGTCACGAGGAGCAGGGAGAGCGTTGCAGATGGTTGTCGCTGTAGCACTAAGAGCAGGCCTGGCGTCGCAGACAGTCATCACTGTAGCATGAAAATTCGGTTGAGCGTCATGGATGGTCATTGCTGTAGCTTCGCATTGGCATCACCACGGGCTGTTGTTGTCGTATTGCAAAGTGCAAATGTTTCGTTACTAGTTGTTCCTGGCAATTGCTGTAGTTCAAAGAGTCAGGTACATTGTAGCTTTGCTTTGGCAATTGTCACAGGCACAGAGTCTTAGCACGCACAGGCCCGTTTGCGGATGTGAAAAAACCCCAAACTTAAGGATTTCTCCTTTACTTCAGAAGGAGTGCATTCTGATGCCAGACAATAGTCCAGAACCTGAGGAAGTGCCTCTTGGGGATCATGGACTCACTCTAGCAGAGGCCAGCAAGCCTCCATCAGGTCCAGTTGCAGGTCCAAGCAGATCCAGCACAACAGGTCAGCTGGGCAGTTGCAGGGAGGCCTCTGGAGCATGGTGTGTCCCTGTAGCTCAGAACAGGAGGCCAGCCATCTGAACCTTGGGGTCACTCAGGTAGCCTGGGATGAAGGAAGCAGGTCCAGTCTTCCTTCTCAGAGATCAGGGCAAGCCTTAAGCAGCAGTGCAGTCCACTGGGGAACAAGGCAGTCTTTCTTACGTAATGTCTGCAGGTCCATGAGTGTACTGATAAGTGGTTCTGAAGGGCCAAAATTTATACCTAGTGCCATTCTTTGAAGTGGGAGATTCCCTATATTACCCCTACATTTGGTTCTGGAAAGTTCTTCTGTACACCTGCCAAGGCTCCAAGACGTCAGGAGTGACAAAAGACTAGTGTCAGGTTCCTTTGTGTGGTGGAGGCAAGCCCCTTTGAAATATAAGTGGGGCAGGGATCAACTTGGCCCCTAGCAATGCATGCAAGATGGCTCAACCTGCTTACACCGAGTCCCCTTTGTCTCACTGTCTGGTAGAAATACTCAAGCCCAACAGCAGAGCCATTCAAGCTCATGTGACCCAGGCCACTGGCAGAGGCACAACAATGATTAGGGCAGGAACATACAAACTTTCTAAAAGTAACATTTTCATAATTGTGACTTAAAATTTGACTTTACCATTAAAGATTATTTTAGATTGCAATTCAATTGAGTCTAAACATGACACTTCTACCTGCTCTCAAACAAAAATTAGCACTTATTAAATGCGATAATGTAACCCAGTGTAAGTCTATGGGCGAAGTAGGCCTGACAGTAGTGAAAAACAAACTAAGGGGGTTTTCACTACAAGGAATGTAAAACTTAAACCCAAATGTCCTACTTTTTAAATACAATGCACCCTGCCCTATGGGCTTTTAGGATCTTCCTTAGAGGTGAATTATGTTTTAAAAAGGGAGGCTTAGGCCTGGCAAAAGGTTTATTTTACTAGATAAAAATGGCAATTTAAAACTGCACTACAGGCTTCAGTGGCAGTCCTGAGACATGATCTAAAAGGCTACTTTAGTGAGTGGCACAATGAGTGCTGCAGGCCCACTAGTAGTATTTAATTTACAGGCTCTGGGTACATGTAGTACCCGTTACTAGAGACTTACAAGTAAACTAAATGTGTCAGTTATGTGTAGTACAATTTTACCATGTTTTGACGAGAGAGCATAAGAACTTTATCACTGGTTAGCAGAGAAAAAGTGCCAACAAAAATGCGTTCAGTTACAGAAGGCAAAAAATCTGGAGGAGAACCAGTAATAAGGGCCAGGTCCAACATGATTGGTTGTGAGGGTTGAGCACACTTCCCAAGGAAGAACACAGATTTCTTACAGGGAAGTACTGTTTTTTGTAGTTTCTGGCCACCAGACCGAAGACCAAAGCAAGAGATTGCCAGCCAGAACCATATGTCAGCTATGTCAGAATTTGACTTAAGGCAGTTTTTGGACATCTTGTGTGCCACTGCTCCTGGATCCAACAAGGATTTTGCTGGTCGGATCTAAATTCCCATCCAGTTTAAGAATCAATTGAGTGTTGTCAATGTAACACATGCAGTAAAGATGGAATGATCCAGTGAGGTCTGCAAGAGGAGCATGAGGACTACAAGAGGAGCCACATACAAATTGAATAAGGTGGGACTCAATGAGGAGCCCTGAAGACCTTCACAAAAGATCTGAGTTGCCAAGGCATATTGACCATTTAATATGGTCTGTGAAAAAAATTAACCCAATTCATATTTTACACCTGTAGTCCTTTCACTAGTGTATCATGACAGTTCCAAAAGCTGAGGAGAAATCTAAGAGAATTAGGGCAGCTACATCTGACTGATTGAGAATACTTTGAAGCACATTTTGCATTCCTGCCTGTTCTATATCCATGCAATGAGATGCCCTAATCCTAGTGTGAACTGAGGTAAGAAGGGAATTTTTCTCAGTAAACTTAGACATCTGAGAACTCCTTTTTTCCATCATCTTGGTGAAATGTAACAAGGAAAAGGGCCTGTAATTACTAAACATGGTGGTGTCTAAAGAAGGCTTTTTGAGGAACAGGACAATACAGGTCTTTTTCCAATCAGAGGGAGGGAAGCCAGTGTTGAAAGTCCGATCAATTCACAAAAGACAGGGGCCACTGAGACCACTTCCAAATGTACAATGAAAGAGGAGCATGAATTGTCTAGAGAACCGGATTTTATGGATGTCATAATCTCGTGAGTGCGACAGTGATGGTTTGAAAATCAGAGAGATGATTAAGAATATCACGAGAAGAGATGTTGAGGTCATAACTGGAGCTTGTTGCTGCATCCAGATGGGACGTTCACTGGTTGAGGCAGGAAAGATAATATCATATAACAGTAGTGGTGCAGTGTTTGACTTCAACATGTGCATTTCAAAGATATTTGTGACATTCATTGTCTCTATAGAGTCCTGAGTATAGGTTTGCTCTTCTGTAATGAAAAAAAACATTTTGAATTGTTACCAGTAGCATTGTAAGACAATGAGTGGAACAAGATTCTGTGCATATAGGGAATAGAAATAACATAAAATAGCTGCTTGAACAGTTTGCAAATTAATTTTATTTTGTACTGGTTGAGAAATTTAGGAAACAATGTGCACTGAAATCATTGTCCTGCACACTCACCTTTCCTTCTGACTGAACACCATTATGTGTAAATGTTACATACTTGATTACTGAAAGAATTGTAAGGATCTCATGTCTGTTAATTCTTTTGAATCCCATGAAAATCCAAAATTTGCTCCAATCATAGAGAAATCCTTCAGAGCAAATGGTTAACTTTCAAAACCCAGGGATTGTGAAATGAGCCCTGAAACATTTAGAAGAGATATTTTCTGGCTTTGTAAATATAAACATGATTCAAGGTTGTATCTTTAAGATGAAAAGCATTGGGCTACACTAAGCATGCTCCCTATATTGGGTTTCGTATATACTACATTAATCTCTGGGCCTTTTAAACACAAAGAACAGATTGTTAACATTACTTAATCTCCAAAGTTATAATTTATTTTTCTGCTGTATCACAAAGCTAAGGAAGATGTGTTTCTCTCTGTATTCTAGATGTGTGAACCTGAGAATCCATGCAAAGACAAAACTCATAAATGCCACAAATCAGCCGAATGCATCTACCTGGGCCATTTTAGTGACCCTGTGTATAAGTGTGAATGCAGGACAGGATATGCCGGAGATGGCCTAATCTGTGGTGAAGACACAGATTTAGATGGATGGCCCAACAGCAATCTGATTTGTGCAGCAAATGCCACCTACCACTGTAGTAAGGTGAGTGACGACTCTGACGAAATGAAGAATAGCATATTTCGTATTCTGACCATTAATTTCATTGTATTATTTGAGTTTTATTTATAGCACTAACACCACTGCACAGCTACTTAAGGGCAAAAGGTGCTTGTAATCATGTTGGGGAATAATGATCAACACGAGCTGGTAGTCAAGCAATAATTTTATCTCCCTCTACCTCAAATTGTAAATTTGTTTGATTAAGCAATGTCTCTGTTTGTGTATAGGTGACGCACACATATACACGCATACACACACACACACACACACACACACACACACACACACACACACACACACACACACACACACACACACACACACACATATATATATATATATATATATATATATATATATATATATATAGCCAAACAAATCCTTCGTGTAGAAAGAATCAGGTCGCACTCCAGCAGTGACGGTCACGGTGAGCAAGGTATTACGATATACCGAAACGCGTTGGTTGGGTCTGTGCATGCTGTCGAAAAAGGATTTAAGAATAAATTAACTTGCTAAATCATTACTGCTGGAGTGCGACCTGGTTCTTTCTACACGAAGGATTTGTTTGGATATGTAGAGGTTTGGTTCAACCGCGATGGTCACGCACCTTTTTGAGCGCCGAGAATCCGGGCAAAAGTGAACCAACCTTGGATGATATATATATATATATATAGATAGAGAAAGAGAGAGATATATATATATATATATATTTTTTTTTTTTGTTTTGTTTTTTGCAACCACTGATTCCCGGAAACAGCGCGCTCACTTGTCCGATGCTGGCATCCTGGTGAGCGGAATCTTGCCTCAATATTATATTATATAACAACACTGTAAATATCTGTAAATAATTGTATATAACTAATGTCTGTAAAATCACAAGGAAACTAGGCATCCCAGAATGCCTCATGATGGGCACATGGGAATAGCAGTATAAATTGAAAGTGTAAACTGACTTCCCTAACCGTGAACAAGCCTGAATGGTAAAACGCGTTGGTGGTAGTGGCGAATAAAACCATTTGACACAGTATTACTGGAGTGCGACATCAATTTGCTATATAAGATATATATATATATATATATACATATATATATATATATATATATATATATATATATATATTCCAAACGAAAACTGCCCAAAAGACGGAGAGCCGCACAGGTAGGTTTTTTTTCCTTCAATTTATTCCAAACAGCAATTCAGTTACACTGGGACCCCACTTCCAGCAGTATCGCCAACGCGTTTCGGGGTATGTCCCTTCATCATGGCGAGAATAGCAATTGAGACAGTCAGTATCGTAGCTCATTAAATACAGTTCCCGCCCCAATGGGCGTGGCCTATTCAGGCATGCTGGTCCTTGTAGTTGTATCAAGCTATAGTAGCGTGGCATTGCGCTATAGTGGCATGTCTCTTTTATCACTTAAGTCAATTCATTACCTCAAGTAGGTTTGGATGCAGGGAACCATTTCGCTGACTTGCTCTTTACGTCTGAAATACGGGCTACCTCCCATTCACTGGAGACTCGTTTCCTTGCTCCAAGGGTCTGCTGTTATGCAGCGGGGCTTCTCCTGCGGCTTAGGCATGCTGCTACATATTCCAAACGAAAACTGCCCAAAAGACGGAGAGCCACACAGGTAGGTTTTTTTTTCCTTCAATTTATTCCAAACAGCAATTCAGTTACACTGGGACCCCACTTCCAGCAGTATCGCCAACGCGTTTCGGGGTATGTCCCTTCCTCATGGCGAGAATAGCAATTGAGACAGTCAGTATCGTAGCTCATTAAATACAGTTCCCGCCCCAATGGGCGCGGCCTATTCAGGCATGCTGGTCCTTGTAGTTGTATCAAGCTATAGTAGCGTGGCTATAGTGGCATGTCTGTTTTATCACTTAAGTCAATTCATTACCTCAAGTAGGTTCGGATGCAGGGAACCATTTCGCTGACTTGCTCTTTACGTCTGAAATACGGGCTACCTCCCATTCACTGGAGACTCGTTTCCTTGCTCCTATAGCTTGATACAACTACAAGGACCAGCATGCCTGAATAGGCCACGCCCATTGGGGCGGGAACTGTATTTAATGAGCTACGATACTGACTGTCTCAATTGCTATTCTCGCCATGAGGAAGGGACATACCCCGAAACGCGTTGGCGATACTGCTGGAAGTGGGGTCCCAGTTAAAGTTAGATAGAACCTCGTTTCTATTTCAAAAAGCGTTTTTCCCAATAACTTTAGTGCCGGTTGATGAATCTTGGCGAAATTTTCAAAACTAGTGGGGCACTTTGGTCAGCTCCTGTCTTGAAAGTTTCGGGGTGATTCGTCAAGCGGGGGCCGAGAAAAAAGGGGAGTCCCAAAACGCGTTTTCCCCATGTTAATTTCCATAGGAAACTTTAGACAAAGCTACAGCCCGAACTGCTGAACGCAATTACACCAAATTTGGCAAAAAGGTAGCCCTTGGTTCAGAAAGAGACCTTTTTTTAAAATGGTGTAAATCCATTCAGTAGGTCCTGAGAAATTAGAAAAAGAAAAAGTTTCGATATCTGTGGGCGCGGTGCGTTCGCGAACCCTCCCGGGCACGAGCTTCACTCTGATTGGCTGCCAACACTCCAAACCAGGAAGTGTTGGCAGCCATCTTGTGACTCGGTAGAACCGAGTCACAAGAAAACAGTAAAACAAAGATAAAAAACAAGAAAAGGGGGCAGGGTAGAAACACCCTGACCCCCTTGGCCTGCTCAGGGGGTCCCACAAGGACCCCCAGGGCCAAAAAAAGCATTTTTAAAAAATAATTTCGGCGGAATTCGCGTTGGGGTCTGCCGAAAATTAAAAGAAAAATGAAGCGCGGGCTCCCATGCTTCATTTTAATGAGGCCCCCGGGTGGGCCAGGTCCCGGGGGCAATGAGGTTTAAATTTGCGGGGGCCCGCAGGGGCCCCCGCAGCCCCGGGGACTGCCACCTCCCCAGTGCTATAGTAATTAAATGCGGGGCACGTGGCCCCCCGCAGCCCCGGGGACCGCCACCTCCCCGGGGCTTTGAAAATAAAGGCGTGGGGGGGTCCCAACCCCCCCATGCTGCCCCGGGGACCGCCACCTCCCCAGGGCTAAATTAAATAAAGGCAGGGGGCCTTGCGGGCCCCCCCAAGCCCCGGGGACTGCCACCGCCCTGGGGCTAGAATCAATAATTAGTGTGGGGGGGCTGCAGCCCCCCCACACTGCCCCGGGGACCACCACATCCCCGGGGCACTTTGTAATGAAATGCGGGGGTCCGTTACGGACCCCCGGGCCCTGGGACCACCACCTTCCCGGGGCTTAAAACGTTGGGAGGGGGGCCACACGGCCCCCCTCCTGGAGCCCTTGATGACCCTGGGGACTGCCACCCCCCCAGGGCCAGCTCCTGCAGTGTCCCGGGGTGCCCACCCCCGGGACACTGCTGTTTGCTATGGCAGGGCAGGAGCCGTGCGGCTCCCGCCCTGCCATAGCAAACGCTGCTTTGCTTCATTGAAGCGAAAGCAGGGACACCTGCTCTCGTTTCAATGAAGCAAAGCAGAATTGCTTTTGAGCAAGGGGAGCTGCATGTTAGCAGCTCCCCTTGCTCAAAAGCAATGCCGGCTCCCGCAGGAGGCGGGGAGCCGGCAGGACCGTGGGGGCATTGGAGCTCCCCCCACGGTCCCCAATGGAGTGGCCAGGCCCTGGGTGATCGGGTCCCCGGGGCCAGAAGTGGCCTGGGAGGAGGGCCATGCGGCCCCCCTCCCCTTTATAAAAAAAAATTACATTAAAAAAACGGACAGGCCGGGCCCGGGGGATTGGGTCCCCGGGGCCATAATTGACCTGAGGAGGGGGGTCATGCGGCCCCCCTCCCATAAATGAAAAGGCTGGCCATACCCCGGGGGATGGGGTCCCCGGGGCCATAATTGGCCTTTGGAGGGGGGCTACGCGGTCCCCCTCCGCATAATTAAAAAAAAAAAAAGGCTGCCAGGCCCCGGGAGATGGGGTCCCCGGGGCTAAAAGTGGCCCAGGGAAGGGGGGCCACGCAGCCCCCCTCCCAAAAAACCCCCCAAAAAAACAAAAAAGGAACCGGCAACTCGCCGGAGGCCCTGCCCCTCCCTGCACCAGCAGTGCATTGCGGGGGCGCGAGTTATAGTTAGCTGAACTAACTATAACAGCGGAATTTCTCTGGTTTTGTACGAGTGAAATGTCCAACTAACTATAACGTCCCTGAAACCTATGGTTTTTTCAGTGAATTTCTAAGGTTTTTTAAATGCTAATTTCTAACTATAACGTACCTGAAACCTATGGTTTTTTCAGTGAATATATATATATATATATATTCACAATAGGATCCCAAGGTACAACCATCCACAGGAACGGCGCAACACCAGGAAACAGACTCCGTGGGCAAAGTTTCAAGAAATAGTGTTGGTTTATTTAAACATCAGATGTCCAAATGACGCGTTTCGGCTGCCAGACATGCGGCCTTGTTCATATATATATATATTCACTGAAAAAACCGTAGGTTTCAGACATGTTATAGTTACAAATTAGCATTTCAAAAACCTTTGAAATTCACTGAAAAAACCATAGGTTTTAGGGACGTTATAGTTACAAATTAGCATTTAAAAAACCTTTGAAATTCACTGAAAAAACCATAGGTTTTAGGGACAGTTATAGTTAGTTGGACATTGCACTCGTACAAAACCCGTGAAATTCCCCCGTTATAGTTAGTTCAGCTAACTATAACTCGCGCCCCGCAATGCACTGCTGATGACGTCACATATTACATCACTCATGACATGGTCAGTGACATCACTGATGACATCACTGATGACATCTCAAATGACATCACTGATGACATCATCCAGTGACTGTGTGTTTCTGTAAAGTTTAAATATTTTTTATATATATAGGGAAAGGCATATTGAAGAATGAGTGGGTGTATAAGTGTCTGTATGGATGATTTAGTAGGTGCGTGACTAATTCTATAAGTGAGTGATTAAACGTATCTTACTGAATGCATGGGTTAGTGACTAAACTGGGTGAATGTCTGTATCTGTCTGTTGCTGTGTAAGTGGCTGCATGGGTTTGTGAATAGCTACATGAGTGTCTATAAGAGTTATTGATTTGTTGTCTGAGTATCTGTATGGGTGCCTGAGTGTTTGTGTGGATGGGGTGTGTGCGACTGTGCATAGATGTGTGAGTGGGTGATTCACTGGGTGGATGGTTTCAAGAGTGCATCTGTGATAGACTGTATGGGTGGGTAAGTGTGTGTAAGAGTGTGTTAGTGAGTGAATGTATGTCCCAGTGGTACATGTGTGAGTAACTACATATGTGAAAGGCAGTATATATGTGTGTTGGAGTATATAAATAGCTATAAGCAAGAGTGAGTGATTGTGATAGTGGCTGTATGGATGAGTGTGTGCTTGTATCAGTGATTGTATAAGAGCGTAACAATGTGCTAGTATTTGTATGATTAAGTGAGCTGGTGTGTGTATAACTGTATAGGTGAGTAAATGGCAGTGTGTTTAATTATTTGCTTGACTGACTAGGTGTGTGAGTACCTCTATGGATGAGTGGCGGTGTTTGAGTGTCTATATAGGAGTAAGAGTGCATATGATAGTCCTGTATTGAGTGACCATAAGTATGAGTGACTGTACGGGTGAGTGAGTGGATGTGTGTGTGTAGACCTAAGAATCAGTGAGTGGGTATGTAGTTATTGGTGTTGGAGTGTCAATGGTTTTGCGAATGGCAGTCTGTAATTTAGATTGGGTGTATCAAAGGTTATATTAGGGTGTGAAGAGCTGCATCAGATTATCACGTGGATGATGTCATCAGTGATGTCATTTGAGATGTCATCAGTGATGTCATCAGTGATGTCACTGACCATGTCATGAGTGATGTAATATGTGACGTCATCAGCAGTGCATTGCGGGCGCGAGTTATAGTTAGCTGAACTAACTATAACGGGGGAATTTCACGGGTTTTGTACGAGTGCAATGTCCAACTAACTATAACTGTCCCTAAAACCTATGGTTTTTTCAGTGAATTTCAAAGGTTTTTTAAATGCTAATTTGTAACTATAACGTCCCTAAAACCTATGGTTTTTTCAGTGAATTTCAAAGGTTTTTTAAATGCTAATTTGTAACTATAACATGTCTGAAACCTACGGTTTTTTCAGTGAATTTCAAAGGTTTTGTAAATGACAATTTTTAAATGTATTAATTGTTATATAAATTTTTTTCATACTGATTTCGAAATTTTTTAGAAAACATTTTTTTTTACATATTTTATTTTTTAAATTACATTGTAATTATATTATACATTACAAAAAATACTTTCTCAGAATGAATTACTTTAGTTTAAATACTTTGCACATAGGCAATAGACTTTTAAGTACAGTAGTTACAGTTGTTGCAATGGGCAACACATTTTCAAACACAATGCAACATTCAGCTCAATGTGAATTTCTAGTTAAATGCAATTAGTTACTTTATGGATTACTTTTCTAACCACAGGACTGGATCCTAGATTCAGTCCTGGGACATCTCCTGTAAACAGTTGAGTAAAAGCGTTTTGGTTACAGTCGTGATTTTTAAGGAATATTATTGTACTTTAAAAGTTGACACTTAGAAACTTTTTCTCATAGAATGACCAATGTTATCCTATGGAAGGAAATTCACTTAGGAGGTAAAAACTGTTATCGTTACTTTTTGTTACTCAGTGTTGGATCCTGGATCCAGCACTGGTGCATCTCCTGTAAACAGTTGAAAGAATGCGTTTAAGTCATACAGGCGATTTTTAAGGAATATTTGTAGTTTGTGAAAATCGACACTTTGAAACTTTTCTGCTGAAAACCAGACAAAGGATTCCTATGGAAGAAAATATAAGTTACTGGTAAGTACGGTTAAAATTACTTTTCAGGGTCAGTGCTGGGCTAAAAGATGCAGCACTGGGTTCTCTCCTGATAACAGGTGAGTAAATTGGAATTCGTACTTTGGTTGATTTTAGAGGAATATTATAAAGTTCCAAAACTCCACACTTAGAAGAATTTCCAAGTGAAACCAGTCAATGTTAGCCTATGAAGGAAATTCAAGTTACCGGTAAGTACGGTTAAAATTAATTTTGAGGATCAGTACTGGGCTGAAAGATGCAGCACTGAGGTCTCTCCTGATAACAGGTGAGTAAATCAGAATTCGGATTTCGGCTGATTTTAGAGGAATATTTTAAAGTTCCAAAAATCAACACTTAGAATCTTTTTCAGCAAAAAGCAGGCAATGATATCCTATGGAACGAAATTCAAGTTACCGGTAAGTACGGTTAAAATTACTTTTGAGGATCAGTACTGGGCTGAAACATGCAGCACTGAGGTCTCTCCTGATAAGAGGTGAGTAAATCGGAATTCGTATTTCGGCTGATTTTAGAGGAATATTTTAAAGTTCCAAAACTCCACACTTAGAAGAATTTCCAAGTGAAACCAGTCAATGTTAGCCTATGGAAGGAAATTCAAGTTACTGGTAAGTACGGTTAAAATTACTTTTCAGGACCAGTACTGGGCTGAAAGATGCAGCACTGAGGTCTCTCCTGATAACAGGTGAGTAAATCAGAATTCGGATTTCGGCTGATTTTAGAGGAATATTTGTATGTTTCAAAAATCAAAACTTAGAAGAATTTCCAAGTGAAACCAGTCAATGTTAGCCTATGAAGGAAATTCAAGTTACCGGTAAGTACGGTTAAAATTACTTTTCAGGATCAGTACTGGGCTGAAAGATGCAGCACTGAGGTCTCTCCTGATAACAGGTGAGTAAATCGGAATTCGTATTTCGGCTGATTTTAGAGGAATATTTTAAAGTTCCAAAACTCCACACTTAGAAGAATTTCCAATTGAAACCAGTCAATGTTAGCCTATGGAAGGAAATTCAAGTTACTGGTAAGTACGGTTAAAATTACTTTTCAGGACCAGTACTGGGCTGAAAGATACAGCACTGAGGTCTCTCCTTATAACAGGTGAGTAAATCAGAATTCGTATTTCGGCTGATTTTAGAGGAATATTTGCACAATGGTGAAGGGAGGGGGCGGGGCCTGAGGTGACATCTGTGCAAACGCGCCCCGTGGCGCGTTTTAATTTGGGGGATTAAGTCCCCTTGAATCCTGAGGGTCCCTAGGGGCCAACTAGCCCACCAGGAACCTCCAATATGCGCCAGGGGGCTGCGTTGCAGAGACGTGTAGAGAGGCCACACCCCTTTTTACACCTCTCTGCAACGCAGCTCTGTGGCGCTTTCTGGATGTACCTGTTGGGCTAGTTGGCCCCCAGGGACCCTCAGGATTGAAGGGGATTTAATTCCCCATCTTAAAACGCGCCACGGGGCCTGTTTGCACCTGAAGCCCCGCCCCTTCACCACTGTGCAAACGCGCCCCGTGGCGCGTTTTAAGTTGGGGGATTAAGTCCCCTTGAATCCTGAGGGTCCCCGGAGTCCAACTAGCCCACTATATACCTCCAAAAAGCGCCACAGAGCTGCGTTGCAGAGAGGTGTAAAAAGGGGTGTGGCCTCTCTACACGTCTCTGCAAGGCAGCCCCCTGGTGCATACTGGAGGTTCCCGGTGGGCTAGTTGGCCCCCAGGGACCCCCAGTATTCAAGGGGAATTTGTTCCCCCTCTGCAAACGCGCCAGGGGGCGCGTTTGCAGAGTGGTGAAGGAAGGGGTCGGGGCCTGCGGGCCCGATCGTTTTTTTATTTTTTTTTGTTTTTGTCCCCTGAAGGGGGGCTGTGTGGCCCCCTTCCTTTTTTTCTCTTTTTGGGCCCTGGGGACCCCATCCCCCAGGGCCTTACCCCTTTTTTAATTTTTCAAAAAAACAAAAAAACGGGAAGGGGGCCGCGTGGCCCCCTTCCCTGGGCCTGTATTGGCCCCGGGGACCCCATCCCCGGGGCATGGCCTCTATATTTATTATTTTGAGGGGGCAGCGTGGCCCCCTCCTCTGGCCATTTTAAGGCCCCGGGGACCCCATCCCCCGGGGCCGGCCTTTCCATTTTTTAAAAAAAAAAAAAATTCTCTTTTTTGGGGAGGGGGCCGCGTGGCCCCCCTCCCGGGCCACTACTTGCCCCGGGGACCCCATCCCCTGGGGCTGGCCCTCTCCGTTGGGGACTGTGGGGGGGTCCCCAATCCCCCCACAGTCCCGCCGGCTCCCCACGTCCCTTGGTAGCCGGCATTGCTGTTCCACATGGTGAGCAGCTGACATGCTGCTCCCCATGTGGAAAAGCAATCGCTTTGGATATTGGAAGAGAGAGCAGGTTTCCCTGCTCTCTCTTCCAATATCCAAAGCAGTTTGCTATGGCAGGACGGGAGCCGCGAGGCTCCCGTCCTGCCATAGCAAACTACAGTGTCCCGGGGGTAGGCACCCGGGACACTGCAGGAGCCGGCCCTGGGGGTGGTGGTCCCCAGGGCCATCAAGGGCTCCAGGAGGGGCCGCGCGGCCCCCTCCCATTCAGTACACAGCCCGGGGAGGTGGTGGTCCCCGGGGCTCTGGGAGTCCGTAACGGACCCCCATATTAAAATGTTTAGTGCCCCGGGGAGGTGGCGGTCCCGGGGCGTGTGGGGGCTGGAGCCCCCCACACTGGTTTTATTTTTAATTAAAAAAAAGCCCCGGGGAGGTGGTGGTCCCCGGGGCTGCGGGAGGCTCAGAGCCCTCCCGCACCATTTTTCAAAAAAGCCCCGGGGGTGGTGGTCCCCGGGGTTGGGGGACCCTTTGAGGCCCCCACATATTAAATTATCCCCCCCACCATGCCCCCGGGACTTGGGCCACCCGAGGGCCAATTTTTTTTCCGGCAGGATTCGCGCACCCTGCCGATTTAAAAAATTTTTTTTTTTTTTATGCCCAGGGGGTCCTTGTGGGACCCCTGAGCAAACCTAGGGGGTCAGGGTGTTTCTACCCTGCCCCCTTTGTGCGCTTTGCGCACTTGTTTCTGTCCCTCGGTTCTACCGAGGGACAAAATGGCTGCCAACATTTCCTGAATCGGAATGTTGACAGCCAGCTGACAGCCAATTAACATGCAGCTCGTGATCGGGACGGTGCGCGCAGGGTGCGCTGAGGGTACGCGGACCCTACTCGGCCATAGATATCACTAACTTTTTACTTTTCATTTTCTCAGCAACTACTGAACGGATTTACACCATTTAACAAAAAGGGTTCTTTCTGAACCAAGAACTACCTCTTTGCCAAATTTGGTGTAATTCCGTTCAGCAGTTCGGGCTGTAGCCGTGTCTAAAGTTTCCTATGGAAAAGTGCATGGGGAAAACGCGTTTTGGGACCCCCTTTTTCTCGGCCCCCGCTTGACGAATCCCCCGAGACTTTCAGGGTAGGAGCGGACCGGAGCGGGCCACAAAGTTTGAAAATTTCGCGAAGATACGTCAACCGGCAAGAGAGTTATTTCAAATAGAATGTCGCGGATTTCCTATGGATAATAGGTTGTAACTATAACTATCTACTGGCGACCGCCAGTAGATAATATATATATATATATATATATATATATATATATATACACACCAAAGGTTGCACTGCTTAGGACCTCACATATTACATGACTCATGACATGGTGAGTGACATCACTGATGACATTACTGATGACATCTCAAATGACATCACTGATGACATCATTGGTGACATCATCCACTGAGAGTAAGTTTTTTTTAGAGTTTATGGGTGTTAAACATATATACTAACCTACTACAAAAGTTACATTAGTATACTAGGTCCACTACTACTGAGTGATACTACTTCTAACATATATTATGTGAGTGGCTGTGTGACTGTGTTTATGGTGTGTAAGTGGCTGTATGGGTGTATAGGTGGGTGTGTGAGTAGCTGTGTGGGTGAATGTGATGCTGTGTGAGCAATTGTATAATGTGAGTGAGTGGGTGTGTTAGTGGCTGTATGGGTGAGTTAGTGGTGGTGTGAGTGGTTCTGTGGGTGTGTAAGTGGGTGTGTAGTGACTGTATGGGTGAGTGAGTGGGTGTGTGAATGGCTGTATGAGTGAGTGACTCTGTGTAAGTGGCTATATGGGCGAGTGAGTAGCTGTTTGAGTGGGTGTTTGGTTAAGTGAGTTGGTGTTTGAGTGGCTGTATTGGAGAGTAAGTGTCTGTGTGAATGGCTGTATGGGTGAGTGAATGGGTATGTAAGTGGTTGTGTGGGGGTGTGAGTGAGTGTGAGTGCTTGTATGGTTGAGTGAGTGGCTGTGTTGAGAGGCTGTATGAGTGAGTGAGTAGTGTGTGAGTGACTGTGTAGGTAAATAAGTGGGTGTGTGAGTAGCTGTATGGGTGAGTGTGTGGCTATGTGAGTGGCTGTACGGGTGAGTGACTGGTTGTATAAGTGGCTGTATGAGTGAGTGGGTTTGTGAGTACCTCTATGAAGTGAGTGGGTGTGTGAGTACTGGTATGGGCCTGTGAATGGGTATGTGAGTGGCTGTGTGGGAGTGGAAGTAGGCATATGCAAGGTTGTATGGGGTGTGGGTGGGGGTGTGAGTGGTTCTGTGGATAATGTCATCACTGATGTCATTTCAGATGTAATCAGTGATGTCATTTCAGATGTCATCAGTGATGCCATCAGTGATGTCACTGACCATGTCATGAGTGGTGTAATATGTGAGGTCATAAGCAGTACATTCTGGTGGCGTAGCTCAGGTAACTATAACTGGTTTTGTATGAGTGAAATCTGAGCCTAACTATCATGTCCCTATAACCTTTGGTTTTTTCAGTGAATTTCTAAGTTTTTTTTAATTCGATTTCCTAACTATAACGACTATTTAACCTTTGTCTTTTTAAGTGGATTTCTAAGGTTTTTCAAATTCTATTTCTTAATGATACCATCCCCGTAACCTTTGTTTTTTAAAGTGAATTTCTATGATTTTTTAACTATTAGTCGCATTTTCAGAATGGTGGGAAAATGGGATGGGGCCTCTGACCAGCTCTCAGGAATCCTGCTGTGTTGTACTTACTGGAGGTTACAGGAGGTCTTCTGGGCCCCCAAGAACACTCAGCATCCCCCAACCAGCAGTGCATCTAGAGGCGTGTTTGCAGAGTGGTGGTGAAAGGAGGCATGGCCTCTGAAGACCTCTCAGCAATTCATAGTGTGGGACTTACTGGAGGTAACAGGAGGGCTTGTTGGCCCCCAAGGACACTCTAGAGCCTAGGGGACTTCATCCCTCATCTTGCAGTGCGCCAGGAGGAGTGTTTGCAGAGTGGTAGAGAAAGGGGGAGTGACCTCCGAAGTCCTCTCAGCAATCATGATCTGTGGGACTTACTGAAGGTATCACAAGGGCTTTTTGGCCCCCAAGGACCCTGAGCATCCGAGCAGACTTTATCTCCCAACCAGAAGTGCACCAGGAGGCACATTTGCAGAGTGGTGGAGAAAGGGAACATGGCCTCCAAAGACCTCTCACCAATCCCGCTGTGCGGGATTTACTGGAGGTACCAGGAGGGCTTGTTTTGCCCCCAAGGTCCCCTCTGTAGCCAAGGGAACTTCATCCCCCAACTAGCAGTTTGCCAGGAGGTGCGTTTGCAGAGTGGGGGTGAAAGGGGGCATGGCCTCCTAGGACCAAGCAGCAATCCTGCTGTGTGGGACTTATTGGAGGCAACAGAAGGGCTTGTTGGCCCCCAAGGACCCTCTGCAGCCAGGGGCACTACATACCCTAACCAGCAGTGTGCCCGTAGGCATGTTTGCAGAGTGGTAGAGAAAGGGGGTGGGGCCTCTGGCGACCTGCCGGTCCGTACTTGTTTTCAATTTATTTTATTAGATGAGGGGGCACCCCTTCCCAGAGCTGATTTAGGCCCCAGAGACCCCATCCCCCGGGCCAGGACTTTTTTGAATGGGGATGGGGGTCACGCAGCCCCTCTCCCCGGGCCGATTTCGGTCCTGTGGACCCTATCCCCCGGGGCCCAGCCTTTTTTTTATAACATTAAAGAGAGGGGGCAGAGTGGCCCCTCTCCGGGCCTTTTTCAACCCGGGGAACCAATCCCCCGGGGCCCGGCGTCTTTTCTTGTTGCCCTGGTCCCACCCAGGGCACCCAGTTACTTATGTTGGGGACCACAGGGGGAGCCTCAAGTCCCCCGTGGTCCCTGCCAGCTCCCTGCCTTCTGCAGGAGCCAGTATTGCTTTTACAGAGAAGGATCTGCTAACATGCAACTCCCTCTCAGTAAAAGCAATTGTGTTCCGCTTTTTGCAATCAAGAGCATTTTCAATGCTATCGCTTGCTGAAAGCGAGCACAGTTTGCTATGGCTTGGAGGGAGCTGTAAAGCTCCCGCTGAGCCATAGCAAACAGCTATGTCCCGGGGAGTGGGCACCCGGGGACATAGCAGGAGCTGGCCCTACGGGGTGGTGGTCCTCAGTGTCATTATTGGCTCCAGGAGGGAGGCCGCGGGGTCCCTCTCCTTTCTTCAATTTTGCCCCTTAGAGGTGGTGGTCTCTGGGGCTCCGGAGGGGGGGTCTGCGTGGCCCCCCACATCAATTAAAATTAAAGCCCCAGAGATGTGATGGTCCCTGGGGTTGTGGGGGGAGTGCAGCCCCCCCATTCAAATTGACAAAACCCTAGGGAGGTGGCTGTCCCCAGGGCTGCGAGGTGGTCTGCGCAGACCCCCCTGCATTATTTAAAATTAAAGCCCCGGGGAGGTGGCAGCCCCTGGGGCAATATTCAGCTCCAGAAGGGGGGGTCCATACACCCCCATTAAAAAAAAATGCCCCTGGGACTTTGCCTCATTTTAAAACAAAGTTTTGACAGGATCCACGGATCCCGCCAAAAATTACAAAAAAAATGTTTTGGGGCCCTGCGGGGTCCCTGTGAGACCCCCCCCAAGAGGCCTAGGGGGTCAGGGTATTTCTACCCTGCCCCCTTTTCCTTTTGTAAACGTATCTCTGTTACTCGGTTCAAGCAGAGTCACGAATTGGCTCCCAACACTTCCTGGTTTGAAGTGCTGGCTGCCAATCGGATCTCAGCACAAGATCGGTAGGGGTTGAAGATCCTCCGCGTCCCTATATATACAACTGGAGAATGTTTTACATTTATGTGCAACTACTGAACGGATTCACACCAAATTACAAAACGGGTGCTTTCTGGACCAACATCTACCTTCCTGCCAAATTTGGTGTAATGCCGTTCAGCAGTTCGGGCTGTAACGGTGTCTAAAGTTCGCATGGAAATTAGCATGGGAAAAACGCGTTTTAGGACCCCCCCTTTTTCTCGGCCCCCACTTGATGGACTATCCAGAAATTTCCAAGACAGCAGCTGAAGTGAGTTGCAAATTAGTTTTGAAAATTTTGCAAGGATTTGTCAAACGACGCTGAAGTTATTGGCAAATGAAAAAACTCTCTTCCTATGGAAACTACATCCTAACTATAGTCACCAGTAGGTAATATATACGTATATATATATATATATATATATATATATATATATATATATATATATTGTTTTTCAAAGGCTCTGAGTCTGCAATGGAAAAGCACTCGACAGCTGTAAGAAAAATTCTTCATTTATTTGCATATTGAAGGTGGCTTTAGCCCGTAATTATCCCTGATAGCCAACGCGTTTCAGAGCTGTCTGCTCCTTCTTCTTGGGCAAAATTGAATTGCGGTTTTGTAAGGCTCTTCGTTGTGTGAGTACACGGCAGTACACCAACCCACTGGGAATTTGATCTAGCATTATGACAGACTCACTGGAGTAACACAACATGGCACTATTGGTACCAGAATGCTGTGCGAGCGGCCACGTCCACTGGGGCTGGTATCTGCATTAAATTTGGTGCCTTTCTGTCACGTAACTTTGCAATGGACCGAGCCTGTGACGAAGGGCAGGGGCCCGAAACGCGTTGGCTGTAACATTGTTGGGGTGATTGACTGTGTCTGACGCACGCTGCAGCCTTCATTAAAATTGTGGAGCATACTTACCCATGTGGGCCCTTCTGTTTGTGGCAAACTTTATGGATGGATTTGTATGGCTATGCCAAGCCGTGGAAGGAGCTCCACTGCGGTAGCGGATCTGGGTGACGCCATGGGGCGTGCACCACTACAGGACGGGGGTTCATAATGGAGGCTATAAGATGCAAGCGGTGTGAGTACACGGCAGTACACCAACCCACTGGAGATTTGATCTAGCATTATGAACTTGGTGCGTGACAGACTCACTGGAGTAACAGAACATGGCACTATTGGTACCAGAATGCCGTGCGAGCGGCCACGCCCACTGGGGCTGGTATCTGCATTAAATTCGGTGCCTTTCTGTCACGTAACTTTGCAATGGACCGAGCCTGTGACGAAGGGCAGGGGCCCGAAACGCGTTGGCTGTAACATTGTTGGGGTGATTGACTGTGTCTGACGCATGCTGCAGCCTTCATTAAAATTGTGGAGCATACTTACCCGTGTGGGCCCTTCTGTTTGTGGCAAACTTTATGGATGGATATATACATATATATATATTTGTTTTTTCTTTCACAAAACAACAAAAACAAAGGTTAACATAACATTATATTTAGGTCAAATGTTCAGTAACAACTAAATGTTTTAGCCTAAAAAAACACAGATATTGACCAGTTTTAGTTATCTCAAGTAACTATAACATGTGCCCTAAGGTAACTGTAACTCCTGCCCCCGCCATGCACAGCTTTCTCATCAATAAATTATTGCAAATGTTGCAGTGATATTATTAATGATATGATAGAAGTAATCATGAGTGATGTAATATGTGCAGGAATTAGCAGTGCATGGCAAGGGCGCGAGGTATAGTTAGATTAGGGCACAAGTTATAGTTACTTGAGATAACTATAACTGGTTGATTTATGTGTTTTTTTTAGTTTAAAACATTACGCTGTTAATGAACATTTCACTTAATTATAACATTACTTTAACCTTTGTTTTTTTCAATTAATTTCTAGAGTTTTTTTTAACGTAAAATATAATTTTGTTACCATACGTAATGCCTATGACCAGGCCCTGCTTACAACCCCCCTCAGACAGCCCACCTCACACTGTGAGGTGGCCACTCCCTGCAGGCAACCATCCCCTCTGTGCGCCCTACCTTTGACCATTCACAATGAGGGGTTGGCCACAGGTAGCCAGCCCCACTCCATGCATGGCCAAAGGCCTTGCACAGTGTTGGCATGGCACAGGGCCTTCAACCCATCCCCCGCAGGCAGCCAACCCCACACTGCACTTGGCCTTCACCTGTACGCAGTGGGGGCTTGGCCACAGGGTCAAGCCTGCAGGCAGGCCCTGTGGCCTACCCACCCAAAGGCAGCCAACCCCATGTCACACACAGCCTTTGGTGACACGGCATAGGGTTGACCTTTGGACCTCAGGGACCCCATTCCCCAGGGCCAAATTTAACAAAAAAGTGGAGGGGGACTGCACGGCCCCCTCCCTAAGCCTTAATAGGCCCTGGTGAAGAGGGGTTGCATGCCCCCATCCCCCTAGTTTTAGCACTGGGCCCCAGGGGATGGGGTCAGCGGGCTGAAATTGGCCTGGGGAGAGGGGCTGTGTGCCCCTCCCCCAAATAATAATGCCGAGCCCTAGGGGATGGGGTCCCCAGGGCCACAATCAGCCCGGGAGTAGAGCCACATGCCCTCCTCCCCTAAATTTTAATAGGTAGCCCTGGGGAATGGGGTCCCCAGGGCCTAATAAGGCTTGGGGAAGGGGGCCATGTGGTCTCCTCCCCTCAATTTTGAAGAGATGCCCTGGGGGATGGGTCACCAAGGCTCAGAGAGGTGGACTATGTGGCCCTCTCCCCTTTAATACAAAAAAGGCCCTGGTAAATGGGGTCCCCAGGGTTTAATTCAGCCAGGGGTGTGGGCTGCATGCCCCCTCCCCTGAAATTCAGCCCAGGCCCTGGGGGATGGAGTCCCTGGGCCAAAATTGGTCCAGGGAAGAGAGCCGTGTGCCCCTTCCCCCTAGTTATAATGCTGGGCCAAGGGGCATGGGGTCCCTGGGGCCAAAGTTGGCCCGGTGACCCGGGTCGCATGACCTCATCCCCTTCATTTTAGCACTGGGCCTCAGGGGATGGGGTCTGCTGGGCTGAAATTAGCCCGGGAGAGAGGCTGTGTGTACCCTCCCCCCAAATATTAGTGCTGAGGGATGGTGTCCTTAGGGCCAAAATCAACCCCGGGGAGGGGGGCTGTATGCCCCCTCCCCTTTGAAATGAGTCCAGGCTCCAGGAGATGGGGTCCCCAGGGCCAAAATCAGCCCAGGGAGGGGGGCCACATGCCCTCCTCTTCTCAATTTTAATGAGTGGCTCTAGGGTATGGGGCCCACAGGCCCTAAGGCCAACCTCCGCTGTACACAGTGTAGGGTCAGCTGTATGGGGGTGTTGACTGCAGGCCATTTACGTATTGTAATTAATTATTATTTTATGTTTAAAAAAACTAGAAATGCAACTGAAAAAACCAAAGATTAAAGTAATGTTAAAGTTAGGTGAATTTGTCAGTGTCAACGTTTTGAACAAAAAAATACACACAAATTTATCAGTTATAGGTATCACAGTTATGTCATCAATGATGTAATTTGAGATTTCATCAGTGAAATCATAAATGATGTCATTGAGCATGTCATGAGTGATGTCATGTGAGGTCATAAGGAGTACATGGCAGGGGCTTATATAGTGCTGCTAACTATAACTGGTGAATTTCTCTGTTTTTTTAGTTCAAAACATTAATGTTGGCACTGACAAATTCACTGAACTACAGCGTTACATCAACCTTTGATTTTTTCAGTGAAAAAACAAATATATATATTCCTTCTCCAGCTAGGGATCAACAGGGAAAAGATTCTTGTAGTCTTAATTGTTTTACTGTACTTATCTGGAACGTGTCTGGGCTTAAAAGTAGGATCATTAACCCGGATTGGCTTGTTTTTAAAAACCAATATGATTTTATTGTTTCTCAGGAAACTTGGGCTATATCATCCATTATGTGTAACGGTTTCTTATGTTATTCTTGCCCGGCCACCGCTTCCATCTCTGGGAAAGCAAAAGGCGGCCTTGCCATCTGTGTTAAACTCAATCTTAGACTTGAAGTATGAACAGTAAATATGGGTAGCCCTGCGTTCCAGGCTTTGTTAATCAAAGATTGTAAGAGTCCTTTTAGTTATTATTTAGTGAATTGTTATAATAATGATTTTTTGAAATCTTACACTAGCTTATTTCATGAGCTATTTGATTTTTTTAGTGGCCCTAAAGCCAAAGGGGATAGTGAATGTAACGTTACCCGAGGATTTTGCTCTGCGGGGATTTTAATGCTAAGATGGAGAGTGATTCTGTTGTCTTCGTCCCTCAAAGTACTGGCATAGATATTGCAACTGGAGACGCTAGGGGTTCGGAACTGAGGGATTTAATCACCCGAATGGACCTTGAAGATGTGGTAAACTACTTTCAGGGAGGTAACCAGGATAAGCTAATGTTTAGAGGTAGGGGGCAAGCGTCTTTCATTGATTACTTGTTTGCTTCTAAACATTTTCTGCAGTGGTGCTTGTGTGGTTTGGTAGTTAAAACCCAGTGGAGTGACCATAATGCCCATCTTATTGAAGGTGTCCTCCCGATGGACAGTGATAGAAGTCCAGCATCATCTGATTGTATTAGCAAACATACTGAAGATGGATTAAGAGTGGTACGGCATCTTAAAGATCCCTCAGCAGTTTTAAATGATTTAATAAAAAAGAAGAATCTTTCAACCTTTCTGGGCTGTCTGTCCGAAGGAGATTGTGATGAGTTATTTTATTATTACCAGTAACTGTGTGCTCCATTAAGAACTCACTACTGAAATCCTCAAAACCAGTGCTCGATCACCCTCAGTGGTTTGATGGGATTTGCTCTGCTGCCAATCGACATTTGAGAAAGGTGTTAGCTGGATCTCCCAGGGATATAGGGATGAACCGGGAGGCTAGGAAACTCTATAGAACAGCCATCACACTGTTCCTCAAGGATTGGGAGACAATAGAACTGGCTGCTATGCAAAATAGTCCCAAAATATTCCGGGAAACAGTAAATTGGCTTTCCTTACGTGACACTCCCTCGAACCCTCTCTTATTATGTACCATTTCAGGACAAGATTGGGTGGAGCATTTCATTAATATATATCATTTAGAGAGGGATAGTGAGCATGAGGGTGTATTGAAGCAGTTTTTATTTCCTCAACCCCCTTGCAGTTAAAGTCCAACAGTATGGCACCAGACCCTGATGGGATCCCCATGGATCTTTTTAAATGTAACTCTGATCTCTGGTGACCCCTTATTATGAATATTTTTAATAATTCTCTGTGCCATAAGATCCCAGAGTCCTAGTCCGTGTCCACAATTGTACCTATTTTTAAGAAAGGTGATAGGGTGGTCTCCTAAATGTTATAGGCCTATCACGTTGGTGGACAGTTCTGTAAAAATACTGGGGAGGGCCATTTTTAATTGCCTGCAGTCATGATCCATAGAGAACAACATTTTATCTGCTTATTAATATGGTTTTTGTCCTGGGCTAGGTAGGGTGGACCAGTGCCTGAATTTACATCTGATAGTAAGTAAGTACACTGTCGCCAGGCTCTGTCCACTGTACCTGACTTTCATGGACCTTTCTATCGCCTTTGATTGTGTAAATAGAACTAAATCATGGCTGAAGTTAATCAAAATGGGGGTAAATATTGCATTGGTTAATTTTTTGAAAGGCCTCTATGAAAATCTGAGCTCTAGGGTCCAGTGTTGTCAGTCAGGCGAACTCTCTGATTCCTTTCTTTTAGCCAGTGGCATTCTTTAAGGGTGCGTGTTGGCACCTCTGCTTTTCACTCTTTATATCAATGATTTGGGTGATTTCTTAATAGACTCGACCAAAGATGTACAGAAAATAACCAACTTAGCAATCCCTGCTTTGTTATACGCTGACGACGCAGTGCTGATAGCCAGAACACCTCATGCCCTTCCTAGCTTGATTGAATCATTTGTATCTTTTATGAGTGCATTAGATATGAAAACTAATTATGAGAAATCACACATAATGGCATGTGGCCCAGGCAAGAAAGCTCTGTCAGTTTCACTCTTGGGCAAAAAGCAGTTAAGTGCTGTTTCAAGCTTTTGTTATTTAGGCCTGTTGTTTGATGCAAGCAATTCCTGGAAGGGACAAGTAAATTCTGCTCGATGGAAACTTGGGAGGGCAGTGGGTTCTCTTTTTAATTTAGCTTAGAGGGATGGTAGGTCCACAATCCTCCCCTTTTCTTAAACTGTATAAATTGCAGTTCATTCCTACTGCCACCAGTGGAGCTGGGGTTTGGGGTTCCATAACGCTGCCCCTGTTCAGGTGGAAGAAAACAGAATCTGTAGGAGGCTGTTGAACCTCCCTTCCACAAGTGCAAATTTTATCCTGCACTCTGAATTGAACCTAGAGTATACACTTGATAGTATTCAATTGCCCCCCCCCCTGCTGCTCTGGGTTAGTGTGTGGAGTAAGAGGGAGACCAATTTTCACAGGTCAGTTATTGTCGATTCTCTGAAATTCGATGGGGGATCTTCTATACCATGGTTGAAATATGTTCTCAACTCATTGGTCGATATTGGCCTTTCAGAATTGTTTAGTGCCCCTGGTATGATTAATAAGACTACTAAAAAAGTGGTTAAGGAGGGAATCGCTGATCATATCATTTCTCTGCTGATCCAGGAGGTAGCTAATGAGAACACTATTCGCCACTATTATTCTATGTTTGCAATGGATTACATCCTCCTCTACCTTAGGTTAGAACTAACCCGATGGGAGAGGTCTCTCCTATTTAGATTCAGGTCGGGGATGGTCTGGTGCTTAGCATGCTTTTATGAAACGGAAGATGTATAGGGCAAGGAAGTACCACCTGTCCTTGTAACGGCAAGGTGGAACAATCCCTGTTACATTTGATGTTTTTTGGGGTTTTTATCATCCAGGTTTTTCAGTTATGTCTTAAACCCTTAATGAGAAAATTAGCTTTTCTGTGGCATTAATCCATCTTCAAATGTTAAACAGCCCATGTATCTGTTTTACTGTATGTGGTTTCTTCAAGATGGCTATACGCAATAGAAAATCAATGGAGGGGAGGCTATAGGGCTCTTTGGCTGCTCTTAGTCCTGTATTATTTTTGATGAATGCTGTATTTTTAATGGTTGTATCTATTGTATTGCACTTAGATTGGTATTTTATGACAATTAATGTACTGCTTTAATTTGTGATTTTATGATGTTTTTAAGATCGAATAAAGATTTATGGAATTGAATATATATTCACTTAAAAAAACAAAGGTTACGGGAACGTTATAGTTATTTCAGATTTTACTTGCATAAAACCATACAAATTCAGCAGTTATAGTTATACTTATCTCAAAAAACTATAACTCATGCCCTAAAGCAATCTCCGCCATGCACTGTTTTCTCCTTAATAATTTTACTGCAAAAGTTGCAGTGATATCATTAATTATTTCTTAGGTGATGTCATTAGTGATGTAATATGTGGGATAATTAGCAGTGCATGGCAAACGCGCGAGTTATAGTTACTTTAGGGCATGAGTTATAACTAGGGCTCCCGGTTTTCCGTTTAAATGGATTTTTACATATAAATACAGACGGAAAACAATTTTTCCTTTGTCTGTATTTATATGTAAAAATGGCAAAATACTAGAAAATTTTGCGGCGCTGCCGTGCTCGAATCTAGAGTTATCTCACCACGCCCCCTTCCTGCTGCTGGAAATTCCTTCCCGGGCACACACACAGCCGCACCCGAGTACTTCACAGGTCTTTTGAAGACCATTTACTTGTTAGCGAGGCTTTATTGTTCTTTCACCCCATGCCATAGCCTCCCCCAACGCCCCTGACTCCTCTTGTCCCAGGCCCCATACAGTGCACGTTTTAAGCACTTCAATTCACAGTGCTGCAGCAGGAGAAAAACAAGCATTGGCATTGCCAATAGGTCTCGCCTTTGGGACCTTATAAGTGGATAGTCATGCAGCATATTATCCTGGGTTTGGTGAACACGGCGGGAAGGGGGCGGGAGCATAGTGAACCTGGCGGGAAGGGGGGCAGGAGCAAAGTAGAACACTGGAACCGAAAGTATAGCGGGAAGGGGGGCAGGAGCAAAGAAAATGCAGACAACGGGAGGGGGGTGGTGAACACGGCGGGAAGGGGGGCGGGAGCATAGTGAACATGGCGGGAAGGGGTGCAGGAGCAAAGTAAAACAACAGGAAATTAGGAAACAAACAGTGCGCTTAGGTACACCTGTCAAACTGCACAGCGCTTAGAAGCAAACCAGGACGATATCTAACAGCAGTTCGCACAGCTCATTTTTGAAGCCTACCAGCAGCCACTCCAGTATTCTAATATGACACTTCGCGCCCTCAAGGTTTCGGTTACTTAAAGGGGTATTAAGGCTCCGTCTAGTCTGCTGCCCTCACCGGTGATAACCTCCCTTGACTCATCAAAGAAGGAAGTCGGGCATTACACAGCCCGCCCGCGCCAGCTCCTGTGTGTGCAGAAGATGTTTGCATTTGCATTGATTTTCCTGTCATCTGTTCAGGAACACATGCTTTGAGCTCCACAATTGGAAACGTCTCATTTAATCCCTGCGAACAATATTTTAAGCTGTTGCGGAAAAACCCAATATTTTTCTGCGTTCTTGTGAATGATTCTGAAATAAAACCTGATACTGTGCTCTGGGGTGAGTAGCAAATTCCTGGACCAAAATATACCAGTTTTGTGTAAATGTTAACCTGTTTACTGCCTGATAAGAATCTGCTAAAACAGAAAGCTGAAACTATAAACAATATGCAGGCCAAACTGAGTCAGACTGCAAAAAAGAAAATAAAAAAATAGTATAAGACACTTTTGCAGAGAAATTTGCACTACATGACCGCTGCAAAACCGACGTTTGCAACAACTGAAGGAACAATTAATGTTGTTCGTGCACTGGTCATTTTGGTGTAAACGTTAATGCAAAATTGTCAGACACCAATAGCAATCTGTCACCAAGTGGGCTATATCCACCCACATCATACCTGCTAAAGAACCTCAGAGAAAAATGCAAAAATCATGGGTGAAATAATTGAAAATGCCAAATGGCTCCCATGACAAGTTCCATATTTTTCTATGGTTCTGAAGAAGCTCTGCAGACTGAGGAGGCAGTATCTCTTAGGTGACTCATGAGATACGCAGAGGATTCTGGGAAATGTGGCTGACAGTCACTCAATCATACGGGAGGCAGATTTCTAGCTGGCTTTAGATGGAAATACAGAAGCGCTGGCACATGTTTGCTCCTGACAAGTGCTTGTACTCTATCCTAAAGTGTTTTTATAGCAGAACTGAGAAGTACAGGTACTCTCCTTTTCAAATTACTCAGTACCAGACCATTTAAAGCACTGCTAAAGCCACAACAAATCGCTAGTTTAAGTGAGCGCATGTGTGCATTGTCAATTTAAATAAATGTAGAAAAATACTAGCTGTAGCTTCGTCTTTTGCTTGTGGCAAAAATAAATGTGGATAAATACAGAAAAAATGCCCAAAAAATAAATATGGATAAATACAGACGGAAATGGCAAAAAAATAAATACCATAAAACCGGGAGCCCTAGTTATAACCCTGTAATCTTTGTTTGTTTAGTGAATTTCTAAGGTATTTTAATTCTATTTCCTAACTATAACATCCCTGTAACCTTTGTTTTTTTCAGTGAATTTCTAAGATTTATTTTAATGTTAAGTAATATTCAATTACCTTAAGTTAATCCAACCCCCTGCGGCCAACCCCGATAGGCATACAACCTGCACCGGGCACAGCCTTTGGCTATGCGCGGCGGGGTATAGGCTGCATGCTGCTAATCACCTGCAGTCACCCAACCGCTCGCATGGCCTTCGGCTATACTCAGCAGGGGGTTGGCTGCAGGGCCTGGTCTGTGGCTAGACTCTCTGGCCAACCCCCTACATGCAGGCAACCTTGTAGGGGGGCACACAGCCCCCCTCTTCAAGCTGATTATTGCTCTGGTGAGCCCATCCCCTGGGGCCGATCCATATAGTAAATGGGGAGGGGACACGCGGTCCCCCTTCCTGGGCCGATTTTGGCCCTGGAGATCCTATCCCCTGGGGCCTGCCTATCAAATATAAGGGGCAGCGAGACATGTGGTCCCCCTCTCCAGGCCAATTTGACACCAGGGCTTCAACAATTATTAATAGGGGGGTGTATAGCCCCCCTCGCTGGGCCTATTTCAGCCCTGGAGACCCAATCATACGGGGCCTGGCCAATCATTAAAGGTGGAGGGGGACCCCCCTCCATCGCTGGGCCTATCTCCCAGGGTCTGTCCAGTGCTTAAAGGGTGAGGGGGCATGCATCCCCCCTCCCTGGGCTTATATTAGCCCTGGGCACCCATCCCCTGGTTCCTCGCCAGTTAATGGTGGGTGCCCAGGAGCCCATCTTGGGGCCCACTGCCTTTCTGTTAGGGGCCACGGGGCAAACTCTAATGCCCCACATTCCAGCGGGCTCTCTGCCTCCAGCGGGAGTCGGCATTGCTCCTGCATGCAGGGAGCAGCAAAAAATGCTGCTCACTGTGTGCAGGAGCATTTTTTTCATCTGTTTCCCTGCCCTCTTCACGGCGGGCAGGGAAACAGATAAAATGTCCGCTCCCAGCAGGCGAGAGAATTTTTCCTGCTCATGCCCGATGGGGGCAGACTTACTGTTTGCTCTCTCCTGGCAGTCACTTCCCTGTTTGCAGGGAAACCGCTATGTCCCCGGGGGTGGGCACCCCGGAACATAGCTGGAGCTCGGCCCTGGGGGATGGGGTCTCCAGGGCCATTAATGTTCTGGGAGGGGGGCTATGTGGCCCCCCTCCCTTTGCAATGCACAGCCAGGCTACATGGGATGGGTCCCCGGGGCCAAAATAAGCCCTTGAAGGGGGTCTACATAGCCTCCTCTCATTTCCATGCATGGCCTGGCCCCGGGGTTTGGGGTCTCTGGGGCCGTAAACGACCCAGGAAGGGGTGCACCCTCCTATTTTATTTTTAATGGCCGGGCCCCGGGGGTGGTGGGCTTGGGTGCCAGAATCAGCCCACAAGGGTGGCCGCGCATCCCACCTCCCCTTTTCCATTATGGCTGGGTCCCACACGAGATGGGGTGCCCTAACCCAGAATTGGCCTCTGGAGGGGGCCGCGTGTACCCCCTTACCCTTAACATAAAAGGTATTTCCACCGGACATGACCCACCCGTCGGGCTTTAGAAAAGCATTTTTGCCACAGATTCACAGATTCTCAATGATTTCACAGCAAATTTGGGAAAAAAAAGTTTTTAGTCCCCGACAGGGTCCCTGTGGGACCCCATCACCAGACCTAGGGTGTCAAGGTATTTATGCCCTGCCTCCTTATTGGTTTTTTATCATTTTTTTCTTGGGACTTGGATGAGTCCAAGTCCCAAAATGGCTGCCAACACTTCCTAGTTTAAGTGTTGGCAGCCAATCAGATCTCACCGTGAGATCTGTTGAATCCACTGAGGATTTGCATCCCTAGATATCTATAAAAAAATTCTTTAATAACTCTAAAACTACTGAATGGATTTACACCAAACTAGAAAACGTACTGTTTCTGGACCAAGATCTACTTTTCTGTCAAATTTGGTGTAATTGCGTTCGGCAGTTCGGGCTGTAGTCATGTTCAAAATCCCTGTGAGAAATTGCTTGGAGAAAATGTGTTTTGGACCCCCCCTCATTCTCGGATGCCACTTGACGAAACACTCCAAAACTTTCAAGACAGCAGCTGAAGTGAGTTTTACACTAGTTTTGAAAAGTTTGTGAAGAGTCATCAAATGGCGCCAAAAATGCTCTGTCTATGGAATCTAGGTCGCAACTATAGTACCTACTGGTGGAAAAAAAATATATATATATATATTCACTGAAAAACCATAAGGTTTTAGGGACAGTTATAGTTAGTTGGACATTGCACTTGTACAAAACCCGTGAAATTCCCCGTTATAGTTAGTTCAGGTAACTATAACTCGCGCCCCGCAATGCACTGCTGATGACGTCACATATTACATCACTCATGACATGGTCAGTGACATCACTGATGACATCACTGATGACATCTCAAATGACATCACTGATGACATCATCCAGTGACTGTGTGTTTCTGTAAAGTTTAAATATTTTTAATATATATAGGGAAAGGCGTATTGAAGAATGAGTGGGTGTATAAGTGTCTGTATGGATGATTTAGTAGGTGCGTGACTAACTCGATAAGTGAGTGATTAAACGTATCTTACTGAATGCATGGGTTAGTGACTAAACTGGGTGAATGTCTGTATCCATCTGTCTGTTGCTGTGTAAGTGGTGCATGGGTTTGTGAATAGCTACATGAGTTATTGATTGGTTGTCTGAGTATCTGTATGGGTGCCTGAGTGTTTGTGTGGGTGGGGTGTGTGCGACTCTGTGCATAGATGTGTGAGTGGGTGATTCACTGGGTGGATGGTTTCAAGAGTGCATCTGTGATAGACTGTATGGGTGGGTAAGTGTGTGTAAGAGTGTGTTAGTGAGTGAATGTATGTCCCAGTGGTACATGTGTGAGTAACTACATATGTGAAAGGCAGTATATATGTGTGTTGGAGTATATAAATAGCAATAAGCGAGAGTGTGTGATTGTGAGAGTGACTGTATGGATGAGTGTGTGCTTGTATCAGTGATTGTATAAGAGCGTAAGAATGTGCTAGTATTTGTATGAGTAAGTGAGCTGGTGTGTGTATAACTGTATAGGTGAGTAAATGGCAGTGTGTTTAATTATTTGCATGACTGACTAGGTGTGTGAGTACCTCTATGGATGAGTGGCAGTGTTTGAGTGTCTATATAGGAGTATGAGTGCATATGATAGTCCTGTACTGAGTGACCATAAGTATGAGTGACTGTACGGGTGAGTGAGTGGATGTGTGTGTGTAGACCTAAGAATCAGTGAGTGGGTATGTAGTTATTGGTGTTGGAGTGTCTATGGTTTTGAGAATGGCAGTCTGTAATTTAGAGTGGGTGTATCAAAGGTTATATTAGGGTGTGAGGAGGTGCATTAAATTCTCACATGGATGATGTCATCAGTGATGTCATTTGAGATGTCATCAGTGATGTCATCAGTGATGTCACTGGCCATGTCATGAGTGATGTAATATGTGACGTCATCAGCAGTGCATTGCGGGGCGCGAGTTATAGTTACCTGAACTAACTATAACGGGGGAATTTCACGGGTTTTGTACGAGTGCAATGTCCAACTAACTATAACTGTCCCTAAAACCTTATGGTTTTTTCAGTGAATTTCTAAGGTTTTTTAAATGCTAATTTCTAACTATAACGTGCCTGAAACCTATGGTTTTTTCAGTGAATTTCAAAGGTTTTTTAAATGCTAATTCCTAACTATAACGTGTCTGAAACCTATGGTTTTTTCAGTGAATTTCAAAGGTTATTTAAATGCTAATTCCTAATTATAACGTGTCTGAAACCTATCGTTTTTTCAGTGAATTTCAAAGGTTTTGTAAATGACAATTTTTAAATGTATTAATTGTTATATTTATTTTTTTGATACTGATTTACAACATTTTTTTAAACTATTTATTTTTAGATATTTTATTTTTTAAATTACATTGTAATTACATTATACATTACATTACAAAATATACTTTCTCAGAATGAATTACTTTAGTTTAAATACTTTGCAAATACGCAATAGACTTTTAAGTACAGTAGTTACAGTTGTTGCAATGGGCAACACAATTTCAAAAACAAAGCAACATTGAGCTCAATGTGAATTTCTAGTTAAATGCAATTAGTTACTTTATGGATTACTTTTCTAACCACAGGACTGGATCCTAGATTCAGTCCTGGGACATCTCCTGTAAACAGTTGAGTAAAAGCGTTTTGGTTACAGTAGTGATTTTTAAGGAATATTATTGTATTTTAAAAGTTGACACTTAGAAACTTTTTCATATAGAATCACCAATGTTATCCTATGGGAGGAAATTCACTTAGCAGGTAAGTAGTGTTATCGTTACTTTTTCTTACTCAGTAGTGGATCCTGGAACCAGCACTGGTGCATCTCCTGTAAACAGTTGAAAGAATGCGTTTAAGTCACACATGCGATTTTTAAGGAATATTTGTAGTTTGTGAAAATCAACACTTTGAAACTTTTCTGCTGAAAACCAGACAATGGATTCCTATGGAAGGAAATTCAAGTTACTGGTAAGTACGGTTAGAATTACTTTTCAGGGTCAGTGCTGGGCTAAAAGATGCAGCACTGGGTTCTCTCCTGATAACAGGTGAGTAAATCGGAATTCGTATTTCGTCTGATTTTAGAGGAATATTTGTATGTTTCAAAAATCGACACTTAGAAACTTTTTCAGCAAAAAGCAGGCAATGATATCCTATGGAAGGAAATTCAAGTTACTGGTAAGTACGGTTAAAATTACTTTTCAGGATCAGTACTGGGCTGAAAGATGCAGCACTGAGGTCTCTCCTGATAACAGGTGAGTAAATCGGAATTCGTATTTCGGCTGATTTAAGAGGAATATTATAAAGTTCCAAAACTCCACACTTAGAAGAATTTCCAAGTGAAACCAGTCAATGTTAGCCTATGGAAGGAAATTCAAGTTACTGTTATGTACGGTTAGAATTACTTTTCAGGGTCAGTGCTGGGCTAAAAGATGCAGCACTGGGTTCTCTCCTGATAACAGGTGAGTAAATCGGAATTCGTATTTCGTCTGATTTTAGAGGAATATTTGTATGTTTCAAAAATCGACACAGAAACTTTTTCAGCAAAAAGCAGGCAATGATATCCTATGGAAGGAAATTCAAGTTACTGGTAAGTACGGTTAAAATTACTTTTCAGGATCAGTACTGGGCTGAAAGATGCAGCACTGAGGTCTATCCTGATAACAGGTGAGTAAATCGGAATTCGTAGTTCGGCTGATTTTAGAGGAATATTTGCACAATGGTGAAGGAAGGGGTGGGGCCTAAGGTGACATGTCTGCAAACACGCCCTGTGTTGCGTTTTAAGTTGGACAATTAATTCCTCCTCAATCCCGAGGGTCCCTAGGGGCCAACTAGCCCACCAGGTACCTCCAGTATGCGCCAGGGGCTGCGTTGCAGAGAGGTGTTCAGAGGCCACGCCCCTTTTACAACACTCTGCAACGCAGCTCCGTGGCGCTTACTGGAGGTACCTGGTGGGCTAGTTGGCCCCTAGGGACCCTCAGGATTGAAAAGGAATTTATTCCCCATCTTAAAACGCGCCACGGGGCCTGTTTGCACACATGTCACCTGAAGCCCCGCCCCTCCCTTCACCACTGTGCAAACGCGCCCCGTGGCGCGTTTTAAGTTGGGGGATTAAGTCCCCTTGAATCCTGAGGGTCCCTGGAGTCCAACTAGCCCACCATATACCTCCAAAAGCGCCACAGAGCTGCGTTGCAGAGAGGTGTAAAAGGGGCGTGGCCTCTGTACACGTCTCTGCAACGCAGCCCCTGGCGCATACAGGAGGTTCCTGGTGGGCTAGTTGGCCCCCAGGGACCCCCAGTATTCAAGGGGAATTCGTTCCTCCTCTGCAAACGCGCCAGGGGCGCGTTTGCAGAGTACTGCAGGGAGGGGGCGGGGCCTCCGGCACGATGCCGGTCGTTTTTTTTTTCTAGTTTTTTTTTAATGGGAGGGGGCTGCGTGGCCCCCTCCCCTTGCCCACTTTGGCCCCGGGGACCCCATCCCCCGGGGCCTGAGCATTTTTTATTTTTTTAAATTTAAAAAAAAAAAATGGGAAGGGGCCGCGTGGCCCCCTTCCCTGGGCCTGTATTGGCCCCGGGGACCCCATCCCCGGGGCATGGCCTCGATTTTTTATTTTTTTATTTGGAGGGGGCTGCGTGGCCCCCCTCCTCAGGCCATTTAAGGCCCCGGGGACCCCATCCCCGGGGCCGGCCTTGCACTTTTTTTCTTTTTTTAAAAATTTGGGGAGGGGGGCTGCGTGGCCCCCCTCCTTGGCCACTTATGGCCCCGGGGACCCCATCCCCCGGGGCCTGGCCTCTGGTTGGGGACTGTGGCGGGGTCTCCAATCCCCCCACAGTCCCAGCCGGCTCCCCGCCTCCTGCGCGAGCCGGCATTGCTTTTCCACATGGGGAGCAGCTAACATGCTGCTCCCCATGTGGAAAAGCAATCAGCTTTGGATATTGGAAGCGAGAGCAGGTTTCCTGCTCTCTCTTCCAATATCCAAAGCAAGTTTGCAATGACAGGACGGGAGCCGCGAGGCTCCCGTCCTGTCATTGCAAACAGCAGTGTCCCAGGGGTAGGCACCCCGGGACACTGCAGGAGCCGGCCCTGGGGGGTGGCAGTCCCCAGGGCTATCACTGGCTCCAGGAGGGGGGCCGCGCGGCCCCCCTCCCCACATTTTCAAAGCCCCAGGGAGGTGGTGGTCCCCGGGGCTTCGGGGGTCCAAAACGGACCCCCATTTTTAATTTTTTAGTGCCCCGGGGAGGTGGCGGTCCCCGGGGCGTATGGGGGGGCTGGAGCCCCCCCACACAGGTAAAAAATAAATAAAACAGAAGCCCCGGGGAGGTGGCGGTCCCCGGGGCAGCGGGAGGGCAAAGAGCCCTCCCGCACCATTTTCTGTTAAAGCCCCGGGGGGTGGCGGTCCCCGGGGCTTGGAGGGCCCTTAGAGGCCCCCCATACATAAATGTAACCCCCCCCACCATGCCCCCGGGACTTGGCCCACCCGGGGGCAAATTAACATCGAAGCGCGGGAGACCGCGCTTCGATTTCTTCGGCAGGATCCGCGCACTCTGAGCGCATCCTGCCGATTTAAAAAAAAAAAAAATGCTTTTTTGCCCAGGGGTCCTTGTGGGACCCCCTGAGCAGGCCTAGGGGTTAGGGTGTTTCTACCCTGCCCCCTTTGTGCGTTTTGCGCACTTGTTTCTTCTGGGTTTTTTCTAATCGGCAGGATCCGCGCACCCTGAGCGCATCCTGCCGATTTAAAAAAAAAAAATGCTTTTTTCTGCCCAGGGGGTCCTTGTGGGACCCCCTGAGCAGACCTAGGGGGTCAGGGTGTTTCTACCCTGCCCCCTTTGTGCGCTTTGCGCACTTGTTTCTGTCCCTCGGTTCTACCGAGGACAAAATGGCTGCCAACACTTCCTGAATCGGAATGTTGACAGCCAGCTGACAGCCAATTAGCATGCAGCTCGTGATCGGGAGGGTACGCGGACCCTACTCGGCCATAGATATATATGTGACTTTACTTGTGAATTTCTCAGTAACTACTGGACGGATTTACACCATTTAAGCAAAAGGCACCAGTTTGAACCAAGGGCTACCTCTTTGCCAAATTTGGTGTAATTCCATTCAGCAGTTCGGGCTGTAGCTGCGACTAAAGGTTCCTATGGAAAAATGAATGGGGAAAACGCGTTTTGGGACCCCCCTTTTTTCTCGGCCCCCGCTTGACGAATCAACCCGAGACTTTCAGGGTAGGAGCGGAGCGGAGTGCCCCAACAAGTTGGAAACTTTCGCGAAGATTCGTCAACCGGCGCCAACGTTATTTCAAATAGAATGTCGTGGATTTCCTATGGATAATAGGTCCTAACTATAACTATCTACTGGCGACCGTCAGTAGATAATATAAATATATATATATATATATATTCACTCCAAAAGACGATGCCCAAAATTGGAAAGCCACACAGGTAAGTTCGTTATCCCATCCATTTATTCAAGGCTACAATCTCTTTGCAAGCTTGAACCGGACAGCCCTCCGGTTTCGCCGACGCGTTTCGGGATTATTCCCTTCCTCATGGCGGTCTGTATTCAAGGTGAGACATTCATTACACCTGGTTTTATACTTCCATTACCGCCCCAATGGGCGTAGCCTCCAAGGCATGCTGGTTCATGTAGTGTCAATATTCAGCTACAGTGAGCGTGTCTCTTTGTCCTTGTTTGCATAAATCAAAATCACCAAAGTTGGTTGGCTGCACAGTCCATCAAGCTAGGATTGCCCTCTTCTGCCTTGAATACGGGTTTACCTTCAATCCTTGTGGAGACCATGTTCACGGCTCCACTGAACCGCTGATATGCGGCGGGGCTTTCCTGCGGCAGAGCAAGCCGCAACATATTCCAAAAGACGATGCCCAAAATTGGAAAGCCACACAGGTAAGTTCGTTATCCCATCCATTTATTCAAGGCTACAATCTCTTTGCAAGCTTGAACCGGACAGCCCTCCGGTTTCGCCGACGCGTTTCGGGATTATTCCCTTCCTCATGGCGGTCTGTATTCAAGGTGAGACATTCATTACAGCTGGTTTTATACTTCCATTACCGGCATTACAGAGTGGTGGTAGACACTCTGTTGTTTTAGTTAGGGTGACCAGATAGGTATTTTTCCGATTTTTGTCCTTTAATAACTATGCAACCGTTTGAGGAATGCGCGCAAAACTTTGCGGACTTGTTGCCCCCATTTCATGTCATTTTTTGTGGTAAATCGTTAAGAGGGTGCAAAGATACACATTTTTTCACCAGTGTATTTTCCATAGATTATTGTATTTGATGTAGCGCAAAAACGGCTGAATGGATTTAAATTTGGCATGATTATACATTATGGTGCAGAGATAATGCTTTTTGGGTACGGCAGTTAAGTAGGGTAAGTATTTTTTAAATTATAAGGCTTTTAAACTTAGTGATATCTGTCACTGCTGTACTTTATTGGAATTTCACAACATTTTGGGAAACTACTGTGATACATTTCCGTAAACGTATTTAACCAAATTTCCCCTATTGATTACCACTTTAATAAAGTGGTAATAGGTTGGAGCCTATTACTTACCTATATCTCAGGCCCTAACATTGAACACAGCCAAAGTGTAGTAAAAATAATTTGGCTGCCTTTTCATTATCTAAAAACAGCCACTACCCAATTATATACTGACTTGTCATCACCATGTGCCACAGTATACTGCAAAGTTTTCACGATATACCATGGCCCAATATATAACTGAGACATAGCTGCATTATTGGATTGCAGTACACTTGCATCACTCATGGTGTCACTTGGGCAATGCAATACTTGAATCAGATTTACAAAATAACCAAGGCCACCATGCATGGCCCTGTGTTGATTGGTAAATCTGGGGAAATGCAAGTCAGTGCAATTTGCTGTTTTGCATTACTCTGCACACTATAATCTACATTGCTGCTAAATTTCACATAAATCCATATGCCACGCCACTGTAGCCACTCCACTATATGCTATTCCACTCTACGCCACGCCACTCCACGCCTGTCCACTATGCAAGATTTTACTCTACACCACTCCACTCTATACTTTTACTCTGAATGCAACACGAATGTATGCCACTCTGGCCTACATCACTCCAGTGTATGCCACTCCCCTGGACGCTACTCCACTGTACGCAACTCTACTCTATTCCACTGTATGCCACTCCACTCTACAACACTCCACTGTACTCTATTCCACTGTATGCCACTGCACTGTACACTAGTCCACTATACAAAATTATACTCTACGCCACTCCAGTGTGCAACACTCCACTCTACGCCACTCCACTCAATGCTATTGCCCTGTACGAAACTCCACTCTACACCAGTCCACTCTATGCTATTACACTGTAGGCAACTCCACTCCACGCCTCTTCAGTTGCGCCACTCCACTGTATGCCACCATGCTATATGCTACTCCAGTATATGCTGTTCCACTCTACACCATTCCAGTGTATGCCAATCCACTCTGTTATTCCACTGTATGCCACTCCACTGTATGCTACTGCACTCTACACCACTCAAATGTATGGCACTCCACTCTAAGCCACTTCATTCTGTGATATTCAATTGGACCCCAGTCCACTTTATGCTATTACACTCCACCCCACGCCATGGATGCCACTCCGGTCTACACCACTCCATTATACGCCACTCCACTATACACTATAACACTCTATGCCACTCCACTGTACAACACTCTGCTCTATGACACTCCACTCTATGCTAGTACACTGTACACAGCTTCACTCTACGCTATTATGCTGTATGCAACTCCACTGTACCCCTCTTCAGTGTACGCCACTCCACTGTATGCCACTCCGCTATACGCTACTCCAGTATATGCTATTCCACTCTACGCGAGTCTACTGTATGCCACTCCACTCTATGCTACTCCACTCCACTGTATGCCACTCCAATTTACCCTACTCCATTCTACACTATGCCATCGCCCGTCACTCCACGGTATGCCACTTCACTGTATGCGTTTTCACTCTACCCCATTCCTGTGTATGCTACTCCAGTCTACACCATTTCACTGTATGCCACTGCACTGCATGCTAGTCCTCTCTGCGCTATTACACTTTGCACCACTCCACTGTACACTACTACACTGTGCACTGTTACACTCTATGCCACTTCACTGTACACCACTCCAGTCTATGCTACTCCACTCTATGCCACTCCAGTCTACTCTCTTACACTCTATATAACTCTACTCCACAAAACTCTACTACACTCTATGCCACTCTACTAGACTCTACTCCTCTCTATCCCTGTATACTTCACTGTCCAAATTTGTACTCAACTCAATGCCCCTACACTTTATTGTACAAAACTATACTCCACTCTATGACCGTTTCCAACACTTTATACATCAATCCACTCTACTGTATGAATCGTCTCTCCAATTTATATCAGTTTCCTCGACTCTGTGCTATGCCACTCCACTGTACACCACTCCACTCTATGCCATTCCACTTTATGCGACTCTACTCTTCTACACTCCACTGTAAGTATTCCACTGTACACTTTTCCACTGTATGCCACTCCACTTTACAGTAATCCACTCTATGCCACTACAGTGTATGGCACTCCATTTTATGCTGCTCTACTGCACTCTATATAACTACACTCTATAAAAGTCTACCACATTTCATGGCACTCTACAACATTCTACTCCACTCTATCCCAATACACTCCACTGTCCAACTCTATACTCCACTGTATGCCGCCTCGTTCCCCGACGACTGGAAACACGCCGAGGTCAACCCCCTCCTAAAGAAACCCTCAGCGGACCCTACCGACCTCAAAAACTACAGACCCATCTCCCTGCTCCCGTTCCCAGCGAAAGTCATCGAGAAAGCCATCAACAGCCAACTCACCACATTCATTGAAGAACACAACATCCTCGACTCCTCCCAATCTGGCTTCAGAAAAAACCACAGTACGGAAACCGCCCTCCTCGCCGCAACAGACGACATCCGCACCCTACTGGACAAAGGAGAAACAGTAGCCCTCATCCTCCTCGACCTATCAGCGGCGTTCGACACAGTCTCCCACCGCACCCTAATACGCAGACTCTACGACGCAGGAATCCAGGACAAGGCCCTCGACTGGATCCGCTCCTTCCTCTCCTGCAGGACGCAGAGGGTCAGACTCCCCCCTTTCCTCTCGGACCCCACACCTACCACCTGCGGAGTCCCCCAGGGCTCCTCCCTCAGCCCGACGCTCTTCAACGTCTACATGGCTCCACTCGCCCCCATCGTCAGAACCTACAGACTCAACATCGTGTCATACGCAGACGACACCCAGCTCATCCTCTCCCTATCCAACGAGCCCAACACCGCCAGACGCAACTTTCGAGAAGGCTTGGAAGCCGTCGCCAAATGGATGAATAACAGCTGCCTACAACTAAACACCAACAAAACAGAAGTACTCATCATGGGCCCAAACCCCGATGCCTGGAGCAATACCTGGTGGCCCCCCGCCCTCGGAAACCCGCCAACCCCCACGGACCACGCACGCAACCTGGGAATCATCCTGGACTCCGAGCTCAAAATGGACCGCCAGATCAACTCTGTCTCGTCTTCCTGCTTCCACACCCTCCGCCTCCTTCGTAAGACCTTCAAATGGATCCCCCTGGCACACCAAAGACCGTCACTCACGCCCTGGTCACCAGCAGACTCTACTATGGCAACGCACTCTACGCCGGAATAAACAAAAACCTCACCCGCAAGCTACAGAACATCCAGAACGCCGCCGCAAGACTGGTCCTCAACCTGCCAAAACACTGCCACATCTCCCAGCACCTGCGCACACTCCACTGGCTCCCTGTCGAGGCGAGAATCACCTTCAAGATGCTCACCCACGCACACAAGGCCCTCCACGGCACCGGACCAGCATACCTGAACAGCCGACTCAAATTCCACGCACCCCAAAGGACCCTACGATCAGCCCAGCTCTCCTACGCCGTGGTCCCCCGCACCAGAAAGACCAGATCGGGAGGCCGCTCCTTCTCCTTCCTCGCGGCCAAAGCATGGAACGCCCTTCCGCTCCACCTCAGACAGACAACATCGCTCCCCATCTTCACAAGAAACCTCAAAACCTGGCTCTTCGACAGACCCCCTCCTTGATGGATGGAACCTGCACCCCCCACCCCTAGCGCCTTGAGACCCTTACGGGTGAGTAGTCACGCTTTAACAAACCCCTGATTGATTGATTGATTGATATGCCTGTACACTCCAATGTACAATACTCTATTCCACTATACAACACTTTTCTATACGACACCGCACTCCACTCTACTGTACGACACCCCACTCTAATGTATGCTAATTTACTACCTAATCTACACAAGTACTATCCCCTCCATGCCACTCTACTCTGACACACAATACACTCCATTGTACTTTAATCCACACCATGTTACATCACTCTACGCGAGTCTACTTAACTCTGAGACTTTACCTCACTCTATGCTACTATACAACAATCCACTCTATGCAGCTCCACTGTTTCACACACTACTATGCTCTATGCAACTCTACTCTACAGCACTCTACTACACTGTATTCCACTCTCTGACACTCTACTCTTGTCTTTACCGCTTCTCTCCACTGTACAATACTATAATATACTGTATGCCACTGTACAACACTCTTCTCCACTCTAGTCTATGATACTGTAGTCCACTATACGACACTGTACACAACTCTTTGTATGCCACTGCACCCCACATTACTCCACTCTACTCTGACACAGTACCCCACTCTACTCTGCTACGCCACTGTATGCCACTCTGTGCCATTGTACTCTATAACACTGTATGCCAATCACTGTACTACACTCCAAAACACTGTACTATACTGTACACCACTCCACTCTACAAAAAGAAAATGTGACTTTATTCCACTCTACTCTACTGTAGTCTACATCGTTTTCCAATACTGTACAACACTCCTCTATGCTCTACTGTACAACACAGTACTCAAATTTATGACACTTTACCCGATTGTATACTATGCCACTTTGCTATACTGCACTCCACACCACTACGGTCTACGACACGCCACTCTATGACACTTTACTCCACTCTACACTTCCCCACTCCACTCCACTATATTCCACTGTACTATACTTTATCCCATTCTGCACCACTGTACTGTACTCCGCTCTATGCCGCTCCACTGTCTGACACTCTACTCTACTGTATGCAACTCTACTCTACAACACTGTACTACACTTCATGCCACTCTATGCCACTCTACTCCACTCTATGCCCATCTACTCTACGCCACAGTACTACACTGTATGACACTCAACGACATGCTAGTAAAATTCTCTCTACGATTCACCACTCAACCAAATGACGCACACTCCACTCTATGACACTCTCCTCCACTGTACTCTATGATATTCCACTCTATGACATTCTACTTCACCCTACTCCACTCTGACAGTCTATGACCCTTACTCTACTGCTCGACATGCCATTCCATTGTAGAACTCTCTGCTCCAGTCTATGATACTTGAGTCCACTATATATGAGACACCATGCTACTACACTATATGACACTGTACTACACTATACTATACGCTACTACACTATACTCTACTCCACTCAATTCCAATCTACAATACTCCAGTCTATGGCAATAGACTTTACAGCACTCTCATCCACTCTACTGTACGACACTCCACATAACAACTCTCCATGTTTGACACTGGACTTTATGATTTGAAACTCATTATTATTAATAATGTAAAAAAACCATTGGAATTCAATGAAAAAAACAAACGTTAAAGCTTAGTTATAGATAGAAAAACTTATTATCCCTATAGAAACCAAATTTAAACTACACAAACTTTAAAAATTCTATAGCTATGACTCTCATTTACAATTTATCCACCACCTTCAAATTATTATTAGTACCACATTACACACTCTTTTCAGGTCGCTAACCAGACGACACTAACTATATCTCGCCACGCTACCATGCACTGTCTTCTCACAAATAATAATACTCCACTGTACAATACTACACGAGACTCTCTGCCACTCTACTACTCTACACTACACTCGACAACACTGAACTATGTGACACTCTAATCCACTGTACTCCACTCTATGCAACTACACTCTAAAACACTGTGCTACACTCTATGCCACTCTACAACACTCTACTTGATGACACTCCACTCCATCACACTTCATTTCATGACACTACAGTCAATGACACTCCATTGTACAACACTCAGCTCTACTGTTCTACACACCACTACACTACAACACGCCACTCCACTCTACTATACTCCATGATACGACACACCACGCCACTCTACTGTACACTTTACTCCACTGTATGCTATGTCCCTCCACTCTACTTGACTTCGCTCTAATCCACTCTACAATACTCCACTGTACGACTCTAGACTCTAGAAAACTCTCCTTCACTGTACTGTATTCCACTCCACTTTTTGACACTCCAATCAATGACACTCCACACCACGATTTGAAACAGATTTTTATTAAAAAATAAAAACCATTAACGTACAATGAAAAAAAATAAAACGTTATGGATATGTTATAATTAGAAACACCTTATGTATTCTTTCCATACAAACCCAACTTAAATTAGACAAATATTAAAAATTGGAAAGTTATAATTATAACTTCAATTTATATTTTACGCACCACCTTCAAATTACTGTAAGTCACTCATCTCCGAATAAAGTCTTGTCACCTCACTCGCCACACTACATTAACTATAACTCATGCCTTTTCCATGCACTGTTTATACCCTTGCATACTAGAACATGTGAAATGATAACATTTATAACTACACTTATTACTTCTCAAATGGCATTATTTGTCACAACACAGTGCATTGTAGAGTGGCGAGTTATAGTTAGTGTTGTCTGGTTAGCAAGCTGAAAAGTGTGTAACAAGGTCCGCTACTTATAATAATTTGAAGGTGGTAGATAAATTGTAAATGAGAATTATAACTATAACTTGAGAATTTTTAAAGTTTGTGTGATTTAAACTTGGTTTGTATAGGGAAATACGTTTTCCTAACTATAACTAAGCTTTAACATTTGTATTTTTCATTGAATATATACATTACCTACTGCTGGTCGCCAGTAGGTAGTTATAGTTAGGACCTTGTTTCCATAGAAAAAGTGTTTTTTTACTTGCCTATATCGTTGGCGCCATTTGACGAATCTTGACAAAAGTTTCCCAAAAAATAGTGCCCCAGTGAATCGTGTGGTGCATGTAAAGTTTCGGGGCGATTCATCCAGGGAGGGCCGAGAAAAAAGAGGGGCAAAAAAAGTGTTTTTCCAATGTTAACTTCCATAGAGATTTTTGACACGACTACAGCCTGAACCTCTGGACCGATTTACACCAAATTTGGCAGAAATGTAGCTCTTGGTCTAGAAACAACCCTTTTTGGTATTTGGTATAAATCTGTTCAGTAGTTTGGGAGATATTAAAGAAAAAATAAATGTATATATCTAGGTACGCGAAGGCTACGTGAACATTCCCGATCTCGTGCTGAGATCTGATTGGCTGCCAACAGTTCAAGCAGCCATCTTGGGACTCGGATTCAGCTGAGCCCAGGAAAAACATTAAAAAAAAGAAAAAGGGGCAGGGTAGGAATACCCTGACCCCTAAGCTCTGGTTGTGGGGTCCAAGAGGGACATCGCCAGGGCAAAAAAGCACTTTTAATTCTTTTTTCCAAAAATCACGGTGAATACGCAACTCTTGCAAAAAAAAAAAAACAAGCATGGGCTCCAGATAACCTAACTATTTATTATGTGTACGATTTTTAAAAAAAGTCTCCATTAACAGCCTGACATTTCTCGCAAATAAATTTGTAGCTGCTTCCAAAATGGAGCCCAATGGGGTAGGCCATCACCCCAGCGCTAAAAGCACCTCCGCTATCTCGCCGTGTGGGACAATACACTACGTGGACTTGGGGTCACTGGCCTCTTTTGCCCTTACCTGTGCCTGGGGACCTCATGTCCCACCAGGATAAGTGCCAGGAGGCGCAACTACAGAACAGAGTCCAAAGGGACAGGGCCATCACCCCAGTGCTAAAAGTGCCTCTGCTATCCCGCCGTGTAGAACAATTCACTACCTGGACTTGGAGTCCCTAGCCCCTTTTGACCCTGCCTGGGGACTCCATTTCCCACCAAGATACGTGCCTGGAGGCGTGACTGCAGAACAGAGCACAAGGAGGGGGCATCACCCCAACAATAAAAGCATCTCTGCTATCCACCCATGCGAGACAATACACTACGTGGACTTGGGGTCACTAGCCCTTTTTGACCTCACTTGTGTTTGAGGACCCCATTTCCCACCAGGATACGCACCAGTAGTTGCGATATCAGAAAGGAGCCCAAGAGGGCCAATCAGAAGAGGAGGCCACGAAATTAAGAGCCAATAATGGAAAATGTAAGCTTTAGCTGCAGATGTTCCAATTTCTCTGATATTTGTTTTCACCACAGTTACTTCTAGGTACCCTTCTGATCTGGGATGCTCAGTGGAGGACAGACAGCGGGTACCCATGTAAGGTTGACCAGGGATGCCATTAAGGGATGCCACATCTGCCAGTTCATCACTGGGTCACCTCAATTTATTGACCCCCATTCCTTTCACTTGGAGGCTGTTCTGGAAAGGTGGGATAAGAAATGGTGCAGATCAAGTACTCGCGGCTCCCGTCCTGTCATAGCAAACTGCTTTGAATTTTGGAAGCGAGAGCAGAGAAACCTGCTCTCGCTTCCAAAATTCAAAGCAGATTGCTTTTCCACATGGGGAGCTGCATGTTAGCAGCTCCCCATTTGGAAAAGCAATGCCGGCTCCCGCAGGACGCGGGGAGCCGGCATGGTCCGTGGGGAGTTGGGGTCCCCCACGGACCCCAAAGGATAGGGCCAGCCCCGGGGGATGGGGTCCCCGGGGCAAGTAGTGGCCCGGGAGGTGGGCCACACGGCCCCCCTCCACAAAAATAATTTTAAAAAATAAAGGCCGGCCCCAGGGGATGGGGTCCCCGGGGCCTAAGGAGGCCTTAGGAGGGGGGCCACGCAGCCCCCCTCCATGAAAAAAATAAATAAAAATAAGGTGGCAATGGCCCGGGGGATGGGGTCCCCGGGACGAAATTGGCCACGGGAGGGGGGCCCACGTGGTCCCCTTCCCAGTCCTTTTTAAAAAAAATAAAAATAAAAGGGGGTCAGGCCCTGAGGGATGGGGTCCCCAGGGCTAAAAATTACAAAAAGGGGGCCACACAGCCCCCTTTTAAAAAAAAAAAATCAACAAAAAAAAATCCGGCATCGCGCCGGAGGCCACGCCCCTCCTTGTCAGCACTCTGCAAACGCACCCCCTGGCGCGTTTGCAGATGGGAACAATTCCCCTTGAATACTGGGGGTCCCTGGGGCCAACTAGCCCACCAGGAACCTCCAGTATGCGCCAGGGGCTGCGTTGCAGAGAGGTGTACAGAGGCCACGCCCCTTTTACACCTCTCTGCAACGCAGCTCTGTGGCGCTTTTGGAGGTACATGGTGGGCTAGTTGGACTCCAGGGACCCTCAGGATTCAAGGGGACTTAATCCCCCAACTTAAAACGCGCCATGGGGCGCGTTTGCACAGTGGTGAAGGGAGGGGGCGGGGCTTCAGGTGACATGTGTACAAACAGGCCCCATGGCGCGTTTTAAGATGGGGAATTAAATCCCCTTTAATCCTGAGGGTCCCTGGGGGCCAACTAGCCCACCAGGTACGTCCAGAAAGCGCCACAGAGCTGCGTTGCAGAGAGGTGCAAAAGGGGCGTGGCCTCTGAACACCTCTCTGCAACGCAGCTCCTGGCGCATACTGGAGGTACAGGGTGGGCTAGTTGGACCCCAGGGACCCTCATGATTCAAGGGGACTTAATCCCCCAACTTAAAACGCGCCATGGGGCGCGTTTGCACAGATGTCACCTCAGGCCCTGCCCCCTCCCTTCACCATTGTGCAAATATTCCTCTAAAATCAGCCGAACTACGAATTCCGATTTACTCATCTGTTATCAGGAGAGACCTCAGTGCTGCATCTTTGAGCCCAGTACTGATCCTGAAAAGTAATTTTAACCGTACTTACCAGTAACTTGAATTTCCTTCCATAGGCTAACATTGACTGGTTTCACTTGGAAATTCTTCTAAGTGTGGAGTTTTGGAACTGTATAATATTCCTCTAAAATCAGCCGAAATACGAATTCCGATTTACTCACCTGTTATCAGGAGAGACCTCAGTGCTGCATCTTTCAGCCCAGTACTGATCCTGAAAAGTAATTCTAACCGTATTTACCAGTAACTTGTATTTCCTTCCATAGGAATCCATTGTCTGGTTTTCAGCAGAAAAGTTTCAAAGTGTTGATTTTCACAAACTACAAATATTCCTTAAAAATCGCCTGTATGACTTAAACGCATTCTTTCAACTGTTTACAGGAGATGCACCAGTGCTGGATCCAAGATCCACCACTGAGTAAGAAAAAGTAACGATAACACTACTTACCTGCTAAGTGAATTTCCTCCCATAGGATAGCATTGGTGATTCTATGTGAAAAAGTTTCTAAGTGTCAACTTTTAAAATACAATAATATTCCTTAAAAATCACTACTGTAACCAAAACGCTTTTACTCAACTGTTTACAGGAGATGTCCCAGGACTGAATCTAGGATCCAGTCCTGTGGTTAGAAAAGTAATCCATAAAGTAACTAATTGCATTTAACTTGAAATTCACATTGAGCTCAATGTTGCATTGTGTTTGAAATTGTGTTGCCCATTGCAACAACTGTACCTACTGTACTTAAAAGTCTATTGCCTATTTGCAAAGTATTTAAACTAAAGTAATTCATTCTGAGAAAGTATATTTTGTAATGTAATGTATAATGTAATTACAATGTATTTTAAAAAATAAAATATCTAAAAATAAATAGTTTAAAAAATGTAGTAAATCAGTATCAAAAAAATAAATATAACAATAAATACATTTAAAAATTGTCATTTACAAAACCTTTGAAATTCACTGAAAAAAACCATAGGTTTCAAACATGTTATAGTTAGGAATTAGCATTTAAAAAACCTTTGAAATTCACAGAAAAAACCATAGGTTTCAGGCACGTTATAGTTAGAAATTAGCATTTAAAAAACCTTACAAATTCACTGAAAAAACCATAGGTTTTAGGGACAGTTATAGTTAGTTGGACATTGCACTCGTACAAAACCCGTGAAATTCCCCCGTTATAGTTAGTTCAGGTAACTATAACTCGCGGCCCCGCAATGCACTGCTGATGACGTCACATATTACATCACTCATGACATGGTCAGTGACATCACTGATGACATCACTGATGACATCTCAAATGACATCACTGATGACATCACTGATGACATCATCCATGTGATAATTTGATGCATCTTCTCACACCCTAATATAACTTTTGATACACCCACTGTAAATTACAGACTGCCATTGTCAAAACCATACACACTCCAACACCAATTACTATATACACACTCACTGATTCTTAGGTCTACACACACACATCTACTCACTCACCCGTACAGTCACTCATACTTATAGTCACTCAGTACAGGACTATTATATGCACTCATACACCTATATAAACACTCACACACCGCCACTCATCCATAGAGGTACTCACACACCTAGTCAGTCATGCAAAAAATTAAGCACACACCCATTTACTCACCTATACAGTTATACACACACCAGCTCACTTACTCATACAAATACTAGCACATTCTTACGCTCTTATACAATCACTGATACAAGCACACACTCATCCATACAGTCACTCTCACAATCACACACTCTCCCTTACAGCTATTTATATACTCCAACACACATATATACTGCCTTTCACATACGTAGTTACTCACACATGTACCACTGGGACATACATTCACTCACTAACACACTCTTACACACACTTACCCACCCATACAGTCTATCACAGATGCACTCTTGTAACCATCCATCCAGTGAATCACCCACTCACACATCTATGCACAGAATCACACACACCCCACCCACACAAACACTCAGGCACCCATACAGATACTCAGCCAACCAATCAATAACTCATATAGACACTCATGTAGCTATTCACAAACCCATGCTGCCACTTACACAGCAACAGACAGACGGATACAGACATTCACCCAGTTTAGTCACTAACCCATGCATTCAGTAAGATACGTTTAATCACTCACTTATAGAGTTAGTCACGCACCTACTAAATCATCCATTCAGACACTTATACACCCACTCATTCTTCAATACACCTTTCCCTATATATATTAAACATATTTAAACTTTACAGAAACACACAGTCACTGGATGATGTCACTTGAGATGTCATCAGTGATGTCACTGACCATGTCATAAGTGATGTAATATGTGACGTCATCAGCAGTGCATTGCGGGGGCGCGAGTTATAGTTACCTGAACTAACTATAACGGGGGAATTTCACGGGTTTTGTACGAGTGCAATGTCCAACTAACTATAACTGTCCCTAAAACCTATGGTTTTTTCAGTGAATATATATATATATATATTAGTTATAGTTAGGACATAGTTTCCGTAGGAAAAGCATTTTTGGTTTTGCTAATAATTTTGGTGCAATTTGAAGAATCTTCATGAAATTTTCAAAACTAGTTTGCTACTCACTTGAGCTTCTGTTTTGAAAGTTTCAGGATTATTCGTCAAGCGGGGGCCAAGAAAAAGGGGAGGTCCCCAAATGCATTTTCCCCATGCAATTTCCTATAGGGATTTTAGACATGACTACAGCCAGAACCGTTGGACAGAATTACGCCAAATTTGGTAGAAAGCTAGATCTTAGTCCAGAAAGATCTCTTTGTGTAAATCTGTTCAATAGTTTCAGAGTTATTAAAGAAAGAAGATTTATGCATATCTAGAGACGCGAAGGGTCTGCGGATCCAACAGATCTCATGATGAGATCTGATTGGCTGCCACAACTTCATCCAGGAAGTGGTGGCAGCCATCTCAGTCCAAAGAAAAAGCATTAAAAAAAATAATTAAGGGGACAGGGTAGGAATACCCTGACCCCATAGGCCTGGTGGTTTGGTCCCACAGGGACACTGCCTGGGGCCCCCCAAAAAAATGTGTTTTAATTTTGCAGGTGATCTGTAGAGGATCCACGCAACTCGGCAAAATTGAAAAAAAGTAAATAATTGTGTTTCCTGAACTTGAGTTTTTTATGCTTCTGGGTAGGCCAGGTCCTTGGGGCTGAGGAAATACATATATTTAGGAGGAGGGGGCGCATGTCCCCCCTTCCCAGGCCAATTTTGGCCCCAGGGACCCCATCCCGCAGGGCCCTGACTTATAAAGAATTGGGAGGGGGCACATGCCCTCTCCAGGGACAATTTCGGCCCCTGTGTATGCCATCCCCCAGGGCCCAGCCATAGGTTACAAGGGGGAGGGGGGCATGCAGCCCCCCTAAAGGGCCAATTTTTGCCACAAGGGACCCCATTCCGCGGGGCATGGCTGTGACAGTAATGGGGAGGAGGGCACCCCACCTGGAGCTAAAAATGGAGTCCCCATCACCCAGGGCTGGCTCCTGCTATGTTCCGGGGTGACCACCCTAGGACATAGAGGTTTCACTGCGCTCACTGGCACATGCAGGGAAACCTATGTCTAGTCTCTCTTGGTGGGAGCAATTTCAAAGCTTCCACCAAGCGAGCGCAAACATGATGTATGCTCCCAGCTTCCCGGAGCCTTAAAAATTCTCCAGCCAGCTGGGAGCAGGCTTCAGATCTGTTTCCCTGCCCGCAGTGATGTGGGCAGGAAAACATCTGAATATTGCTCCCACACGCAGGAAGCAGCATTTTTAGCAGCACCCTATGGGTGGGAGCAATGCTGGCTCCCGCTGGAGTCGGCTGGGGTTGCGGGGGCCTACGGGCTTCCCCCATGACCCCCATTGAGGATGCAGTGGGTACCCTGGATGGGCTCCAGGGCACCCACCCTTTTTTGGCTGACTGGACTTCAGGGGATGGAGTCCCCTGGGCCAAGTTTGGCCAGGGATGGGGCTGTGTGCCCCTTCCCTCTTTAAAAATGTGGAGTGCCCCAGGGCAAAATTGGTCTGAGATGGGGGCTGCATGCCCCTGCCCCCTTTACAATATCGCCAGGAGATTGGGTCCCATGAGCAGAAATTGGCTCAGGAAGGGGGGCTGTGTGCCCTTCTCTCCATTTACAATATGGCCGGGTTCCAGGAGTCGGGGTCTCCAGGGCTGAAATTGGCTCAGAGATGGGGACTGAGTGCCCCATGCCCCATAAATCTAGTTGGGGGCCCCGGGAGATGGGTTTTCCGGAGCCAAAATTGGCCCAGGGAGAGGAACATGTGCCCCACTCCCCCACAAAATATGCAGGGCCCTGGGGGATGGGGACCCGGGGTCAAAATCGGACCAAAGAGGAGGTTGCCTTTGGGGGTTTGGCCACAGAGCCTAGCCACAGGCAAGGCTTTGTGACCAACCCCTCACCGTGCACAGTCAAATGCCCTGCACAGTGTGAGGTTGGTTTCATGTGGTTTCATGTGGAGGGTTGGTTGCATGCGGGTGGTTGATTGCAGGGCCTGGCGGCTGTGCGCAGTGGCGGTTGGATTAAAGTATGGTAATTAAATATAACTTTACATTAAAAAAGCCTACAACTACACAGAAAAAAATAAAGGTTACAGGGACGTTATAGTTAGGCAATAGAATTAATAAAACCTTAGAAATTCACTAAAAAACCAAAGGTTAGAGGGATGTTATAGTTGGGTTTAGATTTTACACAGACAAAACCATAGAAATTCAGCAGGTATAGTTAGAGTTATCTCAAGTAACTATAACTCGTGCCCTAAGGTAACTATAACTCGCGCCCTCACCATACACTACTAATGAACCCACATATTACATCACTCGTAACATCTATGATATCATTGATAATATCACTGCAACATTTCCTGCAAAATTATTGATGCGAAAACTGTGCATGGCAGGGGCAGGAGCTATATTTACCTTAAACTTATCTCAAGTAACTATAACTCATGCCCTAACTATGACTGCTGAATGGCTATGGTTTTGTTTGTGTAAAATCAGAGCCTAACTATAATGCACCTCTAACCTTTTTGTGTTTCCAGAATTTCTAATGTGTTTTTAATTCTAGTTCCTAACTATAATGTCCCTGTAATCTTTGGTTTTTTCATATATATATATATATATTTCACAACACTTATCCCCCAAGAGGAGGCTTCTCGCCGCACTCACAACTCTGTGCTTCTCTTTGCAACCTCAATAAAATTCATACTGGGTGCTCCCTTGTGTCTGGACAAAGCTATACCTCTCTGAAGAGCTCTAATTAGAGCGAAAAACTGTGTCAGGGGTTGCTTTTGCTTATTTCAGGTTGGCTTGGATGGTATTTTACCAATTCAAAGCTGTAATATTGTGCCTGGAGTGGTAAATGGCTTTTGTCATTTTGCAGCTCGGCATGGACAGCACTGTGCTAGTCCTATGCTTAAAGACTTTGCTGTAGAAATGGCAAAAGACTTTGTCCCTTTCTATCTCGGCGTGGATGGCACTCTGCTAATCCTATGCTTAAAGACTTTGATAGAAAAGCAAACATTTGAGGTGAGCAGATCTAGAGTGTCGCTGGTGTTGAGAGTGCTCTATACAGAAGCTGCTTTCCACCTAAACTTGAGAACTACCCAGAGTTCTCTGCTTCTATTTTTGCATAATTTATGCGTCACTCTATGCCTGAAAGGGTATTCTTTTGATATATATATATATATATATATTATCTACTGGCGGTCGCCAGTAGATAGTTATAGTTAGGACCTATTTTCCATAGGAAATCCGCAACATTCTATTTGAAATAACGTTGGCGCCGGTTGACGAATCTTCGCGAAATTTTCCAACTTGTTGGGGCGCTCCGGTCGACTCCTATCCTGAAAGTCTCGGGGTGATTCATCAAGCGGGGGCCGAGAAAAAAGGGAGGTCCCAAAACGTGTTTTCCCCATTCATTTTTCCATAGGAACCGTTCATCGCGGCTACAGCCCGAACTGCTGAACGGAATTACACCAAATTTGGCAAAGAGGTAGCCCTTGGTTCAGACTCGTGCCTTTTGCTTAAATGGTGTAAATCCGTTCAGTAGTTCCTGAGAAAATCACAAGTAAAATCACATATATATCTATGGCCGAGTAGGGTCCGCGTACCCTCCCGATCACGAGCTGCATGTTAATTGGCTGTCAAGTGGCTGTCAACACTCCAAATCAGGAAGTGTTGGCAGCCATTTTATGCCTCGGTAGAACCGAGGCACAGAAACAAGTGTGCAAAATGCACAAAGGGGGCAGGGTAGAAACACCCTGACCCCCTAGGTCTGCTCAGGGGGTCCCACAAGGACCGCCTGGGCAGAAAAAAGCATTTTAAAAAAAAAAAATCGGCGGGATGCGCTTAGGGTGCGCGGATCCCGCCGAGAAAAAAAAAGAAACAAGTGCGCAAAACGCACAAAGGGGGCAGGGTAGAAACACCCTGACCCCCTAGGTCTGCTCAGGGGGTCCCACAAGGACCGCCTGGGCAGAAAAAAACATTTAAAAAAAAAAATCGGCGGGATGCGCTTAGGGTGCGCGGAGCCCGCTGGGTGGGCCAAGTCCCGGGGTCATGCGGGGGGTGGGTTTATAGTTTATGGGGGGGCCTCTAAGGCCCCCCAAGCCCCGGGGACCACCACCCCCCGGGGCTTTAAATAAAAAATGGTGCGGGAGGGCTCTCCGCCCTCCCGCAGCCCCGGGGACCGCCACCCCCCGGGGCTTCTTTTTTAAAATTTTAATAACCTCCAGCACATGCCCCGGGGACCGCCACCTCTGCGGGGCACTTAGAAAAGAAATTTGGGGGTCCGTTTCGGACCCCGAAGCCCGGGGACCACCACTTCCCGGGGCTGTGCAATTGAAGGGAGGGGGCCGCACGGCCCCCTCCTGGAGCCTGTGGTGGCCCTGGGGACCCCCAGGGCCAGCTCCTGCAGTGTCCTGGGGTGCCTACCCCCGGGACACTGCTGTTTGCAATGGCAGGACGGGAGCCTCGCGGCTCCCGCCCTGTCATTGCAAACTAGCTTTGCTTCTTTGAAGCGAGAGCAGGGAAACCTGCTCTCGCTTCAATGAAGCAAAGCAGATTGCTTTTCCATAAAGGGAGCGGCATGTCAGCAGCTCCCCTTATGGAAAAGCAATGCCGGCTCCCGCAGGACGTGGGGAGCCGGCGGGACCGTGCGGGGATTGGGGACCCCCCCACGGTCCCCAACCAGTGGCCAGGCCCCAGGGGATGGGGTCCCCGGGGCCATTAGTGGCCCGGGAGGGGGGCCACGCAGCCCCCCTCCCAAAAAAAGGAATTTAAAAAAAATAAAAATAAAAAAAGGCAAAGGCCGGCCCCGGGGGATGGGGTCCCCGGGGCCTTAAATGGCCTGAGGAGGGGGGCCACGCAGCCCCCCTCCGAATATTGTATAAAAAACAGTGGCCATGCCCCGGGGATGGGGTCCCCGGGGCCAATAGAGGCCCAGGGAAGAGGGCCACGCGGCACCCTTCCCGTTTTTTTATTTTACAAAAAAAAAGAACATGCTGAGGCCCCGGGGGATGGGGTCCCCGGGGCCAAAAGTGGCCGAGGGAAGGGGGGCCACGCAGCCCCCCTCCCATAAAAAAAAAAAAAGACAGAAAAAAAAAGACTGGCATCGTGTTGGAGGCTCCGCCCCCTCCCTGCAGCAGTCTGCAAATGCACCCCCTGGCGCGTTTTGAGAAGGGGAAGTAATTCCCCCTGAATACTGGGGGTCCCTGGGGGCCAACTAGCCCACCAGGAACCTCCAGTATGTGCCAGGGAGCTGCGTTGCAGAGAGGTGTACAGAGGCCACGCCCCTTTTTACACCTCTCTGCAACGCAGCTCTGTGGCGCTTTTTAGAGATACATGGTGGGCTAGTTGGACTCCAGGGACCCTCAGTATTCAAGGGGACTTAATCCCCCAACTTAAAACGCGCCACGGGGCGCGTTTGCACAGTGGTGAAGGGAGGGGGCGGGGCTTCAGGTGACATGTGTGCAAACAGGCCCCGTGGCGCGTTTTAAGATGGGGAATTAAATCCTCTTCAATCCTGAGGGTCCCTGGGGGCCAACTAGCCCACCAGGTACGTCCTGAAAGCGCCACAGAGCTGCGTTGCAGAGAGGTATAAAAAGGGGCGTGGCCTCTGAACACCTCTCTGCAACGCAGCTCCCTGGCGCATACTGGAGGTCGAGGGTGGGCTAGTTGGACCCCAGGGACCCTCATGATTCAAGGGAACTTAATCCCCCAACTTAAAACGCGCCACGGGGCGTGTTTGCACAGTGGTGAAGGGAGGGGGCGGGGCATGTTATTGTTAGAAATTAGCATTTAAAAAACCTTTGAAATTCACTTAAAAAACCATAGGTTTTAGGGACAGTTATAGTTAGTTCAGCTAACTATAACTCGCGCGCCCGCAATGCACTGCTGATGACGTCACATATTACATCACTCATGACATGGTCAGTGACATCACTCATGACATCTCAAATGACATCACTGATGACATCACTGATGACATCATCCTTGTGATAGAGTGGCAGACCTCCTCTCACCCTAATATAACCTTTGATACACACACTCAAAAATACAAACTAACATTTTCAAAACAATGGACATACCAATACCAGTTACAACACACCTATTCAGTAATTCCAAGATCTACACACACATCCACTCATTCACCAGCAGTCCCTATACAGTCACTCATACATGTACTCACTCATCATATGTACTCATACACCTATACATCCTGTTACACACCGCCACTCATCCATAGAGTTACTCACACACATAGTCACACATGCAAACAAAGTATCAAACATCCATTTACTTGCATATACAGTTATACACACACTACCACACTTACTTCTACAGAAACGTACACATACTTACTCTCTTAAACAATCACTTATAGAAACACCTACTTATTTGTACAGGAACTCTTCCAATCTCTCACTCTCACATATACTCACTTATATACACCAATACTCACATATACTAGTTTAAAACATATGTAGTTACTCATAAAGACACTATTGAGACAGTCATTCACTCACTAACACACCCATACACATACTCATCCACCTATACAGTCCTGCACACATGCTGTCTTCAACACATACAAACAGTGAGTCACTCATTCATGCATCTATGCACTAAGTAATACCCCCACCGAACCATACAGACACTCAGACACTCATACTGATACTCAAAAAACCAACTAATAACCCATATAGACACTCATGTAGCTACTCACCAACCCATGCAGCCACTTATACATAAAGTGAGAGACTGATACAGATATTTTCATATTTAAACATTACTCACTAACCCATGTATTCACTAAGATACACTTAGTCAGTTATACAATCAATTTTACAAAACAAAATCATCCATTTAGACACTTATATACCCATTTATTCTTCCATCGACCTTGAGATATACATATATAAAACATATTTAATTTTCAGAAAAACACACATTCACTGGATGATGTCATCAGTGATGTCATCAGTGATGTCATTTGAGATGTCTTCAGTGATGTCATGAGTGATGTCACTGACCATGTCATGAGTGATGTAATATGTGACGTCATCAGCAGTGGATTGCGGGCGCGCGAGTTATAGTTAGCTGAACTAACTATAACGGGGAATTTCTATGGTTTTGTACGAGTGAAATGTCCAACTAACTATAACGCCCCTGAAACCTATGGTTTTTTCAGTGAATTTCTAAGGTTTTTTAAATGCTAATTTCTAACTATAACGTGCCTGAAACCTATGGTTTTTTCAGTGAATTTCTAAGGTTTTTTAAATGCTAATTTCTAACTATAACGTGCCTGAAACCTATGGTTTTTTCAGTGAATATATATATATTTATTATACTATGTATACATGTGAAAATGTCTCGGTCCCCTGTTTGCCTCGGTGGCACGGAAAAAATGGGTGGAACTGACGTCAGCACGCCGACGAGGTTCTCTTATGGCTCCGATGACGTCATACGGTGTCGCGAGCTGAGCAGTGCTATTATGACGTCCTCGTTGACATGGGAGAGCTAGGAAAGAATTTCCGTGGAATGCTGGTGCAGGGGATATTCACCTAAGTGTTCAGGCTAGTCCTTTGGGAGCAACTGTTTATGTTGCCACTCCAGAAACCGAAACCAGTGATCCAAGGGCAGAGGCCCTGCAGATGGCACACGAGGTGGGGTGCCCAGTCGTGTGCACCGGCGGGGCAGCGAAGTGACAAGCACCACAACCCACAAAAAAGGTAACGAGGGCACTGAATAACACAGGATCTTCTCTTTGTATCTGGCAGGAACAACGAAGTTAAAATGCCCTAGTACCAAAATGTAGAATTAGTGCTACAACGGTCTTCAAGAGGACTTGCGATGCCGCTTCTGCCTCCCGTACCCTGGAGGTGGCACATGGGTCACGCGGTACGGTCATACTGCGGTGGGACGCACACTCATTGACCTCTCATGGCACCGCTCCACACTTCAGGGAGGATGCTTTCCATTAGCTATGTTTTCTGATGACATGTCGCGCCGGCCCTGTCCAACAACAGAACTCCTTTAGATCCAAACAGACTCTTCCACTCTCTCACCGGAAGTGAAACCAGGCCACGCGGACACTTTCACAATACAACAGCCGGGAATGCACTTTTCAGTAAAAAAAACACATTCCTTCCTCCTAATTAATCAAATAAACGTCTCACTGAAGAACAGGGGCCAGCTTCGATCGGTAAACAGCCGCTACAACGACTTTTTTACTTTGCGATACCATTACAACGCATGCATTACCACGCGTGCATTGTACATCACGAAGTCATTACTACGCATTTTTTTAGAACGCATGGTCATTTACCACGCATGCCTTTACAACGAATTTTGTTGTAAAGGTATGTATGGTAAATGACCATGCGTTCTAAAAAACATGTAGACGATCCATGTTGTTGTAAGGAAACAGAGGCTGTTCCGTTTCCTCACAACGACGTGCACCGCCCCTCAGAGACAACGTGAAGCAGGAACCACGAGGAGAGAGGAACCACGAGGAGTGAGAGGCAAGGGGATTGGGCATGGGGTGGGGGTTTCTTTTCTAGGGTTTAGGGTAGTGCAGTGGTGTTTGGGTGGTGTAGGGGGTCGTGCTGGGGGTAGTGTTTTAGGGTTTAGGGTAGTGCAGTGGTGTATGGGTAGTGTAGGGGGTCGTGCTGGGTTAGTGTTTTAGGGTTTAGGGTAGTGCAGTGGTGTTTGAGTAGTGTAGGGGGTCATGCTGGGGGTAGTGTTTTATGGTTTAGGGTAGTGCAGTGGTGTTTGGGTAGTGTAGGGGGTCGTGCTGGGGGTAGATTTGGGGTTTAGGGTAGTGCAGTGGTGTTTGGGTAGTGTAGGGAGTCGTGCTGGGGGTAGTGTTTTAGGGTTTAGGGTAGTGCAGTGGTGTTTGTGTAGTGTAGGGGGTTGTGCTGGGGGTAGTGTTTTAGGGTTTATGTTAGTGCAGTGGTGTTTGGGTAGTGTAGGGGTAGTGCTGGGGTAGTGTTTCAGAGTTTAGGGTAGTGCAGTGGTGTTTGTGTAGTGTAGGGGGTAGTGCTGGGGGTAGTGTTTTAAGGTTTAGGGTAGTGCAGTGGTGTTTGGGTAGTGTAGGGGTTCATGCTGGGGGTAGTGTTTTAGGGTTTAGGGTATGGCAGTGGTGTTTGGGTAGTGTAGGGGGTCGTGCTGGGGGTCGATTTAGGGTTTAGGGTAGTGCAGTGGTGTTTGTGTTGTGAGGGGGTTGTGCTGGGGGTAGTGTTTTAGTGTTTAGAGTAATGCAGTGGTGTTTGTATAGTGTAGGGGGTTTAGGGTAGTGCAGTGGTGTTTGTGTAGTGTAGGGGTTAGTGTTTTAGGGTTTAGGGTAGTGCAGTGGTGTTTGTGTAGTGTAGGGGGTCATGCTGTGGGTAGTGTTTTAGGGTTTAGGGTAGTGCAGTTGTGTTTGTGTAGTTTACGGGGTCGTGTTTTAGGGTATAGGGTAGTGCAGTGGTGTTTGGGTAGTGTAGGGGGTCATGCTGGGGGTAGTGTTTTAGGGTTTAGGGTAGTGCAGTGGTGTTTGTGTAGTGTGGGAGGTCATGCTCGGGGTAGATTTAGGGTTTAGTGTAGTGCAGTGGTGTTTAGGTAGTGTAGGGAGTCGTGCTGGGGGTAGTGTTTTAGGGTTTAGGGTAGTCCAGTGGTGTTTGTGTAGTGTAGGGAGTCATGCTGGGGGTAGTGTTTTAGGGTTTAGGGTAGTGCAGTGGTGTTTGGGTAGTGTAGGGGGTCGTGCTGGGGTAGTGTTTTAGGGTTTAGGGTAGTGCAGTGGTGTTTGTGTAGTGTAGGGGGTCATGCTGGGGGTAGTGTTTTAGGGTTTAGGGTAGTGCAATTGTTTGTGTAGTGTAGGGGGTAGTGTTTTAGGGTTTACGGTAGTGCAGTGGTGTTTGTGTACTGTAGGGGGTCGTACTGGGTTCTAGTGTTTTAGGGTTTAGGGTAGTGCAGTGGTATTTGTGTAGTGTAGGGGGTAGATTTAGGGTTTAGGGTAGTGCAGTGGTGTTTTGGTAGTGTAGGGGGTCGTGCTGGGGGTAGTGTTTTTGAGTTTAGGGTAGTGCAGTTGTGTTTGGGTAGTGAAGGGGTCGTGCTGGGGTAGTGTTTTAGGGTTTAGGGTAGTGCAGTGGTGTTTGGGTAGTGTAGGGGTCAACCAACATGAGTTTGTCCTTGTGTGATGTAACCAATGCTCATGTAAAGCACTCCAATACCTGACCAGTCTGCACTATATAAAACTGCAAAAAAACAAAAAATAAAAGTGTTTTGCACACTTCTGTCATTGGGCTATACGTGGGCTACCTCTGGGTGATATTTGTGCTACATTTGGGCTCTTTTTTCTCTGGTGGCCATCTTGGGAGACTTATTTGTTATGAAGTTTCCTAATTTCCTCATTTACTACAGTCTCCTCAGTAGGAAATGCTTTCAGTTTTTACTTTGATTCCATCAAGAAGGCATTCAGATGTGTCACACATTTGCCATAAATTCAGAATGTTAGCACTCTAGTTGTTCATTAGATCACTGTAGTAAAGCTACTGCTCACCAAGGAGTTAACTGGAAGTCTACTGCTGGTATTGAAAGTGATTGTTTCAGTCTGCATGTCAGAATTTTCTAATGAAATAGAAGAGGATTTGAGATCTCACTTAAAACATGCCCTAAATTTTCTTTTTGCAGCACTAACCATAATTTCTATGGCAAAATGAACCCCCTCATTTTGTTCCTTTTTAAATTAAATGTTTTAAGTGGTACCAGTTTATTCCAATCAAGATGGCTTCAGGTGTGCCATACTTTTGTCATAAGTAAGACTGTTAGCGCTCTAGTTGTTCTTTAGAACACTCTGGGAAGCTGCAGTAGAACACAAAGGCATCAACTGACAGGCTGCTCCTGTTGAAATATAACAGGAAGATATTTGAGATCACACTTGAAACATGTCCTAATTTTTCTTTCTACAGCACTAACCATAATTTCTATGACAAAATGAACCCCATCATTTTGTTCCTTTTTAAATTAAATGTTTTAAGTGTTACCAGTTTATTCCAATCAAGATGGCTTCAGGTGTGCCATACTTTTGTCATAAGTAAGGCTGTTAGCGCTCTAGTTGTTCTTTGGAACACTCTGGGAAGCTGCAGTAGAACACAAAGGAATCAACTGACAGTCTCTGCCATTGTTGGATGTACATGTTTTACTGAGAATGTCAGACTTCATTCTCACATGACTGAGAAAGATAATGTGAATTTACAGAAAATATGCTCTCATTTTAGCTTTTGGAGCACCTTCCAAAACTGTATGGGACAAGCATGTGAAAATAGTTTTCTCTCAAACATGATTCATGATATCCCAGCAGAAGGTTTTTCACAGGGTAAAATCACCTTAGAACACACCACACTTCCTGAAATTAGTATGGTACCATCAACAAATGAATTCTAATGTAACTAAAGTCTGTTATCACCCTTTATAGTTCTCCTTTTGGTAACCCTCAAAATCTTCGATTCACTACAATGCATTTCAATAGGGTACTATCATTTATATTGGTCCCAAGATGGCTGCCAGCAATTCCAGGATGAAGTGCTGACAGCCAATCAGATCTCACGATGACATGTGTGGTTAGGCTCCGCCCAGATATATATGTGTATTTACTTTTGATTTTCTCAGCAACTACTGAACGGATTTACACCATTTAACAAAAAGTGTTCTTTCTGAACCAAGAACTACCTCTTTGCCAAATTTGGTGTAATTCCGTTCAGCAGTTCGGGCTGTAGCCTTGCATAAAGTTTCCTATGGGAAATTGATTTTTTGACTCTTATTTTTTTAATTTCTCCGCAAACTACTGAACGGATTTACACCATTTAACAAAAAGGGTTCTTTCTGAACCAAGAACTACCTCTTTGCCACATTTTGTGTAATTCCGTTCAGCAGTTCGGGCTGTAGCCGTGGCTAAAGTTTCCTATGGGAAAATGAATGGGGAAAACACGTTTTAGGACCCCCTTATTTCTCAGCCCCCGCTTGACGAATCACCCCGAAACTTTCAGGGTAGGAGCGGACCGGAGCGGGCCATAAAGTTTGAAAATTTCGCGACGATTCGTCAACCGACGCAAGAGTTATTTCAAATAGAATGTTGCGGATTTCCTATGGAAAATAGGTCCTAACTATAACTATCTACTGGCGACCGCCAGTAGATATATATATATATATATATATATATATTCACTGAAAAAACCATAGGTTTTAGGGACAGTTATAGTTAGTTGGACATTTCACTCGTACAAAACCATAGAAATTCCCCCGTTATAGTTAGTTCAGCTAACTATAACTTGCGCCCCCGCAATGCACTGCTGATGACGTCACATATTTCATCACTCATGACATGGTCAGTGACATCACTGATGACATCACTGATGACATCTCAAATGACATCACTGATGACATCATCCAGTGACTGTGTGTTTCTGTAAAGTTTAAATATGTTTAATATATATTGGGAAAGGCATATTGAAGAATGAGTGGGTGTATAAGTGTCTGAATGGATGATTTAGTACGTGAGTGACTGACTCTACAAGTGAGTGATTAAATGTATCTTACTGAATGCATGGGTTAGTGACTAAACTGTGTGAATGTCTGTATCCGTCTGTCTGTTGGTTTGTAAGCGGCTGCATGGCTTTCTGAATAGCTACATGAGTGTCTACATGGGTTATTGATTGATTGTCTGAGTATCTGTATGGGTGCCTGAGTGTTTGTGTGGGTGGGGTGTGTGTGACTCTGTGCATAGATGTGTGAGTTGGTGATTCACTGGGTGCATGGTTTCAAGAGTGCATCTGTGATGGACTGTATGGGTGGGTGAGTGTGTGTATGGGTGTGTTAGTGATTGAATGTATATCTCAGTGGTACATGTGTGAGTAACTACATATGTGAAAGGCGGTATATATGTGTGTTGGAGTATATAAATGGCTATAAGTGAGAGTGTGTGATTGTGAGAGTGGCTGTATGGATGAGTGTGTACTTGTATCAGTGATTGTATAAGAGTGTAAGAATGTGCTAGTATTTGTATGAGTAAGTGAGCTGGTGTGTGTATAACTGTATAGGTGAGTAAATGGGTGTGTGATTAAGTTTTTGCATGACTGACTAGGTGTGTGAGTACCTCTATGGATGAGTGGCGGTGTGTGAGTGTTTATATAGGTGTATGAGTGCATATGATAGTCCTGTACTGAGTGACTAAGTATGAGTGACTGTACGGGTGAGTGAGTGGATGTGTGTGTAGACCTAAGAATCAGTGAGTGGGTATGTAGTTTTTGGTGTTGGAGTGTCTATGGTTTTGAGAATGGCAGTCTGTAATTTAGAGTGGGTGTATCAAAAGTTATATTAGGGTGTGAGAAGATGCATGAAATTATCACATGGATGATGTCATCAGTGATGTCATTTGAGATGTCATCAGTGATGTCATCAGTGATGTCACTGACCATGTCATGAGTGATGTAATATGTGACGTCATCAGCAGTGCATTGCGGGGGCGCAAGTTATAGTTAGCTGAACTAACTATAACGGGGGAATTTCTATGGTTTTGTACGAGTGACATGTCCAACTAACTATAACTGTCCCTAAAACCTATGGTTTTTTCAGTGAATTTCAAAGGTTTTTTAAATGCTAATTTCTAACTATAACGTGTCTGAAACCTATGGTTTTTTCAGTGAATTTCAAAGGTTTTTTAAATGCTAATTTCTAACTATAACATGCCTGACACCTATGATTTTTTAAGTGAATTTCAAAGGTTTTTTTAAATGCTAGTTTCTAACTATGCCTACAGAGGTAGAACATGTGAAGAAAGAAGAAAAAACGCACAGAAAGAAGCAAAAGATGTGCAGAAAGAACCAACAGAGGAGCAGAAAGAGGCCTTGTTGCAAAATCATCCTGTGCCCACAACTTTTTCAGACGGGTACTGGTGGTAACTGACTCTGACTAACCAGAGCCAGTGCTATGCTAAAAGACACTTAGCATACAGTGAAAACACCTACATACACTAGGGAACACTATGCGTTGGGGTACCCCTGTGATTAGCATGACCTCCTCTGCAAGTCCCTAGTACATAATAGGGCAGGGGATTAAAACTACCTCTTAAAACGCGCTACAGGGCGCGTTTGCACAGTGGTGAAGGGAGGGGGCCTGAGGTGACATGTGTGCAAACGCACCCCGTGGCGCGTTTTAAGTTGCGGGATTAAGTCCCCTTGAATTCTGAGGGTCCCTGGGGCCCAACTAGCCCCCCAGCTACCTACAGTTAGGACCACAGAGCTGAGTTGCAGAGAGGCGTTCCGAGGCCACGCACCTTTTTCACCTCTCTGCAATGCAACTCTGTTGTGCTTACTGAAGGTACCTGGTGGGCTAGTTGGCCTCCAGGGTCCCTCAGGATTCAAAGGGAATTAATTCCCCAACTTAAAACGCACCACAGGGCGTGTTTGCGCACATGTCACCTGAGGCCCCGCCCCTCCCTTCACCACTGTGCAAACGCGCCCCGTGGTCCGTTTTAAGTTGGGGGATTAGGTCACTTTGAATCCTGAGGGTCCCTGGGGCCCAACTAGCCCACTAGGTACTTCCAGTAAGCACCACAGGCCTGTGTTGCAACGCCTGTAACAAATTGTGCAGTTGTGTTTAGGTAGTGAAGAGGGTCGTGCTGGGGGTAGTGTTTTAGGGTTTAGGGTAGTGCAGTGGTGTTTGTGTAGTGTAGGGGGTCATGCTGGGGGTAGATTTAGGGTTTAGGGTAGTGCAGTGGTGTTTGGGTAGTGTAGGGAGTCGTGCTGGGGGAGTGTTTTAGGGTTTAGGGTAGTGCAGTGGTGTTTGGGTAGTGTAGGGGGTCGTGCTGGGGGTAGTGTTTTAGGGTTTAGGGTAGTGCAGTGGTGTTTGGGTAGTGTAGGGGGTCGTGCTGGGGGTAGTGATTTAGGGTAGTGCAGTGGTGTTTGGGTAGTGTAGGGGGTACTGCTGGGGGTAGTGTTTTAGGGTTTAGGTTAGTGCAGTGGTGTTTGGGTAGTGTAGGGGTACTGCTGGGGGTAGTGTTTTAGGGTTTAGGGTAGTGCAGTGGTGTTTGTGTAGTGTAGGGGTAGTGTTTTAGGGTTTAGGGTAGTGCAGTGGTGTTTGTGTAGTGTAGGAGGTTGTGTTTTAGGGTTTAGGGTAGTGCAGTGGTCTTTGGGTAGTGTAGGGAGTCATGCGGGGTAGTGTTTTAGGGTTTAGGGTAGTGTAGGGGGTCATGCGGGGGTAGTGTTTTAGGGATTAGGGTAGTGCATTGGTGTTTGGGTAGTGTAGGGGGTCATGCGGGGGGTAGTGTTTTAGGGTTTAGGGCAGTGCAGTGGTGTTTGGGTAGTGTAGGGGGTCGTGCTGGGGGGAGTGTTTTAGGGTTTAGGGCAGTGCGGTGGTGTTCGGGTAGTGTAGGGGGTCATGCTGGGGGAGTGTTTTAGGGTTTAGGGCAGTGCAGTGGTGTTCGAGTAGTGTAGGGGGTCGTGCTGGGGGGAGTGTTTGAGGGTTTAGGGCAGTGCAGTCGTGTTCGGGTAGTGTAGGGGGTTGTGCTGGGGGTAGTATTTTAGGGTTTAGGGTAGTGCAGTGGTGTTCGGGTAGTGTAGGGGGTCATGCTGGGGGTAGTGTTCTAGGGTTTAGGGCAGTACAGTGGTGTTTGGGCAGTGTAGGGGGTAATGCTGGGGGTGGTGTTTTAGGGTTTAGGGCAGTGCAGTGGTGTTCGGGCAGTGTAGGGGGTCGTGCTGGGGGTGGTGTTTCAGGGTTTAGGGCAGTGCAGTGGTGTTCGGGCAGTGTAGGGGTGGTGTTTCAGGGTTTAGGGCAGTGCAGTGGTGTTCGGGCAGTGTAGGGGGTCGTGCAGGGGTGGTGTTTCAGGGTTTAGGGCAGTGGTGTTCGGGCAGTGTAGGGGGTCGTGCTGGGGGTGGTGTTTCAGGGTTTGGGGCAGTGCAGTGGTGTTCGAGCAGTAAAGGGGGTCGTGCTGGGGGTGGTGTTTCAGGGTTTAGGGCAGTGCAGTGGTGTTCGGGCAGTGTAGGGGGCGGTGCAGGGGGTGGTGTTTCAGGGTTTAGGGCAGTGCAGTGGTGTTCGGGCAGTGTAGGGGGTCGTGCTGGGGCTGGTGTTTCAGGGTTTAGGGCAGTACAGTGGTGTTCGGGCAGTGTAGGGGGTCGTGCTGGGGCTGGTGTTTCAGGGTTTAGGGCAGTGCAGTGGTGTTCGGGCAGTGTAGGGGGTTGTGCTGTGGCTGGTGTTTCAGGGTTTAGGGCAGTGCAGTGGTGTTCGGGCAGTGTAGGTGGTCGTGCTGGGGCTAGTGTTTCAGGGTTTAGGGCAGTGCAGTGGTGTTCGGGCAGTGTAGGGGGTCATGCTGGGGCTGGTGTTTCAGGGTTTAGGGCAGTGCAGTGGTGTTCGGGCAGTGTAGGGGGTGCTGCAGGGGGTGGTGTTTCAGAGTCTAGGGCAGTGCAGTGGTGTTCGGGCAGTGTAGGGGGTCTTGCTGGGGCTGGTGTTTCAGGGTTTAGGGCATTGCAGTGGTGTTCGGGCAGTGTAGGGGGTCGTGCTGGGGGTGGTGTTTCAGGGTTTAGGGCAGTGCAGTGGTGTTTGGGCAGTGTAGGGGGTCATGCTGGGGCTAGTGTTTCAGGATTTAGGGCAGAGCAATGGTGTTCAGGCAGTGTAGGGGGTTTTGCTGGAGGTGGTGTTTCAGGGTTTAGGGCAGTGCAGTGGTGTTTGTGCAGTGTAGGGGGTGGTGTTTCAGGATTTAGGGTAGTGGTGTTCAGGCAGTGTAGGGGGTCTTGCTGGGGTTGATGTTTCAGGGTTTAGGGCAGTGCAGTGGTGTTCGGGCAGTGTAGGGGGTCGTGCTGGGGGTGGTGTTTCAGGGTTTAGGGCAGTGCAGTGGTGTTCCGGCAGTGTAGGAGGTCGTGTAGGGGGTGGTGTTTCAGGGTTTAGGGCAGTGCAGTGGTGTTCGGGCAGTGTAGGGGGTCATGCTGGGGCTGGTGTTTCAGGGTTTAGGGCAGTGCAGTGGTGTTCGGGCAGTGTAGGGGGTGCTGCAGGGGGTGGTGTTTCAGAGTCTAGGGCAGTGCAGTGGTGTTCGGGCAGTGTAGGGGGTCTTGCTGGGGCTGGTGTTTCAGGGTTTAGGGCAGTGCAGTGGTGTTCGGGCAGTGTAGGGTGTCGAGCTGAGGGGTGGTGTTTCAGGGTTTAGGGCAGTGCAGTGGTGTTCGGGCAGTGTAGGGGGTCGTGCAGGGGCTGGTGTTTCAGGGTTTAGGGCAGTGCAGTGGTGTTTGGGCAGTGTAGGGGTCGTGCAGGGGTGGTGTTTCAGGGTTTAGGGCAGTGCAGTGGTGTTCGCCCAGTGTAGGTGGTCTTGCTGGGGGTGGTGTTTCAGGCTTTAGTGCAGTGGTGTTCGGGCAGTGTAGGGGGTCTTGCTGGGGGTGGTGTTTCAGGGTTTAGGGCAGTGCAGTGGTGTTCAGGCAGTGTAGGGTGTCGAGCTGAGGGGTGGTGTTTCAGGGTTTAGGGCAGTGCAGTGGTGTTCGGGCAGTGTAGGGGGTCATGCAGGGGCTGGTGTTTCAGGGTTTAGGGCAGTGCAGTGGTGTTTGGGCAGTGTAGGGGGTCGTGCAGGGGGTGGTGTTTCAGGGTTTAGGGCAGTGCAGTGGTGTTCGGCCAGTGTAGGTGGTCTTGCTGGGGGTGGTGTTTCAGGCTTTAGTGCAGTGGTGTTCGGGCAGTGTTGGGGGTCTTGCTGGGGGTGGTGTTTCAGGGTTTAGGGCAGTGCAGTGGTGTTTGGCCAGTGTAGGTGGTCTTGCTGGGGGTGGTGTTTCAGGCTTTAGTGCAGTGGTGTTCGGGCAGTGTAGGGGGTCATGCTGGGGGTGGTGTTTCAGGGTTTAGGGCAGTGCAGTGGTGTTCGGGCAGTGTAGGGGGTTGTGCTGTGGCTGGTGTTTCAGGGTTTAGGGCAGTGCAGTGGTGTTCGGGCAGTGTAGGTGGTCGTGCTGGGGCTAGTGTTTCAGGGTTTAGGGCAGTGCAGTGGTGTTCGGGCAGTGTAGGGGGTCATGCTGGGGCTGGTGTTTCAGGGTTTAGGGCAGTGCAGTGGTGTTTGGGCAGTGTAGGGGGTGCTGCAGGGGTGGTGTTTCAGAGTCTAGGGCAGTGCAGTGGTGTTCGGGCAGTGTAGGGGGTCTTGCTGGGGCTGGTGTTTCAGGGTTTAGGGCATTGCAGTGGTGTTCGGGCAGTGTAGGGGGTCGTGCTGGGGGTGGTGTTTCAGGGTTTAGGGCAGTGCAGTGGTGTTTGGGCAGTGTAGGGGGTCATGCTGGGGCTAGTGTTTCAGGATTTAGGGCAGAGCAATGGTGTTCAGGCAGTGTAGGGGGTTTTGCTGGAGGTGGTGTTTCAGGGTTTAGGGCAGTGCAGTGGTGTTTGTGCAGTGTAGGGGGTGGTGTTTCAGGATTTAGGGTAGTGGTGTTCAGGCAGTGTAGGGGGTCTTGCTGGGGTTGATGTTTCAGGGTTTAGGGCAGTGCAGTGGTGTTCGGGCAGTGTAGGGGGTCGTGCTGGGGGTGGTGTTTCAGGGTTTAGGGCAGTGCAGTGGTGTTCCGGCAGTGTAGGAGGTCGTGTAGGGGGTGGTGTTTCAGGGTTTAGGGCAGTGCAGTGGTGTTCGGGCAGTGTAGGGGGTCATGCTGGGGCTGGTGTTTCAGGGTTTAGGGCAGTGCAGTGGTGTTCGGGCAGTGTAGGGGGTGCTGCAGGGGTGGTGTTTCAGAGTCTAGGGCAGTGCAGTGGTGTTCGGGCAGTGTAGGGGTCTTGCTGGGGCTGGTGTTTCAGGGTTTAGGGCAGTGCAGTGGTGTTCGGGCAGTGTAGGGTGTCGAGCTGAGGGGTGGTGTTTCAGGGTTTAGGGCAGTGCAGTGGTGTTCGGGCAGTGTAGGGGGTCGTGCAGGGGCTGGTGTTTCAGGGTTTAGGGCAGTGCAGTGGTGTTTGGGCGGTGTAGGGGGTCGTGCAGGGGGTGGTGTTTCAGGGTTTAGGGCAGTGCAGTGGTGTTCGCCCAGTGTAGGTGGTCTTGCTGGGGGTGGTGTTTCAGGCTTTAGTGCAGTGGTGTTCGGGCAGTGTAGGGGGTCTTGCTGGGGGTGGTGTTTCAGGGTTTAGGGCAGTGCAGTGGTGTTCGGGCAGTGTAGGGTGTCGAGCTGAGGGGTGGTGTTTCAGGGTTTAGGGCAGTGCAGTGGTGTTCGGGCAGTGTAGGGGGTCGTGCAGGGGCTGGTGTTTCAGGGTTTAGGGCAGTACAGTGGTGTTCGGGCAGTGTAGGGGGTTGTGCTGGGGCTGGTGTTTCAGGGTTTAGGGCAGTGCAGTGGTGTTTGGGCAGTGTAGGGGGTCGTGCAGGGGGTGGTGTTTCAGGGTTTAGGGCAGTGCAGTGGTGTTCGGCCAGTGTAGGTGGTCTTGCTGGGGGTGGTGTTTCAGGCTTTAGTGCAGTGGTGTTCGGGCAGTGTAGGGGGTCTTGCTGGGGGTGGTGTTTCAGGGTTTAGGGCAGTGCAGTGGTGTTCGGCCAGTGTCGGTGGTCTTGCTGGGGGTGGTGTTTCAGGCTTTAGTGCAGTGGTGTTCGGGCAGTGTAGGGGGTCGTGCTGGGGGTGGTGTTTCAGGGTTTAGGGCAGTGCAGTGGTGTTCGGGCAGTGTAGGGGGTGCTGCAGGGGGTGGTGTTTCAGAGTCTAGGGCAGTGCAGTGGTGTTCGGGCAGTGTAGGGGGTCTTGCTGGGGCTGGTGTTTCAGGGTTTAGGGCAGTGCAGTGGTGTTCGGGCAGTGTAGGGGGTCGTGCTGGGGGTGGTGTTTCAGGGTTTAGGGCAGTGCAGTGGTGTTTGGGCAGTGTAGGGGGTCATGCTGGGGCTAGTGTTTCAGGATTTAGGGCAGAGCAATGGTGTTCAGGCAGTGTAGGGGGTTTTGCTGGAGGTGGTGTTTCAGGGTTTAGGGCAGTGCAGTGGTGTTCGTGCAGTGTAGGGGGTGGTGTTTCAGGATTTAGGGTAGTGGTGTTCAGGCAGTGTAGGGGGTCTTGCTGGGGTTGATGTTTCAGGGTTTAGGGCAGTGCAGTGGTGTTCCGACAGTGTAGGAGGTCGTGCAGGGGGTGGTGTTTCAGGGTTTAGGGCAGTGCAGTGGTGTTCGGGCAGTGTAGGGTGTCGAGCTGAGGGGTGGTGTTTCAGGGTTTAGGGCAGTGCAGTGGTGTTCGGGCAGTGTAGGGGGTCGTGCAGGGGCTGGTGTTTCAGGGTTTAGGGCAGTGCAGTGGTGTTTGGGCAGTGTAGGGGGTCGTGCAGGGGGTGGTGTTTCAGGGTTTAGGGCAGTGCAGTGGTGTTCGGCCAGTGTAGGTGGTCTTGCTGGGGGTGGTGTTTCAGGATTTAGTGCAGTGGTGTTCGGGCAGTGTAGGGGGTCTTGCTGGGGGTGGTGTTTCAGGGTTTAGGGCAGTGCAGTGGTGTTCGGGCAGTGTAGGGTGTCGAGCTGAGGGGTGGTGTTTCAGGGTTTAGGGCAGTGCAGTGGTGTTTGGGCAGTGTAGGGGGTCGTGCAGGGGCTGGTGTTTCAGGGTTTAGGGCAGTGCAGTGGTGTTTGGGCAGTGTAGGGGTCGTGCAGGGGGTGGTGTTTCAGGGTTTAGGGCAGTGCAGTGGTGTTCGGCCAGTGTAGGTGGTCTTGCTGGGGGTGGTGTTTCAGGCTTTAGTGCAGTGGTGTTCGGGCAGTGTAGGGGGTCTTGCTGGGGGTGGTGTTTCAGGGTTTAGGGCAGTGCAGTGGTGTTCGGCCAGTGTAGGTGGTCTTGCTGGGGGTGGTGTTTCAGGCTTTAGTGCAGTGGTGTTCGGGCAGTGTAGGGGGTCGTGCTGGGGGTGGTGTTTCAGGGTTTAGGGCAGTGCAGTGGTGTTCGGGCAGTGTAGGGTGTCGAGCTGAGGGTGGTGTTTCAGGGTTTAGGGCAGTGCAGTGGTGTTCGGGCAGTGTAGGGGGTCGTGCAGGGGCTGGTGTTTCAGGGTTTAGGGCAGTGCAGTGGTGTTTGGGCAGTGTAGATGGTCGTGCAGGGGGTGGTGTTTCAGGGTTTAGGGCAGTGCAGTGGTGTTTGGCCAGTGTAGGTGGTCTTGCTGGGGGTGGTGTTTCAGGCTTTAGTGCAGTGGTGTTCGGGCAGTGTAGGGGGTCTTGCTGGGGGTGGTGTTTCAGGGTTTAGGGCAGTGCAGTGGTGTTCGGGCAGTGTAGGGGGTCTTGCTGGGGCTGGTGTTTCAGGGTTTAGGGCAGTGCAGTGGTTTTTGGGCAGTGTAGGCGGTCGTGCTGGGGCTGGTGTTTCAGGGTTTAGGGCAGTGCAGTGGGGTTCGGGCAGTGTACGGGGTTGTGCTGGGGCTGGTGTTTTATGGTTTAGGGCAGTGCAGTGGTGTTCGGGCAGTGTAGGGGGTCGTGCTGGGGTGGTGTTTCAGGGTTTAGGGCAGTGCAGTGGTGTTCGGGCAGTGTAGGGGGTCATGCTGGGGGTGGTGTTTCAGGGTTTAGGGCAGTGCAGTGGTGTACGGGCAGTGTAGGGGGTCTTGCTGGGGGTGGTGTTTCAGGGTTTAGGGCAGTGGTGTTCGGGCAGTGTAGGGGGTCTTGCTGGGGGTAGTGTTTCGGGGTTTAGGGCAGTGCAGTGGTGTTCGTGCAGTGTAGGGGGTCGTGCTGGGGGTGGTGTTTCAGGGTTTAGGGCAGTGCAGTAGTGTTCGGGCAGTGTAGGGGATCGTGCAGGGGGTGGTGTTTCAGGGTTTAGGGCAGTGCAGTGGTGTTTGGGCAGTGTAGGGGGTCGTGCTGGGGGTGGTGTTTCAGGGTTTAGGGCAGTGCAGTGGTGTTCGGACAGTGTAGGGTGTCGTGCTGAGGGGTGGTGTTTCAGGGTTTAGGGCAGTGCAGTGGTGTTTGGGCAGTGTAGGGGGTCGTGCAGGGGCTGGTGTTTCAGGGTTTAGGGCAGTGCAGTGGTGTTTGGGCAATGTAGGGGGTCGTGCAGGGGGTGGTGTTTCAGGGTTTAGGGCAGTGCAGTGGTGTTCGGCCAGTGTAGGTGGTCTTGCTGGGGGTGGTGTTTCAGGCTTTAGTGCAGTGGTGTTCGGGCAGTGTAGGGGGTCTTGCTGGGGGTGGTGTTTCAGGGTTTAGGGCAGTGCAGTGGTGTTTGGGCAGTGTAGGGGGTCGTGCTGGGGCTGGTGTTTTATGGTTTAGGGCAGTGCAGTGGTGTTCGGGCAGTGTAGGGGGTCGTGCTGGGGGTGGTGTTTCAGGGTTTAGGGCAGTGCAGTGGTGTTCGGGCAGTGTAGGGGGTCATGCTGGGGGTGGTGTTTCAGGGTTTAGGGCAGTGCAGTGGTGTACGGGCAGTGTAGGGGGTCTTGCTGGGGGTGGTGTTTCAGGGTTTAGGGCAGTGGTGTTCGGGCAGTGTAGGGGGTCTTGCTGGGGGTAGTGTTTCGGGGTTTAGGGCAGTGCAGTGGTGTTCGTGCAGTGTAGGGGGTCGTGCTGGGGGTGGTGTTTCAGGGTTTAGGGCAGTGCAGTAGTGTTCGGGCAGTGTAGGGGATCGTGCAGGGGGTGGTGTTTCAGGGTTTAGGGCAGTGCAGTGGTGTTCGGGCAGTGTAGGGGGTCGTGCTGGGGGTGGTGTTTCAGGGTTTAGGGCAGTGCAGTGGTGTTCGGGCAGTGTAGGGGGTCGTGCAGGGGGTGGTGTTTCAGGGTTTAGGGCAGTGCAGTGGTGTTCGGGCAGTGTAGGGGTCATGCTGGGGCTGGTGTTTCAGGGTTTAGGGCAGTGCAGTGGTGTTCGGGCAGTGTAGGGGGTCTTGCTGGGGGTGGTGTTTCAGGGTTTAGGGCAGTGGTGTTCGGGCAGTGTAGGGGGTCTTGCTGGGGGTGGTGTTTCAGGGTTTAGGGCAGTGCAGTGGTGTTCGGGCAGTGTAGGGGGTCTTGCTGGGGGTGGTGTTTCAGGGTTTAGGGCAGTGCAGTGGTGTTCGGGCAGTGTAGGGGGTCTTGCTGGGGGTAGTGTTTCAGGGTTTAGGGCAGTGCAGTGGTGTTCGTGCAGTGTAGGGGGTCGTGCTGGGGATGGTGTTTCAGGGTTTAGGGCAGTGCAGTAGTGTTCGGGCAGTGTAGGGGGTCGTGCAGGGGGTGGTGTTTCAGGGTTTAGGGCAGTGCAGTGGTGTTCGGGCAGTGTAGGGGGTCGTGCTGGGGGTGGTGTTTCAGGGTTTAGGGCTGTGCAGTGGTGTTCGGGCAGTGTAGGGGTCGTGCTGGGGGTGGTGTTTCAGGGTTTAGGGCAGTGGTGTTCGGGCAGTGTAGGGGGTCTTGCTGGGGGTGATGTTTCAGGGTCTAGGGCAGTGCAGTGGTGTTCGGGCAGTGTAGGAGGTCTTGCTGGGGGTAGTGTTTCAGGGTTTAGGGCAGTACAGTGGTGTTCGGGCAGTGTAGGGGTCATGCTGGGGGTGGTGTTTCAGGGTTTAGGGCAGTGCAGTGGTGTTCGGGCAGTGTAGGGGGTTGTGCTAGGGTATGTGTTTCAGGGTTTAGGGCAGTGCAGTGGTGTTCGGGCAGTGTAGGGGGTCTTGCTGGGGGTAGTGTTTCAGGGTTTAGGGCAGTGCAGTGGTGTTCGTGCAGTGTAGGGGTCGTGCTGGGGATGGTGTTTCAGGGTTTAGGGCAGTGCAGTAGTGTTCGGGCAGTGTAGGGGGTCGTGCAGGGGGTGGTGTTTCAGAGTTTAGGGCAGTGCAGTGGTGTTCGGGCAGTGTAGGGGGTCGTGCTGGGGGTGGTGTTTCAGGGTTTAGGGCAGTGGTGTTCGGGCAGTGTAGGGGGTCTTGCTGGGGGTGATGTTTCAGGGTTTAGGGCAGTGCAGTGGTGTTCGGGCAGTGTAGGAGGTCTTGCTGGGGGTAGTGTTTCAGGGTTTAGGGCAGTGCAGTGGTGTTCGGGCAGTGTAGGGGTCATGCTGAGGGTGGTGTTTCAGGGTTTAGGGCAGTGCAGTGGTGTTCGGGCAGTGTAGGGGGTCGTGCTAGGGTATGTGTTTCAGGGTTTAGGGCAGTGCAGTGGTGTTCGGGCAGTGTAGGGGGTCGTGCTGGGGGTAGTGTTTTAGGGTTTAAGGTAGTGCAGTGGTGTTTGTGTAGTGTAGGGGTTCGTGCTGGGGGCAGTGTTTTAGGGTTTAGGGTAGTGCAGTGGTGCTTGTGTAGTGTAGGGGGTCGTGCTGGGGGTAGTGTTTTAGGGTTTAGGGTAGTGCAGTGGTGTTTGTGTAGTGTAGGGGGTCATGTTTTAGGGTAGTGCAGTGGTGTTTGGGTAGTGTAGGGGGTCGTGCTGGGGGTAGTGTTTTAGGATTTAGGTTAGTGCAGTGGTGTTGGGGTAGTGTTTTAGGGTTTAGGGTAGTGCAGTGGTGTTTGTGTAGTGTAGGGGGTCATGCTGGGGGTAGTGTTTTAGGGTTTAGGATAGTGCTGTGGTGCTTGTGTAGTGTAGGGGGTCGTGCTGGGGTAGTGTTTTAGGGTTTAGGGTAGTGCAGTGGTGTTTTTGTAGTGTAGGGGGTCATGTTTTAAGATGCAACGCTCCAATACCTGACCAGTCTGCACTACATAAAACTGCAAAAAAACTAAAAATAAAAAGTGTTTTGCACACTTTTGTCATTGGGCTATATGTGGGCTACATCTGGCTAATATTTGTGCTACATTTGGGCTCTTTTTTCACTGGTGGCCATCTTGGAAGACTTCTTTGTTATGAAGTTTCCTAATTTCCTCATTTACTGCAGTCTCCTCAGTAGGAAATACTTTCAGTTTTTTACTTTGATTCCATCAAGAAGGCATTCAGATGTGTCACACATTTGCCATAAATTCAGAATGTTATTACTCTAGTTGTTCATTAGATCACTGTAGTAAAGCTACTGCTCACCAAGGAGTTAACTGGAAGTCTACTGCTGGTATTGAAAGTGATTGTTTCAGTCTGCATGTCAGAATTTTCTAATGAAATAGAAGAGGATTTGAGATCTCACTTAAAACATGCACTAAATTTTCTTTTTGCAGCATTAACCATAATTTCTATGGCAAAAGGAACCCCCTCATTTTGTTCCTTTTTAAATTAAATGTTTTAAGTGTTACCAGTTTATTCCAATCAAGATGGCTTCAGGTGTGCCATACTTTTGTCATAAGTAAGGCTGTTAGCACTCTAGTTGTTCTTTAGAACACTCTGGGAAGCTGCAGTAGTACACAAAGGCGTCAACTGACAGGCTGCTCCTGTTGAAATATAACAGGAAGATATTTGAGATCTCACTTAAAACATGTCCTAATTTTTCTTTCTACAGCACTAACCATAATTTCTATGGCAAAATGAACCCCCTCATTTTGTTCCTTTTTAAATTAAATGTTTTAAGTGTTACCAGTTTATTCCAATCAAGATGGCTTCAGGTGTGCCATACTTTTGTCATAAGTAAGGCTGTTAGCACTCTAGTTGTTCTTTAGAACACTCTGGGAAGCTGCAGTAGAACACAAAGGCATCAACTGACAGGCTGCTCCTGTTGAAATATAACAGGAAGATATTTGAGATCACACTTGAAACATGTCCTAATTTTTCTTTCTACAGCACTAACCATAATTTCTATGACAAAATGAACCCCATCATTTTGTTCCTTTTTAAATTAAATGTTTTAAGTGTTACCAGTTTATTCCAATCAAGATGGCTTCAGGTGTGCCATACTTTTGTCATAAGTAAGGCTGTTAGCACTCTAGTTGTTCTTTAGAACACTCTGGGAAGCTGCAGTAGAACACAAAGGCATCAACTGACAGGCTGCTCCTGTTGAAATATAACAGGAAGATATTTGAGATCACACTTGAAACATGTCCTAATTTTTCTTTCCAGAGCACTAACCATAATTTCTATGACAAGATGAACCCATCATTTTGTTCCTTTTTAAATTAAATGTTTTAAGTGTTACCAGTTTATTCCAATCAAGATGGCTTCAGGTGTGCCATACTTTTGTCATAAGTAAGGCTGTTAGCACTCTAGTTGTTCTTTAGAACACTCTGGGAAGCTGCAGTAGAACACAAAGGAATCAACTGACAGTCTCTGCCCTTGTTGGATGTACATGTTTTACTGAGAATGTCAGACTTCATTCTCACATGACTGAGAAAGATAATGTGAATTTACAGAAAATATGCTCTCATTTTAGCTTCTGGGGCACCTTCCAAAACTGTATGGGACAAGCATGTGAAAATAGTTTTCTCTCAAACATGATTCATGATATCCCAGCAGAAGGTTTTTCACAGGGTAAAATCACCTTATAACTTTCCTGAAATTAGTATGGTACCATCAACAAATGAATTCTAATGTAACTAAAGTCTGTTATCACCCTTTATAGTTCTCCTTTTGGTAACCCTCAAAATCTTCGATTCACTACAATGCATTTCAATGGTACTATCATTTATATTGGTCCCAAGATGGCTGCCAGCAATTCCAGGATGAAGTGCTGACAGCCAATCAGATCTCACGATGACATGTGTGGTTAGGCTCCGCCCAGATATATATGTGTTTTTACTTTTGATTTTCTCAGCAACTACTGAACGGATTTACACCATTTAACAAAAAGGGTTCTTTTTGAACCAAGAACTACCTCTTTGCCAAATTTGGTGTAATTCCGTTCAGCAGTTCGGGCTGTAGCCTTGCATAAAGTTTCCTATGGGAAATTGATTTTTTGACTCTTATTTTTTTAATTTCTCCGCAACTACTGAACGGATTTACACCATTTAACAAAAGGGTTCTTTCTGAACCAAGAACTACCTCTTTGCCAAATTTGGTGTAATTCCGTTCAGCAGTTCGGGCTGTAGCCGTGTCTAAAGTTTCCTATGGGAAAATGAATGGGGAAAACACGTTTTGGGACCCCCTTTTTCTCGGCCCCCGCTTGACGAATCACCCTGAGACTTTCAGGGTAGGAGCGGACCGGAGCGGGCCATAAAGTTTGAAAATTTCGCGAAGATTCGTCAACCGACGCAAGAGTTATTTCAAATAGAATGTCGCGGATTTCCTATGGAAAATAGGTCCTAACTATAACTATCTACTGGCGACCGCCAGTAGATAATATATATATATATATATATATATATTCACTGAAAAAACCATAGGTTTTAGGGACAGTTATAGTTAGTTGGACATTGCACTCGTCCAAAACCCGTGAAATTCCCCTGTTATAGTTAGTTCAGCTAACTATAACTCGCGCCCGCAATGCACTGCTGATGACGTCACATATTACATCACTCATGACATGGTCAGTGACATCACTGATGACATCACTGATGACATCTCAAATGACATCACTGATGACATCACTGATGATATCATCCAGTGACTGTGTGTTTCTGTAAAGTTTAAATATGTTTAATATATATAGGGAAAGGCGTATTGAAGAATGAGTGGGTGTATAAGTGTCTGAATGGATGATTTAGTACGTGAGTGACTGACTCTACAAGTGAGTGATTAAACGTATCTTACTGAATGCATGGGTTAGTGACTAAACTGTGTGAATGTCTGTATCCGTCTGTTTGTTGGTGTGTAAGTGGATGCATGGATTTGCGAATAGCTACATGAGTGTCTATATGGGTTATTGATTGGTTCTCTGAGTATCTGTATGGCTGCCTGAGTGTTTGTGTGGGTGGGGTGTGTGTGACTCTATACATAGATGTGTAAGTGGGTGATTCACTGGGTGCATGATTTCAAGAGTGCATCTGTGATGGACTGCTTGGGTGGGTGAGTGTGTGTATGGGTGTGTTAGTGAGTGAATGTATATCTCAGTGGTACATGTGCGAGTAACTACATATGTAAAAGGCAGTATATATGTGTGTTAGAGTATTTAAATGGCTATAAGTGAGAGTGTGTTATTGTGAGAGTGGCTGTATGGATGCGTGTGTGCTTGTATCAGTTATTGTATAAGAGTGTAAGAATGTGCTAGTATTTGTATGAGTAAGTGAGCTGGTGTGTGTATAACTGTATAGGTGAGTAAATGGGTGTGTGATTAATTTTTTGCATGACTGACTAGGTGTGTGAGTACCTCTATGGATGAGTGGCGGTGTGTGAGTGTTTATATAGGTGTATGAGTGCATATGATAGTCCTGTACTGAGTGACTGTAAGTATGAGTGACTGTACAGGTGAGTGAGTGGATGTGTGTGTAGACCTAAGAATCAGTGAGTGGGTATGTAGTTTTTGGTGTTGGAGTGTCTATGGTTTTGAGAATGGCAGTCTGTAATTTAGAGTGGGTGTATCAAAAGTTATATTAGGGTGTGAGAAGATGCATGAAATTATCACATGGATGATGTCATCAGTGATGTCATTTGAGATGTCATCAGTGATGTCATCAGTGATGTCACTGACCATGTCATGAGTGATGTAATATGTGACGTCATCAGCAGTGCATTGCGGGGCGCGAGTTATAGTTAGCTGAACTAACTATAACAGGGGAATTTCACGGGTTTTGGACGAGTGCAATGTCCAACTAACTATAACTGTCCCTAAAACCTATGGTTTTTTCAGTGAATTTCAAAGGTTTTTTAAATGCTAATTTCTAACTATAACGTGTCTGAAACCTATGGTTTTTTCAGTGAATTTCAAAGGTTTTTTAAATGCTAATTTCTAACTATAACGTGCCTGAAACCTATGGTTTTTTCAGTGAATTTCAAAGGTTTTTTAAATGCTAATTTCTAACTATAACGTGCCTGAACCCTATGGTTTTTTCAGTGAATTTCAAAGGTTTTTTAAATGCTAATTTCTAACCATAACGTGCCTGAAACCTATGATTTTTTAAGTGAAATTCAAAGGTTTTTTAAATGCTAGTTTCTAACTATGCCAACAGAGGTAGGACATGTGAAGAAAGAAGAAAAAACGCACAGAAAGAAGCAAAAGATGTGCAGAAAGAACCAACAGAGGAGCAGAAAGAGGCCTTGTTGCAAAATCATCCTGTGCCCACAACTTTTTTAGACGGGTACTGGTGGTAACTGACTCTGACTAACCAGAGCCAGTGCGCGTTTGCACAGTGGTGAAGGGAGGGGGGCCTGAGGTGACATGTGTGCAAACGCGCCCCGTGGCGCATTTTAAGTTGCGGTATTAAGTCCCCTTGAATCCTGAGGGTCCCTGGGGCCCAACTAGCCCCCAGGTACCTACAGTTAGGACCACAGAGCTGAGTTGCAGAGAGGAGTTCCGAGGCCACGCACTTTTTTCACCTCTCTGCAACGCAACTCTGTTGTGCTTACTGAAGGTACCTGGTGGGCTAGTTGGCCCCCAGGATTCAAAGGGAATTAACTCCCCAACTTAAAACGCACCATAGGGCGTGTTTGCGCACATGTCACCTGAGGCCCCGCCCCCTCCCTTCACCACTGTGCAAACGCGCCCCGTGGCGCGTTTTAAGTTGGGGGATTAGGTCACCTTGAATCCTGAGAGTCCCTGGGGCCCAACTAGCCCACCAGGTACTTCCAGTAAGCACCACAGGCCTGCGTTGCAACGCCTGTAACAAATTGTGCAGTTGTGTTTAGGTAGTGAAGAGGGTCGTGCAGGGGGTAGTGTTTTAGGGTTTAGGGTAGTGCAGTGGTGTTTGTGTAGTGTAGGCGGTCATGCTGGGGGTAGATTTAGGGTTTAGGGTAGTGCAGTGGTGTTTGGGTAGTGTAGGGAGTCGTGCTGGGGGAGTGTTTTAGGGTTTAGGGTAGTACAGTGGTGTTTGGGTAGTGTAGGGGGTCGTGCTGGGGTTAGTGTTTTAGGGTTTTAGGGTTTAGGGTAGTGCAGTGGTGTTTGGGTAGTGTAGGGGATACTGCTGGGGGTAGTGTTTTAGGGTTTAGGGTAGTGCAATGGTGTTTGGGTAGTGTAGGGGGTACTGCTGGGGGTAGTGTTTTAGGGTTTAGGGTAGTGCAGTGGTGTTTGGGTAGCGTAGGGGGTACTGCTGGGGGTAGTGTTTTATGGTTTAGGGTAGTGCAGTGGTGTTTGGGTAGTGTAGGGGTTCGTGCTGGGGGTAGTTTTTTAGGGTTTAGGGTAGTGCAGTGGTGTTTGTGTAGTGTAGGAGGTCGTGTTTTAGGGTTTAGGGTAGTGCAGTGGTCTTTGGGTAGTGTAGGGAGTCGTGCGGGGGTATTGTTTTAGAGTTTAGGGTAGTGCAGTGGTCTTTGGGTAGTGTAGGGGGTTGTGCGGGGGTAGTGTTTTAGGGATTAGGGTAGTGCATTGGTATTTGGGTAGTGTAGGGGGTCATGCGGGGGTAGTGTTTTAGGGTTTAGGGCAGTGCAGTGGTGTTTAGGTAGTGTAGGGGGTCGTGCTGGGGGAGTGTTTTAGGGTTTAGGGCAGTGCAGTGGTGTTCGGGTAGTGTAGGGGGTCGTGCTGGGGGAGTGTTTTAGGGTTTAGGGCAGTGCAGTGGTGTTCGGGTAGTGTAGGGGGTCGTGCTGGGGGAGTATTTTAGGGTTTAGGGTAGTGCAGTGGTGTTCGGGTAGTGTAGGGGGTCATGCTGGGGGTAGTGTTCTAGGGTTTAGGGCAGTGCAGTGGTGTTCGGGCAGTGTAGGGGTCGTGCTGGGGGTGGTGTTTTAGGGTTTAGGGCAGTGCAGTGGTGTTCGGGCAGTGTAGGGGTCGTGCTTGGGGTGGTGTTTCAGGGTTTAGGGCAGTGCAGTGGTGTTCGGGCAGTGTAGGGGGTCGTGAAGGGGGTGGTGTTTCAGGGTTTAGGGCAGTGCAGTGGTGTTCGGGCAGTGTAGGGAGTCGTGCTAGGGGTGGTGTTTCAGGGTTTAGGGCAGTGCAGTGGTGTTCGGGCAGTGTAGGGGGTCATGCTGGGGGTGGTGTTTCAGGGTTTGGGGCAGTGCAGTGGTGTTCGAGCAGTAAAGGGGGTCATGCTGGGGGTGGTGTTTCAGGGTTTAGGGCAGTGCAGTGGTGTTCGGGCAGTGTAGGGGGCGGTGCAGGGGGTGGTGTTTCAGGGTTTAGGGCAGTGCAGTGGTGTTCGGGCAGTGTAGGGGGTGGTGCAGGGGGTGGTGTTTCAGGGTTTAGGGCAGTGCAGTGGTGTTCGGGCAGTGTAGGGGGTCATGCAGGGGGTGGTGTTTCGGGGTTTAGGGCAGTGCAGTGGTGTTCGGGCAGTGTAGGGGGCGGTGCAGGGGGTGGTGTTTCAGGGTTTAGGGCAGTACAGTGGTGTTCGGGCATTGTAGGGGGTGGTGCTGGGGCTGGTGTTTCAGGGTTTAGGGCAGTGCAGTGGTGTTCGGGGAGAGTAGGGGGTCTTGCTGGGGGTAGTGTTTCAGGGTTTAGGGCAGTGCAGTGGTGTTGGAGTGTCTATGGTTTTGAGAATGGCAGTCTGTAATTTAGAGTGGGTGTATCAAAAGTTATATTAGGGTGTGAGAAGATGCATGAAATTATCACATTTATGATGTCATCAGTGATGTCATTTGAGATGTCATCAGTGATGTCACTGACCATGTCATGAGTGATGTAATATGTGACGTCATCAGCAGTGCATTGCGGGGCGCGAGTTATAGTTAGCTGAACTAACTATAACAGGGGAATTTCACGGGTTTTGTACGAGTGCAATGTCCAACTAACTATAACTGTCCCTAAAACCTATGGTTTTTTCAGTGAATTTCAAAGGTTTTTAAATGCTAATTTCTAACTATAACGTGTCTGAAACCTATGGTTTTTTCAGTGAATTTCAAAGGATTTTTAAATGCTAATTTCTAACTATAACGTGCCTGAAACCTATGGTTTTTTCAGTGAATTTCAAAGGTTTTTTAAATGCTAATTTCTAACTATAACGTGCCTGAACCCTATGGTTTTTTCAGTGAATTTCAAAGGTTTTTTAAATGCTAATTTCTAACCATAACGTGCCTGAAACCTATGATTTTTTAAGTGAAATTCAAAGGTTTTTTAAATGCTAGTTTCTAACTATGCCAACAGAGGTAGGACATGTGAAGAAAGAAGAAAAAACGCACAGAAAGAAGCAAAAGATGTGCAGAAAGAACCAACAGAGGAGCAGAAAGAGGCCTTGTTGCAAAATCATCCTGTGCCCACAACTTTTTCTGACGGGTACTGGTGGTAACTGACTCTGACTAACCAGAGCCAGTGCGCGTTTGCACAGTGGTGAAGGGAGGGGGGGCCTGAGGTGACATGTGTGCAAACGCGCCCCGTGGCGCATTTTAAGTTGCGGGATTAAGTCCCCTTGAATCCTGAGGGTCCCTGGGGCCCAACTAGACCCCCAGGTACCTACAGTTAGGACCACAGAGCTGAGTTGCAGAGAGGAGTTCCGAGGCCACGCACTTTTTTCACCTCTCTGCAACGCAACTCTGTTGTGCTTACTGAAGGTACCTGGTGGGCTAGTTGGCCCCCAGGATTCAAAGGGAATTAACTCCCCAACTTAAAACGCACCATAGGGCGTGTTTGCGCACATGTCACCTGAGGCCCCGCCCCTCCCTTCACCACTGTGCAAACGCGCCCCGTGGCGCGTTTTAAGTTGGGGGATTAGGTCACCTTGAATCCTGAGAATCTATGGGGCCCAACTAGCCCACCAGGTACTTCCAGTAAGCACCACAGGCCTGCGTTGCAACGCCTGTAACAAATTGTGCAGTTGTGTTTAGGTAGTGAAGAGGGTCGTGCAGGGGGTAGTGTTTTAGGGTTTAGGGTAGTGCAGTGGTGTTTGTGTAGTGTAGGGGGTCATGCTGGGGGTAGATTTAGGGTTTAGGGTAGTGCAGTGGTGTTTGGGTAGTGTAGGGAGTCGTGCTGGGGGAGTGTTTTAGGGTTTAGGGTAGTACAGTGGTGTTTGGGTAGTGTAGGGGGTCGTGCTGGGGTTAGTGTTTTAGGGTTTTAGGGTTTAGGGTAGTGCAGTGGTGTTTGGGTAGTGTAGGGGATACTGCTGGGGGTAGTGTTTTAGGGTTTAGGTTAGTGCAATGGTGTTTGGGTAGTGTAGGGGGTACTGCTGGGGGTAGTGTTTTAGGGTTTAGGGTAGTGCAGTGGTGTTTGGGTAGCGTAGGGTGTACTGCTGGGGGTAGTGTTTTATGGTTTAGGGTAGTGCAGTGGTGTTTGGGTAGTGTAGGGGTTCGTGCTGGGGGTAGTTTTTTAGGGTTTAGGGTAGTGCAGTGGTGTTTGTTTAGTGTAGGAGGTCGTGTTTTAGGGTTTAGGGTAGTGCAGTGGTCTTTGGGTAGTGTAGGGAGTCGTGCGGGGGTATTGTTTTAGAGTTTAGGGTAGTGCAGTGGTCTTTGGGTAGTGTAGGGGGTTGTGCGGGGGTAGTGTTTTAGGGATTAGGGTAGTGCATTGGTATTTGGGTAGTGTAGGGGGTCGTGCTGGGGGGAGTGTTTTAGGGTTTAGGGCAGTGCAGTGGTGTTCGGGTAGTGTAGGGGGTCGTGCTGGGGGAGTGTTTTAGGGTTTAGGGCAGTGCAGTGGTGTTCGGGTAGTGTAGGGGGTCGTGCTGGGGGGAGTATTTTAGGGTTTAGGGTAGTGCAGTGGTGTTCGGGTAGTGTAGGGGGTCATGCTGGGGGTAGTGTTCTAGGGTTTAGGGCAGTGCAGTGGTGTTCGGGCAGTGTAGGGGGTCGTGCTGGGGGTGGTGTTTTAGGGTTTAGGGCAGTGCAGTGGTGTTCGGGCAGTGTAGGGGTCGTGCTGGGGGTGGTGTTTCAGGGTTTAGGGCAGTGCAGTGGTGTTCGGGCAGTGTAGGGGGTCGTGAAGGGGGTGGTGTTTCAGGGTTTAGGGCAGTGCAGTGGTGTTCGGGCAGTGTAGGGGGTCGTGCTAGGGGTGGTGTTTCAGGGTTTAGAGCAGTGCAGTGGTGTTTGGGCAGTGTTGGGGGTCATGCTGGGGGTCGTGTTTCAGGGTTTGGGGCAGTGCAGTGGTGTTCGAGCAGTAAAGGGGGTCATGCTGGGGGTGGTGTTTCAGGGTTTAGGGCAGTGCAGTGGTGTTCGGGCAGTGTAGGGGGCGGTGCAGGGGGTGGTGTTTCAGGGTTTAGGGCAGTGCAGTGGTGTTCGGGCAGTGTAGGGGGTGGTGCAGGGGGTGGTGTTTCAGGGTTTAGGGCAGTGCAGTGGTGTTCGGGCAGTGTAGGGGGTCATGCAGGGGGTGGTGTTTCAGGGTTTAGGGCAGTGCAGTGGTGTTCGGGCAGTGTAGGGGGCGGTGCAGGGGGTGGTGTTTCAGGGTTTAGGGCAGTACAGTGGTGTTCGGGCATTGTAGGGGGTGGTGCTGGGGCTGGTGTTTCAGGGTTTAGGGCAGTGCAGTGGTGTTCGGGCAGTGTAGGCGGTCGTGCTGGGGCTGGTGTTTCAGGGTTTAGGGCAGTGCAGTGGTGTTTGGGCAGTGTAGGGGGTCGTGCTGGGGCTGGTGTTTCAGGGTTTAGGGCAGTGCAGTGGTGTTCGGGCAGTGTAGGGTGTTGTGTTGGGGCTGGTGTTTCAGGGTTCAGGGCAGTGCAGTGGTGTTCAGGCAGTGTAGGGGGTCGTGCTGAGGCTGGTGTTTCACGGTTTAGGGCAGTGCAGTGGTGTTCGGGCAGTGTAGGGGGTCGTGCTGGGGCTGGTGTTTCAGGGTTTAGGGCAGTGCAGTGGTGTTCGGGCACTGTAGGCGGTCGTGCTGGGGCTGGTGTTTCAGGGTTTAGGGCAGTGCAGTGGTGTTCGGGCAGTGTAGGGGGTCGTGCTGGGGCTGGTGTTTCAGGGTTTAGGGCAGTGCAGTGGTGTTCGGGCAGTGTAGGGGGTCGTGAAGGGGGTGGTGTTTCAGGGTTTAGGGCAGTGCAGTGGTGTTCGGGGAGAGTAGGGGGTCTTGCTGGGGGTAGTGTTTCAGGGTTTAGGGCAGTGCAGTGGTGCTCGGGCAGTGTAGGGGGTCGTGCTGGGGGTGATGTTTCAGGGTTTAGGGTAGTGCAGTGGTGTTCGGGCAGTGTAGGGGGTCGTGCAGGGGCTGGTGTTTCAAGGTTTAGGGCAGTGCAGTGGTGTTCGGGCAGTGTAGGGGGTCGTGTTGGGGCTGGTGTTTCAGGGTTTTGGGCAGAGCAGTGGTGTTCGGGCAGTGTAGGGGGTCATGCTGGGGGTAGTGTTTCAGGGTTTAGGGCAGTGCAGTGGTGTTCGGGCAGTGTAGGGGGTCGTGCTGGGGGTGGTGTTTCAGGGTTTAGGTCAGTGGTGTTCGGGCAGTGTAGGGGGTCTTGCTGGGGGTAATGTTTCAGGGTTTAGGGCAGTGCAGTGGTGTTCGGGGAGTGTAGGGGGTCTTGCTGGGGGTAGTGTTTCAGGGTTTAGGGCAGTGCAGTGGTGTTCGGGCAGTGTAGGGGGTCATGCTGTGGGTGGTGTTTCAGGGTTTAGGGCAGTGCAGTGGTGTTCGGGCAGTGTAGGGGGTCGTGAAGGGGGTGGTGTTTCAGGGTTTAGGGCAGTGCAGTGGTGTTCGGGCAGTGTAGGGGGTCGTGCTAGGGGTGGTGTTTCAGGGTTTAGGGCAGTGCAGTGGTGTTCGGGCAGTGTAGGGGGTCATGCAGGGGCTGGTGTTTCAGGGTTTAGGGCAGTGCAGTGGTGTTCGGGCAGTGTAGGGGGTCGTGCTGGGGGTAGTGTTTTAGGGTTTAGGGTAGTGCAGTGGTGCTTGTGTAGTGTAGGGGGTCGTGCTGGGGGTAGTGTTTTAGGGTTTAGGGTAGTGCAGTGGTGTTTGTGTAGTGTAGGGGGTCATGTTTTAGGGTAGTGCAGTAGTGTTTGGGTAGTGTAGGGGGTCGTGCTGGGGGTAGTGTTTTAGGATTTAGGTTAGTGCAGTGGTGTTTGGGTAGTGTAGGGGGTCGTGCTGGGGGTAGTGTTTTAGGGTTTAGGGTAGTGCAGTGGTGTTTGTGTAGTTTAGGGGTCGTGCTGGGGGTAGTGTTTTAGGGTTTAGGGTAGTGCAGTGGTGCTTGTGTTGTATAGGGGGTCGTGCTGGGGGTAGTGTTTTAGGGTTTAGGGTAGTGCAGTGGTGTTTGTGTAGTGTAGGGGGTCATGTTTTAGGGTAGTGCAGTGGTGTTTGGGTAGTGTAGGGGGTCGTGCTGGTGGTAGTGTTTTAGGATTTAGGTTAGTGCAGTGGTGTTTGGGTAGTGTAGGGGGTCGTGCTGGGGGTAGTGTTTGAGGGTTTAGGATAGTGCAGTGGTGCTTGTGTAGTGTAGGGGGTCGTGCTGGGGGTAGTGTTTTAGGGTTTAAGGTAGTGCAGTGGTGTTTTTGTAGTGTAGGGGGGTCATGTTTTAAGATGCAATGCTCCAATACCTGACCAGTCTGCACTACATAAAACTGCAAAAAAAAAAAAAAAAAAAAAGTGTTTTGCACACTTTTGTCATTGGGCTATATGTGGGCTACATCTGGGTAATATTTGTGCTACATTTGGGCTCTTTTTTCACTGGTGGCCATCTTGGAAGACTTCTTTGTTATGAAGTTTCCTAATTTCTTCATTTACTGCAGTCTCCTCAGTAGGAAATGCTTTCAGTTTTTTACTTTGATTCCATCAAGAAGGCATTCAGATGTGTCTCACATCTGCCTTAAATTCAGAATGTTAGCACTCTAGTTGCTCATTAGATCACTGGAGTAAAGCTACTGCTCACCAGGGAGTTAACTGGTAGTCTGCTGCTGGTATTGAAAGTGATTGTTTCAGTCTGCATGTCAGAATTTTCTAATGAAATAGAAGAGGATTTGAGATCTCACTTAAAACATGCCCTAATTTTTCTTTCTGCAGCACTAACCATAATTTCTATTTCAAAAAGAACCCCTCATTTTGTTCCTTTTTAAATTAAATGTTTTAAGTGTTACCGGTTTATTCCAATCAAGATGGCTTCAGGTGTGCCATACTTTTGTCATAAGTAAGGCTGTTAGCGCTCTAGTTGTTCTTTAGAACACTCTGGGAAGCTGCAGTAGAACACAAAGGCATCAACTGGCAGGCTGCTCCTGTTGAAATATAACAGGAAGATATTTGAGATCACACTTGAAATATGTCCTAATTTTTCTTTCTACAGCACTAACCATAATTTCTATGACAAAATGAACCCCATCATTTTGTTCCTTTTTAAATTAAATGTTTTAAGTGTTACCAGTTTATTCCAATCAAGATGGCTTCAGGTGTGCCATACTTTTGTCATAAGTAAGGCTGTTAGCACTCTAGTTGTTCTTTAGAACACTCTGGGAAGCTGCAGTAGAACACAAAGGAATCAACTGACAGTCTCTGCCCTTGTTGGATGTACATGTTTTACTGAGAATGTCAGACTTCATTCTCACATGAGTGAGAAAGATAATGTGAATTTACAGAAAATATGCTCTCATTTTAGCTTCTGGAGCACCTTCCAAACCTCCATGGGACAAGCATGAGAAAATAGTGTTCTCTCAAACATGATTCATGATATCCCAGCAGAAGGTTTTTCACATGGTAAAATCACCTTAGAATACACCACAATTCCTAAAATTAGTATGGTACCATCAACAAATAAATTCTAATGTAACTAAAGCCTGTTATCACCCTTTATAGTTCTCCTTTTGGTGACCCTCAAAATCTTCTATTCACTACAATGCATTTCAATGAGGTACTATCATTTATATTGGTCCCAAGATGGCTGCCAGCAATTCCAGGATGAAGTGCTGACAGCCAATCAGATCTCACAATGACATGTGTGGTTAGGCTCCGCCCAGATATATATGTGACTTTACTTTTGATTTTCTCAGGAACTACTGAACGGATTTACACCATTTAAGCAAAAGGCACGACACTGAACCAAGGGCTACCTCTTTGCCAAATTTGGTGTAATTCCGTTCAGCAGTTCGGGCTGTAGCTGCGACTAAAGGTTCCTATGGAAAAATGAATGGGGAAAACGCGTTTTGGGACCCCCCTTTTTCTCGGCCCCCGCTTGACGTATCACCCCGAGACTTTCAGGATAGGAGCGGACCGGAGCGCCCCAACAAGTTGGAAACTTTCGCGAAGATTCGTCAACCGGCGCCAACGTTATTTCAAATAGAATGTCGCGGATTTCCTATGGATAATAGGTTTTAACTATAACTATCTACTGGCGACCGCCAGTAGATAATATATATATATATATATATATATATATATATATATATATATATATATATATATATATATATATATATATATATATAGTGTGTGTGTATATATATATATATATATATATATATATATATACATGTGTATATATATATATATATATATATATATATATATATATATATATATATATATATTTATACATGGTTTTCTGCCTTCTACATGTTTCAATGAGATTTTACCTCTCTGCATGTGATTAAATTCATGTAGTGAGGTAAAATCTTATTGAAACATGTAGTCATCAAGGCAGAAACCATTTTTCTTCACAGATTTAGTTGTACTATGGTCATGTATGAATGTGTGTTTATTATTACAGTTGTTCTAAATATTGTGGGCCTGATTCACAAAGGTAACCTTACACTTTGGTGTAATTTTACGATTGTTTACTATTCACAAAAGGATTTACTAGTCGTATCTTTACGAGCGTGGAGTCTCCGCACAAAAAAAGATAAAACTTTTTATGTGCGGCGACTCCACTCTCGTAAAGGTACTACTAGTAAATCCCTTTGTGAATACCAAACAATCGTAAACTTGCGCAAAAGTGAAAGTTTACTGTTGCAAATTATGCCCACAGATATTGTACCTTATTTATTTTCACTGGGATGGTGTGTGTATCATCATCAAGTAGATTTTGTAGTGGAATGACCTGCAGCCAAACCTTATATATTTGATTGCCTGAATTGTTAGCAGGATAGGAGAAGCCAACGTTAAGTCATTTGGTCACTTAAGATAAGAACATATTGCTGAGGTGGCCTTGGCTCTAGTAGCACTAGAAAAAAATGGCAGGGTGTTTAAAAGGCATCTTTGCATTCACCAAGACCTTTATAGATAATTTGAGTGTGATAAATCCACTGAGGGATGACAACTATGTGATGTGCATTGTTCTGGGACTTGAAGTTTACTAACTTTCCTGACTGATAGAAGTATAGGTAGGACATAAATCACATTAAGGACTAAGGCCCTCTGTTAGGATGGAAAAGTCCCTCGCATGATGAAGGAGGGGCACCCCTGCCCTGAGTGCCCCAACTGTAATCATGTCTGGATCCCTGATGCTGATTTTTGTTGTCATGGGCGAGCACAGATCATGTGTGTGCACTATTATATAGGCTTGTCTCACGTACTGCTTGTTTTTGGGTCTGGGTGTGGCACCTAATGCGCTACCCTCATAGTGGTGAAAGGCTACTGCCTTTGCCAGGAGTTAAGCAGCACAAGCCTGATGGTGGTAACATACAGCATAGTGATCATTAGCATTGAACTGGCCTTTTTACCTATGTCACTGGAGTGAGGCCTACAGGCTGACTCATTTAAAGTTCCACTGCTGTGTGCTTAACTCACCTGTGGCCTACTTCGGTTTGGTGTGTTGTGCTCTTCAGTGCATGTTATATACATGTGTTGTGCGTATGTGTGTCTATGAATGTTACAATACTGGTATGATGCAGTACAATGGTACAATAAATAGAAGATGTAGTGTTGTGCAGTGTGTGTATATGATATGCATGTGCTGGGTGTATTTGTGCCTGTAAATGGTACAATACATGGAAGAATCTGGGTTCCATTATGGGGAGACATAGGACTGACTGGAGAAGCAGGAGGAGGTAGAGGAATCCCCCCAGACAGATTTATGGATTGATGCATTCTTGTGAGCTTGGTGGGGCACGCTGGAAGACGGGAGAGCCAGGCTCTTCAGTGTACTTTAGATGATGCTCTTTGATTCATAGACAGGTCACTAGGAAGGGGCCTGGGCACATCTCAGGAAAGAGATGAGGCTGATATGAGAATCATAAAGAGTAGGCCTGAGGCCCTGGGGTAACCTTTTGATACACATATCACTGTGGCTGACATCCAGGCGTGAATCTCTAAGCACTCACATGGCCTATGTTGTGGGGCTATCAAATTTGGAGTCACATAGGTGGTGTTAATAATATCAATGTTCTTAGTTTAGACAGATAAAAAATATTATTGAACAGTTTAGAAAAAAGTTCAGCTAAGAAGATTATATGCAAAAACAGAATGTCCTATCACCTTCTGGGGCAAAGACATGTTTCCAAACATAATTATAATATCTTATCACTTTTCATGCTAGATTTCTGATAACATTTGCCATTTGACTAGCGTTATCTCATGGACATTCAGAAACTTACAATATCCTTCGGATTAAGGGAGAGCTACATTTGTGCTAAAAAGCCATCAAACAGGGCAACGTGGACTTTGGACTTAAATCTGGTCTTTGGCAATCCTTGGCTACCAAACTGGTACCAAAGCTGGTACCAGTGCCACCCCAAAAAATGTATAAAACAATAACCAACCAGTCAAACAACACTCAGAAAAGTTGCAGGTGTTCTTGGTAGGAATATCCTTGTGGCCAGAGTCTGGTTAGAGACTCAGCCCTGATGCTAACCATCAGTTAAGTACCAAACTCACAGTCCTGGCCTAAGCAAGACCAGAAGGACTTATGAGCTAACACTCACTAATGTGGTCCTAGGATGCCTTTTGGGGTCTAGAGCCCAAATCCACTGTTTGCAATTACGTTTTTGCATTGCCTAGGAACCTGCAGGAAGGGAACACCAACATGAGTAATTGTTCAAACCAGGACAAACCGTGATCTTTCTGGCCTAGGTTTAAAAACATCACTTCAACTATTGCTATCTCGGGAACATTAAGGGCTGGGAAGATGATTCATCAATTTTGAGAGACTTCTCCCACTAGTGAAATCTGTCTCATTCCAGGAATATGAAGGCTGAAGATGGGGAAATACCGGCACACTTTGTGTCAAGGATGGACAAGCTCACCACTCACAATGACCGGAGACAATGGTTCATACATATGACCTAGATGCTGCTCATTGAGATGTCTTCCTCTTGGTAGCTGTACTATGTGGATACATTTATGTGACTTTGTGAGTGTTTTTGTGAAGAAAGAGAGAGAAATGGAAATAGATGTAATAAACAAACACAATTAAATAATAAGATTTTAAGGGAGTTCGAAATATATAAACAGATATGCTGGTCAAAACAATAGACTACACAGAAAAACTATGTGAGCGTAAAATATGATTTGGAAAAGACATTTTAGCAAAAGAATACTTTAGAACTCAAGCTCTCTTGGTTCAATTTTTGAAAATGCAATTAGATTTTCCTCTAATTACCAGAACATAGACACAGTTATTTGTTTTTCATTTATAATAGGACAACTGCCCCCATCTGCCAAATTCTGGACAAGAAGATTTTGATAAAGATGGCATGGGAGACGCATGTGACAAAGATGATGACAATGATGGAGTAGATGATGAGAAGGTAAGTTTAACATTTTACGTGGAAGACAACCATGCAGTATAATCACTTATATTTTCATTATATGTGTGAGGAGAATATATCAGCCAGCAGTGCCTAACATTTTTCTTCGGCTGGGGTTTTCAGTAGCTCTCTTGCTGTCATGCATGTTATTTTAATGAAGGATCTGTACTTAATTTGTGAAAGAACGAGTGCTGGCGTCCAAAGCTCTGCTGAGGAGCCTGCTGCAGGTGTAGTTAAATGGTGACGCACCCAAAACCAAGGCTGCATAATCTTTATTCCACCTTGTGCCTCTTTAATCTACTACCATGCACTCTGTGCCCCTTTATCTCACTCTTGCAGGTTCCTGCTTTCTCCCTTTATATTTTTTCTTCTGCCTTTCTCTTCCTCCTTTCTTCCGTTTCATTTGCTTTTCTCTCTTTTTCTCTTGGTAAATGTCTGATACAGAATTATAATTGTTGGTCCCCAAAAATGAGTGCCGGTAACCCCACACCAGCAAACACCAGCTAAAATTAAGCACTGCAAAGTATTATTGTTATTATAGCACCTAATTTAATTGTTTATTGTTTTTCCTAATTTTTTTGCAAGGGCATGGTAACTTCTGGTAGACTGCTACTGGTCTGCTGGCTTATCCTGGTATGTGCATATTGTGTGCATACTTAATTATTCAATTTTTTGTTAAAATTTTTTAAAATGGCCAGTCTTACATGCGCATAGATGCACATACGTTGCATGTGCGGGCAGCAATAATTGAATGTTTTATTGTAAAGTACAATAAAAAACATCTGAAAGATGGCCGCCTGTGTGTGCACATGCGTACATGTGCCCACACATAGGTGTGGCCATTTTAAAAGACTTTTTGTAAGGTACAACAAAAAGCATTCCACAATGACTCCCATTGCATGCACGAGTGTACCTGCATGCACACTCTACCATCTTAGGAAGGTTTTTTATAAAAGTTTATTACCAAAACCATTCCAAGATGGGCATTATGAGTGCACACACTGGCAGCCATATTTGAATGCTTTCAACAAAGCATAGCAAATAAATTCAAATATGCCGGCCTATGTGTCCTCACGGATGCACATGCAAGGGTGGTCATCTTTGGTTTTTGTAATCCTTGCCAAAACAATTCAAAGGAAACAGGTGTATTGAAACGAATAGCTCTTCTCTGCAGCTAAAGTTAGACATATTCACTCTGCCAGTGCTTAGTAAGACATTGTACTGTCTAAAGTACATATGCTCAACTCAAGCATTCTCACATTTAGGGGCATATTTACGAGAAAATGTCGGAGCGCGGAGTTGCACCAAATTTGGCAGCGGCGCGCTCCATTTTCAAAACGCAGGAAAGCGCCCTATTCACAAGAATACGACGCCCCCCTGTATTTTCCCTGGCACTGGCGCTAAATTTAGCTGCCTAGCGCCAACGCAGGCACCCTTGCACCATAGTGCAAGGGAATGATTGTTTATGTGCAGGAAGGTGTCCCTTCCTGCCCATAAACAATCACCAATGGTGATTTGGTACTTCTATGTGTGTTGCAGAAGTAGCAAACTGTCACTATTTCATGATTGTGTCGTGTAGTTCCTATAAAACCTATACAGGAACTGCGCGTTTAGACAACATACACTGTAGGATTTGTGTCAGGCTGATTCTAAGCACCCCTACCGGGTATGTCAGCCTGTATACCAGCTAGCTCACAGTGCCACTAGAAACTCCTCTTACCAAGGAGAGAATAGTTCTTGGCATCTATCGAACATGACAACCCTGATCTCTCAGGACCGTGGAAACAGTGCAGTACTTTTCACTCAGTCACTCGTGCTTACTCAGTTTCAGAGAGATACACAGAATAAACGATATGGACATTTTTCAATAATCATTTATTGAACAGTCGTCATTCTAGTGTAAAATAGATGTGCTGAAACAACCACTAGACAGTAACAGATATGAATGACTAGAAGCACTAGGAAAGTAAAAGGATGGTAGATTTCTACCATTGTGCTAAAATCATGAATACTTGCAGGTATATAAAATACATGACAATAAAATGCGTACTCCTACGATGCAATCCTAACTAGATGTTCCTAAGTGTACCTAACATGTGTGTAGGTGTTAAGCCAAGAATCCCTCTAGGATAAAGCAAAACCCATTACCTGAAGTGAGAGACTGTGGGACCCCATCTTGGTCTCGAGTTGGACACCCAGCAAGGGATGTTGGATCACTGCGAGCTGGAGTATCTGCATGCAGGGGCTTCAGCGTCTTGCATCAGTGTGTCAGCATGGAAGTCCTAGTTCTCCTCTCCTGTCTTAGCAAGATGTGATGTTCATATACCCAAAGGTCTCCCCGGGGGGTTCTACCTTGCTGTGCCAATTGTCGGACTTAGGATGACGTCGGGAATTAACTTTATACATAGTTATTAAGCAGGAGATGGTAGTCCTGCTGAGTTTCCAAGAATCCTCATGCATAATGTATGAGGCTTTTACCAGGGAAAATCCTGCGCTCTGTGTGCAGTGTCGTATCTAGGTAAAAGGTCAGTCCCCAAGAACCGTTATGTGTAATGTAGGGGCGTATAGGTGAAAGGTTACGATGTTACCTGAGCCTATATTGAGGTACTTATATGGACTATAACACCCACTCCTCATCCGACTGGACGACATAATTAAATTCTAACGTACTACTAGGCTGTCTAGGCACTGGTACGCAAATGACTACAGTAAAACAATAGTTTTGCTAAAAAATGGTAAAAAAAACTTCTAAAAAACAAAAAGCTAAAAACAAAAATCGTCACTCAAGCAATAGCTCTAATGTGTCCGTATATATAGGTCGAACAACTACAAGCATCGGAAAGCCATGCAGGTTATAAAAAGTGTCAATTTGCTTTGGAGTTCCAATTAGATTTTGTCTAAAAAGGAGCCACATTTTTTTTTCTTCCAGCACACGATGAGCCAAATGTTTCTGTGTCCTGGTTGGTTGACGCAACATTGCTGTTGCCTGCCTTTGCAGACAACAACCCTTGTAACACCTCACAGATTACGTCAATTGAGCACAGATGATCTTCCGTACTGCCTTCAGCCAATGCTGGGGCAGCCTGTGCGCCATCCAAGGCTTGGGTGTCAGTGGAGGAGCCAGTATCCATTCCAACAGGAGCAGAGACTTCCTGTGGAGGCTCTAAGAATGCCGCCATCAACATGGGAATACGCTGGGTACACTGCAGAACATGGGCCGTTATCGGGTCCAGTAAAGCATCGAACTCCGGCTGCGCAACTGATGGAAGTGTCAAATAGAGGTCCAACACGCATTCTTCTCCGCAGAACAGGCATCGGAGAACAGGTAGGACACAGTCCATCCAGACTGGTCTAAATGACAGGAACCAAGAGGCGCTTAGTTCCCGTATGCGAGGTGTGCCCAGATGTTGTACCATGCAGTCACTGTATTTACGCTCCAGGAGTGCCTTTTCCATCTCCTTGGTGACTGGGCCATCCATTGCGTAGCAGAAAAATTACAATCAGGATGCCTGCTATTAGGAACAGGATCAGTGGAAGCCCTCCAAAAATGCTTCCAAATACGGAGTGTATAACGGTTGGTATAACTCCGAGGACTGTCTGAAAGGTGCTTAACAGTCCCGAACCTATGGTCTTAAATAGGTGGACTATAACTTTCGTATCAGACATGTTAAAGATACGATTTACCATTTCTGTGAAATGGAAGGGGCAGTTTGTACGTATAAGTGCCTGTATCTCAGCCGAGAACCTTGTGATCTGGAGATCAAAAGTCTCCCGGGCGGAGGTTAAGGGCACGGTTTTCTGTAGAAGCATGGCTTTCATTCTGCTCAGAGTATCAAACCGTATAAAAGAAACATTCAATGAAGGCCGTGGCGGTGCATCTCTGACTGTGTGCCTCGGTAGAAACAATACTTGCATACAGCAAGTAACCCTGGAGCTCACGGTGACTAGATATGCGATGCCGGGAGCATCCCACAACAACCTTGATCGTTCAGCATCAAGTAACTCCCATTTGATAGTAGCTTCAATACCGGGGTAATCACGGCGGCTGGGGTACCTCTCACGTGACAGGATAGGTTCGCCAGCGAACCATTACAGGCCCCGTGCAGCATGATATCCTGGCATATGAGAGATCCACTCAAATCGTTCTCGCAGTTTGTACCGCTTAGAAACACTTCTCGATCCCCACTCCTGCATCAAAATCTTTCGGTAATTCCCAAGACTCCTTGATGAATTCCCTTCCCATTTCTTCATATCTGCCTGCTTGTTGTTGTTTTAGGCAATACTGAAACTGGAAAGTTGTGACCGGTAGTGTTATATGGCCATGTATTAACCACTCTGTGGAAGGCGATTCCACCACAGTAAAAGGCAACTTGTCCAATTTCTCAATACGCAGTATTGTATATTTTGCTCCTCTTTGTGCCATTGTTATCTGTTTTTGCGTTAGTTTGTATGCATAAAACAAGGACGTACTGTTGATAAAACGCCAAGGCACGTAACCAGCGAGCAATGATTGCAGAGCCCAGCTTAGTAACATAGTAGAACATAATTGTGGTTGCCCTTGCTGTAATATGGACACATCTTGTTCTAGTACATCAATAGCAGAAGATACAATGTTGCCTAATGAATAAATCCTAGATGTTAACATAGTCATACCATTGTCAACTACGGCTAACGCCTTTTCTAGGTTAATCCTATCTATTTCTCAAAGTCTCTCCGCTGCTTCTTGTTGGGAGATTTTCCAGATTTCATTATAGGCAGCATATAAGAAACGTTTCTGACGTGGCTTTCTGGGACCTAATAAAAAATCCCGTAGGTCTGCATCCTCTGTTAGTAAGGATAAGTGCTGTTTCACCTGTTGAAGTGTTGAGGTTTTTAGCCAATCGAGGCATAACTTCCCAACACTATATGATGTCACCGCCCCTGGATGTTCTCTTTGTACATAGCGCAGGTCTGGCCTATGGATACTGAACCCTTCGGTGGTACCCCTGAATCTTCCTTGACATCTGTTTGTGTCTGTGAGCCAAACCAACCATCCCTTTCAATTGGGGTCTGATCTATTGTATTGTAAAATGTCATCTATTGTAGCCCCTTCTTGTGATATAAAATTTTCCTCGATATGTGATGGTGTTGGAATCCAAGGTGTGTTCAAATCCTTGTTTTTGGCTATTCCAAGACAGAAAGTCTGTTGCACAGTATCATTCAGAAATATCACCTGCTGAGGAATGAGGCATGCTCTAAATAGTGCTTTTGTTCCCTGGACTTGCCAGTCTCTAGAACCCCAGACTGATTTTAAGTCTATAGTGTCTTTCCATAAGTCGAAACCCTGTTCAGACAGTTGGGTAATGAATGAAGCAGAATAAATCTGTTTGGTGTTAGTCAGCATGTTTTTCTGTGCAGGTGTAGGTGCAACCTTATAGTAATATGAGGTCGGGTCTGAAATATTAAACCCTGAAAAATATGGAAATGTTTGTGCAAACGTTTTCAAACTACTTTTTGGTGGTGTAGGGCAATGTTTCCATTGGTGATATGTGAAAACATTCCTAGGGGTACTGGTTTTGTGTAGAAAATGATGACCATAGTGTTGAAAACAATACATGGTGTTAAAGTCTGACGTGTCTTCTAACATTTCATTGCCAGAAAATGCGGCAGATTGTTCTAATTCAGACAACATATTGTTTACAGTTTACAAATCCCAATCATCAGAAAATGTACCGGAGGTAATGATATCCTTTAAAGAAATTTTAAACAAATGTGATATTTTTAAAAGTTCTGTTGGTCCAAATATATCATAATCAACCTTGTCCCATACTATACCATCAGGTATAGGAACTGCTGAAATGTTCACGTAGGACAAGTCTCTTTGCTTACGATGTGATGAAACATGAGGTTTCAGGATCAAGTTCACTTTTGATGCTGCAGAGCTTTGGCGCAGATAAGTTCCATTAATAAGTAAGCAGAAAACAGTTACTAAGCCTATCCAGAAAAGAAAGAACAGTATACCGGTGATTATCCAAAGTTCTAGCCAAGGTGACACCAGGTATGTCTTTTAAAGAAAAATAAAAAAGTCTTTGATTTGTTGTTGACGAGATATTGGGGCTGGCGTTATTTCAGGTTCACTCAGATCCAAGGAAATGGTATCAAAGTCGATGAAATAGCCAGATGCAGTTCGATCTATTTTTGGTAGCTCGGCAGGTTTTGTTGAACTTGTAGATTGCTCTTCTCGAGGCACATTGATGTAGACATCAGTGTTAGGTCGAATTAAAATTTGTCTTTCATTTTCGTTTTGAACTCCTTGTTCAAGAGGAACGAGTTCCATTGCATTGTTGCACTGTCCATCATTCCGTATAGGAGGTTCTTTGAACGTGATGAGACTTTCTATCTGAACTTCCTGTATGGTAGCTAGAGGAGGGCGTAGGCTACCCAAGAGTCCACGCGGCCTACTATTCAGTATCGGCCACATAGTGTGGTTTGATCAGATCAATGGAGACACATCTCTTTTCTTTTTTTCCGGCAAGAGGAGGTAGAAGTACAGTTCTTGTGTTTCAACGGCCAGGACAGGTACATGCTTTCTGTAGGATGGAAAAAAAACAACAGGAGGGTCCAAGGGAAAATTTATAGACCTTAAACGGATTAAATCCCCTATTCCATTATTCACACAAACATCTATATAATCCGTAGTCTCGTCTGCTGACTGTTTATCCCAATGTATGATTCACTGAAATAGAGCTATGTGCTTGGTAATTATGAACCTAAGTGTCACTAGAAAAGTTAAGATGAAATAACCCTTCAGGATTATAGGAATCCCATCACACACCGAAGTGAGCCTTTATCATCATTTGGGTTCCCAAACAATCTTCCTTCTATCCTCTTGATCATTGAGGCATACTGGATAGATTGTCTCCTTTATTAAGTCTTCCAGAAAAGAAGAAAGACACAATAGAAAGTAGGAGAATAATCTCCAGTAGAAAGAGTGCAGTGCAAAAGATATAAAGTACGTGATTAAAATAGGATTTGCCAAAGAAAAAGAACTTAATCTTCAGCCAATATCTAAGGCAATCCTAATTAAAACCAGTGAAAAAGAGTGGGAGAATTATTTCAGCAGTTCAAACAAATTACTGCTTACGAACGGTCGACATGTTTCAGCCAATTGGACATCCGGTCCACGGCTTTCGTCAGGACCTCACCATAAACTTATCTGCTACTGCATTATTCCAAAAGTGAAAAAATATAATTTATACATACATCCTGGTTGGATTTGATACAACCTCTGATATTGTACTGATCCTCTGAATCTACCAGATGTGTAGGACATCTGCAAAGCACAAAGGATAACATTAATAGTGACAACATAGTCAAATGATTCACATCACCCAGTCAGCTCTTAAATCAAAAAAACTTTTGTATATATCTAATAAATAGACTAGCAATTATTCTCACCCGTAGAATACGAGGACTTAACCTCACCTCACCCGGCACCAACTCCAGTCCGAGAGACCCCGCTCTGCCAGGCGTAGCCCCAGGGCCCAACATGGAAAAACGGGGGAAGGAAGGGAAGGGGGAAGGTTTTGTTTAGAACATGCTTAATATGTCGACATGTGTTAATCACATGGATCACATTTTCTCTCTACACTGTGTTTCTGAGAGAGTGTGTCTTTTAAGTATACACATTGGGTAAACAAAACCACTATCGATCAATAGCAAGCTCAGGAAAAAGCATATTAATGAGCAGCCAGCTTACACAGTCACACTTGTAACTGCGCTTCATACTGTCATATAAGGTGGACTTTCTCTAACTCGATACTAACTTTCATATGACCAATGTGAAAGTTATCGCTATTCATTATCTAACTCACACATATTTACACCGAAGTGCTCACATCTATTCCTCTTCTGGTTATGTCTAAGACTAATACCACTCCACCGCTAAACCGGATAGCGTTTCTGCTTGTGTCTATGGCAAAAATAATCATAAAGCGTAGTTGACAACATATGCTTGTCCTGTATAGACCTTGCCTCGCTTGGTCATATGAAAGTTAGTATCGAGTTAGAGAAAGTCCACCTTATATGACAGTATGAAGCGCAGTTACAAGTGTGACTGTGTAAGCTGGCTGCTCATTAATATGCTTTTTCCTGAGCTTGCTATTGATCGATAGTGGTTTTGTTTACCCAATGTGTATGCTTAAAAGACACACTCTCTCAGAAACACAGTGTAGAGAGAAAATGTGATCCATGTGATTAACACATGTCGACATATTAAGCATGTTCTAAACAAAACCTTCCCCTTCCCTTCCTTCCCCGTTTTTCCATGTTGGGCCCTGGGGCTACGCCTGGCAGAGCGGGGTCTCTCGGACTGGAGTTGGTGCCGGGTGAGGTGAGGTTAAGTCCTCGTATTCTACGGGTGAGAATAATTGCTAGTCTATTTATTAGATATATACAAAAGTTTTTTGATTTAAGAGCTGACTGGGTGATGTGAATCATTTGACTATGTTGTCACTATTAATGTTATCCTTTGTGCTTTGCAGATGTCCTACACATCTGGTAGATTCAGAGGATCAGTACAATATCAGAGGTTGTATCAAATCCAACCAGGATGTATGTATAAATTATATTTTTTCACTTTTGGAATAATGCAGTAGCAGATAAGTTTATGGTGAGGTCCTGACGAAAGCCGTGGACCGGATGTCCAATTGGCTGAAACATGTCGACCGTTCGATAAGCAGTAATTTGTTTGAACTGCTGAAATAATTCTCCCACTCTTTTCACTGGTTTTAATTAGGATTGCCTTAGATATTGGCTGAAGATTAAGTTCTTTTTCTTTGGCAAATCCTATTTTAATCACGTACTTTATATCTTTTGCACTGCACTCTTTCTACTGGAGATTATTCTCCTACTTTCTATTGTGTCTTTCTTCTTTTCTGGAAGACCTAATAAAGGAGACAATCTATCCAGTATGCCTCAATGATCAAGAGGATAGAAGGAAGATTGTTTGGGAACCCAAATGATGATAAAGGCTCACTTCGGTGTGTGATGGGATTCCTATAATCCTGAAGGGTTATTTCATCTTAACTTTTCTAGTGACACTTAGGTTCATAATTACCAAGCACATAGCTCTATTTCAGTGAATCATACATTGGGATAAACAGTCAGCAGACGAGACTACGGATTATATAGATGTTTGTGTGAATAATGGAATAGAGGATTTAATCCGTTTAAGGTCTATAAATTTTCCCTTGGACCCTCCTGTTGTTTTTTTGTTCTTGTACAGCCTTTTGGCTGCGGGTCCTTGTATTACAACTATATTGGTGAGATAGTTGCAAAATACACAATTGCCTAATTGGCATTTGGGTTTTGAGTATTCTTTCCATTGTCAGAGATGGCAGAGTTCAGTGGATTGGCATATGATGATGCAGTTTATCAGTCTATACTCGATACAACTCCTAGCATTTTAGACAGTATGAGTACTATGGTTGGTCCTACCGAAGATGATTGGAGCAAAGTACTGTTTTTGAAAAAATCACATTCACGCACACTTATTCATGGAGCTATTATGGCAGAATACCTGAGGGGCAATTGTGCTCCATCAGGGTTAATTGTGACGAATGCCCCACGCCTATTCCTTCAGGATAAAACCTTTTTGAAAGATTGGTCCCTGATAGCTTGGCGTTGTACGCGTGATTGGCTGATTTTAATTATAAGTACAGCTAAACGTGTGGCTGATTCGGTGCTTATTGAAATTCAACTCCTTGAGTCTCAGATTAAGACCACCATAACAGCAACACTTTTTAAGAAAAACCAAGATGAGTCTAATAAAACAAACAAAGAATTTAAAGACACCATTTTACTAGCGAAAATTGATAAATTCAAAAAGGACTTGGCTCGTTTCAAACATGATACTGTTTATCCATATACTAGTGAGAATTATTCTCCTCCTGAGTTTAATAGGAAAGGGCGACGATATGGTTCTTCATATTCAGGTTCTAGCTCAGACGATAGTTCAAGTGATGCAGAGATCACCACTGAGAATAGACAACAATGTAGAGGGCGAGGCAGGTACACTAGGTCAAATTGGCGACGTGGACAACCTACACCACAATTCCAACAGTGGTGGCCCCCAACACCTTGGGGTTATCCACCGACACAATTTCAGCCCCCTGTGCCCCATTTTCAACCATACCAACAAGATTTCCCTAATCAGCCTTTTTTAGGGTTTGGCCCCGGAAGATCAAGGGGAAAATGGAGAAATGCTCAACCTCAAGTACATTGGAATCAACCAATGCCACCACATATGGGTACTCGGAGCCAAACGAAAAAGAATCTACCTCAACCGGGTACCAGTGTGGAACAAACTTAATTGTCAATTTCAGTAAAAGAGAACTGACAGACAATGAATTTTTGGTTCTCAATAGAGGTCTAGGTTTTGTGGCAACTAGTCCAGGTGATGCGTTCCAAGTCAATTGTGAACTGGCTCAATTTTTTCGCAAAATACGCCTTTTTTATTTTTTTCAGGACAAGGAGGTTTTACCTTACTCAATAGAAGAAAAGAACACAGGATTAAAGAAACGTTCCACTTTTAATCCTCCAACTACAAGTGTTCCTCCTAAAGTCCTGACATTTGAAAAAGCTGTTTTGGAAGAGGTGGCGACCATATGTAAAAACAAAAATGAAAAAGAGTCGTTCAACAACTTACCTAAAAAAGAACACTTGGCATTGCGTAGCCTAATAGATGATTATACAATTACCATCAAGCCTGCAGACAAAGGCGGTGCAATTGTAATCCAAGATACTGATGTGTACAGAAATGAATGTTTGCGACAATTGGCAGATAGAAAATTCTATCAACCATTGAAAGAAGATCCAACAGAAAGAGTTAGAAGCAAAATTCGCGATCTGATAGAAGAAGGTAGGAATGCTGGTTGGATTACTCAACAGGAAGCATTCTTTTTACAAACAATCCATCCAGTGATGCCTTACTTCTATTGTTTACCTAAAATACATAAATCACAACGACCCCCACCGGGTAGGCCTATAATATCAGGCATTGGCTCTATATTGGAGCCTTTATCCACCTTTGTAGACCATTTTTTACGACCAATAGTAAAGAAAATGCCTACTTACTTACAAGACACGAAAGATGTGTTACGCTTATTACCAACAGTCGATTTTGACACGGAGCAGGACTATTTGGTTTCCTTCGATGTCGAATCTTTATACACGTCAATTCCGCAAGATGAAACTTTAGAGACCATCTCGACGATACTAACAGATACAGGTGTAGACTCTATAACACCGATCCACTTTATAATGTCATGTGCCCAATTGGCTATGAAAGAAAAAAATTTCACATTTGAAGACACCATCTTTTTGCAGATCTCAGGGACCAGTATGGGCAGTGTTTTTGCGCCAAGTCTGGCGAACTTATATGTCCACTCATTTGAACAACAGCATATTCTTTCTTTGAATAATCCTTTTTTTGAGTCAATTCGCTTATGGAAACGATATATTGATGACGTGTTAGTGGTATGGCGAGGTAATCTTGACTCCATAACAAAATTCCAAAATTGGTTAAATACTAGGAATGATTTCCTTAGATTTACAGTTGAAGCAGATAAAAACAAAATAGCTTTTTTGGATCTGTCAATTTTTACAACTCCGACTGGTCTACAGAGTGAACTATATCGGAAACCAATGGCCCGCAATTCTTTGCTACGTTTTGATAGCCAACATCCTAAATCTCTGCGAGAAAATTTGCCATATGGCCAGTTCCTCCGAGTTCGGAGGAACTGTTCCACAATGGATAAATATAAAGAGCATTCAGCAGGCCTAGTTGAACAACTAAAAGAAAAGAAATATCCAAGGAAACTTATCAAACGAGCACAGAAGCGAGCTTCAAAATAACAATCGAGAGGCACTTCTCGAACCTCCAGTGGTCAAACCGCCTTTAGGTCGCCTCACGTTTGTCAACACTTTCAGCTCTCTGACAAATGGCATACAAAAATGTGTCAGAAAACATTGGCGAATTTTGAATAGTTGCACAGATAAAATACCCCTGCCACTGTTCTCGCTAAAAGAGGAACAAACCTGCGAGACAAATTAGTCCATACCACGACCAGCAGGCCAGAAACAACGCGCGGTTGGCACATTGTGGGATCTTCCCGCAGTACAGGGACATTTTCCTTGTGGATCTTGTGCCATCTGCCCCCAAACGAAACAATCAAAGTCTATAGATATTGGGACCAATAGACCATGGATTCAAAGAAGTTTCACTAATTGCAATAGTGAAAATTTAATATATTTGATTACCTGTCCATGCAAGTCCCAATACGTGGGAATGTCCACTCGGAAAGTGAAGTTGCGTATGTTGGAGCATAAAAGCACGTTCAGATGTAAGAAAACAACAACCAATTTGACAAGACATTTTGTTGATCAAGCTCATAATGCAGAAGATTTCGTCTGGACAGTACTAGAAAAACCATATATCCCTTCACATATTAGCGATATATCCAACTTTCTATTTTTACGAGAGCAGAAATGGGTATACAAACTTTCGAGTGACACATTGGGCTTGAATGACGCGATACCTTGGGTTTCGCTTCATAGATAAAAGATGTTAGCAACAGATGAGAGGCGTATGGGCCAGTTTTGAAGTTGAAATCACACAATATACTAGATTAGACTAGAGACTGGTTCGGCGAGTGACGTCATTTTGTAATTAACAGTGACGAGATATATCGCGCCGCTCAGGCTACCTATGTCATTGGTTAATGATCTCTATTTCAGCTGTTTTTGGCACGAGCAGGACTATGAGAGCTAATAGACCATTATTTGTTCACGTTGTTAAGACGGAGAAGAGATACGCGATTTAAATGTGTCGCCGATATTAATGAATTAACTGACGAAAACACTACAGTTCCCATCAGCACTGACGTAAAAGTGTAGTCTTGCAAGAAAAAACTACAGTTTCCATCAACACTGACGTAAAGTTGTAGTCTTGTATGATGCGATTGAATCGCGCCGCTCAGGCTACCTATGTCACTGTTTAATGATCTCTATTTTAGTTGTTTTTGGCATGAGCAGGACTATGATAGCTAATAGATCACTATTTGCTTACGTTGTTAAAACGGAGAAGATTAAATGTGTCGCCGATATTAATGTATTAACTGACGAAAACACTACAGTTCCCATCAGCACTGACGTAAAAGTGTAGTCTTGCAAGAAAAAACTACAGTTCCCATCAGCACTGACGTAAAGTTGTAGTCTTGCATGATGCGATTGAATCGCGACGTATTAACATTAATACATTTCACCTGTTAGACGCGAATACTATAAAAGAGCCTTGGTTGTCCTGTCCTCGTTACCTCCATTCCCAGCTCAGTCGGAGCACGAGGCAACGACGGACAGGTAAGGCGTGAGGAAGCAATTTTTCGCCAATACCGAGTTGCAGTACGTTTTGGCGAAAAGTGATTTGATGATAAGCTTATAAAGGTTGAGGAATTTCTCTTTATTTGTTCTTTAGCCTAGATTAAGTTGAGAAGCTATAGCGAGGCAAGGTCTATACAGGACAAGCATATGTTGTCAACTACGCTTTATGATTATTTTTGCCATAGACACAAGCAGAAACGCTATCCGGTTTAGCGGTGGAGTGGTATTAGTCTTAGACATAACCAGAAGAGGAATAGATGTGAGCACTTCGGTGTAAATATGTGTGAGTTAGATAATGAATAGCGATAACTTTCACATTGGTCATATGAAAGTTAGTATCGAGTTAGAGAAAGTCCACCTTATATGACAGTATGAAGCGCAGTTACAAGTGTGACTGTGTAAGCTGGCTGCTCATTAATATGCTTTTTCCTGAGCTTGCTATTGATCGATAGTGGTTTTGTTTACCCAATGTGTATACTTAAAAGACACACTCTCTCAGAAACACAGTGTAGAGAGAAAATGTGATCCATGTGATTAACACATGTCGACATATTAAGCATGTTCTAAACAAAACCTTCCCCCTTCCCTTCCTTCCCCCGTTTTTTCCATGTTGGGCCCTGGGGCTACGCCTGGCAGAGCGGGGTCTCTCGGACTGGAGTTGGTGCCGGGTGAGGTGAGGTTAAGTCCTCGTATTCTACGGGTGAGAATAATTGCTAGTCTATTTATTAGATATATACAAAAGTTTTTTTGATTTAAGAGCTGACTGGGTGATGTGAATCATTTGACTATGTTGTCACTATTAATGTTATCCTTTGTGCTTTGCAGATGTCCTACACATCTGGTAGATTCAGAGGATCAGTACAATATCAGAGGTTGTATCAAATCCAACCAGGATGTATGTATAAATTATATTTTTTCACTTTTGGAATAATGCAGTAGCAGATAAGTTTATGGTGAGGTCCTGACGAAAGCCGTGGACCGGATGTCCAATTGGCTGAAACATGTCGACCGTTCATAAGCAGTAATTTGTTTGAACTGCTGAAATAATTCTCCCACTCTTTTTCACTGGTTTTAATTAGGATTGCCTTAGATATTGGCTGAAGATTAAGTTCTTTTTCTTTTGGCAAATCCTATTTTAATCACGTACTTTATATCTTTTGCACTGCACTCTTTCTACTGGAGATTATTCTCCTACTTTCTATTGTGTCTTTCTTCTTTTCTGGAAGACCTAATAAAGGAGACAATCTATCCAGTATGCCTCAATGATCAAGAGGATAGAAGGAAGATTGTTTGGGAACCCAAATGATGATAAAGGCTCACTTCGGTGTGTGATGGGATTCCTATAATCCTGAAGGGTTATTTCATCTTAACTTTTCTAGTGACACTTAGGTTCATAATTACCAAGCACATAGCTCTATTTCAGTGAATCATACATTGGGATAAACAGTCAGCAGACGAGACTACGGATTATATTTCTGTAGGATGGCCCAAATTCTTTCTTGTCCACTATCTTTTCTCTGACCAGGTCCCCGACTTTAGGACCAGACAGGTCTTGCCGTGACTGATTTGACTTCCCCAGTGGCGGTCCTTTTCACCTGTACATTACTTTGAAGGGCTCTGGATTCATTGAGATCCTGTAAAACAGCCAAACGTTTATTGATGTCAAAAGGTTCTTCATTCGCCACTGTGCCTTCACAATCGAGATCAGGTAACCAAATTCTTGTCCCAAAAAGGACCTTGTAAGGAGTGACACCCCCTAGAGAACTTCTTGGCATGTTGTCAATAGCTCGCTGTACTCCATATAAATGATTGATCCAACTGCCACCCGCACCTAATACTCTTGCTGTTAAAGATTGCTTTAAGTCCTGGTTTTTTCTCTCCACAACCGAATTTCCCTCGGGATGGTACAGAGAGGAGTACCGCAATGCAGCACCCAAACTTCCCATGGCTTCCTTGTAAGCCCTAGAGCTAAAAGCGGGGCCACGGTCAGAATGTAATGTTCCCACTGCGTATGTCCCTATAAAGACTCGCAAATCTTTGACAACAGTTCGAGCGTCAGCCGAGCGCTGAGGCCATACCCATAGGAACCTCGAGCAGGAATCCACTGCAACCATGATGTACTTGTAAGCCCCATCAGATTGTATGGGGCCGCAGTGGTCCAAATATACACACGCGAGTGGTCTGTCTGATATTAATAAAGGTGTCTGTGCTGGACGTGCTACAGTGGACCCCTTCATCTGCTGGCAGATGTCGCACTTTAAGACATAATCTTTGGTCTGCTTCGTTAACTCTGGCCACCAATAGCGCTGTTTCAGTAAAGAAACTGTTGCAGTAACTCCTGCATGTGCAGAACCCAGACCCTCATGTGCAGCTATTATTAACCCTAATCTGCGATCCATGTTTGGTATTACTCTATCCCCCACTCTCGGAATCTGAGCAAATGGAACGTTAATTGCATCTAACTTGTAGGAGTACTTGAGTGGAAAACATTTCGGCAATGCCTTATTGTCTTTGCGTGAAGCAATGACAGCTACCATTATCTGTCCGTCTATTCTCATTTTTGAACGAGTGATTGCAGCTATGGAAGCAGTTTGTACCGCCCCCTTCACGGCTTCATCAGCCAATTAATTCTCTTCAACGTGAACGCTATCACGTTGATGACTCAGCGTGTGTATCACATGAGCTCTTGGTAGTGTGTTTTTCAACTCAGCTACCTGTTCCCATATCATTTTATGCTTAATTGTGCCACCTTTTGAGTCTGTAAACCCATTTTGTCCCCAATAGTGAAGATATTCATTGTATGACTGGACACAGTAAAAAGAATCGCACACTATTAGTGTGTGGAATTCTCGATCCATATTAATCAGTGCCAGTAATAAAGCTTTTAATTCTGCCAGCTGAGCCATGCAGTCTCCTAAAGACTGTGTTTTTGTACAGCTTGGATGGAACCTGCCTTCCTGCATACGACCTTTTACAATCGCACATGCAGTGCTGTATTGCTGTTTACTTCCAATGGCTGGCTGAGCAGATCCATCAGTGTAAATTATGTATTCATACTGGTCTATAGACATTATTTCATTCGGTAGAGGATATTCTTGTTCGTATTGCAGAAATGATTGTGTTTTCAGACTTAGGTCGTATCTGTATTTTACATCTATTGCAGTGAGAGAATTAGCCCATTGTATCCATCTCGGATGTAAGGCTTTAGCATTTGGGACACTTGCCTTTATTGCAGCCTTTAAGGCTGGTACCGGGGTCATGACAATTATTTGTTTTCCCTGAGCTAGTTCTCTTTCTCTCATTACAGCAGTCGGTACTGCTGTCAGAATTTTTTCTGTGGATGCAAAACGTATCTCAGCGTTTGTATTTAAGTGTGATTTGTATGCTATGGGTACTGTTTTGCCTTCATTGTATGTTAGGTAGGTGTACCCAGATTGTCCCGCAACTATACGGATCACCAGGTTGTGGACATTTACGCGTGTCTGTAAGTGTTTAGATGCTATCATGTCAGCTTGTAGGGAACGAAGGATATCTCTGTGTTCCTGCGTCCATTGCCTAACTGAAAAATCAGGTCTTATGAGGTCGTAGAAAGGTTTAACCCTCTTTGCGTAATCCAAAATGTATGTTCTACCAAAATTCAGGAATCCCTGTATTGATTGTAAATTTTTCAATGATTTTGGAGGTTGGAGCAGGGCACACGTTTCTAAAAAATTAGCTGCCAAGCTGTTCCCTTCACTTGAAATCTCATATCCCAAAAATAGGACATTGAGGTGGGCTATTTTTGATTTTTTAAAGTTGAATTTGTAGCCCTCAGAGGCGAATCCCAAAATTAAGGTGCTCACCCTGGTCAAGTGATCCTCTAGGTCATCATCCGTCAGATAAATATCATCTACATAGGACAATGCCTTTTCATCCAGATTCTGAAGTAACTCAGTTACCCTAGCTGAGAATAGCCCCGGGATGTTCTTATACCCCTGGGGGAGTTGGCAAAATTGCCGCTGGGACCCCAGCGCTGAGAATGCTGTCAAATATCTGCTCTCAGGCTCTATATTTTGGCAGAAAAATCCATTTGAGATATTTAGTATTGTTTTGAATTTTTTACGCACAATGTTATTCATTAATGCGGCACTGTGTGCGTTCTGGACTGCAAATGTTTTTGTGCAAGAGTTCAGATGTCTGTAGTCTAAAACTAGACGATATTTATTGTCAGGTTTCATTACGGGAAACAAAGGATTATTCATTGAAGAGGTGCAAGTTTCAATCACCCCCTGGTATTCAAGTTGATCTAAGATTTCCCTGACCTGTTTTTTAGCTTATTGCTTAATTGGATACTGTCTCTGTGGAGTTGGAGTAGATTTTAATGGTATCACGTGGTGGGTTGACTCTTCATCCCATCAAACATGGTTGCAATATAGTGCTGGAGCAAGGGCTACCGCCCACTCCCGTGCATATGTATGTTTTAAGTATTGGGGAACAAGGTCGTAAAAGACGGCATTATTACCGTTTCTCCCTTTGGGCATTACATAACAATCTCAGGCAGCCAGTCTCTTTCAGCTAAAAGAATATCATAGCCAAACGTTAAGTTCTTCCAAAAAAGACCTTTAACTTTTCTGGGCTTGTCCCCCTCCATTTGGAATGTTATTTCATGTAACCTATGTGGGACACTCACCCTAGTATCAGGTATTTCCACCATGATATGTTCATTCAGCTCCGCGGTCACCAGAAAATCCATCAGGTTCTGGCAAGCTATTGTTACTTCTGCTGCACTGTCTAGCATCGTCAGAGCCCATTTCCCGTTCAGTAATTGAGTCCTCAGTATTCTGGGCATGTCTGATCTTAAGACCTGCTACTTTCTTCTTTTTAAATTGAGGTTTTGATTTTGGTTTTTCTTCTTTCTTTGAAGTGTAATCAGGAGCTCGTTGCATGTCTCTGGACTTGTACGCTCTTCTTGTCTGTGTTCTGACTGTCCTTCTCTCTCTGAGTTTTTCGATGAACCCTGAAAGGAACGAGAGGAACGTGTATCAGTATCCTGATACCTGTCAGGTTTTCTAATGTTGTCCCTATTCCTAAGGTTATACCTCCTTTCGGAGGGCTCCTGTTGAGGAGACCTACCTCTGGATTGAGATCTATTCTCTTTATTCTTTTGTTGTTTGTTATTATCCCATTTCTTCTTCGAAGAAGCAGGTGCTTGCTTGAAGGTATCCTTTTCGGGACCACCCATCAGTTGAGATTTTATTGCTCTAGCTCCTAAACTGTCTCTACCTAATTCTGAATAAGCAGTTTAAATTAGTTTAAGTAATTCATGTTCTTGTTGTGAAGGAGTGAACTCCCTCAGGCGTTGGCGTATTGCCACTGCTCCTGCCTCCCCTTTAATGTTTGCTAATATTATAGCTGATACCCGGGCAAAATTACCTAGTAATTTCATCCCTAAGTTCAGAGCAGGTTCTGCTCCATACTCGTTCTGTATTTGTCTCAATACATCTGGTATTACTGCTAATGACGGGATACCATGAGTTCTGGTATATAAGCCAGCGAAGACTGTACCCCAAGTGGTACAATCCTCTATCTGGGGAGTTATCCCCATAGGCAAGCAGATTGTTAACATTCTGTGTTTTTCTTGTGGGCTGGTGTGTGGAAATAATGCCTCTAGCTGTGTTATTTTTTGAGTCCCCCAGAATGGCATTTGTTCACGTTTATTGGGCATCTTACCCATGACTGCGTGTAACGTTTGTGGTGTTATTTTAGTTATGGATGTTTGAATTGGTCCTGTTGGTATAGCCATAGCTGGCTGAAGTGTGAGTGTTCTCATCACAAACTGTGTTATGTTTCTGTAAAGTCTTATTAATTCTTTATGAAGTGTATGTAAGTCTCCTACTGGCATTGTGTCAATGTCAGGATGTGGTGTATAGGCCGCTAGCACTGGCCATGTAGCTCCGTCTCTTCCAAGCGGACCGAGTCTTACTTTATCTCTAGTATGGGGAAGGGCGCCTTTAAACCAGTTTATATGCTCCTGGTAGGTGAGCAGAACTTCAATGTCCTCATACGGACAGTATTCGTTCAGTATATCATCTTTAAAATAATAATGGAATGTGTTTGTTCGTGCATCTGCTTGGGGGAATTTAACCCATGAATAGAATACCTCTGTTCTATATGATTTGTGTGCCTCAATCACGAAAGTTACTTGCCCACCCCTAGCTGATAACCCATATGCTGCTGGTTTTAGGGTAATGGCATTTCTAACATTCTCAGGAAGTTGTATTGCATCTGCATCTTCCTCATCTTGGAGTGTGACATGTAGTGCACGCACAACATCTTCCTCAGTCATTGTTTTTAGTAAGAATAGTTTTTCAAAGGAACTTTGATAAGGGTTTATGCACAATAGGAACAATATGTCCTTCAAGCTTGATAAACCAACAGCCAATATATAGGATTTGCCTACTCAGCTGCGGCGGATTTTTCCCTCCCACTCCAGACGTCTCTGGGAATTTGTGAGTAGGGGTCTCTGAAAATAGCACGACTGAACTACTCAGATTTCACCGTTAAATAAGTACCCATGTCGTGTAGTTCCTATAAAACCTATACAGGATCTGCGCGTTTAGACAACATACACTATAGGATTGGTGTCAGACTGATTCTAAGCACCCCTACCGGGTATGTCAGCCTGTATACCAGCTAGCTCACAGTGCCGCTAGAAAGTCTGCTTACAAAGGAGAGAATAGTTCTTGGCACTTATCGAACATGACAAACCTGATCTCTCAGGACTGTGGAAACAGTGCAGTACTTTTCGCTCAGTCACTCGTGCTTACTCAGTTTCAGAGAGATACACAGAATAAACGATATGGATGTTTTTCAATAATCATTTATTGAACAGTTGTCATTCTAGTGTAAAATAGATGTGCTGAAACAACCACTAGACAGTAAAAGATATAAAGGACTAGAAGCACTAGGAAAGTAAAAGGATGGTAGATTTCTACCATTGTGCTAAAATCATGAATACAGGCAGGTATATAAAATACATGACAATAAAATGCGTACTCCTACGATGCAATTCTAACTAGATGTACCTAAGTGTACCTAGCATGTGTGTAGGTGTTAAGCCAAGAATCCCTCTAGGATAAAGTCAACCCTCTTACCTGAAGTGAGAGACTGTGGGACCCCGCCTTGGTTTCGAGTTGGACCCCCTGCAAGGGATGTTAGACCACTGTGAGCTGGAGTATCTGCATACAGGGGCTTCAGCGTCTCGCGTCAGTGTGTCGGCATGGACGTCCTAGTTCTCCTCTCCTGTCTCAGCAAGATGTGATGTTTATATACCCAAAGGTCTCCCCGGGGGTTCTACCTTGCTGAGCCAATTGTCAGACTTAGGATGACGTCGGGAATGAACTTTATACATAGTTATTATGCAGGAGATGGTAGCCCTGCTGTGTTTCCAAGAATCCTCATGCATAATGCATGAGGCTTTTACCAGGGAAAATCCTGTGTTCTGTGTGCAGTGTCGTATCTAGGTAAAAGGTCAGTCCCCAAGAACTGTTATGTGTGTAATGTAGGGGAGAGTATTGGTGAAAGGTTACGATGTTACCTGAGCCTATATTGAGGTACATATATGGAATATAACAATTGTTTATGTCCAGGAAGGGAGACCTTCCTGCACATAAACAATCATTAATGGCATTTTGCCCTTTAAATGTGTGCAGCATTCTGCAGCACACATAGAAAAAGCAAAAACAAGGAGAAATGAAAGTATTTCTCATTGGTTCGCCATTCTAACACCTGCTGTTGCATGGTGTTTTTGGTGCTGCCTCAGATCTACACCTCCTTGTAAATCTGGGGCAGTGTCAAAAGCAATGGGTGTTAAGGTGGAACGCCCACAGCAACATCCACTGCACGCCCCTTTCACGCTAAGTGATGCTTGTAAAGAGGCCTTGTTTACAAGGCGGCGTTAAGCCACAAAAAGTGGCTTAACACCGCTTTGTAAATATGGAGAAGGGCATATCAGCACCTGAACATCACTAAAAGTGAACTTCTGGTGGCGATATACCCTTGCAAATATGCCCCTTAGTGCGTGAGCTGCTGACATCACAGATTAGAAGGAGAGAGAGGAAGCCACTGCTCCCTTTTTCCACGCTGCAGCTAATTTACTAAACTGGAGAATTTAATAAATAAGTGTTTGCTCCACCCCAGAGCCCATGTACATGCTATGGCTCCAGGTTTCTGACACCTTCTGATTTTTTCTTCTTAAATAACCTGGTGCTCTTCGCAATTTAATACATTTTATGAGCTAGAAAGGAACATATAAGATTCAGAGAATGTGTTTAAAAACAACAAAATTCCAAAATGACGAGGTGCAGTCTGGTGCCCACCTATGTTGGATTTAAGAAAAAAAGTTATCAAGTTAGTTTGTGAGACCTTAACAGCCGTACTATCAAAGAAATCTGAATTACGTTAATATTATTCCAGACATTGAAGCTAGTATCAAATAATTCCTCAAAGAAAAAGCGTAAGAAAAATATATTTCATTCATACAGGTTTTTGCAAGGGTAAAACTTTGGCAACACTCATAATATACAGTACTCCTGAAGAATTCCAGACAGAGAATAACTGAACCGAATAAAACCATAATCTTCAAAACCACCATCATTGCCAGTACTTCAACAGACATGATAAGTGGTTTATATGAATCATTTAACTTGGACTATCTGGATTTTTACTGGAGTACTAAATCCAGTCAACTTGAAAGAATTAACAATTGTTTTTCTTAGGTCTTCCCTTGGACAGCGCATGAGCTGTTGCTGTGAGATCTACTGTTCTTTAAAACAAAATCCAAACAAAGATTAGAGCCCACTCATTACTTCACATTGGTTGGCTTCCTCGTCACTCTGATTTCTTTTGCATGTATTATTCTGAGACGGCAACTGGTTTAATTTTGCTGTTGCTCCAGATGGCTCAGATGGCTTTGGGAGGATTTTGGCTTCAGTTATTTAGATTACGCACGCATGCACACACACACAGAGCAGCTTCGAGCGCACACATACGCTTGCGCACTCTCAATTCTTGACTTCGAAGCCAGTAGTTCAGTTAAAAAGCCAACTGAATTGGTTGCTGCAACTTTGTATCATTGAAAAAACGTGATCTGTTCTTGGCTTGTGCTCACCTGTAAACCCTAAAATCACCCTTACCATCCTTTACATCTTACTACCTGTGAACCATAAATTCACCATTACCTCACTTTACCTCTACCCAACCCTGAAACCTAAAATTATATTATCTTCCATTTACCTCTATCCACCCTGAACCCTAAAATCAAACCTGCCTCCCTGTACCTCTACCCACCTTTACTGAACCCTAAATTCACCCATACCTTCCTTTACCTCTTCCTACCTCTGAGCCCTCAAGTCACTCTTACCTACTGCTGGGATTAAAAGTCTGTTGCATAGTGATGGACGCGCCCCTCTGCCCTGAATTCTCCAGCTGCTATGGATTCTTGGTGCAGATTTTTGTTGTTATAGATCATGCATATGCACCATGATAAAGGCCTGACTCACGGATTGCGGTCTTGTTGAACCAGGCGGGGCACCCAAGCGCTACTCTTGTAATGGTGAAAGGCTACTGCTTTTGCCAGTAGTTAAGTAGAATGAGCCCGTGGTGGCAGCATACAATGTAGTGATTAGTAAAAGTAAACAGGCCTTTTTGCCTGTGTTACTGGAGTGAGGCCTACAGGCTAGTCATAAAGTTCCACTGTTGTGTGCTTAACTCACCCTTGGCCTACATCAAGTTAGCATGTAGTGCTGTGCAGTACATGTGGCTGCATGTATGACCTATGTGTATGTGTGCCTGTGAATCCTGCAATCCATGGAGGACTCTGGGTTCCATTTTGGGAGGCCCAGGGCTGACTGGAGGAGCATTTGGAGGTAGAGGAATCTTCCCAAGACAAATTTGTGGAATGCTGCTTCCCTGTGAGCTGGATGGGCCGCGCACCAGAGGAAGAGAAGGGCCAGTATACTTCAAAGGGTGCTCTGTGATTCAGGGAGGGGTCACTGTAAAGGGGTCTGGGAACATCTCAGGAAAGAGATGGGGTTGATAAGAGAATCATAAAGAGTAGAGCTGAGGCCCTTAGTTAACATTTTGATGCACCCATCACTGTGGCTGCCATCCAGGTGTGAACCTATAGTCACTCCCGTGGCCTGTATTGTGGGGTTATCACATTTTGAGTCACTCCTCCTGTGACAGAAAGCTTTCCGGAGGAAGGGCAGGACAGAGGAGTGGGCACCTCAAAAGAAAGCAGACGCCCATGACAAACTTCTGACACATTTGGTGTCTGGAAATGGACTATAAAGAATGGATCTCAGGGCCCTCAAAATGGTCTACTGTCAAGCAGCCAACAGGCTGTGTAAGAAGGAGAAGCTATGCTAAGTTCCTTTACTATGTTCGTACTGTGTTTGCAGTTCATGTACAAGCTTGTTTGATGATTCTTTGGCTAGCCCAGTTGGAATTCGGTGCATTTGGTTTACAAGCTGTATCATTTCTCAGTATATATGTTTGGACAGCTACACACTGAGGGGCAGATTTGTCAATATTTCACACAATGCAACACTGCAAGACACCTTGCTGCGCTACGTGTAAGGGAAAGGACAGGAATGCACCATATTTAACATTATGAGGCTCATTCCTGTCTTCCTCTTGCACTGGCGCACTATGGCTACCCGGCACCAACGCAGACACCCTTGCGTCATGGTGCAAGTGTGCCTGCATTGCAGGCAGAATTGTTTTGGTGCAGGATGGAACACCTTTCTGCACAAAATCAATCCTCAGAGGCTCTTTCCTCTTTCTATGTGTGCTGCAGAATGCAGCACACTTTGAAAGAGGAAAAAACGCAGAGAAATAAACATATTTCTCCTCGTTAAGCCTCACCTGGAAGGCTTAGTATTTTGACACATTCCCAGGTTTACCAGTCTTGGTAAATCTAGGAATGCACCAAAATCCATTGGTGGATGCGTGGGAATGGCTCCCTGCAAGGCAGTGACTTGCGCTGCCTTCCGTTGCTCTGAATTTACCAAGCACCACAGGGTCACACAAGGTGGCCTTGCGTGGCTTGGTAAATCTGACTGTAGTGTGCATTGCCCTTGCGTTACGCAAGGGCAATACAACACTTTGACAAATCTGGCACTAAATTCCACTTTACCATGGTCATTTATTTCTGCAAAAAAACTAGAATCAATGAGTGGAAAACTGCAGAAAATTACTTAATCCACATGTAGAATTCTTTTAAACATTTTGATTGTAACTTCTACATATGTCTATTGCCTGTCATCAGCATACTGCTTTTTATAAAGCAATTGAGTGCATGATTTAAAAAACTTTCCTGTGACTGTTTCTTTTATTGTCTTATGTGGAGTTAAATGAACTTTTAATGATTGAAGTCTATATGTGTTTTAAAGAAAGAGGCAGTGTTAAACTCAATACATCATCGACCTTTCGTGAATTTTTAAGCACATGGTCCCGAAGACCTCAGCCTGCACCTTTTCCAAATTTAAACATTATAGTACCATTTTCTATCATTTTTTCAAATATAAATAGTGGTTTGGTTGAAAACCTATACTGAAGCCCTCACTCTGACCGTGCAACATAATTTATGTAAGGTTCTGCAAAGTTTATACTTAGCCCATAAAGCAAGGCAATTTAAGGAAACTTTGCCCTTCATAGAGGTAGGCAAAGTGTCCCGACTTTGCCTGAGTTAAAGTTTGGCTACACCACTCTCTGATTTCCTCAATTCTGTTTTTAGGACCAAAAATTAGTGGAACTTCAAGCTACAGGAAATAGGCTTCCAGGTTTTCCCTGATACCATTCAGGGCTACCACGACACAAGTCCTAAACAAACAGAAGTGGGGGGACTAGCCAAGTAACCAGTATACAAGTGACCTCACGGCTTGTGGCATCACAAATGACATCACAGGAAGTGGCATCATGGCCCATGACCTCAAAGGAAGTGACATCAGAATAAGTGACATCAGATCCTAAAACCTCACACATGTTTAACAGGTCTATCATGAATACGTTTGAGAGCATTACAGTATTTCACAAATGAAAGGTGGTCAGTTCTTAAGAATGTGGCTTAAGTTCCCTGTCTGAATGAATTAACAGCACAAATGTGAATGAAGTTTGGTGTCTGACCAATAGCAGTGGGCAAGCCCCAGATTGCTACAAGTTATGCATGCTAAACTTGGGAGCAAGAACAAAGCACAGTTGATGCATTGCATTAAAAATGCCAGAAACTGTAATTGTGAATATCCAAACTATAAAATGTATAAACCTAACTAGCATACCACCATTGTACTGATACTTTTAACACACCTTAACCATTATAAAAAACAAATTCAAGTTGCACACGATATTAGGCATTCTGAGCATGGCAAAAAACATTCTCTATGGAAGATACAGTTATATTGGGATATTCTTCACATATAATAATCCAGACATTATGGACTCTTTTGCCACAGGATGTTTAAACATAAGAAATGAGTAATTAGTGAGAACTTTTACATCATAAAATCCCTAACATGTGGGTAACAAAATCACTTAAAAAATGTAATGCATCTATGTATATTTTGTTGTGATAGGCAGTGGGATCTACCATCCTAGACTGAGTATCACCCACTAGGTGATGAGCAGACAGTCATCTGTTTAAATATGTCAATAGATTCCAGAGAGGCAAGATTTATGAACATTAGTGTAGAATCCCCATGGGAAACTAGGGTCACCTCTGTCTGTTCCCCAAAATTAACTGGGACCACCTCCTCCCTGAGTGCTACACTCGCCAACCCAGGTATCTACCCACTGGTGGGGGCGCTGCACCCTTTTGGGGCATATGGAGTTGCCCTAATATTTATTTTATTTATTTATATATATTATTTATTTTGCCAGGTCGAAATGGCAGCTTAAACTGCACACACAGGCTGCAATGGCAAGCCTGAGGCACATTTAAAGTGCCGCCTAAGTGGGTGGCACAACCAGCGCTGCAGGCCTACTAGTATCATTTAATTTACAGGCCCTAGGTACATGTAGTACCTCTTTACTTAGGACTTATAAGTACATTAAATATGCCAACTGGGGATACGCCAAAGGTAACATGTTTTAATGAGGGAGAACATGCACTTTAGCACCGATTAGCAGTGGCAAAGTGTGCAGAGTCTTAAGGCCAGCAAAAATTAGATTAGCAAAAATGGAGGAGGAAGGCTAAAGGTTGAGGGAAGACGACCCTAAGGGTGACAGGTCAAATATATGGCTTTAGAACCTTACTGTTTTTTCTCAATCTAATGTTATTATATGACTGCTAAAAAAGTTTCTTCAAGTAGTAATAAAGACTTATTGGCACAGACAACCCCAAGTACTGTGTTACGTTTTAAATCCTGATTTTGTAGTTCTCCCAGCCATGCATTCTTAACATATAATACCTACCAGTATGGATGATACGTGACACCTACATCTTGTAACCCTCATTGTCGGATGTAACACATCCTGTACATTGATTTACACACTTGTATGATTTATTGTCAATGCATAATGTGAATCCCCCGACTTGTACCGTAAAAGCTGATCTTATTGCTTTGTGGTGATGGCCAAAAATGTCAGCTGTGCGCTGTGAACTCTCTGCCCACTGGGAGCCTTGACCTTGAGGGCGGAACCTCCAGCAGGCAGGAAAAAATACAGTGCATGGCTATCGAGCAATAGCACCGCACTGGCACATTAGCAGGAATGCTTCCCACTATTGCACAGGGGGGTGCTTATTTTTTTAAAATCTTTGACAGCTTTGCACCTCATGAAGCTGGCAATGTACACAGCACTTGATTTGTAAAATAATGAATGCTGCCGGTGCCCAAAGCTTTGCATAGAAGCCAGGTGGCCAGTGTCATTAAATATTTGTGTAGTCTTCAATCCAACCCCTGTTTCTTTATTTCAGTACCAGACACTCCCTGCCCATTATCGCAACCTTACAGGTTAACCATCTTTTTCTTCCTCCTTCTTTCACCTTTCTTTGTTTTTCTCTCTCTTGCTATTGGGAAGCATCTGATGAGAAAATATAAGTGCAGTTCAACAGCAATGAGTGCTGATGGCCCCCACCTGCAACCACCAGCTCAAATTAAACACTGGTTCTTATAAAAAGAAGATCACGGAAATTTGTGAAGCATCTGACGTTGCATCTTCGAACATCTTTATTTTTACAACTTTAGTGTGAACATCCCTTCAGCCTTGCAATGTGTGAAAAAATAACAGGCTCAAGCTGGAATTTGGTAGTTCTTGGACAGTTAAAAAACTATATGTTAGGAAAACCTTTAAATCAAACTATTGTTTTTTAAACTGCACAGTAAATACAGCCATGACAGTAGCTTGTTATTCTGTTTTGAGGAGCAGGCTTCAGCTTATGTTTTCAACAAGAAGTTCCTTCCTCACTCAAAAACCTATATTTTTTAATTCAAGCCTTTATGCTGAGGTCACCGAACCTATCCTTTTATGCAGCTAAACAAAAGTTACTTAAGGTGTTATGTGCCTTTAACTTTTACAATGTGAAGAATGTATTTCACATTTTATGTAATATTGTTCACACACTTAAAAATATATTATTTTTAAACAACACCATTGAAACACATAAATAACCAGCATTGGCAAAGCGCTGACTGCCAGCCTTTTGGCAGTTCTTTTTAGGTCTCGCCTGAGCCAGCGTGCATGCGCTGCACTGCGAGGCTTTTAGTAAGTGCTTTAAAACTCTAAACACACGCTCGTGCGTGTGCTTTTTTTTATCACCCGCAATTGGCCTTTGCATGTGTCTTTCTAAGAAAGACAAAACACACAAGATGATGGACGGAATGTTGCACATTGGCAAACATTCACCCCAGTCACAGATCTGGGTTTAATCCATCGTTATTTTGCTTCACCACGCCACCCCAGTTCAGACATAGCCATATGCAAATCAGTCTTGACCCTGTGCCTCATGGGAACAGTCCAGACCGAACTGCCAAGCCATGTCTTCCCTGGACCGGAATCAAGCATCCTAGGACCGGTTTCGGGCTTTCAGCCCTCATCAGGCAGGATAGCTTGACTCCAGTGGTGTAGTGAGCACGGGACCCACGTCTGGGCATACCCTTCCCACTTAGGGCGAAATGCAAAACACACAAGATGATGGACGGAATGTTGCACATTGGCAAACATTCACCCCCAGTCACAGATCTGGGTTTAATCCATCGTTATTTTGCTTCACCACGCCACCCCAGTTCAGACATAGCCATATGCAAATCAGTCTTGACCCTGTGCCTCATGGGAACAGTCCAGACCGAACTGCCAAGCCATGTCTTCCCTGGACTGGACTCAAGCATCCTAGGACCGGTTTCTAAGAAAGACAGCACGCAATTGGTCAAAGACGGGTGCATGTCCCGCCTTCTCTGTCCCCTGGCCTAGAGTGCTCGGGAGCAAGCAGCAGCCACATCTGTTTCCAATTATCGCGCCCGCGACTCGCGGTCGCGTTAATTGGAAACAGAAGGCTGTCAGCGCTGGTCGCGCTGGTTATCTTTTTCTTAGACAAACCGGTTTTTATTGATCTCACTAAAATAGACATTCGGTCCCAGTCACGGCTTCCACGTTAGCCCGCTCTCGCAGACAAATCGGGCTTTTGTTTGAATTAATGTGCTCACTAAAATATACATTTAACTCCAGTCACGGCTTCCTGTGTCTCCCCCCCCCCCATCCTGCAGTCCCTGACTTCTCGGCCCCCCGCACCCCTCCCGTTCATGCCTTTTTGCCCGCCCACAGTCCAGCAAAAATGTGCTTGCTCTCCCGCTCTTTAAAAAAGCCCTCTAATGGCAGCGCGAGCGCAAAGTGGCTCTATGCGTGCTAGGTGCCCCTTGAAGCGATAACTGAAAGTTGTGAACCCTATTCCGAAAGTAATACGTGAGGATACATTTTCACTCAGGAACGACAAAAATGTATTAAACTAATGGTTAATTTTCCAGTACTCTGTCTGGCGTTGACTATTGCATATTTACTAGCAGTACGGACAGTTCTTTTAGCCGGCACCAGTAATCGGACCACCAGAGAGATTATATTTCCAAAACTCACATAGTCAATGAAAGCAGTAATAAGTAATCTTCTACTACACATACAGCCTTGAATCACTGAACTACCGGTTCTCAGGCGCTTGGAACATTTGTTTCTGTAATAGCGAATGCGATCACTTCTGAGTTGACTGGGCTGTCTTTTCACTCTATTGGCAGTTAGAAAGCTACAACTCTCGCGATACCAACGACACTTCCGCGGTTGCACCCACTTGCCCTTCAGTGCATTCAGAAACAGCTCGCTGCGTGTGAAGTTTAAGTTTAAGTTTATTTTATTTTTGCATAGTTAACTAAAACCATTGCAATATTAACACTTAAAAGAATAAAAAAAATTAAATACACGTTCGATATGCTTTAATCCGCCTTAACTACCTTTTTAGTTCTTACAGTTGCTAAAGAAACATCTTTGTTAAAACCAGTTAAAACCCAAAGGTAGAAAATTCTTTGCAGTATAAAATCACAGTTAAATTATGTTTGTTAAGGAAAGTCATTAACTCGCTGGATGCTGTGATGTGCTGTCTCAGATTTTCTTTGCTACAGCCATGCTTGCCCATTTGTCACATCGTTCAAATTATCTTGACTTGTTGCAAGGTTTGTCCCTCTGCTACTGGCGGGCATCCTTAATGTGGTTCCGCTAAGGCCTTTTCCAGTCTGCTGGGCAGCTTGCGGCGACAGGCTTTATGGAGCATTTTTTGGTATTATTGGCATTTTTTGTTCGGCCATCATCAGGAATTTTACCAATCTACTGTTTAGTTGGATGTTTACTGGGTTTAAGCAGGCCAGCACTGCTTGCCTCCTGGTGCGGATGCCTTTCTGTTTGAGAGGTTCTTTTAGGAGCTGTTGCCGCGCTTGGTGCAGTTCTTTGCATAGGCAAATTAAATGTAGAATGTCGCCATTATTGATGTTACACAGCCTGCAAGTATCTTGTCCTTTTGTCCTCAGCCATGGTGGTATATGCTGGGTGCATGGAAGGATCCCCAGTCTGTACCTTAGGAAGTTCATTTTTATGGCCCTAGGATAGCCCTGGTTAAAGTAGGGTTGTGGGGCGAGTAATTTGTAGGAGTTAAGGGTCATCCAGGCATGAGATCTGTTTGAGAAGCTCGCCTTGTCCTCTACTAAGGAGATATGTTTTATGTTTTTCCAGACTAGTTTTTTAAAGTTGAGATAGCCGAGTTGTGCATCCCAAAGTCCAGAAAGTTTGGTAGATTCCAAGGCTAACTGAAGGTAGCTTCTTGCCTGAGAGAACTCCCTGTGCTGTATGTCGTGCCAGAGCAGATAGTTTAGCGTGTTTATAGTGGCACTTCTTATCTTATGCCAGCAGATGATATACGCGCCATACCTGGCTAATACTTGTTGTTGAAGGCCGAACTCCAACCTAATTTGAGCAGGTGATGTGTAGGGCGGAAGACTGAACATAGTTCTGTAAGCTTTAACCAGCGTGTTATCCAGCTCCTTAGCGTCTCTTCCCCGCATTGCCTCGCTGCCATAAGTAATCAAGGGGAGAAGTTTAGCCTGGACTACCTTCAAGAGCGGGATCAAAGTCGGTCCCATCAGTTGGTTTGCAAGGTTTTTCATCGTCAGGGCGGTCAGCAGACCTTTCCTTCTAATTTCCTCTTTCTGGCGCCCAAACGACCCTTCCTTATCGAATGTGACTCCTAGATACTTGTACTCGCAAGCTGGGTCAATTTTAGTACCACAAAGAAACCAGTTCCTCTGTGGGTTCTTTTTGTTATTTATTGACATTGTCCGGGTCTTGCTCAGGTTTATTTTTAAGTTGTTTTCTATTGCGTAATTCTGCATTTCCGTCAGTAGGTGTTGAAGACCGACGTGAGTGTGACTAAGCAGAACTACGTCGTCTGCGTACATCAGATTGGTCAAGGTTTTCCCTCCAACCCTTTGAGAATGGGAGTTACAGGCATCGAGCACCTTTGGAAGGTCAGCCATGAATAGGTTGAACAGGGTTGGTGCAAGCACACAACCCAGTTTCAGTCCTTTTGTGGTGGGGACTTTTGAGGAGAGGTGGGTGCCGCCGCCTAGTTTCACCTGCACCCAGGTGTCCATGTGTAGAAGCAGCAGCATGTTTAGAATAGTCTGTGGTATGCCCCATCGCGCCAGTTTCCACCACAGTCTGCCTCTCTCTACATTGTCAAAGGCAGCACTAAAGTCAATATAACACAGGTGTAGAGGTAACTTGGAGGCTTTTGCTGCGTCGATTATTAGAGAGATTGCGAGGATATTTGTAGATGTGCTAGCCATTTTGCGGAAGCCGGTCTGATTCAGCGGTATTATCTGATTCGTCTCAGCCCAGAGTGTAAGCTCCTCTAATATGGTGCCCGCAAAATATTTAGCTTCATTGTCGATCAGAGCTACTAAATGATAGTTGTTGGGCTCGGCCTTGTCTCCTTTTTTATAAATTGGAACTATTGTCGAGCCCCTCCAGGATTCTGGTATTCTGTTTAGTAGCCTGATTTCCAGAAAGAGAGGTTGCAGAATATCCGCCCAATCTTCACTCTTCGCTTTGAACAGGGCAGGTGGAATGCCATTCGGTCCCGGGGCTCCTTCTTTCCTCCCTTTGGCGATCTGCTTTTTAATTGAGAGTGACAGCGGGCGGCTTGCTGCGCCTGATGGTTTGTTTCCTGTGGCTGGGTACTCCTGCTCCCTTATCTTAATTATGCTTGCTTCAGCTTGACCCTCCGGGATCCAGCTGTTGGCCATTTGGGCTCCTGCATTTTCTCTTTGGTTATTGAAGTGGCTAGTAAGATATTTTATCCAGTTTGCTTCCGGAATATGAGACCCTATGCCCTTATGTTATGGGCGCATGATCCCGTTCACAGTTTTCCAGAAGCGGGCACTGTTGTTACAATTTGTGTCGTGTAGGAGTTTTGCCCAGATTTCGTTCTTGCGGTCTCTCTTGATGTTCCATTTTAATCTTTTTAGCACTGCCCTTTGGTCATTCAGGGATACTCGTGCACTAGTGTTCCCTGGGGATCTTCTCAGCTTACGCAGAATCGAGTTTATTGATTTCTTTAGTGACTTGAGCTGTACTCTCTGATCTTTCTGTATTTTGTTTTTTCCGCATTCTTTCCGAGTGTTGTCTTTTGTAGGGAAATTATCTGCAAGTTTTTCTAGTAGTATGGCAGTAAAATGTCCCCAGTAGGCAATTTGATCATCTGTGCTGGAAGCTTGTGAGTTAAATAGTTGAATTGCAGCTTTGGCCTGCGAGTTTGAGTTGTTTGTCGTACATTTGATCCTTTTTAGATTTGAGGTGTAAATAGGCCCCAGGGTTACGTCTGGCCTAATTGATCTAGGTGCGGTGGCTGTTAGTTGAATTTCCTGAGGGCGATGGTCACTATCGCCCTTGTCCCCCATTCTGAACCCAAGGATGTATGGAAACAGCGCGAGGCTTGCGAAAGTGTAATCCAGTATGGAACTTATTGTTGCAGAATAAAAGGATTCGACTGGAGGAGAGTCTTCTGGAAATCTTCCGTTTAGTGCTCGAAGGTTTAGATGTTCTAGGTCATCGAGGAAGCGGCTGTTGCGGCATTTCTTCTTTCCGTGCAGTGGGACGCATTGTGTGGGAATATTGTGGATTCCAGTTAGAGCTGAAACCTCCCCCCCTTCTGCCGAGCCAATGAGATAATGGTTTAGGTCCCCTGTCAAGATAACGTCGGGTTTTCCATCTCTGTGGCATACTTTGCCAGTTGGTTGGTAAGTTTGGTCGAGTATTTCGCTTTGCATTTAGGATGGACATACGAGACATACGAGTTAATTATGCACACCTCCGTTTCTTCTTCATCGACGGCAATACTAATTGTGACTGCTAGTGTTGCATTTGACATCGAGTCCATGAGGGTTGCTGAGGCTATGCTCGTTGTGGAAACATAGGTGGTCAGCCCGCCAGAGCAGTGGCCAAATCTGCCGGTCCTTATTGCTGGTGTGGCAAAACATGTGTAACCCTCAATATGCTGTGGGTCCATATGCCAAGTTTCTTGCAACAAGATTATGTCGAAGGTTGTAACATAATTCAAGAAATCAGGGTCCTCTATTTTTGTTGCTAAGCCGTTAATATTCCACGAGCATAGTCAGAGGGGAGGTTCCTTTGCTCTACTGTAGGCTCTGACTTGTGAGTTGCGTCAATCCTCCTCTGGGCGTATGATTATAGTACGGGATAATACTTCCCTGGTGAGGCCTTGATTTGAGTAGGCGACTACTCTTGACGATAATTCTGGTCGGTCCCTCTGGCTGCTGGTACTCCGTTGTCGCGATCTTCCCCGCGCGCCTCTAAGTACGCAGTTTGAGTGTACTTGGTGTTTTTTTGTTACAGGACTTGCGTTACTCAGTAATGGGAATGGATAGGCTGGTTTTTTAAAAGGGGCAATGTCGATGCCCCAGTTTAGGAATATCCCCAGTTCAGCTAAGATTGTATCCGCGATTTTGCTTGTGGTCCACGTTGTCTTTGTTGCCTCTGGGCTTTGAGGATTAGCAGTATGTATGAACTCTACGGAGAGTAGATCCTTTGAGCTTATGCTGGCAAGATTTGGAATGGACTTTGTTAGTTTTAGAATGTTTCCTCGATTTAATGAATCCTGATGGCCCTTTGAGGTATATAGAGGATAAAAGACCAAGACCTCTGTTTCTTGCTGTCTATGCCGGCATGCTGTCGTGATGCCGGCGGCTGTGGGTTTGCTGTGGCCATCGGTTCAGTTGGGAGTGTGGAGCTGATTGCTTTTTCGAGCTGTGTTTCCGCTTGGTTGCTTGATCCTTCTGCCATAGAGTTCCTTGTGTTTGCTTTAGATGTAATAAACATGACGGATGTTTGTTTTAGTTCTTGCCCCCCACTGCGTGTGAAGTGTTAGTGGCTACAACTGAACAAACACCACAAGAATGGGGTCCTATTAGGGTGTAAGAGGTAGGCGATTTCTTCACCCCTCCTTCCACTTAACGATTCATTGCACCTGTTTCTGAAACACGCTAAGGCTTGTTTTCCATGGGTTGGGGCATTTCAGAGGTTGTAACTTAGTGCATTGATTGATGCGGCTAAACCTAACATGGCTTGTGTTAGAATGCTTGAGACTTACTTTAGAAAGTTTGAAGAAAAGTGGGTGAGTACTAGTCTCTTTCTAATGTAAATGTGGTACTCGTACTGAAAAGTATTTTGGGACCCAAGGTCAGGTGTTACTGAGAAAAGAGGATGGAGTCTTGAAAAGGGGGTCCGACAGTTAACGTATACATTTATTAAAAAACAAAACTGTCGTAAAGAAATTAGCAACTAGGACAATTGTGACAGAAATTGTGTTCTGGCTTACTTGTTTGGTAAAACAGAGGCTGCATTTTTAAAATATCTTATGCGATTAAGAAACCTGCTGCAGCGATCTTGGTGTGCCCAGTTATTTTCAAGGGCTAACAATAACAGTAAGGTAATTCTCGTGGTTAATTCACCTTCTGGAGTGATCTGTGTATTGGCTAGGCACAGTTTGACTCCTAAAGGAACATAGAGAATTAATGTGCTGCTGCAGAGCACATCGAGTAACATGCTGATCACTGATTTGCATTTTATGTAGATAAATGCGTTACTGCTTTTGATACACATCATTTTGTTAGTTGTAGTTCATAAATTGTAATCCTTCTAACCGGGGCCAAGTCCTAAAAAAAGAAGTGAGGGGACTAACTAAGCTAGGCATTATACAAATGACATCACAGCGCGTGACATCGCATGTAGCATCACAGGAAGAGGCATCACAACCCTTGACCTCACAGGAATTGACATCAGATCCGAGCAGCTAAATTTGGGTTAATATTAGGTTTTGTTTAATTGTGGCAGCAGCATTATTTCTATTTAATCTACTTTGCTTTTTCGTTTTGCGCCCAAAAAACCAGATACTTTAAAAATATTAGACACTGTATTAATACTAAATTGGATAGCTTTTGCAAATTTTAGGAACACTTACGTATTATCTTTGAGAAAATCGTTCCACAAATATCTGTGATTTTTATGGGGGCTGGGCGCTATTTTATGTTTTACACCAGCACACTCATCATTTTTAATAAATAAATACGCTTTAGCGACCACACAGTTATTTTATTTGCAAATATTTGATAAACAGTATCTACGTTTTCTCAGTAGAGTGCTACTTTTTTGATGTTGGGGCTGAGTTATTTATGTTGTGCCCTAGTTATTTGTTTATTTAAGCAAAAGTGGTGCTTACCTGTAACATTCAGTGCGCCATTCGCGCTTTCACTTTCCAAGCAGCCCGGGACAATGGTGGGCGCTTCTTTGGAAGGAAATAGGTTTCGCATTTACAAGAGTTTGAGCTATTGGCATTGTAAATGACAATGCCTTTTATTTATGTGTTAATTAGCAAAACAGATAAATAAAAGGCATTATCATTTACAATGTCAGTAGCTTAAACTCTCGCAAATGCGAGACCTATTGCAATGCAAATGCTTGTTTTGTTTTGTCATGGTTTTTACTGTTTAGGAAGCTGTGTGAGGCCTCATTAAGTCTAAAATAAGGGGCTAAAGACAAAAGTTTTTTTCCGGTCTCAAAAAAGTACACATTGCCATGGTACACTCGGCACTGAAGGGAACAAACTTGTGTATGGATATGTCCTTGTGAAAAGCCAGCATGCCGCAACTCCTAGTAAAGTCAGTCAATGGATGAAGTGGGCTAACCTTATGCCTTGATGCATGCTGGAGTGGATGGAAGAAAAATGTGTGTGACACGATCACAGACTAATGGATGATGTCCGTCAGAAAATCCCTATAAGTAACTATGTTATATATCCTTTTACTAAAATCAAAAGGTCTTGGCTAACACAGACATAAAAAGTCATTGTTCTGGCATGGGCTGCTAGCCTCGCCTTTGAGAAAGAAAGCAAGAAAAAAGGGAGGAAAGGAAGGAAAGGAAGGAAGAAATGAAAAAGGTAGGAAGGAAGATAAAAAAAGAAGGAAGGCAGTCAAAAAAGGAAGGAGGAAGGGCAACAATTGAAGGGAGGGAGGGAGCGAGGCTAAAAGGGGAGAAACGAATGCAAAAAGGAAGAAAGAGAAGAAGGAAAGAAGGCAAAAAGAAAAAAGAAGGAAAGAAAAAGGAGAAAGAAAGAAAGATAGAAAGAAAGAAAGAAAGAAAGAAAGAAAGAAAGAAAGAAAGAAAGAAAGAAAAGGGACGAGCAAAAAAAAAAATAAGGAGAAAAGAAAAAGGCAAAGAAGAAAGGGATAAAAGGAAGAATGGAGGCAAAAGGAAAAAAGAAGGAAGGAAAGAAAGAAAGAAAAAAGAAGGCAAAAGAGAAAGAAATAAAGAGAAAAGGAGAGCAGGCAAAAGAAAGAAGGATAAAAGAAATAAAGAAGGAAAGAATAAAAGAATATAAGAAAGACAAAAGAGAAAGAAAGACAAAAGAAGATGGAACAAAGGGAAGAAAAAGGGAAAGAAGATAAAAAAGAAAGAGTAAAGGAAAGAAGGCAAACAAGAAAGAAAGAAAGAAAAAAGGAAGAAAGGGCAAGAAAGAAAGAAGGAACGGAAGAAGGTAAAAATGAAAAAAGGAAAGAAAGAAAGAGGGCATAAAGAAAAAAAGTGAAAAAGGAAAGAAGGCAAAAAGAAGACAGGAAGAGGGAAAGAAAGAAGGAAAAAACTAAAGAAAACTAGATAATAAAGATGGAGGAAAGGAAAGAGGAAGAAGGGAGGTAAAAGGAAAGAAGGCAAAAAAAGAAAGAAGAGAAAGCAATATAGAAAGAAAGAAGGAAAGAAAGTAAGAAGGAAAAAAGAACTTATGCAAAAAGAAAGAAAGAAGGACAGAGTGAACGAAGGCAAAAGAGAAATGAAGGAAAAAAGAATGAAAGGAAGAAGGAACAATGTAAAGGTAAAAAGGAAAAAAGGAAAAATAAATATGCAATGAAGAAAAGGAAAAAAGAAAGACAAAGGAAAGAAGGCAAAAAGAAAAAAAAAGAAAGATTAATAATGAAAGAAGGAAAGAAAGGAAAAAAAGAAAGAAAGACGAAAAGAAAAGAGTAAAGGCAAAAGTGAGAAAAGGAAAGAAGGAACAAAAGAAGAAAGAAGGCAAAAAAAGAAGAAAAAAGGTCAAAGGAAGGCAATAAAGGAAAGAAAGAATAAAGGAATACTAAAACCCAAATTACATCCAACCTATGTTTAAATAAAACTGTTATAAGCGTGCTGCAAACTAAACACAGTAAAAAAAAAAAAATTCCTGGGTAAAGTTTATTAAAGAACCATTGGTGAAACTGAGTCCAGAAATACATTATGGTATGCTGTGACATAGAGGCAGTCCACTTCAAAAGTAATTTACATCAGTATTGGAAGGAGATAGAAACTGATAAAGCTGGAATGTGCCATATGTGCGCTTCAAATGTGTTCTACTATCACATCAGGCAACACTGGCACTAAAGGGAACTACCCTGTGAGCAGATATCCACTTTGTGACAAAGCAAAATGCTATCACTCAAAGTAACGTTTCCAGAGGATTAAGTAGGCTGACCCATTGCCCGATGCTTATGCTGTAGCGGGCAGAAACAAAATGAGAATGACACAATAACAGACCAATGGGCAAAGAGAGATGGCTCAAAGAACCTTTAAGTAAGCATATTTGACATAATATTTTAGTAAAATAAAAAGTTGTTGCCTTACGCCAGACATTAAAATACAAACAGTTTATTAACAATATCATGCCTAAAAATACTCACTAATCATTTCATTTAATGATTGTGTTAAAGAAATAAAGCCAGAGAAAGTACATTTCCCAACCCCAATATATATTCAAATGCCCTTTGCACACTTCTTATTCCAATTTTGTAAAGCATTGGTTTAAAATAGATCTTCCATGCAGCTAATGCAAAAAGACAAAGAAGCAGCAAATGGGATAAATAAATCATGTGGGCGATGTCTTTCATACTGGCTACGGAAAATGATTCTCCATAGAGGTACCATATAATGTTAGTGGTGAATGTTTCTAAAAAAGGAAATATTGCTTTGATTCTTCCTTGTTATTATTTTTTTAATATTTTTAGTGTATTTGGAAAAATTTGAAGAGTTGTAGGATTCCATGGTGCTTTTCTTAAAAAGATCTATAGGCCCTTCCCTCCCCTTCTTCCCGCCATGCCATAAGAAAGCACCATGTCTCAGCTCATATAGGCCAGAATTGGGACTTAATGTAATTAGAGGTTGAGGGAATTGAACAGAAAGCACAGAGCTCTTGATGAGTGCCTGGAATGTTGGATTGAGGGAGATAGTGTCTGATGCGGCAGGCCATGTGCAGTAGCAGCAAGATGGCTGAAAGGGCCAAAGTCAAGAAATGCTGTGAGGCCTTCATGTGCTCCACAGCAGTCTGCTTTGCATTGGAAGCTTCAACATGATTGTTGTAGAATAGGGACACAATTAACTCTGGTAGGTGGGTAATGTCTTGAGTGTATTGGATCTGTGGACCATTGGAGCAAGATTAGATGTCAATGAGGAACGGTGGCTAGACAGTGTGAGTAAAGGAACAAGAGCCACAGAAAATCCAGAAGTTTGGCACAGCAGCCTGTCCCGAGAGCAGAAAAGGGTTTGCCAGCATGAGGGTGAGAATGAGATACCATTAAGAGAGATACTGGGTGGCTCAGTATAGCCATCTGAGTAGGCCCCCCTACCCGCTAGTGCAGAAGAACCATAAAAGACAGAGTTGGCCCTTGGGAGTGATTGTCCTCCACAAGCTTGCACTGTGAACTTTGCACCACGATAACACAAGCACTACAAAGAAGGGGTGACTGATCCGCCATCATTGGCCTGCCATACCACTGACCATGTAAAATTGATTTGAAGCAAGGTGCTAGCAGGCACAGGGGGTAGTTAAAGCCTCAGTATTAGAATGAAGGTTCTCCTGTGGTGCTAACCACAATACACTCTTTGAAAGTGAAGATAGTAACTGAATGAAACTGACTTTGGGGTGATGGTGTTTCTTGCCGACGATAATATTGGCAAGAATCAATCGTTTATTTAGGCATACCCATATGCAGTCTGAGCTTTCAATATTGCTTTAGAGAAGCTATAAAGACTTCGTTAAGCATGGTGGAAGATCTGAGTGTGGGAACAGAGCTAGAGTTTGAATGTATTATGCAGTCACCATAGTGTTGAGCTCATATATCTTACCACTGTGGAGATCGTGGACACTAGAGCTGCCCCAGTGGCTCCAGTAGATGCTGCACACTTGCCAGGACAGTATTTTTGGAGAGGTGAATGCACCCCAAAGGTGAACATTACAGACCGATACAGTGCCAGAATAGGTGTGGATCTCTACTTACAGTAGAATATGGTGGCAGGAAAGAGAAAAAGAGAGCATTCAATTATGCTGACAAAACCTTCTTCAGATAAGTGAGTACAACAGAAGGGTTGACTCACTGATTCTCTCATAGACGCACCCACTTCCCCAAAGCAAAAGGTAATGAATCTCTGATTACAAAACTGTTCATGGAAGAGCTTTTCAGGGTTCTCTGTGACCACAGGAGGTTATCTCCCTATATTATCATAAAATCACCTTCCAGGAAAGGTTTGAATACTTGGAAAATTACTCCTGCTAAAATAGTGCTAGATGCTGAGGAGTGTTTTGAGGTTTCAAAGGGTATGCTATTGAGGACTATGTCCAGAGAGTATTCACAACACTGTTATGGTCTTTAGAACTCTGAACTCATAGAATTAGACGGAACACAGGCCCTTAGTCTCCTTTACATTGAAGAATGCCCCTCCAGATATTTTGACAACGGTCCACCACTTCCAAATGAAGAAGAGGATAAAGGCAGGGGCCAGGGGAAAGAATTACTTTTGTATTGAGGGTCACATAATCCTGTTATTCTGAAATCTTTCTGTGCTAAGTTTAATGATACTGCATATTGATGGGGGCACCTCTTCAGTCTAAACTTTGCATGGAAAATCAGCTTTACAGGTATGTTTCATAATGGAAGCGGATACATTTCTGAATTTCGATGACCATCAATATAAAGATGAAAAGGAGGCGACACCAAGGCCACAAAGAGAAAAATGAAAAGATCGCCCATCACAAGGTGGGGCCCCAAGCTCTAGAGAGAGCATTGTGGTGCTATAAAGACTCAGACATGGGCAGTGACTGAATGGCTTGTGGCTAGCTGATGTGCTTACCCAATAATCCACCTACCTCTAGGCACAATGATAATAGGAGGTGGGATGTAATTGGGGCTGGATATGTGGGTTAATGTGTTACCTTTGGCTGAATTGTTTCTAACAGGGAGTTGTTAATTAAATAGCATAGGAGTTGGGATGGGAGTTATAGTTGTTTTTGCTACAAGGTAGGATAAAGCATGGCTTATAGATGGGGTAGTTCTGCAGCCAGGCATATTCAAGGTCTGGATGACAAGAAGAATCATAAGGGAACAAGGTAGCTTGTTCGAAGGATACATGGAGCAGTGGTGATCTAAGTCTCTTGCATGCATTTACTTTAATGTAAAAGGCCTTATGGCCTCAAATAAGACAATAGCAAGACTCTAGGCCTTAAAGCAAGGTAACCATTATATATCCTAAAAGAGACACAGTTGCTCTCATGGGTTACCTGGAGACTTAGATCAACAGGCATTTTCCTTTTAACTTTTCGCCTTCGCCAAAATAAAAGTGAAGTGAGTTGGAATCTTTCTGGAGCAACATGTAGGCTTCTCTATGTTACATTTTGTATCTAATAAGGAGAGGTGATGGTTATTGCTGTGTGGTCTCCTGAGGGGTAGATCAGTTTCTTTAGTGGCAGTGTATGCCCCGAATCATGGACAGAAGGAATTGCTTAAATATATAGCACAGAAGCTGCTCCAGTATGTGCCAAGACCTCTTATTATAGGGGACGACTGGAACTTGGTTGTAAACAGAAGTAAGGCAAAATCAGGATCACAATTTGGGGGCACGTGATGCTGTCAGAGAATAAACATATTAAGGTGTCTGATCTTGTTCCGATAGATCTAAAGCAGTCTCTTTATTCTGGGGAAATCAACTTCTTTCATTATTCTGAAACCCATAAATCTTATGTGTGGTTGGACATTCTGTTTGTAGATCATTGCATTGCTGTCTTGGATGTTACCCCATGCCCAGATGTTCTTTTTCAGATCATGCACCGGTCATCTCTACCCTGGATTGGGAAGCATCCTATCCGGATAAATATCCAAATTGGCACTTTAAGGATATCCTTACTGGAGAACTGTTAGTCAAAGGAGTCATGAGACTGCTCTTTGGGTAAAGGAGTGTTTACAATTTAATGACACAAGGGAGTGTAGTCTGCCTGCCATTTAGGAGTTCCTGAAAGCAATGGCCCAGGTGACGAGCATAATGGGAAAAGCCTGGCTGGTAGGGTCCTGGAGTATATTCAGCAGGAACTTAAAGCCCATGAAGCAACAACACATGCTGACAAAGTAACAAAAACTAATGCACCAATTATTATGGGGCAACTGCACTCAATGGAATTGAACAAAGAGGGATATTGCCAAGCTAAGACCAACCAAAAATGTTATGAGAAGGTAATACGGTGGGAGAAATGTGTTGCGTGTTTCTTTTAGGGCCCATTTAGTTTACTCTTATTTTAGTTTCATTGCACGTTTAGGCTGCTTTGTCTTGCACACCCTATGCTTGGCATGTTTATTTTTGCGCCACTACATTATTTTAGAAAAGGACTGCACATGTTTTGTTAATGGTTCAGACTGTCTGAGCATCTTGTGCAAGGTCAAACAACACTGTGCCCGGTCTTTCTGTGACCGGTTAGCAAATATAACTTGGCATTCAGACACAACATACATTCACATCTGCTGTTTTCAAGAAGACACCTCGTAACATATACACCGAGATGTGCCATTTTGAAAACAGAGAGAAGACATTCTAGCAGAGCAAAGGTCCCAAGACGTGAGAGCTGTGCCAGCTGAGATGTAGAACAACTATTTATGCATGACAGGTATTGGGTTTGCCACTAATCCCAGAGATCTATAATATAACTCTGTGTTTCCATAGTGAGGTTAGGGTGAGGCAGAAATATAATTCACCATGGTAGGGCTTTCTTATTCTTTACAGTTTACTTGTAATGCTCCTCAGTCTGTTGGGATGCATACGTTTTTTTGTTGCAGTGCAGATGTTTTATAATATGGAAATGCTTTAGTGTGAAAACAAGATTGACGATCTGTTTCCACAGTTCCTTGAGGGGACTAGAGTGTCATGTTCTGGGGTGATAACTTACCTGTCACTCTGAGAAGGTTAAGAGGGCAGGTAAAGCACTATGAGCTAGTCTGGATTGGGGCCCATAGGTACTGATGTGGTATGGTGACTCAGTCCCTACATATTGACGTTCTGTGGTCCCAGGCATAGTTCTGTTTACCCAGAATCCCTGCAACAAATGCTAGTAGCTAAGCTATGAAGGAAACAAGCTCAATTTATAGCCAGAATTCAAGATGAAATGTTCAACTGAATAGAACAAGAAAAGGGCAAGCTTTAGATATTTAGACAATACTATATGACTATGTCAAGTGGGAAGGTGTAGTTGTCTGCAGAGGAGGTAGAATGCATGAAAGTTCTGACCTCAGCTGAGGGGGTGTTAAAGCAGCCAACAGTTTGACGCTTTGTAGAAAATTTTGGGTACGGTTGGTGGGAATACTAATTAAGCTGCTCAATTGCTTTGCCAATATGACAGCAATGATACCTACAATGTCAGAAGTAATAATAAGAAAGAAGAAATAACATGTTATCCAAGCATTTGAACAGTTCTTCCTTAAGAAGTGGCCCCTCTTCTGAACTATTTTGCTACTGACTTGAGAGAAACTTTGAGGACATTGAAGGGGCTGCAGATCCTACCACTGCTATTGCCATTGTTCATATAAGTTGTTCATATATGCTTGTGGGACTTTTTCAGACTGAAAGAGGGGAACAGGCTGGGGCGAGGAGAGAGGAGGGAGAAGGGAGACCAATGTCATACCTTATTGTTCTTCTTTGATAAATATAAAATAAAAATTTATTGAAGCTTATAAAAATCTTCTAAAAAAATAAAAAGTATAGAAAAACTGGTTGATACACATTTTTTGAAATTGCACTCTCTATTTTATGTAGGATAATTGCCCTCTCCTGTATAACCCACGTCAGTTCGATTATGACAAGGATGAAGTTGGAGACCGATGTGATAACTGTCCCTATGTCCACAACCCTGCTCAGATTGACACCGACAACAATGGAGAAGGGGATGCCTGCTCAGTTGACATTGATGGAGACGGTACGTGCGTAGGACCACAGTGTCCATCAAAAATTTGAATTATTGGCTCTAACACTAGATTGACATCTCTTTGCCGATTTAACTGATTAGATGGATGTTAGACCTGGCATCTGTTGGCATGTTTCCCCGATCTTTTTATATTCTGACCTCCTGTTATGGTCTATCCTAGGGGGGGACTTACAGGTTTTAAAAAGGAACGTTTAGGCTTTGGTAAAGGCTTAATTTCCCAGGTTGACATGGCAGTTTAAAACTGCACTTGCAGGCTGCAGGGGCAGGCTTGGAGACATTTTTAATGGTGCTATTGTAGTGGGTGGCACAATGAGTTCTGCAGCCCTTTTGTAGCATTTAATTTACAGGCCCTAGGTACATGTAGTACCATATACTAGGAACTTATAAGTAAATGAAATATGCCAATTAGGTGTATACCACATTAACTATGTTTGGAAGGGAGAAGAACAAGCACATTACTACTGGTTAGCAGGAGCAAAGTGCACAGAGTCCTAGGGCCAGCAAAAACAGGTTTTGCAAAAGGAAGGTGAAAATATGTGGTGACCCTGCAGAAAGGGCATATCTCCATCTTTCCCCCCCAGCCAAAAGCTAGGATTGGCTGAGTCCTAAAAGCCAACAAAAACAGATTTAGCACAAATAGGGTAGTGAAGGCAAACATCTGGGGGAATACCACACAAAGGAAGGGCATTTACAACATTAAGTAATGCAAACATCTGCTACATATAGTCAGGGCCGGACTGGCCGTAGCGGGCACCTGGCGTTTCCCCGGTGGGCCGCCAGGGTGGGGGCCGGTTTTCGGCCCCTGGGGGGCCATTTTTGTTACTGGGGATTGGCAATATCAGCCCCCTGTAACAAAATCGGCCGAAACCGGCCCTAGCAAACCACTCTGCCGCAGACCCCCCCCCCACCCAGGGGGCCAGCCGAGCAGTTTGCCAGGGGCGGTTTCTGTTCCCAGTCCGGCCCTGCATATAGTACTGTGACACCACAATATGGTGGTTTGACTGTGAACTGAAACTCATGGCTCTGAACGAATTACACTATTTGAGAGTGTTACCATGGCCTCCTGATGCATGGCTGACTGATAAAAATGAATTACAGTTCTCCAATGTGTACTGCTGACAAATTTGACACAAATAAAATGCCATTAAGATTAATTTAAAATAAGGCACATCTAATATTCTGCTTCGTAAAGGTGTTGTCATATACCATGTAGAAACATCCAGTAAATCTGCACTTGAAAAAGTTAAAGTGAAACCACCTAACTGTACACGAAGCAAGCTATTCCACGTCGATAAGGGAATTGATCCAATGTGTTTTAGACTACATACATAGGAAGAAAAGGCCCTTCTCAGCAATATTTGCCTCCCAAGTAAAATGTTAGGCTTTCTCAAATGTGTTTATATATTTGTGCAGTTGTCTGAAGTGTGAATATTACCTAGAGGCTGTGGAGAGCTTCACACAAAGTCTAAAGGTTAGGAACAAAATTGGAAGATTACAAAAAGAAACGATAACAGTCTGCTTGAACAATAAAGCAATCAACTGAATGCCCACATGGAATACTATATGTAGTAATAAGGAATAAAATCATATTTGTTCAAAAGTAGAAAGCTGGCAGGGGACTTGAAAGGTCCTAGAGAAACATACCGGCTAGCAAAGTTGGGGAGAGAAAGAGTGAGAGGCATGACTAAATGAATACATTCCGGTTGCAAATAAGTGCTCTTGGAAGAGAAGAAGCTTCAGCTCTTCTGATCCAGAGAAGTGGTGGCGGGTAATTTCAGTTGGGGGGAGAATTCTAAACTCTTGTCGCACTCGATCTCATGGTATTAGAATCTGTTGCAGTAATCCAAAAAATCCTAGCGTCCAGGTAAGCGGCCGAATAATATTTCCATCTTTCCATCTTGTAATAGACATTTTAATGCTTAGAACAAACTGCATTACAAGATGACTCTAATTCATGTACAGCATGCATGGTAGGCATTTTGAAATGTTTTGGCGTTGGTAATGTTTATGATGCAATTCAACAAGCATTGGCCAAGCCAAACCTGCAGCAGTGCCGTCACATGGCACTGCAAAGTGGTGGGTGGCAGTAGATGTTGGTGGGGGCCACATTCTGCACTGGGGGCGTGGAGGAAGAGAGGTTGCAGAGATAATAATGGGGTTAGGGGTACAAGAGTGGAGAGGCGACACAGAGAAAAATGTAAAGCCCCCTGTAACTTTCCACAACATGTCATGGCTTCAAAAACAACCCATAAAGCCAACGGCAACTTAGGAAGAAAATCCCAATGGCGGAAGGGGGCTGATCAAATTCAAACTCTCTGCATGTATGTGTGCCTGTATCTTACACTGTATTGGTAACATGAGCTCACGTACAGACAGCTATAGCCTGTAGGTGAGGCCAAAAAACAGGAAGTACTCTCAATGTGGACTCCCCTCACTGCTGCACCACTGGCTTGGTCATATGCCTCAGCGCAATGACAAAACTCCTTGCATCATAATTGACAGTTACAATATAACCAATGATTAATGAATTTGATTAATGTCTTGCATCTGGTTGGAGGGGCTAAGCCCACTGCTTTTCTGAGGAACTTTTATAGAGCATTACTATTTCCTTTGCCAAACCTAAGTATATAGGTAGTGCTTGGTTCAGAAGGCACCCTTTTTTTTAAATGGTGTAAATCCGTTCAGTAGTTTCTGAGAAATTCAAAAAATAAAAGTTTTGATATCTATGGCCGCGGTGGATCCGCACACCCTCCCGATCACGAGCTTCATGCTAATTGGCTGTCAACACTCCAAACCAGGAAGTGTTGGCAGCCATCTTGTGCCTTGGTAACCGAGGCACAAGAAAACAGAAAAACTAAGGCGCAAAACAAGAAAAGGGGGCAGGGTAGAAACACCCTGACCCCCTAGGCCTGCTCAGAGGGGCCCACAAGGACCCCCAGGGCCCAAAAAAGCATTTTTTTTAAATAAAAAAATCGGCCGAATTCGCGCTGGGTGCGCGAATCCGGCCGTGAAAATAAAAAAAAACGAAGCGCAGACTCCCGCGCTTCGTTTAATTGAAGCCCCCGGGTGGGCCAGGTCCCGGGGCAGTAAAAAAATGTGTGGGGGGGCCCCAATCCCCCCACACTGCCCCAGGGACCGCCAGCCCCCGGGGCTTGTTTTATAAAAAAAATATATACCTGTGTGGGGGGGCTCGAGCCCCCCCACACGCCCCGGGGACCGCCACCTCCCCGGGGCACTAATATTTAAATTTGGGGGTCCGTAACGGACCCCCGAGCCCCAGGGACCACCACCCCCCGGGCGTTGCATTATGTGGGAGGGGGGCCGCACGGCCCCCCTCATGGAGCCAGTGATGGCCCTGGGGACCACCACCCCCCAGGGCCGGCTCCTGCAGTGTCCCGGGGTGCCCACCCCGGGACACTGCTGTTTGCAATGACAGGGCAGGAGCCGCGCGGCTCCCGCCCTGTCATTGCAAACTGTGCTTTGGGTTTTGAAACCACATTGCTTTTCCACACGGGGAGCTGCATGTCAGCAGCTCCCCGTGTGGAAAAGCAATGCCGGCTCCCGCAGGAGGCGGGGAGCCGGCAGGGACCGTGGGGGCATTGGGGCTCCCCCCACGGTCCCCAAAGGAGAGGGCCAGCCCCGGGGGATGGGGTCCCCGGGGCCATATTTGGCCTGAGGAGGGGGGCCACGCAGCCCCCTCACACAAAAAAAAGGATGACCAGGCCCGAGGGATGGGGTCCCCGGGGCCAGAAGTGGCCCGGGAGGGGGGCCACGTGGCCCCCCTCCCCCGAAAAAAATAAATAAATAAAGGCAGGCCCCGGGGGATGGGGTCCCCGGGGCCAATAGAGGCCTTAGGAGGGGGGGCCATGCAGCCCCCCTTCCTATAAAAAAGAATATGTTTGGCCATGAACCGGGGGATGGGGTCCCCGGGGCCGGAATCGGCCACGGGAGAGGGGCCACGCGGCCCCCCTCCCATTTACATTTTTTTATTTAAAAAAAAGGGGGCCAGGCCCTGGGGGATGGGGTCCCCAGGGCACAAAAAAAAGGCAAGAGAAGGGGGGCCACACAGCCCCCCTTCTTAAAAAAAAAAAACTGGCATCGCGGCTAGGCCCCGCCCCCTCTCTGCAACACTCAGCAAACGCGCCCCCTGGCGTGTTTAAAGTTGGGGAATTAATTCCCCTTGAATACTAAGGGTCCATGGGGGCCAACTAGCCCACCAGGAACCTCCAGTATGCGCCAGGGAGCTGCATTGCAGAGAGGTGGTCCAGGCCATGCCCCTTTTTACACCTCTCTGCAACGCAGCTCTGTGGCGCTTACTGGAGGTACCTGGTGGGCTAGTTGGACCCCAGGGACCCTCAGGATTCAAGGGGACATAATCCCCCAACTTAAAATGCGCCACGGGCGCGTTTGCACAGTGGTGAAGGGAGGGGGCGGGGCCTGAGGTGACATGTGTGCAAACACGCCCTGTGGCGCGTTTTAAGTTGGGGAATTAATTCCTCTTCAATCCTGAGGGTCCCTGGGGTCCAACTAGCCCACCACGTACCTCCAGTATGCACCAGGGAGCTGCGTTGCAGAGAGGTGTTCAGAGGCCACGCCCCTTTTTACACTTCTTTGCAACGCAGCTCTGTGGCGCTTACTGGAGGTACCTCGTGGGATAGTTGGACCCCAGGGACCCTCAGGATTCAAGGGGACTTAATCTCCCAACTTAAAATGCACCACGGGGCGCGTTTGCACAGTGGTGAAGGGAGGGGGCGGGGCCTGAGGTGAGATTTGTGCAAACACGCCCTGTGGTGCGTCTTAAGTTGGGGAATTAATTCCTCTTCAATCCTGAGGGTCCCTGGGGGCCAACAACCCCACCAGGTACCTCCAGTAAGAGCCACTGCACTGCGTTGCAGAGAGGTGGGCCAGGCCACGCCCCTTTTTACACCTCTCTGCAACGCAGCTATGTGGCGCTTACTAGAGGTACCTGGTTGGCTAGTTGGACCCCAGGGACCGTCAGGATTCAAGGAGACTTAATCTCCCAACTTAAAACGGCCACAGGGCGTGTTTCCACACATGTCACCTCAGGCCCCCCCTCCCTTCACCACTGTGCAAACGCGCCCCGTAGCGCGTTTTAAGAGGTAGTTTTAATCCCCCTGCCCTATTATGTACTAGCGATACCAAAGGGGATGATGGACGGAGCGTTAGAGCAAATCAAACACTCACCCCCAGTCAACTGATCTGGGTTTAATCCATCATCATTCTTTAGCTCACTCCACCACCCCAGTTCAGACATGGCCATATGCAAATCAGTCTGACCCTGTGCCTCATGGGAACAGTCCAGCCTGAACTGCCAAGCCATGTCTTCCCTGGACCGGAAACAAGCATCCTGGGACCGGTTTCGGGTTCAAAACCCTCATCAGCCAGGCTAGCTTGAATCCAGTGGCAAAGTGAGCAAGGGACTCACGTCTGGGCATACCCTGCCAACTTAGGGCGAACAAAGCAATCACAAGGAGATGATGGACGGAGTGCTGAAACTTTTCAAACACTCACCCCCAGTCACAGATCTGGGTATCGCTCTATTATGTACTAGGGCCTTACAGAGGAGGTCATGCTAACCACAGGGGTACCCCAAAGCATAGTGTTCCCTAGTGTACGTAGGTGTTTTCACTGTATTCTAAGTGTCTTTCAGCATAGCACTGGCTCTAGGCCTGGTTAGTCAGAGTCAGTTACCACCAGTACCCATCTGAAAAAGTTGTGGGCACAGGATGATTTTGGAACAAGGCCTCTTTCTGCTCCTCTGTTGGTTCTTTCTGCACATATCTTGCTTCTTCCTGCACTTTTCTTCGTCTTTGTGGACTTCTGTTGCTTCTTTCTGCATTTCTTTTGCTTCTTTCTGTGCGTTTTTTCTTCTTTCTCCACATGTCCTACCTCTGTAGGCATAGTTAGAAACTAGCATTTGAAAAACCTTTGAAATTCACTGAAAAAAACATAGGTTTCAGGCACGTTATAGTTAGAAATTAGCATTTAAAAAACCTTAGAAATTCACTGAAAAAACCATAGGTTTTAGGGAAAGTTATAGTTAGTTGGACATTTCACTCGTACAAAACCATAGAAATTCCCCCGTTATAGTTAGTACAGCTAACTATAACTCACGCCCCCGCAATGCACTGCTGATGACGTCACATATTACATCACTCATGACATGGTCAGTGACATCACTGATGACATCACTGATGACATCTCAAATGACATCACTGATGACATCACTGATTACATCATTCTGTGACTGTGTGTTTCTGTAAAGTTTAAATATGTTTAATATATATAGGGAAAGGCGTATTGAAGAATGAGTGGGTGTATAAGTGTCTGAATGGATGATTTAGTAGGTGTGTGAATGACTCTATAAGTGAGTGGTTAAACGTATCTTACTGAATGCATGGGTTAGTGACTAAACTGTGTGAATGTCTGTATCCGTCTGTCTGTTGGTGTGTAAGCGGCTGCATGGGTTTGCGAATAGCTACATGAGTGTCTATATGGGTTATTGATTGGTTGTCTGAGTATCTGTATGGGTGCCTGAGTGTTTGTGTGGGTGGGGTGTGTGTGACTGTGTGCATAGATGTGTGCGTGGGTGATTCACTGGGTGCATGGTTTCAAGAGTGCATCTGTGATGGACTGTATGGGTGGGTGAGTGTGTGTATAGGTGTGTTGGTGAGTGAATGTATATCTCAGTGGTAAATGTGTGAGTAACTACATATGTGAAAGGCAGTATATATGTGCGTTGGAGTATATAAATGACTATAAGTGAGAATGTGTGATTGTGAGAGTGGCTGTATGGATGAGTGTGTGCTTGTATCAGTGATTGTATAAGAGCGTAAGAATGTGCTAGTATTTGTATGAGTAATTGAGCTGGTGTGTGTATAACTGTATAGGTGAGTAAATGGCAGTGTGATTAATTATTTGCATGACTGACTAGGTGTGTGAGTACCTGTATGGATGAGTGGCGGTGTGTGAGTGCTTATATAGGTGTATTAGTGCATTTGATAGTCCTGTACTGAGTGACCATAAGTATGAGTGACTGTACGGGTGAGTGAGTGGATGTGTGTGTAAACCTAAGAATCAGTGAGTGGGTATGTAGTTATTGGTGATGCAGTGTCTATGGTTTTGAGAATGGCAATCTGTAATTTAGAGTGGGTGTATCAAAGGTTATATTAGGGTTTGAGAAGATGCATCTAATTATCACATGGATGATGTCATCAGTGATGTCATCAGTGATGTCATCAGTGATGTCATCAGTGATGTCTTTTGAGATGTCATCAGTGATGTCATCAGTGATGTCACTGACCATGTCATGAGTGATGTAATATGTGACCTCATCAGCAGTGCATTGCGGGTGCGCGAGTTATAGTTAGCTGTACTAACTATAACGGGGGAATTTCTATGGTTTTGTACGAGTGAAATGTCCAACTAACTATAACCTTCCCTAAAACCTATGGTTTTTTCAGTGAATATATATATATATATATATACATACATATATATACATACATCGCAGGATTCGTCTCAGCAACAGCTGCACAGCTGCTCCAACTCCCATACAGAAAGACGAAGAGCGGACCCGAAGTTCTTGGTGCAAATCAAGGGTATTTTATTTAATGCCCAGCATGTCCGCCATAACGCGTTTCGACCCCCACTCGGGCCTTGATCACATGACATGTTGCTCAGAAATTGACCAGTTTTTAAAGTGACAGTGCAGGAAGTGACATGATTAGCTCAGGTGAATAAAGCATTGAAAGTAAAGAGTTACTATGTTCCAGATCAACAAGAGGTTCACTATGTGCAAATATGCAATAGAAAATAAACATCACAATAAATACATAAATGTATAAATATAATGATTAAAAAAATGCATATATATTAAAAATTATGGCGATAGAATTCATAATGTAAAAATAAAGATGGCAATTTTAAAATCCATTAAAGCATACCAAAATTGGAATTGTAAAAGCTAAAAAATGCCAAGATTGATCTTTTTCAAATTATATCTGAAAATCAAACACCATAAGAATAATTGCACTACATACATATACATACATATATACATACATATATATACATATACATTATCTACTGGCGGTCGCCAGTAGATAGTTATAGTTAGGACCTATTTTCCATAGGAAATCCGCAACATTCTATTTGAAATAACGCTGGCGCCGGTTGACGAATCTTCGCGAAATTTTCCAACTTGTTGGGGCGCGCCGGTCCACTCCTATCCTGAAAGTCTCGGGGTGATTCGTCAAGCGGGGGCCAAGAAAAAAGGGGGTCCCAAAACGTGTGTTCCCCATTCATTTTTCCATAGGAACCGTTCATCGCGGCTACAGCCCGAACTGCTGAACGGAATTACACCAAATTTGGCAAAGAGGTAGCCCTTGGTTCAGACTCGTGCCTTTTGCTTAAATGGTGTAAATCCGTTCAGAAGTTCCTGAGAAAATCACAAGTAAAATCACATATATATCTATGGCCGAGTAGGGTCCGCGTACCCTCCCGATCACGAGCTGCATGCTAATTGGCTGTCAAGTGGCTGTCAACACTCCAAATCAGGAAGTGTTGGCAGCCATTTTATGCCTCGCTAGAACCGAGGCACAGAAATAAGTGCGCAAAATGCACAAGGGGGCAGGGTAGAAACACCCTGAGCCCCTAGGTCTGCTCAGGGGGGGTCCCACAAGGACCCCCTGGGCAGAGAAAAGCATTTAAAACAAAAAAAAAATCGGCGGGATGCGCTTAGGGTGCGCGGATCCCGCCGTAAAAAAATAAATCGAAGCGCGGTCTTCCGCGCTTCGATGCTATTTTGCCCCTGGGTTGGCCAAGTCCCGGGGGCATGCGGGGGTGGGTTTATAGTTTATTGGGGGGGCCTCTAAGGCCCCCAAGCCCCGGGGACCACCACCCCCCGGGGCTTTAAATAAAAAATGGTGCGGGAGGGCTCTCCGCCCTCCCGCAGCCCCGGGGACCGCCACCCCCCGGGGCTTCTTTTTTAAAATTTTAATAACCTGTGAGGGGGGCTCCAGCCCCCCACACGCCCTGGGGACCGCCACCTCCCCGGGGCACTTAGAAAAGAAATTTGGGGGTCCGTTTCAGACCCCCGAAGCCCCGGGGACCACCACCTCCCCGGGGCTGTGCAATTGAAGGGAGGGGGGCCGCGCGACCCCCCTCCTGGAGCCTGTGGTGGCCCTGGAGACCGCCACCCCCCAGGGCCAGCTCCTGCTGTGTCCCAAGGTGCCTACCGCCGGGACACTGCTGTTTGCAATGGCAGGACGGGAGCCTCGCGGCTCCCGCCCTGTCATTGCAAACTTGCTTTGCTTCATTGAAGCGAGAGCAGGGAAACCTGCTCTCGCTTCAATGAAGCAAAGCAGATTGCTTTTCCATAAGGGGAGCTGCATGTCAGCAGCTCCCCTTATGGAAAAGCAATGCCGGCTCCCGCAGGACGCGGGGAGCCGGCAGGACCGTGCGGGGATTGGGGACCCCCCACGGTCCCCAAACAGTGGCCAGGCCCCGGGGCATGGGGTCCCCAGGGCCATTAGTGGCCTGGGAGGGGGGCCACGCAGCCCCCCTCCCAAAAAAAGGATTTAAAAAAAAAAAAGGCAAAGGCCGGCTCCGGGGGATGGGGTCCCCGGGGCCTTAAATGGCCTGAGGAGGGGGGCCACGCAGCCCCCCTCCGAATATTGTATAAAAAAAAACAGTGGCCATGCCCCGGGGGATGGGGTCCCCGGGGCCAATAGAGGCCCAGGGAAGGGGGGCCACGCGGCACCCTTCCCGTTTTTTGTATTTTACAAAAAAAAAAAGAACATGCTGAGGCCCCGGGGGGTGGGGTCCCTGGGGTCAAAAGTGGCCGAGGGAAGGGGGGCCACGCAGCCCCCCTCCCATAAAAAAAAAAAAGACAGAGAAAAAAAAGACCGGCATCGTGTCGGAGGCCCCGCCCCCTCCCTGCAGCAGTCTGTAAACGCGCCCCCTGGCGCGTTTTGAGAAGGGGAAGTAATTCCCCTTGAATACTAGGGGTCCCTGGGGGCCAACTAGCCCACCAGGAACCTCCAGTATGCACCAGGGAGCTGCGTTGCAGAGAGGTGTACAGAGGCCACGCCCCTTTTTACACCTCTCTGCAACGCAGCTCTGTGGCGCTTTTTGGAGATACATGGTGGGCTAGTTGGACTCCAGGGACCCTCAGTATTCAAGGGGACTTAATCCCCCAGTATGACATCACTGAAGAATGTGCTAGTATTTGTATGAGTAAGTGAGTTGGTGTGTGTATAACTGTATAGGTGAGTAAATGGGTGTGTGCTTAATTTTTTGCATGACTGACTAGGTGTGTGAGTACCTCTATGGATGAGTGGCGGTGTGTGAGTGTTTATATAGGTGTATGAGTGCATATAATAGTCCTGTACTGAGTGACTATAAGTATGAGTGACTGTACGGGTGAGTGAGTAGATGTGTGTGTGTAGACCTAAGAATCAGTGAGTGTGTATATAGTAATTGGTGTTGGAGTGTCTATGGTTTTGACAATGGCAGTCTGTAATTTACAGTGGGTGTATCAAAAGTTATATTAGGGTGTGAGAAGATGCATCAAATTATCACATGGATGATGTCATCAGTGATGTCATCAGTGATGTCATTTGAGATGTCATCAGTGATGTCATGAGTGATGTCACTGACCATGTCATGAGTGATGTAATATGTGACGTCATCAGCAGTGCATTGCGGGGGCGCGAGTTATAGTTACCTGACCTAACTATAACGGGGAATTTCACGGGTTTTGTACAAGTGCAATGTCCAACTAACTATAACTGTCCCTAAAACCTATGGTTTTTTCAGTGAATTTCAAAGGTTTTTTAAATGCTAATTTCTAACTATAACGTGTCTGAAACCTATGGTTTTTTCAGTGACTTTCAAAGGTTTTTTAAATGCTAATTTCTAACTATAACGTGCCTGAAACCTATGGTTTTTTAAGTGAATATATATATATATATATATATATATATATATATATATATATATATATATATATATATACAAAAATATCCTCCTCCTTCAAAAAAGACAAGGGGACAATGCAGGGCTTCAAGGAATCATTTGTTCGAATTCTCTGGCATGACGCGTTTCGGCGTTAGCCCCTTCAGATGCCTCCGGTGTTACAAATTTCAAAGTTTCCTTTTATTTATTAAGCCCCTCCTTCTAAAGTAGCGTGGGGCACACCTGCTCCATATCTCATCAGAGAACACTCGGCCAGTTCATAGTTATGGTCTGCAGATCCCATCATGCAGTTGGTTCACAATCTGGACGAATGTCTCTTACAGTCGGATTTTTCCCTTCCTCAAAGTGAGTGGCTGAAGAATGGTTAGCTTGAGATTGTAGCACTGTGCTGGGCAACAAACGATTCCTGAGCCCTGCGCTTCCAACCTCACAGTCCCGGTGTTGGCAAAGCTTGGAGACGATGGTAAAGTAACTCCGTCTCTCCGTGTGAGTCACGGACTGTCAACTGGCAGCAAAGACTTCTGCCTCCATCGGACGTGGGGCGGTCCGGGTTAAGCCACTGCACCCTGAACACTTTTGGAAGGGTCCCCTTTGTGTGACACTGGCTACACGCTAATGTGCAAAAATATCCTCCTCCTTCGAAAAAGACAAGGGGACACGGCAGGGCTTCAAGGAATCATTTGTTCGAATTCTCTGGCATGACGCGTTTCGGCGGTAGCCTCTTCAGATGCCTCCGGTGTTACAAATTTCAAAGTTTCCCTTTATTTATTAAGCCCCTCCTTCTAAAGTAGCGTGGGGCACACCTGCACCATATCTCATCAGAGAACACTCAGCCAGTTCATAGTGATGGACTGCAGATCCCATCATGCAATTGGTTCGCAATATGGACGAATGTCTCTTACAGCCGGATTTTTCCCTTCCTCAAAGTGAGTGGCTGAAGAATGGTTAGCTTGAGATTGTAGCACTGTGCTGGGCAACAAACGATTCCAGAGCCCTGCGCTTCCAACCTCACAGTCCCGGTGTTGGCAAAGCTTGGAGACGATGGTAAAGTAACTCTGTCTCTCCGTGTGAGTCACGGACTGTCAACTGGCAGCAAAGACTTCTGCCTCCATCGGACGTGGGGCGGTAAGGGTTAAGCCACTGCACCCTGAACACTTTTGGAAGGGTCCCCTTTGCGTGACATTGGCTACACGCTAATATGCAAAAATATCCTCCTCCTTCGAAAAAGACAAGGGGACACGGCAGGGCTTCAAGGAATCATTTGTTCGAATTCTCTGGCATGACGCGTTTCGGCGGTAGCCTCTTCAGATGCCTCCGGTGTTACAAATTTCAAAGTTTCCTTTTATTTATTAAGCCCCTCCTTCTAAAGTAGCGTGGGGCACACCTGCACCATATCTCATCAGAGAACACTCGGCCAGTTCATAGTTATGGACTGCAGATCCCATCATACAGTTGGTTCGCAATCTGGACGAATGTCTCTTACAGCCGGATTTTTCCCTTCCTCAAAATGAGTGGCTGAAGAATGGTTAGCTTGAGATTGTAGCACTGTGCTGGGCAACAAACGATTCCTGAGCCCTGCGCTTCCAACCTCACAGTCCCGGTGTTGGCAAAGCTTGGAGATGATGGTAAAGTAACTCTGTCTCTCCGTGTGATTCACGGACTGTCAACTGGCAGCAAAGACTTCTGCCTCCATCGGACGTGGGGCGGTCCGGGTTAAGCCACTGCACCCTGAACACTTTTGGAAGGGTTCCCTTTGTGTGACACTGGCTACACGCTAATATGCAAAAATATCCTCCTCCTTCGAAAAAGACAAGGGGACGCGGCAGGGCTTCAAGGAATCATTTGTTCGAATTCTCTGGCATGATGCATTTCGGCGGTAGCCTCTTCAGATGCCTCCGGTGTTACAAATTTCAAAGTTTCCTTTTATTTATTAAGCCCATCCTTCTAAAGTAGCGTGGGGCACACCTGCACCATATCTCATCAGAGAACACTCGGCCAGTTCATAGTTATGGACTGCAGATCCCATCATGCAGTTGGTTCGCAATCTGGACGAATGTCTCTTACAGCCGGATTTTTCCCTTCCTCAAAGTGAGTGGCTGAAGAATGGTTAGCTTGAGATTGTAGCACTGTGCAGGGCAACAAACGATTCCTGAGCCCTGCGCTTCCAACCTCACAGTCCCGGTGTTGGCAAAGCTTGGAGACGATGGTAAAGTAACTCCGTCTCTCCGTGTGAGTCACGGACTGTCAACTGGCAGCAAAGACTTCTGCCTCCATCGGACGTGGGGCGGTCCGGGTTAAGCCATTGCACCCTGAACACTTTTGGAAGGGTCCCCTTTGCGTGCCACTGGCTACACGCTAATATGCAAAAATATCCTCCTCCTTCGAAAAAGACAAGGGGACATGGCAGGGCTTCAAGGAATCATTTGTTCGAATTCTCTGGCATGACGCGTTTCGGCGGTAGCCTCTTCAGATGCCTCCGGTGTTACAAATTTCAAAGTTTCCTTTTATTTATTAAGCCCCTCCTTCTAAAGTAGCGTGGGGCACACCTGCACCATATCTCATCAGAGAACACTCAGCCAGTTCATAGTTATGGACTGCAGATCCCATAGTGCAGTTGGTTCGCAATCTGGACGAATGTCTCTTACAGCCGGATTTTTCCCTTCCTCAAAGTGAGCGGCTGAAGAATGGTTAGCTTGTGATTGTAGCACTGTGCTGGGCAACAAACGATTCCTGAGCCCTGCGCTTCCAACCTCACAGTCCCGGTGTTGGCAAAGCTTGGAGACGATGGTAAAGTAACTCCGTCTCTCCGTGTGAGTCACGGACTGTCAACTGGCAGCAAGGACTTCTGCCTCCATCGGACGTGGGGCGGTCCGGGTTAAGCCACTGCACCCTGAACACTTTTGGAAGGGTCCCCTTTGCGTGACACTGGCTACACGCTAATATGCAAAAATATCCTCCTCCTTCGAAAAAGACAAGGGGACACGGCAGGGCTTCAAGGAATCATTTGTTTGAATTCTCTGGCATGACGCGTTTCGGCGGTAGCCTCTTCAGATGCCTCCGGTGTTACAAATGTCAAAGTTTCCTTTTATTTATTAAGCCCCTCCTTCTAAAGTAGCGTGGGGCACACCTGCACCATATCTCATCAGAGAACACTCGGCCAGTTCATAGTGATGGACTGCAGATCCCATCATGCAATTGGTTCGCAATCTGGACGAATGTCTCTTACAGCCGGATTTTTCCCTTCCTCAAAGTGAGTGGCTGAAGAATGGTTAGCTTGAGATTGTAGCACTGTGCTGGGCAACAAACGATTCCTGAGCCCTGCGCTTCCAACCTCACAGTCCCGGTGTTGGCAAAGCTTGGAGACGATGGTAAAGTAACTCTGTCTCTCCGTGTGAGTCACGGACTGTCAACTGGCAGCAAAGACTTCTGCCTCCATCGGACGTGGGGCGGTCCGGGTTAAGCCACTGCACCCTGAACACTTTTGGAAGGGTCCCCTTTGCGTGACACTGGCTACACGCTAATATGCAAAAATATCCTCCTCCTTCGAAAAAGACAAGGGGACACGGCAGGGCTTCAAGGAATCATTTGTTCGAATTCTCTGGCATGACGCGTTTCGGCGGTAGCCTCTTCAGATGCCTCCGGTGTTACAAATTTCAAAGTTTCCTTTTATTTATTAAGCCCCTCCTTCTAAAGTAGCATGGGGCACACCTGCACCATATCTCCTCAGAGAACACTCGGCCAGTTCATAGTTATGGACTGCAGATCCCATCATGCAGTTGGTTCGCAATCTGGACGAATGTCTCTTACAGCCGGATTTTTCCCTTCCTCAAAATGAGTGGCTGAAGAATGGTTAGCTTGAGATTGTAGCACTGTGCTGGGCAACAAACGATTCCTGAGCCCTGCGCTTCCAACCTCACAGTCCCGGTGTTGGCAAAGCTTGGAGACGATGGTAAAGTAACTCCGTCTCTCCGTGTGAGTCACGGACTGTCAACTGGCAGCAAAGACTTCTGCCTCCATCGGACGTGGGGCGGTCCGGGTTAAGCCACTGCACCCTGAACACTTTTGGAAGGGTCCCATTTGCGTGACACTGGCTACACGCTAATATGCAAAAATATCCTCCTCCTTCGAAAAAGACAAGGGGACATGGCAGGGCTTCAAGGAATCATTTGTTCGAATTCTCTGGCATGACGCGTTTCTGCGGTAGCCTCTTCAGATGACTCCGGTGTTACAAATTTCAAAGTTTCCTTTTATTTATTAAGCCCCTCCTTCTAAAGTAGCGTTGGGCACACCTGCACCATATCTCATCAGAGAACACTCGGCCAGTTCATAGTTATGGACTGCAGATCCCATAGTGCAGTTGGTTCGCAATCTGGACGAATGTCTCTTACATATACATACATATATATACATATACACATATATACATATATATATATACATATATATATATATATATATTATCTACTGGCGGTCGCCAGTAGATAGTTATAGTTAGGACCTATTTTCCATAGGAAATCCGCGACATTCTATTTGAAATAACTCTTGCATCGGTTGACGAAACTTCGCGAAATTTTCAAACTTTATGGCCCGCTCCGGTCCGCAACTACCCTGAAAGTTTCGGGGTGATTTGTCAACCGGGGGCCGAGAAAAAAGGGGGGTCCCAAAACGGGTTTTCCCCATTCATTTTCCCATATGAAACTTTAGCCACGGCTACAGCCCGAACTGCTGAACGGAATTACACCAAATTTGGCAAAGAGGTAGTTCTTGGTTCAGAAAGAACCCTTTTTATTAAATGGTGTAAATCCGTTCAGTAGTTCCTGTGAAAATCAAAAGGAAAATCACATATATATCTATGGCCGCGTCGGATTCGCGCACCCTCCCGATCACGAGCTGCATGCTAATTGGCTGTCAACACTCCAAATCAGGAAGTGTTGGCAGCCATTTTGTCCTCGGTAGAACCGAGGGACAGAAACAAGTACGCAAAGCGCAAAAGGGGGCAGGGTAGAAACACCCTGACCCCTAGGTCTGCTCAGGGGTCCCACAAGGACCCCTGGGCAGAAAAAAGCATTTAAAAAAAAAAAAAATCGTCAGGATGCGCTCAGGGTGCGCGGATCCTGCCCCAAAAAAATCGAAGCGCGGTCTCCCACGCTTCGATGCAAATTTGCCCCCGGGTGGCCCAAGTCCCGGGGGCATGTGAGGGTGGGTTTATTGTTTATGGGGGCCTCTAAGGCCCCCAAGCCCCGAGGACCGCCACCCCGGGGCTTTTTAAAAATGATGGCGGAAGGGCTGTGCGCCTCCCGCTGCCCCGGAGACCGCCACCCCCGGGCCTGTTTTTTTTAATTTAAAAAGCCTGTGTGGGGGCTCCAGCCCCCACATGCCCCGAGGACCGCCACCTCCCTGGGGCACTAAAGATTTAAATATGGGGGTCCGTTACGGATCCCAGAGCCCCGGGGACCACCACCTCCCGGGGCTTTGAACAAGTTGGGAGGGGGCCGCGTGGCCCCCTCCTGGAGCCAGTGATGGCCCTGGGGACCACCACCCCCAGGGCCGGCTCCTGCAGTGTCCCGGGGTGCCTACCCCGGGACACTGTAGTTTGCTATGACAGGACGGGAGCATCGCGGCTCCCGTCCTGTCATAGTAAACTTGGTTTGCATTTTGAAAGAGAGAGCAGGAAACCTGCTCTCTCTTTCAAAATGCAAACTAATTGCTTTCCACACGGGGAGCAGCATGTTAGCTGCTCCCCATGTGGAAAAGCAATGCCGGCTCGCGCAGGAGGCGGGGAGCCGGCTGGGACTGTGGTGGGATTGGGGACCACCCCACAGTCTCCAACGAGAGGCCAGGCCCCGGGGGATGGGGTCCCCGGGGCCATAAGTGGCCCGGGAGGGGGGCCACGCAGCCCCCCTCCCCCCCAAAAAATAATAAGAAAAAAAAAAAAAGAAAAAAAAAGGCCTGCCCCGGGGGATGGGGTCCACGGGGCAAAAGGAGGCCTGAGGAGGGGGGCCACGCAGCCCACCTCCTTAAAAAAATAATAAAAAGAGTGGCCATGCCCTGGGGGATGGGGTCCCCGGGGCCGGAATCGGCCACGGGAGGGGGGCCACGCGGCCCCCTTCCCGTTTTAAAAAAAAAAATGAAAAAAAAGGGGTAAGGCCCTGGGGGATGGGGTCCCCAGGGCCCAGAAAAAGGAAAAAGGAAGGGGGGCCACACAAAAAAAACAAAACAAAAAAAACGATCATGCCGCAGGTCCCGCCCCCTTCCTTTACCACTCTGCAAACGCCCCCCCTGGCGCGTTTGCAGAGGGGGAACGAATTCCCCTTGAATTCTGGGCGTCCCTGGGGGCCAACTAGCCCACCAGGAACCTCCAGTATGCACCAGGGGCTGCGTTGCAGAGAGGTGTACAGAGGCCACGCCCCTTTTACACCTCTCTGCAACGCAGCTCTGTGGCGCTTACTGGAGGTACCTGGTGGGATAGTTGGACCCCAGGGACCCTCAGGATTCAAGGGGACTTAATCCCCAACTTAAAATGCGCCACGGGCGCGTTTGCACAGTGGTGAAGGGAGGGGCGGGGCTTCAGGTGACATGTGTGCAAACAGGCCCCGTGGCGCATTTTAAGATGGGGAATGAAATCCCCTTCAATCCTGAGGGTCCCTGGGGGCCAACTAGCCCACCAGGTACGTCCAGAAAGCGCCACAGAGCTGCGTTGCAGAGAGGTGCAAAAGGGGCGTGGCCTCTGAACACCTCTCTGCAACGCAGCTCCCTGGCGCATACTGGAGGTACAGGGTGGGCTAGTTGGACCCCAGGGACCCTCATGATTCAAGGGGACTTAATCCCCCAACTTAAAACGCGCCATGGGGCGCGTTTGCACAGATGTCACCTCAGGCCCCGCCCCCTCCCTTCACCATTGTGCAAATATTCCTCTAAAATCAGCCGAACTACGAATTCCGATTTACTCACCTGTTATCAGGAGAGAACCCAGTGCTGCATCTTTTAGCCCAGCACTGACCTTGAAAAGTAATTCTAACCGTACTTACCAGTAAATTGAATTTCCTTCCATAGGATATCATTGCCTGCTTTTTGCTGAAAAAGTTTCTAAGTGTCGATTTTTGAAACATACAAATATTCCTCTAAAATCAGCAGAACTACGAATTCCGAATTACTCACCTGTTATCAGGAGAGAACCCAGTGCTGCATCTTTTAGCCCAGCACTGACCCTGAAAAGTAATTCTAACCGTACTTACCAGTAACTTGTATTTCCTTCCATAGGAATCCATTGTCTGGTTTTCAGCAGAAAAGTTTCAAAGTGTCGATTTTTGAAACATACAAATATTCCTCTAAAATCAGCAGAACTACGAATTCCGATTTACTCACCTGTTATCAGGAGAGACCTCAGTGCTGCATCTTTGAGCCCAGTACTGATCCTGAAAAGTAATTTTAACCGTACTTACCAGTAACTTGAATTTCCTTCCATAGGCTAACATTGACTGGTTTCACTTGGAAATTCTTCTAAGTGTGGAGTTTTGGAACTGTATAATATTCCTCTAAAATCAGCCGAAATACGAATTCCGATTTACTCACCTGTTATCAGGAGAGACCTCAGTGCTGCATCTTTCAGCCCAGTACTGATCCTGAAAAGTAATTTTAACCGTACTTACCAGTAACTTATATTTCCCTCCATAGGAATCCATTGTCTGGTTTTCAGCAGAAAAGTTTCAAAGTGTCGATTTTCACAAACTACAAATATTCCTTAAAAATCGCCTGTATGACTTAAACGCATTCTTTCAACTGTTTACAGGAGATGCACCAGTGCTGGATACAGGATTCACCACTGAGTAAGAAAAAGTAACGATAACACTACTTACCTGCTAAGTGAATTTCCTCCCATAGGATAACATTGGTGATTCTATGTGAAAAAGTTTCAAAGTGTCAACTTTTAAAATACAATAATATTCCTTAAAAATCACTACTGTAACCAAAACACTTTTACTCAACTGTTTACAGGAGATGTCCCAGGACTGAATCTAGGATCCAGTCCTGTGGTTAGAAAAGTAATCCATAAAGTAACTAATTGCATTTAACTAGAAATTCACATTGAGCTCAATGTTGCATTGTGTTTGAAATTGTGTTGCCCATTGCAACAACTGTAACTAATGTACTTAAAAGTCTATTGCCTATTTGCAAAGTATTTAAACTAAAGTAATTCATTCTGAGAAAGTATATTTTGTAATGTAATGTATAATGTAATTACAATGTAATTTAAAAAATTAAATATGTAAAAATAAATAGTTTAAAAAATGTAGTAAATCAGTATCAAAAAAATAAATATAACAATTAATACATTAAAAAATTGTCATTTAGAAAACTTTTGAAATTTACTGAAAAAACCATAGGTTTTAGGGCGTTATAGTTAGAAATTAGCATTTAAAAAGCCTTTGAAATTCACTGAAAAAACCATAGGTTTCAGGCACGTTATAGTTAGAAATTAGCATTTAAAAACCTTTGAAATTCACTGAAAAAACCATAGGTTTCAGACACGTTATAGTTAGAAATTAGCATTTAAAAAACCTTTGAAATTCACTGAAAAAACCATAGGTTTTAGGGACAGTTATAGTTAGTTGGACATTTCACTCGTACAAAACCATAGAAATTCCCCGTTATAGTTAGTTCAGCTAACTATAACTCGCGCCCCGCAATGCACTGCTGATGACGTCACATATTACATCACTCATGACATGGTCAGTGACATCGCTGATGACATCACTGATGACATCTCAAATGACATCACTGATGACATCATCCAGTGACTGTGTTTCTGTAAAGTTTAAATATTTTTAATATATAGGGAAAGGTGTATTGAAGAATGAGTGGGTGTATAAGTGTGTGGGTGAAGGATTTAGTAGGTGCGTGACTGACTCTATAAGTGAGTGATTAAACGTATCTTACTGAATGCAAGGGTTAGTGACTAAACTTGGTGAATGTCTGTAACTGTCTGTCTGTTGCTGTGTAAGTGGCTGCATAGGTTTGTGAATAGCTACATGAGTGTCTATATGAGTTATTGATTGGTTGTCTGAGTATCTGTATGGGTGCCTGAGTGTTTGTGTGGGTGGGGTGTGTGCGACTCTGTGCATAGATGTGTGAGTGGGTGATTCACTGGGTGGATGGTTTCAAGAGTGCATCTGTGATAGGCTGTATGGGTGGGTAAGTGTGTGTAAGAGTGTTTTAGTGAGTGAATGTATGTCCCAGTGGTACATGTGTGAGTAACTACATATGTGAAAGGCAGTATATATGTGTGTTGGAGTATATAAATAGCTATAAGCGAGAGTGTGTGATTGTGAGAGTGACTGTATGGATGAGTGTGTGCTTGTATCAGTGATTGTATAAGAGCGTAAGAATGTGCTAGTATTTGTATGAGTAAGTGAGCTGGTGTGTGTATAACTGTATAGGTGAGTAAATGGCAGTGTGATTAATTATTTGCATGACTGACTAGGTGTATGAGTACCTCTATGGATGAGTGGCGGTGTTTGAGTGTCTATATAGGAGTATGAGTGCATATGATAGTCCTGTACCGAGTGACCGTACGTATGAGTGACTGTACGGGTCAGTGAGTGGATGTGTGTGTGTAGACCTAAGAATCAGTGAGTGGGTATGTAGTTATTGGTGTTGGAGTGTCTATGGTTTTGCGAATGGCAGTGTGTAATTTAGAGTGGGTGTATCAAAGGTTATATTAGGGTGTGAGGAGGTGCTCAGATTATCACGTGGATGATGTCATCAGTGATGTCATCAGTGATGTCATTTGAGATGTCATCAGTGATGTCATCAGTGATGTCACTTACCATGTCATGAGTGATGTAATATGTGACGTCATCAGCAGTGCATTGCGGGGGCGCGAGTTATAGTTAGCTGAACTAACTATAACGGGGAATTTCTATGGTTTTGTACGAGTGAAATGTCCAACTAACTATAACTGTCCCTAAAACCTATGGTTTTTTCAGTGAATTTCAAAGGTTTTTAAATGCTAATTTCTAACTATAACGTATCTGAAACCTATGGTTTTTTCAGTGAATATATATATATATATATATATATATTCACTGAAAAAACCATAGGTTTTAGGGACAGTTATAGTTACTTGAACATTTCACTCGTACAAAACCCGTGAAATTCCCCGTTATAGTTAGTTCAGCTAACTATAACTCGCGCCCCGCAATGCACTGCTGATGTCGTCACATATTACATCACTCATGACATGGTCAGTGACATCACTGATGACATCACTGATGACATCTCAAATGACATCACTGATGACATCATCCAGTGACTGTGTGTTTCTGTAAAGTTTAAATATGTTTTATATATATAGGGAAAGGCGTATTGAAGAATGAGTGGGTGTATAAGTGTCTGAATGGATGATTTAGTAGGTGTGTGACTGACTCTACAAGTGAGTGATTAAACGTATCTTACTGAATGCATGGGTTAGTGACTAAACTGTGTGAATGTCTGTATCCGTCTGTCTGTTGGTGTGTAAATGGATGCATGGATTTGCGAATAGCTACATGAGTGTCTATATGGGTTATTGATTGGTTCTCTGATTATCTGTATGGGTGCCTGAGTGTTTGTGTGGGTGGGGTGTGTGTGACTCTGTACATAGATGTGTGAGTGGGTGATTCACTGGGTGCATGATTTCAAGAGTGCATCTGTGATGGACTGCTTGGGTGGGTGAGTGTGTGTATGGGTGTGTTAGTGAGTGAATGTATATCTCAGTGGTACATGTGCGAGTAACTACATATGTAAAAGGCAGTATATATGTGTGTTAGAGTATTTAAATGGCTATAAGTGAGAGTGTGTGATTGTGAGAGTGGCTGTATGGATGTGTGTGTGCTTGTATCAGTTATTGTATAAGAGCATAAGAATGTGCTAGTATTTGTATTAGTAAGTGAGCTGGTGTGTGTATAACTGTATAGGTGAGTAAATGGGTGTGTGATTCATTTTTTGCATGACTGACTAGGTGTGTGAGTACCTCTATGGATGAGTGGCGGTGTGTGAGTGTTTATATAGGTGAATGAGTGCATATGATAGTCCTGTACTGAGTGACTGTAAGTATGAGTGACTGTATGGGTGAGTGAGTAGATGTGTGTGTGTAGATCTAAGAATCAGTGAGTGGGTATGTAGTTATTGGTATTGGAGTGTGTATGGTTTTGAGAATGGCAGTCTGTAATTTAGAGTGGGTGTATCAAAAGTTATATTAGGGTGTGAGAAGATGCATGAAATTATCACATGGATGATGTCATCAGTGATGTCATCAGTGATGTCATTTGAGATGTCATGAGTGATGTCACTGACAATGTCATGAGTGATGTAATATGTGACGTCATCAGCAGTGCATTGCGGGGGCGCGAGTTATAGTTAGCTGAACTAACTATAACGGGGGAATTTCATGGGTTTTGCACGAGTAAAATGTCCAAGTAAATATAACTGTCCCTAAAACCTATGTTTTTTTCAGTAAATTTCAAAGGTTTTTTAAATGCTAATTTCTAACTATAACGTGTCTGAAACCTATGGTTTTTCCAGTGAATTTCAAAGGTATTTTAAATGCTAATTTCTAACTATAACGTGCCTGAAACCTATGGTTTTTTAAGTGAATATCAAAGGTTTTTTAAATGCTAGTTTCTAACTATGCCTACAGAGGTAGGACATGTGAAGAAAGAAGAAAAAACGCACAGAAAGAAGTAAAAGAAATGCAGAAAGAAGCAACAGAAGTCCACAAAGACGAAGAAAAGTGCAGGAAGAAGCAAAAGATGTGCAGAAAGAACCAACAGAGGAGCAGAAAGAGGCCTTGTTGCAAAATCATCCTGTGCCCACAACTTTTTCAGACGTGTACTGGTGGTAACTGACTCTGACTAACCAGAGCCAGTGCTATGCTAAAAGACACTTAGAATACAGTGAAAACACCTACCTACACTAGGGAACACTATGCGTTGGGGTACCCCTGTGATTAGCATGACCTCCTCTGTAAGTCCCTAGTACATAATAGGGCAGGGGGATTAAAACTACCTCTTAAAACGCGCTACAGGGCGCGTTTGCACAGTGGTGAAGGGAGGGGGGGCCTGAGGTGACATGTGTGCAAACGCACCCTGTGGCGCATTTTAAGTTGCGGGATTAAGTCCCCTTGAATCCTGAGGGTCCCTGGGGCCCAACTAGACCCCCAGGTACCTACAGTTAGGAACACAGAGCTGAGTTTCAGAGAGGCGTTCCGAGGCCACGCACCTTTTTTCACCTCTCTGCAACGCAACTCTGTTGTGCTTACTGAAGGTACCTGGTGGGCTAGTTGGCCCCCGGGGTCCCTCAGGATTCAAGGGGAATTAATTCCCCAACTTAAAACGCACCACAGGGCGTGTTTGCACACATGTCACCTGAGGCCCCGCCCCTCCCTTCACCACTGTGCAAACGTGCCCCGTGGCGCGTTTTAAGGTGGGGGATTAGGTCACCTTGAATCCTGAGGGTCCCTGGGGCCCAACTAGCCCACCAGGTACTTCCAGTAAGCGCCACAGCCCTGCGTTGCAGGGAGGTGGTCCGAGGCCACGCCCCTTTTTACACCTCTCTGCAACGCAGCTCTGTGGCGCTTACTGGAGGTACCTGGTGGGCTAGTTGGACCCCAGGGACCCTCAGGATTCAAGGGGACTTAATCCCCCAACTTAAAACACGCCACAGGTCATGTTTGCACACATGTCACCTCAGGCCCCGCCCCCTCCCTTCACCACTGTGCAAACGCGCCCCGTGGCGCGTTTTAAGTCGGGGGATTATGTCCCCTTGAATCCTGAGGGTCCCTGGGGTGCAACTAGCCCACCAGCTACCTCCATTAAGCGCCACAGATCTGCATTGCAGAGAGGTGTAAAAAGGGGCGTGGCCTCAGAACACCTCTCTGCAACGCAGCCCCTGGCGCATACTGGAGGTTCCTGGTGGGCTAGTTGGCCCTCAGGGACCCCCAGTATTCAAGGGGAATTCGTTCCCCATCTGCAAACGCGCCAGGGGGCGCGTTTGCAGAGTGCTGCAAGGAGGGGGCCTTTTTTATTATTATTTTTAAGAAGGGGGGCTGTGTGGCCCCCCTTCTTTTTGTAATTTATTTGCCCTGGGGACCCCATCCTCCAGGGCCTGCCCGCTCAAGCCCCCCCACACAGGTAATTTTAATTTTAAAAAAAGAAGCCCCGGGGGGTGGCGGTCACCGGGGCTGCGGGAGGGCCGAGTGCCCTCCCGCACCATTTTTAATTGAAAGCCCCGGGGGGTGGTGGTCCCCGTGGCTTGGGGGGCCTTAGAGGCCCCACTCATTATTTTTATAAACCCCCGCATGCCCCCGGGACTTGGCCCACCCGGGGGCCAAATAACAACGAAGCGCGGGAGACCGCGCTTTGTTTTTTTTTTCACGGCGGGATCCGCGCTTCCTACGCGCATCCCGCCGATTTAAAAAAAAAAAAATGTTTTGGGCCCTGGGGGTCCTTGTGGGACCCCTGAGCAGGCCTAGGGGGTCAGGGTGTTTCTACCCTGCCCCCTTTTGCGTTTTGCACGTTAGTTTTCTCTTTTCTTGTGCCTCGGTTCTACCGAGAGCTAAGATGGCTGCCAACACTTCCTGGTTTGGAGTGTTGACAGCCAATTAGCATACAGCTCGTGATCGGGAGGGTGCGCGGATCCTACGCGGCCATAGATATATGTGTTTTTACTTTTGATTTTCTCAGCAACTACTGAACGGATTTACACCATTTAACAAAAAGGGTTCTTTCTGAACCAAGAACTACCTCTTTGCCAAATTTGGTGTAATTCCGTTCAGCAGTTCGAACTGTAGCCTTGCATAAAGTTTCCTATGGGAAATTGATTTTTGACTCTTATTTTTTGAATTTCTCCGCAACTACTGAACGGATTTACACCATTTAAAAAGGTCGCTTTCTGAACCAAGCGCTACCTTTTGCCAAATTTGGTGTAATTCCGTTCAGCAGTTTGGGCTGTAGCCGTGTCTAAAATTTCCTATGGGAATTAACATGGAGAAAACACATTTTGGGACACCCCTTTTTTCTCGGCCCCCGCTTACCAAATCACCCCTAAACTTTCAGGATAGGAGCGGACCGGAGCGCCCCACGAGTTTTGAAAATTTCGCGAAGATTCGTCAACCGGCGCCAAAGTTATTATAAATAGAATGTTGTGAATTTCCCTTGGAAAATAGGTCCTAACTATAACTATCTACTGGCGACCGCCAGTAGATAATATATACATACACATACATGGAAGCTCCTCCCGGGATCCCCGCCCATAGTCTGGCGGCGCGCCGTGCCGCTGGAGCCAAGACCAGCCAGTAGTATCCACACAAAAAGAAATAATTGCGCGCCCTCAGAGGTTGTGGAATAAAATGCAGAGTTTATTCCTCAGTTGGTTACGCGTTTCGAAAGTAAGACTTTCTTGATCAAGAAAGTCTTACTTTCGAAACGCGTAACCAACTGAGGAATAAACTCTGCATTTTATTTCGCAACCTCTGAGAGCGAGCAATTATTTCTTTTTGTGTGGATATATATATATATATATATATATATATATATATATATATATTCACTGAAAAAACCATAGGTTTCAGACACGTTATAGTTACAAATTAGCATTTAAAAAATCTTTGAAATTCACTGAAAAAACCATAGGTTTTAGGGACAGTTATAGTTACTTGGACATTGCACTCGTACAAAACCCGTGAAATTCCCCGTTATAGTTAGTTCAGCTAACTATAACTCGCGCCCCGCAATGCACTGCTGATGACGTCACATATTACATCACTCATGACATGGTCAGTGACATCACTGATGACATCACTGATGACATCTCAAATGACATCACTGATGACATCATCCAGTGACTGTGTGTTTCTGTAAAGTTTAAATATTTTTAATATATATAGGAAAAGACGTATTGAAGAATGAGTGGGTGTGTAAGTGTCTGTATGGATGATTTAGTAGGTGCGTGACTGACTCTATAAGTGAGTGATTTAACGTATCTTACTGAATGCATGGGTTAGTGACTAAACTGGGTGAATGTCTGTATCCGTCTGTCTGTTGCTGTGTAAGTGGCTGCATGTGTTTGTGAATAGCTAAATGAGTGTCTATATGAGTTATTGAATGCTTGTCTGAGTATCTGTATGGGTGCCTGAGTGTTTGTGTGGGAGGGGTGTGTGCAACTCTGTGCATAGATGTGTGAGTGGGTGATTCACTGGGTGGATGGTTTCAAGAGTGCATCTGTGATAGACTGTATGGGTGGGTAAGTGTGTGTAAGAGTGTGTTAGTGAGTGAATGTATGTCCCAGTGGTGCATGTGTGAGTAACTACATATGTGAAAGGCAGTATATATGTGTGTTGGAGTATATAAATAGCTATAAGCAAGAGTGAGTGATTGTGATAGAGGCTGTATGGATGAGTGTGTGCTTGTATCAGTGATTGTATAAGAGCGTAACAATGTGCTACTATTTGTATGAGTAAGTGAGCTGGTGTGTGTTTAACTGTATAGGTGAGTAAATGGCAGTGTGTTTAATTATTTGCATGACTGACTAGGTGTCTGAGTATCTCTATGGATGAGTGGCGTTGTTTGAGTGTCTATATAGGAGTAAGAGTGCATATGATAGTCCTGTACTGAGTGACCGTAAGTATGAGTGACTGTACGGGTGAGTGAGTGGATGTGTGTGTGTAGACCTAAGAATCAGTGAGTGGGTATGTAGTTATTGGTGTTGGAGTGTCTATGAAGGAATGAATGAAGGAGCACTTATAGAGCGCATGGTTACCCGGAGGCATCCCAGCGCTATGACACCCTGAAGAATCGCTATAGCAAGGAAATTATGGAAAGAGGAAGGTTTTCAACAGTTTTCTGAACTTGAGATAATCTGGTTCAGAACGTATGTGGAGGGGAAGACCATTCCAGAGTTTGGATGCATTATACGTAAACATTCGACCTCCACTACGTGATCGTTTAATTTTAGGAATTAGGACCAAACCTTTGTTGTTAGATCTAAGAGCCCTGGTAGGCACATAAGGTTGGATCCAGGAACTGATCAAGGAAGAGCCCTTGCCAGAAAGTATCTTGTGGGTGATACATAGGGACTTAAATTGGATCCTTTCCTGAACAGGGAGCCAATGTAAAGTTGCGAGTGCGGGTTTTGCCGAGGAGCGTTTGGAGATGTTCATCAGCATGCGTGCTGCACAATTTTGTGCGGTTTGAAGGATTTTAATGGTGCCCTGCGGGGCTCCCAGATACAAAGCGTTAGCATAATCCAATCTTGATAGGATAAGGGCTTGGACCAACACCCGTCTAGCTATAAATGGTAACAAGGGAAGGATTTTTCTGATCATTCTTAAAAGGCTATAGCAACAAGCTGCCACTGTACGTGCTTGAGCCTTAAAATCAAGGTTGCGGTCAAGCCAAGCCCCAAGACTTTTGATTTGTTCTCTGGGGGCCGGGGGGACCTAAAACGCTGGGCCAGAGAAGATCAATATTTCGAGGAGCAGACTTCCCCAACAACATAAGTTCAGTTTTTGATCCGTTAAGTTTTAAAAAGGAATGATTCATCCATTCAGAGACTTTCTCTAGGCAAGTGAATAGGTCACATCCCTGTTGATTATTTTGTTTCATGGAAATGACTAACTGCGTGTCATCCGCATACGTCACGATGTGGACCCCAAATGGACATACTATTTCAGCCAACGAACGCATGTACACATTGAACATGGTGGGACTGAGGGAGGATCCCTGAGGAACGCCACATTTCAGAGGAATTTGTTTTGAGGAACATTCGTCCTCAAAAACTGTGAACACCCTGTTTTGTAGGAAAGACTGGAACCATTTTAAGGCTGATCCAGTCACACCTACCTCTCTAAGTCTTTGAATCATTAAACTATGATTAACAGTGTCGAAGGCTGCGCTGAGATCTAACAATAAGATGGCGGCGCAGCCTCCGTTGTCAAGAGTCCTCCTTGTTTCCTCTACTACAGCCAAAAGGGCCGTTTCTGTACCCTGTTGGGGTCTGAATCCAGTCTGTGTGGGATGGAGACCCTTGTTGTTTTCAAGGAAAGCTTATAGAATAGAATTAATATACTTCTCAGCTAACTTACTTATTCCCGGTAGTAGGGAGATTGGTCGGTAATTTCCCCAATTTTCCGGGTCAAGGCTGGTTTTTTTTTAGCAACGCCTTGACCCTTGCATGTTTCCATTGGGATGGCACAATGGCTGTCTTGAGTGAGGAATTTATCACCTCCAATATAACTGGTGACACAGTCTCTGCAATTTGATGAAGAATGGTAGGAGGGGCAGGGTCTAAGGGGAGCCCGATTTTAGCTCTCTCAAGAGTCCTTGAAGAGTAGTAAGATCAAGTGGCGGAAATTCCTCAAGCAAAATTGAGGATTCCGAGGTGAAAGTCCCAGTGATCGTTACATCTATATTTTGAGAAAACGATTTATATATCGTTAGTATTTTGTCCGAGAAATAATCCGCAATTTCATTGCATCTCCCTAGAACATTGGTTGAAACTTTAGAGGGTGTTGGGATTGCGAGAAGAGATTTGACTATTTTAAATATCTCACGAGAGGAGTTTACGGCTAAGATTTTGCCTTGATAAAAAAACGCCTGGGCATTTTTTATTTCGTCTTTATACAATTTAATGGCTTCTCGGTAAATACTTTTGCTAGAAGTAGAAAAATCTTTCCTCCAGCTTCTTTCATGTTTTTTACATATCTGCTTTAGTTGACGTAGATGTTGAGAATACCAAGGATTTTTTTGACTCCCACCCTTTCTGAGATTTGTTTTCTGGGGAGAACAGCGTCAAGTGCTGACTCAATCCACTCATTAAAATTGTCATTAGCAAGGGTGGGGTCTGATTGCGATGGAGGAGAAGTAGCGTTTAACTTATCTATCAGAGCTTCTATAGAAAGTGCCGACCACTTACTGGCAAATTTCGTAGTTCTAACAGTCGGTGTAGTAGCATCCGGAGGTATAAATGCAAAAGAAAGTAAAAAATGGTCAGACCATGGAATGGGAACAGCCTTATCTACAGATAAAATATTTATATTAGAAAATATGGGATCAAGCAAATGCCCTTTATTATGAGTAGGGCCATCCACTTTTAAAGTTAGTTGGAGCATTGCCAAGTCATTCGCAAGTTCTATTAACGGTGCCAGTTGACCATCATCAAAATGCATATTAAAATCCCCCAAAATTGTAAAGTTGGGGCAGGAACTGGCAGAATGGGCTACAAGATCAAGTAGGTCTTTGTTAAAAGGCCGAAAGGGCCTGGGGGCGGTAGACAAGAATCCCTGCAAAAGTGTACGTGGGAGTAAAGTCGATTGCAAAAGACATGCTTTCACAATCAGGGATAGGGTTCATAGAAATTCTACATTGGAACTTATCTTTATAAATTATGGCTAGGCCACCTCCCCGACCTGTGTTGCGATCAAGCCTCTGAATTACATAAGTGGGGGGGAGGGATTGGGCAATGACAAAATCTGCTTCTTTATTCAACCATGTCTCAGTTAAAAATAATACATCAGGATTTCTCTCTTCTAAGAGTAGGTGAATTTCCACATAATGTTTAGGTAGTGAGCGACAATTGAGTAGGAGCATTCTGTTTTCCTTATTGGAATGAGTCTCAGCTAACATTTGGGAGGTAGGTTGTAGATAGAATTTACAGTGTGTGCATTGCACGCTGCAATTATCAAGTCGCATAGTATACGCACAGTTACAGTCCATCTCTGTTCTGAGATCATGGAGTTGTGCTGAGTTATACATCGTTCTACCCCTCGCAGGCAAAATTTCGGCAGGGGTACCTGCCCCTAGACCCGGCTGGACGCGGACGGGCGCAGACGGGCTTGCCTTAGGCGCGCCTTCGGCGCGCCAGCGGCGCGTCCGCTGCGCGCGTCCGCTGCGCGGTCGCGTCATCGGCAAATTTATACAGCCGAGCGACCGCGTTAGCATAGGAGACTAGCATAGGAGACATTTTGCGAATGGCAGTCTGTAATTTAGAGTGGGTGTATCAAAGATTATATTAGGGTGTGAGGAGGTGCATCAGATTATCACGTGGATGATGTCATCAGTGATGTCATTTGAGATGTCATCAGTGATGTCATCAGTGATGTCACTGACCATGTCATGAGTGATGTAATATGTGACGTCATCAGCAGTGCATTGCGGAGCGCGAGTTATAGTTAGCTGAACTAACTATAACGGGGGAATTTCACGGGTTTTGTACGAGTGCAATGTCCAAGTAACTATAACTGTCCCTAAAACCTATGGTTTTTTCAGTGAATTTCAAAGGTTTTTTAAATGCTAATTTGTAACTATAACGTGTCTGAAACCTATGGTTTTTTCAGTGAATTTCAAAGGTTTTTTAAATGCTAATTTGTAACTATAACGTGTCTGAAACCTATGGTTTTTTCAGTGAATTTCAAAGGTTTTTTAAATGCTAATTTCTAACTATAACGTGCCTGAAACCTACGGTTTTTCAGTGAATTTCAAAGGTTTTGTAAATGACAATTTTTAAATGTATTAATTGTTATATTAATTTTTTTCATACTGATTTACTACATTTTTAGAAACAATTTTTTTTTACAGATTTTATTTTTAAATTACATTGTAATTACATTATACATTACATTACAAAAATACTTTCTCAGAATGAATTACTTTAGTTTAAATACTTTGCACATAGGCAATAGACTTTAAAGTACAGTAGTTACAGTTGTTGCAATGGGCAACACATTTTCAAACACAATGCAACATTCAGCTCAATGTGAATTTCTAGTTAAATGCAATTAGTTACTTTATGGATTACTTTTCTAACCACAGGACTGGATCCTAGATTCAGTCCTGGTACATCTCCTGTAAACAGTTGAGTAAAAGCGTTTTGGTTACAGTCGTGATTTTTAAGGAATATTATTGTATTTTAAAAGTTGACACTTAGAAACTTTTTCTCATAGAATCACCAATGTTATCCTATGGAAGGAAATTCACTTAGCAGGTAAAAACTGTTATCGTTACTTTTTCTTACTCAGTGTTGGATCCTGGATCCAGCACTGGTGCATCTCCTGTAAACAGTTGAAAGAATGCGTTTAAGTCATACAGGTGATTTTTAAGGAATATTTGTAGTTTGTAAAAATCAACACAAACTTTTTGCTGAAAACCAGACAATGGATTCCTATGGAAGAAAATATAAGTTACTGGTAAGTACGGTTAAAATTACTTTTCAGGATTAGTACTGGGCTGAAAGATGCAGCACTGAGGTCTCTCCTGATAACAGGTGAGTAAATCGGAATTCGTATTTCGGCTGATTTTAGAGGAATATTTTAAAGTTCCAAAACTCCACACTTAGAAGAATTTCCAAGTGAAACCAGTCAATGTTAGCCTATGGAAGGAAATTCAAGTTACTGGTAAGTACGGTTAAAATTACTTTTCAGGACCAGTACTGGGCTGAAAGATACAGCACTGAGGTCTCTCCTTATAACAGGTGAGTAAATCGGAATTCGTATTTCGGCTGATTTTAGAGGAATATTTGTATGTTTCAAAATCAACACTTAGAAACTTTTTCAGCAAAAAGCAGGCAATGATATCCTATGGAAGGAAATTCAAGTTACTGGTAAGTACGGTTAAAATTACTTTTGAGGATCAGTACTGGGCTGAAAGATGCAGCACTGAGGTCTCTCCTGATAACAGGTGAGTAAATCGGAATTCGTATTTCGGCTGATTTTAGAGGAATATTTTAAAGTTCCAAAACTCCACACTTAGAAGAATTTCCAAGTGAAACCAGTCAATGTTAGCCTATGAAGGAAATTCAAGTTACCGGTAAGTACGGTTAAAATTACTTTTCAGGACCAGTACTGGGCTGAAAGATGCAGCACTGAGGTCTCTCCTGATAACAGGTGAGTAAATCGGAATTCGTATTTCGGCTGATTTTAGAGGAATATTTTAAAGTTCCAAAACTCCACACTTAGAAGAATTTCCAAGTGAAACCAGTCAATGTTAGCCTATGGAAGGAAATTCAAGTTACTGGTAAGTACGGTTAAAATTACTTTTCAGGACCAGTACTGGGCTGAAAGATACAGCACTGAGGTCTCTCCTGATAACAGGTGAGTAAATCGGAATTCGTATTTCGGATGATTTTAGAAGAATATTTGCACAATGGTGAAGGGAGGGGGCGGGGCCTGAGGTGACATCTGTGCAAACGCGCCACCTGTCGCGCTTTAAGTTGGGGGATTAAGTCCCCTTGAATCCTGAGGGTCCCTAGGGGCCAACTAGCCCACCAGGAACCTCCAATATGCGCCAGGGGCTGAGTTGCAGAGACGTGTAGAGAGGCCACACCCCTTTTACACCTCTCTGCAACGCAGCTCTGTGGCGCTTTCTGGATGTACCTGTTGGGCTAGTTGGCCCCCAGGGACCCTCAGGATTGAAGGGGATTTAATTCACCATCTTAAAACGCGCCACGGGGCCTGTTTGCACACATGTCACCTGAAGCCCCGCCCCTCCCTTCACCACTGTGCAAACGCGCCCGTGGCACGTTTTAAGCTGGGGGATTAAGTCCCTTGAATCCTGAGGGTCCCGGAGTCCAACTAGCCCACCATATACCTCCAAAAGCGCCACAGAGCTGCGCTTGCAGAGAGGTGTAAAGGGGTGTGGCCTCTCACACGTCTCTGCAACGCAGCCCCTGGCGCATATTGGAGGTTCCTGGTGGGCTAGTTGGCCCCCAGGGACCCCCAGTATTCAAGGGAATTCTTTCCCTCAGCAAACGCGCCAGGGCGCGCTTGCAGAGTGGTGAAGGAAGGGGCGAAGCCTGCGGGCCCGATCGCTTTTTTTTTTTGTCCCTGAAGGGGGCTGTGTGGCCCCCTTCCTTTTCCCTGTTTTTGGGCCCTGGGGACCCCATCCCCCAGGGCCTTACCCCTTTTAAATTTAATTTAAAAAAAAACGGGAAGGGGCCGCGTGGCCCCCTTCCCTGGGCCTGTATTGGCCCCGGGGACCCCATCCCCCAGGGCATGGTCTTTTTTTTTTTTTTCTTGGGAGGGGGGCTGCGTGGCCCCCTTCCTCAGGCCATTTAAGGTCCCGGGGACCCCATCCCCCGGGGCCGGCCTTTCCATTTTTTTTAAATTTTTTGGGGGAGGGGGCCGCGTGGCTCCCTCCTGGGCCACTACTTGCCCCGGGGACCCCATCCCCGGGGCTGGCTCCTTCTCCGTTGGGGACTGTGGGGGTCCCCAATCCCCACAGTCCCGCCCGGCTCCCCACGTCCCTTGGGAGCCGGCATTACAGCTTCCACATGGGGAGCAGCTGACATGCTGCTCCCCATGTGGAAAAGCAATGTGCTTTGGATATTGGAAGAGAGAGCAGGTTTCCTGCTCTCTCTTCCAATATCCAAAGCAGCTTGCTATGGCAGGACGGGAGCCGCGAGGCTCCGTCCTGCCATAGCAACTACATTGTCCCGGGGTAGGCACCCCGGGACACTGCAGGAGCCGGCCCTGGGGGTGGCGGTCCCCAGGGCCATCAAGGGCTCCAGGAGGGGGCCGCGCGGCCCCCTCCCTACATCAGCACAGCCCTGGGGAGGTGGTGGTCCCGTGGCTTCGGGGTCCAAACGGACCCCCATTTTAATTTGTTAGTGCCCCGGGAGGTGGCGGTCCCCGGGCATGTGGGGGCTGGAGCCCCCACACAGGTTGTTCAATTCATAAAAAAAAGCCCCGGGAGGTGGTGGTCCCGGGGCTGCGGGAGGGCTCAGAGCCCTCCCGCACCATTTTTAAAAAGCCCGGGGGTGGCGGTCCCCGGGGCTTGGGGGCCCTTTGAGGCCCCCACACATAAAATTAAACCCCCACCATGCCCCCGGGACTTGGGCCACCCGGGGCAAATACAATCGAGCGCGGAGACCGCGCTCGATTTTCGGCAGGATTCGTGCACCCTGAGCGCATCCTGCCGATTTTTAAAAAAATATTTTTATTTTTTTGCCCAGGGGTCCTTGTGGGACCCCTGAGCAAACCTAGGGGTCAGGGTGTTTCTACCCTGCCCCCTTTGTGCGCTTTGCGCACTTAGTTTCTGTCCCTCGGTTCTACCGAGGGACAAAATGGCTGCCAACATTTCCTGAATCGGAATGTTGACAGCCAGCTGACAGCCAATTAACATGCAGCGCGTGATCGGGAGGGTACGCGGACCCTACTCGGCCATAGATAGCACTATCTTTTACTTTTGATTTTCTCAGGAACTACTGAACGGATTTACACCATTTAACAAAAGGGTTCTTTCTGAACCAAGAACTACCTCTTTGCCAAATTTGGTGTAATTCCGTTCAGCAGTTCGGGCTGTAGCCGTGTCTAAAGTTTCCTATGGACAAATGCATGGGGAAAACGCGTTTGGGACCCCTTTTCTCGGCCCCGCTTGACGAATCCCCCGAGACTTTCAGGGTAGGAGCGGACCGGAGCGGGCCACAAAGTTTGAAAATTTCGCGAAGATACGTCAACCGGCAAGAGAGTTATTTCAAATAGAATGTCGCGGATTTCCTATGGATAATAGGTTGTAACTATAACTATCTACTGGCGACCGCCAGTAGATAATATATATATATATATATATATATATGTCAAACAACAGTAAGGCTCATTTTGGGTTTATGGGTGGCTTGCGGTAAGTGTAAGTTTAGGGTTTGAGGGTGGGTAGTGGTAAAGGGAAGTAAGGGAAATGTTAGGTTTATTGGTGACTAGTGGTAATGGAAGGTTAGCAGTAAATTAAAATGTTGGGTTTATGACTGGGTAGTGGGAAAGGGCAGTAAGTGTTTTTAGGGTTTAGGGGTGATAAGGGTAATTTTAAGGTTTAGGGGTGAGTACTGGTAAAGGGTGCTATGTGTAATTTTATGGTTTATTGGTAACAGTAATTTAAGGGTTTAGGGGTGGATACTGATAAAGGGTGATAAGGGTAATTTTAGGGTTTAGGGGTGGTAAGAGTAATATAAGGGTTATGGGGTGGATAGTGATAAAGGGTGACAAGGGTAATTTTAGGGTTTAAGGTTGGGTAGTGGTAAAGGGCGGTAAGGGTAATTTTAGGGTTCATTGGTGGCCAGTGGTATTGGAAGGTTAGCATATATGTATATATTTATGCTTACCATGCACGGTAAAGGCATCTGCGTGGTAAGACACCTGCGTGGTAAAGGCATGCGTGGTAGAGGCTGCGTGGTAAAGGCATGCATTGTAAAGTCATACAACCTGTAAACCAAATACAAATTTTCATATTCTCTGTTGTATGACCTTTAATTATTGGAGCCTAAAGATAAAACTGTTTCCGGTAAGCAAGAACCTAGCTATAACCTCGAGGAATAGGCATTAGGTTAGCATTTTGTTTGCATGTTACTTTTCCTTCACTACCTACAGGGCTCTGGCTTTTAATTGTAAACTAATTGTGAAATTAATTAATTAGTTCATATGTGCAATCTGTGACCGAATGATCTGGACAAATTAGTCCATTTAACTGTGTCTCAGTTCTCTAATTCACAAAAACTGTAAGGGTGTAGACACACTATTCTGCGTAGAATGGGCTGGATTAGAATTTTAAACATCCACATTTTTGGGTTAAATTTTTAAGATTAATGAAAAACCTGACTGGGAACAGGAACAGTGGTTCGTATTTAGCTATGAAAGTCTATTTCTGTATGCAATAGTATGTCTTACTTTTGGAACCAGCGATTTTTGTGCACAAACCAAATATAAAGTGCAGAACTGGGCTTGAAGGTCTTCTAAACCTTATATTCTAAAAATAATTGGCTTACCATTTAACAAAAGAAGCCCTTTATCCATTGCCCTCAAGTGGCCCTCATTTAGGGGTGAAAATAAATTTTTTATTAAAGAAATTACTGCATCATCACCACACGTTCATCTCAGAGATTAATTTTTATACAATAGCCAGGCCCAGATTTACTAAGATATTATGTTGGGGTTGCAACCCTTATTTGGCGCAGTCAAGATGCAAAATCCATTGTAGATTTAAAAAGCCACGAAAATCCTGATAAGCGGGGCCTTGTTAAAAAAAAAAAGTAAGGCAAGGCAGCACAAAGAACACTCCTCTGTAGATGGCAGATGAACATGACTAATGGAAACCTACATACATACTAAGAAACTCTGGACAAGCTATTTAGAATGCTTAACAATGCCAGGTCTGTCTCCTTCCAAAATCAGACAGGCACACACACTTAACGATCTTCTTGCTCCTCCTAGGACAGCTATGTCTGCATCTTTACTCTCCGCACCAGACTTTGCAACCAGTTTCTCATCAAAAATCACCATCAGATAAACCCTAGCCTCACTACTAACTTTTCCTCTTTCCACACTTCGTGACTTTGCCTGTACAAACCACTGGACCTTTCCCTGATACTCAAATCTAGTAATGCTTTGTGAGCTTTTTACCCTTGTAATCCTGTAAACAAACATAAAACTTCCTTCTTGAATCTCTAGAGCACGACTGTCTGACATCCTGACATCCATATTCCTCACTCTCTCCTATTTGCCATCTACCCCTCATACTTTAAAACTATGTTGGAGATCCCTTACCAAAAAATGGCAAACCCTTCCTCCCCATCCAATTTCTCTACTGCCCTCCTTTTAAAAAAAATCTAATGTCTCATCTTCAACCACCTTCAATTCTTACAACCTGCTCCATGTGTTCCAGATGGGATTCTGAGCCCTCCACTCCACTGAAATTTCCCTCATTCACATAGCTAACTTCATAAAACCAGCCTACTGCAACGTCCTCTGAGCCATCATAGTTCTGGACTATCTGCCACATTTGACACCATTAACGACCTTCCTTACTTGACATCCTAAGGCCCCTAAGCATCATAGGCTTGACATTGAACTGGTTCTCCTACCTATTTTGCAGGTCTGTCTCTGTGGACTGGCAATCCATCAAATCATCTCACTCCCCCCCCCCCCCAACTACCAGCTGGTGTCCACCAAGGTTCTGACTTTGGTCATTTTCTTTTTGATGCTTTACACCACCTCCCTTAGCGATGTGATCTACTTGTTTGTGTTTGCTAAGAAATTTATGCAGACAAAACCTTTTTTTCCCTTTTTCTTTCACCCCTTCTGAAGCCTCAGATATTAGACTGCCTTGCAGCAAGACATTTTCTGCATAAACCAGTCTTATGTAGGCAAAACGATGGGAAATTGTGTACTGTGAAAAATGTGTGCAGTACAACATTCAGGATTTTCGTCATTTTTGCTAGTGTCATTATATTTATGTCTATGCTTACTACTGAAAGTGAAGGGCAGGAAAGCCTAGGATAGATGGACACAGGCACATAAATAGTGAAAGCAACCCAAGAAACTACTGCTCCGGGTGCAAGGATAAGCAGAGCATTATTAGGTCCTTTGCAAGTTTCCAACTTGCTACTCAGTTGAGACCCTCTACAGGTCATTGTCCCAAGAGCATAGCAGCAGATAAGAGATGTCTGCTGAGAGAGAAATCTGTCTCATATTTTCTTTCTGAAATGAATGTCACTAAATGTTATTTCCTTATTTTTCTAATCTGTACACCTTGTATCAAGAAGCAATTCAATGAACAGAACATATTCAGAATATATCTATTCCTCTAAAAACAGAAATATCACATTTTCAAGTTTACATGGATGTGTTTTTACTATCAAGTATGTAAATATTTTAGGTTGTAACATAGCAAGCTTTTTTCTCATTTCATTTTTCATCTGAAAGAAGTGAAGCATATACTTTAAGGGGCATCCAAGAATTGTGTTCAAAGCAGGTTATGGCATTCACCCATTGCAGTACATATGCCATGGCTGAAATCCCATTTTGATGTGAGGGATAATTTGAAAGATAGCCGGCCTGTGCGAGAATTAGATTTTTGAAGTTTGTAAATCTGAAATATTGGTGTTTTCCATGAAAGACAACACTTACTATATGTCAGAAGAGGGGAATCGCTCTGTGTTATGTCTGAGCCAGTAATGTGTACTCTGTAATACCTGAGCCTGTATGATCATTTGTCTCCTGAGATCGGGTTTAGACAAGAGCCAGTTGATCTTTGTGACCTGTGGATTACTATGGCTTTGTAAGGCTTCTGCAAGGTGCATATGTGGGGCAGTAGTTTAGGATGAGATTAGTATGTGACTGGGGGCACTCACAGAGTACCTTCTAGTGTGTGGGTGCCCGAAGGGCTTATGTCACTGGAATAGATGTGGCGTGGTCACTCAGGTATATCAGTGAAGGGTAGATGTTTTCAAACTTTCATTTGCCTTGTTAAGTGCAATATACAATCAGCACAAGTTTCAAAAATATTCCTCGTCTGCATCAACCATTTAACATATCGCCTAATGATCTTATTCTGCTAATACAACAAAATGAATAATCTAATGGTGAGATGAATTAGTGTTACAGCCAAAACTGCTGACTTTGGAACTGGGGAATCCGGTTTGAGTCTCGGCAGCAGCTCAACATCCTTTGATTCTGGGCAAATCACTTAGGGGCACATGCATCAAACTCTTCATTTGCGATTACCAAATAGCGATTTTTAAGGAAACACTATTTGGTAATCGCAAATGCCTATGCATGTAGGAATCACAATAAAATGTGCAATTCCTTATCATTAGCTAATAGCGATTAAGAAATTGCGAATCGCTATTAGCTAATGTGACTCAATTCATTCCTATGGGCCTACAGGCCAATAGGAATGAATGGTAATGCATTCCCAAATTGCGATTACCAAATTGGTAATCTCAAATTGCGAATGGAAATCCAAGGGTGCCCGGGGGCCTAAGGCCCCCCTGATGCAACCCCCAACGAAAGGTAAGTGTGCACATGTTAAGCACACACATGCCCTAAGGGCATGTGTGCGCTAGAAGGCACTAAGAAAAATGCATTTTTTTGCATTTTTCAAAGCATGCAGAAATTACCATCAACATGAAGTTGATGGTAATTAGCATTTCCTAAATGCACAGTTCGCATTTAGGAAAGGCTACATGCATCAGCAAATAGGGATTCGCAAATTGCGATTCCCTAAATGCATTTGTAATTTAGGTAATCGCAAAAAATTGCGATTTCCTAAATTGCGAATGACAAAAGCTACATGCATCTGAAAAGTCCTTTTTCCATTCGCAAACGGAAAAAGGCTTGATGCATGTGCCCCCAAATCCCCGTGCCTATGAAACAAATGTGTCCTTGTGTAATGTAACTGGTGCTCATTTTAAGCACTCTAGTACCTTCGCGTCAAATTTGCGCTCCATAAAACTGAAAAATAAATAAAAATTAATGCACTAAATTAGTATGCAACTACCTTTTTCTTACTGACTCCCCTAAGAGAACATGTGTGCAGATAACTTCCCAATAGCTTAATGCTAACATGTGAAAACAGTGAAATAACCAATGGGCTGATTCTCTAATTATTCGGTTCAGAAGCAGAACACAGCTGAAGAGCATCAGGGAGTTAAGGAGTTGGCCGTCTCCATACAGTCAAAGGTGATGGTGTTCCCTTTAACCTGAGTCCGTGGGAGGAGGGGATGGCAGGCTATTCCTTTTGAACGGAGCAATTACGGCACCTTGAGCCAGCTGGTCCTGAGCTTTCACATGCAAATTGACCTTGGCCTAGCACAGTGTTTTTAACTTCCCTGACTGGTTTCACTTCATTCCTGAGAATGGACCAGGAGGGTTTGACGATTTTAACTGCAGGTGCAGGAACCCAATTGGAATTAATTCTTGGATACTTTAATGAGATTAGAAAGACCGTCTTCCTGTGTGTTCCTGAAATTGCACTTTTGCACGCTGTTTAAACTACACTATGACGAGACAAAAGAAAAACGCTTTCAGCTTTGCAATTCTTTTCCAGCTACAAATGAAAATATGCTTTCATCACGTTTGAGACTGCTTCTCATTTCTCGTGGGCTGAGCATTCAGACACAGAATGAAACAAGCATTGGCATAGACAATAGGTCTCGCTTTTGTGACCTTATAAGTATTTAGTTATGCAGCACAATATCCTTGGTGCAACAACATCAACTGTTGCATGGCTAAACACTTATAAGGTCCCAAAGGCGAGACCTATTGGCTATGCCAATGCTTGTTTATTACGGTATTGGCTTGTTGAGGCATATTTATGGGGTTATTCAAAAATTCACTCAAACCCAGTTTCTGGAACGATCTCTTGAGGTAATTAAACCAAGGGATATTTTGAAAGTTTTTATTAGAGAGACAACCCACTACTATGGATTTAGTAAAATCCAATCAGGAGTTTTCCAGATCTTGGCCCATTGTAGTAAAGGGGCAAGACCTACTCAGTCCATTGCTAGCTCTAAACCCAGTTCAAGAAGGCAAAAGAGAGTTGAAGTACGTTTTGAGACCATCAAGAGTCTCCTAATAAAATCATTCTCAATTCACTGGAGCTTTGAGCAATTAGCATATCCCCAGACTCCGGCCCCATAAGTGGCAACTAAAAGACACTTGGCCGTATAAAGTGTCAGCATCTCTTTAACTGGATTTCGGGCCAAGTTGGGCTGCAAATCTAAAAAGTGCTTCCACTACTCTCGCCGCTTGTAAGGCTCTTAAAGTGAGTAGATAATCCCATGATAGCAGTACATTAAAAACAATTCCCAAACAATAAGGATGTCAAAATTTCCTGCCTCAGAATTTGCCTTTCCGCTTCAATGAGTAAAACATGCCACATAGTTTGATTATACACGGTTTCAAAATTCTAGAGTAGTTCTACCTATGCATGCCCAGTACTGCTGTCTGCTATACAAACGGGGTGGAATGAAATGCTTATGGCCTACTCTGTAGCTCTTCAGAGCTTAAAAATAACTGTGGTGTAAACCTTACAGAAACGATGTTAAAAAAAACCAATCTATTGAGCAATTACAGACGTCATGAAAGAGATGAAATGTTCTTTTTTTACGCATGTTCGAAATTGGACACATTTTCTTTGCGCATAAGAGTACACTGATGCATTTTTCGTGCTCCACCATGCAACTTTATGCCCCACCCCAAGCAAAGAATTCTGGGGCCGGGCCCACCCGGCTAACCAGAACTTATCAAAAGTGCCCAGTTTGGCCAGACCCTACAACCCGGCGAGCGTATTTTAGTCATTCCCATTCTAAGTTTGGGTTAATCAGAGTAAACATGCACAACGCTAGCTGAAGGCGTCTCCAAATAACATGCAGTCACTTTGGCATCTATGACTTGGTGACAGAATGGAATCACCCGATGCTCGTAAGTGAGAGGAGGGATCTGGAGGTATATCCCCAAAAGTACTGCTTCACTGATCAGATGAAATGTGTGGTGACTAGTAGAGCCCCAGGTATTCCCCGCACTCATGGTAACGTTGAGGACCTCACAGATGAGTTGTGCCATACTACGTTTAAAATAACAGAATCGCCCGCTCCGTTGCTCGTAGCTCAAGGGCGGTAAAAGTAACAGACGTCGCTGACTCTCCACAACGGACAACCACTTCTACAGACTACGTACTCTCGCAAACCTCGTTCCCCGGCATCCAAAATGGCATCAATGCAACCCACCGCTGGCTCCCTCTGAGGTTTTCGAACTCAAGGTCACGTGCCGCGAGAGCAGCCAATGTCAGGAGGAGTTCGCTTTTCTCTCTGCCGCTGACAGGCTAGAATGCACGCTTCAGCGTTGTACCGCGGGCTCGCGCTCCTTCGCCATTGTCAGCTACTGTTTGCCGACTTGAGAGGAGCTCGCTTGCGCGTTCACGAGAGGAAGAGGAGGCACCTAGGTGAGCGCGAGCTCAGGGAGGCCGAAGAAGATATCCATCAAAATATATACCCTTCCCAAAAAAAACAAGCATTTGCAATGCAAGAGGACTTGCATTTACGGGACACCTATTGTATTGCAAACGGGAGTGCGGGTGGGCGGGCGTTAATAAGGCACGAACAACGGAAGTGGCAGGGGCGGAAGAGAAGGCTGGGACAGCGGGAGGGGTGGCACGGGAACAAAGTAGTGCTCAGGAAACACGCAGTAAAGGGGCCAATAGCCGTGGAAGGAGACATGGCCGTCATAAGGCGGGACTAGCAGCCTCTAAACCAATCAGAAGGCAGCACTTAAAAAGAAAAAAGCCACAAGCCAATGAAAAAGTGGGCGGGTGAGTGGGCGGGGCTTCCCTCACCTATAGTGTATACTGCATGCCTTGCAAAGTGAGCAGCGCATGCGCTGCACCGCTAGGCAAGACCTAAAAAACGGCAGCTTAGATTGAGGAACATTTTGCGCAGCAAATACATGTTTAATGTAACCATCCGAATCTCCTCATACTTATAATTGTTATAATTAGGAAATAATGCAATATGACCCACATGCTTCTATTTGTGTGGTTTATACATTTTGGAAAAAAGGTTACGTACAATTAAAAAGGTCATTGTATTCAAGTTTTATGTTTTCTGATGGGTTTGCTTCTTTAAAATCACTATCCTCCCTGTTGCTAGATGAGCTCCAAATCCTGCAGTGTGTTTAATATGCTAAGTGTGTTTGAGGCTACAGTACCACCCTCCTGTCTACAGGGGCAGAGCTGAACAAAAAAATAAACACACTTGGTGAAACACAGGTCCCCACAAGGCAATTTTAAAAAAAATTGTAAAAATTGGCACATATGTTTTTGGAGTCATTTACAATCATTTAGGAAACTTTACCTTGTGGGGACTTGGGTTCAGGTCCCCACAGTGCAATCAAGTCCCCACAGCGTGAGTGTGTTATCATACTCAAGTCCCCACAAGGATAGTAACACAAACCCACGCATAGCTCAGCCAGAGTAGTTTATGGTCCCATGACATGGTGCGCGCACACACACACACACACACACACACAGGCGTAGCTCAGCAGCAGTAGTGTAGGTCCCAACATATGGAGCTCACAAACACACACACACACGCATGCATAGCTCGGCAGCAGTAGTGTACGGTCCCATCACATGAAGCACACGCACACAGACTTACATAGGCATAGCTCTGCAGCAGTAGTGTATGGTCCTTTCACACGGAGTACAAACACACAGACACACATAGGCATAGCTTGGCAGCAGTAGTGTGTGGTTCTTAAACACGGAGCACAAACACACACACACACAGGCATAGCTCGGCAGCAGTAGTTTACGGTCCCATGACATGGAGCGCGCACACACACACACACACACACACAGGCATAGCTCAGCAGCTGTAGTGTACGGTCCCATCATTTGGAGCTCACACACACACAAGCATAGCGTGGCAGCAGTAGTGTACAGTCCCATCACATGGAGCACACGCACACAGACACACATAGGCATAGCTTGGCAGTAGTAGTGTATGGTCCTTACACACGGAGCACAAGCACAAACACACAGGCATAGCTCTGCAGCAGTAGTGTACAGTCCCATCATATGGAGCTCACACACACACACACACACACACAGGCATAGCTCAGCAGCATAGTGTACAATCCCATCACACATGCACACGCATAGCTAGGCAGCAGTAGTTTATGCTCCCAACTCATGGGGTAGGTGAGAAAGGATGGGGCTCTTCACTGCATCCACCTGTCGCCCTCTCTTTGTTTAAGGCTGATTGTATTAAGTCTGGAGTGTTGGTCCTTAGGAGAGTGGGTGTAGGGTTTGTGGGGGTCTCAGCAGCACCAAAACTGGAGGGGGAGGGAGTGCGCTCTCTTACCGTACTCCGATGTTTCATGAAGGATTTAGTTTAGCTTTTAAAAGAGTGGTAGTGACATATATGCAGCTCACACCCAGGGAATGTTACATTCAGTGTATGCAGAAGTCTTTAGGTGCTATAGTCATTCCCTAACCGCCCCATACTGTTCTAACCAGCACACGAGTCATGCTGGCAAATGCATGGACTGCATCATTAAAAGTAGAGCACGCCTTCAATGCGCTGTAGTGTCACAGTATTATTGTCACAGCAGGGACCTTTACTGCTACCAATAAATATAGTGCTTCTGTTGAGAAGAGCCATGATAATAAATAAAGAGCTTCTGTTGAGAAGAGATGATAATAAATATAGCACTTCTGTTGAGAAGAGATGATAATAAATATAGCGCTTCTGTTGAGAAGAGCCATTGTAATAAATATAGCGCTTCTGTTGAGAAGAGATGATAATAAATATAGTACTTCTGTTGAGAAGAGATGATAATAAATATAGCGCTTCTGTTGAGAAGAGCCATGGTAATAAATAAAGAGCTTCTGTTGAGAAGAGATGATAATAAATATAGCACTTCTGTTGAGAAGAGATGATAATAAATATAGCGCTTCTGTTGAGAAGAGCCATTGTAATAAATATAGCGCTTCTGTTGAGAAGAGATGATAATAAATAAAGAGCTTCTGTTGAGAAGAGATGATAATAAATATAGCGCTTCTGTTGAGCAGAGATGATAATAAATAAAGAGCTTCTATTGAGAAGAGATGATAATAAATATAGCACTTCTGTTGAGAAGAGATGATAATAAATATAGCGCTTCTGTTGAGAAGAGCCATTGTAATAAATATAGCGCTTCTGTTGAGAAGAGATGATAATAAATATAGTACTTCTGTTGAGAAGAGATGATAATAAATATAGCGCTTCTGTTGAGAAGAGCCATGGTAATAAATATAGCGCTTCTGTTGAGAAGAGATGATAATAAATATAGCGCTTCGGTTGAGAAGAGCCATGGTAATAAATATAGTGCTTCTGTTGAGAAGAGATGATAATAAATATAACGCTTCTGTTGAGAAGAGATGATAATAAATATAACGCTTCTGTTGAGAAGAGATGATAATAAATATAGCGCTTCTGTTGAGAAGAGCCATGGTAATAAATATAGCGCTTCTGTTAAGAAGAGCCTTGGTAATTAATATAGCGCTTCTGTTGAGTAGAGATGATAATAAATATAGCTCTTCTGTTGAGAAGATATGATAATAAATATAGCTCTTCTGTTGAGAAGAGATGATAATATATATAGCGCTTCTGTTGAGAAGAGATGATAATAAATATAGCGCTTCTGTTGGGAAGAGATAATAAATATAGCGCTTCTGTTGAGAAGAGCCATTGTAATAAACATAGCGCGTCTGTTGAGAAGAGATAATAATAAATATAGTGCTTCTGTTGAGAAGAGATAATAAATATAGCGCTTCTGTTGAGAAGAGCCATGATAATAAATATATCGATTCTGTTGAGAAGTGATGGTAATAAATACAGCGCTTCTGTTGAGAAGAGATGGTAATAAATACAGCGCTTCTGTTGAGAAGAGATGATAATAAATATAGCGCTTTGTTTTAATAAGCCCCCGGGTGGGCCAGGTCCCGGGGGCAATGTGCAAGATATATGTGGGGGCTTTATTAATTATGTGCGGGGGCACGCAGCCTCCCCGCAGCCCCGGGGACCGCCACCTCTCCGGGGCTTGAAAAAAAATGCGTGGGGGGGGGCTTCTCCCCCCACGCTGCCCCGGGGACCGCCACTTCCCCAGGGCTTCAATTTATATGAGGCGGGGGCCTCATGGGCCCCCCCAAGCCCCTGGGACCGCCCCCTCCCTGGTGCTTCAATTTAAATAAATAAGTGTGGGGGCTCCTGCCCCCCACACTGCCCCGGGGACCACCACCTCCCCGGGGCACTAATTATGCTAATGTGGGGGTCCGTTGCCGACCCCCGGCCCCGGGAACCACCATCTCCCGGGGCTATGTAAATGTTGGAAGGGGGCCGCGTGACCCCCCTCCTGGAACCCTAGATGGCTCTGGGGACCACCACCCCCCAAGGCCGGCTCCAGCAATGTCCCGGGGTGCCCACCCCCAGGACATTGCAGTTTAATAACTCTGCTTTGCTTTGTGGAAGCGAGAGCAGGAAACCTGCTCTCGCTTCCACAAAGCAAAGCAAATTGCTTTTGGACAAGGGGAGCTGCATGTCAGCATCTCCCCTTGTCCAATAGCAATGCCGGCTCCCGCAGGAGGCGGGGAGCTGGCAGGGACCGCGGGGGCATTGGGGCGCCCCCCACGGTCCCCAACATGAGGGCCGGCCCTGGGGGATGGGGTCCCTAGGGCCAAAAGTGGCCCAGGGAAGGGGGGCCACAAGGCCCCCCTCCCAAATATTTAATAAAAAAAAAAAATGAGGCAATGCCCCGAAGGATGGGGTCCCCGGGCCGATAAAGGCCTCAGGAGGGGGGCCGCGTGGCCCCCACCCATTAAAAATATTGAAATAAAAAAATAAAAATATGTGGCCATGCCCCAGGGGATGGGGTCCCTGGGGCCAAAATCGGCCTCGTGAGGGGAGCCACGCGGCCCCCTTCCTGTTTTTTTTTAATTTAAAAAAGAAAAATGGGTCAGACCCTGGGGGATGGGGTCCCCAGGGCCCACAAAATATTAAGAGAAGGGGGGCCACTCAGCCCCCCTTCTAATAAAAAAAAAAGAAAAGCCGGCATCTCGCATGAGGCCCCGTTCCCTCCCTGCACCACTCTGCAAATGCACTTCCTGGTGGGTTCTAAGTTGGGGGATTAAGTCCCCTTGAATCATGAGGGTCCCTGGGGGCCAACTAACCCATCAGGTACCTCCAGTAAGCCCCACACAGTGAAATTGCTGAGAGGTGGTCTGAGGCCATGCCCCTTTTTACACCACTCTGCAAACGCGCCTCTTGGCACATTGCTGGTGGGGAGATGAGGTCCTCTTGTGTCCTGAGGACCTCAGGACTAAAGTGGACTTCATCCCCCGAGCAGCAGTGTGCCAAAAGGCACGTTTCGCAGAGTGGTGTAAAAAGGCGGCGTGGCCTCGGACCACTCTCAGCAATCCAGCTGTGTGGGGCTTACTAGAGGTAATAGGAGGGGTAGTTGGCCCCAAAGATGTCCTTAGGGGCCGACTACCCCTCCTGTTACCTCCAGTAAGTCCCACACAGATTTGCTAAGAGGTCTTTGGAGGCCACGCCCCCCTTTCACCACCACTCTGCAAATGCACCTCCTGGCACACTACGGGTTGGGGGATGAAGTCCACTTTACTCCTGAGGCCCAAGAAGCCCTCCTGGTACCGCCTGTACCGCCTGTAAGTCCTATGCATTGGAATTCCTGAGCGCTGGTCGGAGGCCCAACACCCTTTCTCCACCACTCTGCAAACGCGACTACTAGTTAAAGAAGCATTTGCAATGTAATAGGTCTCGCATTTGCGAGAGTTAGAGCTATTGGCGTTGTAAATGAAAAAGTTTTTACTAATGTTTTTGGAGTGGAGTGGATGTACGTTGTGTGTAGTGGAATTATGTGGTATGTTGTGCAGTGAAATTATGTGGATAGAAAGTATGTGGTATTTAGTGTATAGGAATTATGTAAAGTGGAATTATGGAGAGTAATTATGTGGCATGGTAGTCTGTGTTGTGGAGTGGTGACCTCAGGTTTAGTCTTCCTCGTTTCCATAGAAGCTAAACTATGAACTCAATGAGACAAAAAAAAGAAGGAATCACTGAGGAGCTTTTCTGGACCTAGTCAGAGGTATGAGCAGGGCCACTGGAATTATGAGACTGGCTGCACCAACTTTCGCACAATTATACATTTTCGGCATTAGCCACATAATCCATCATCTGCTCCCTAATCTGCAGATTTGAACAAAAAAAGCCTTGTTTCTAGCTCAAACTGCTCAAACGTTACCATAAATGCAGCGACAAGTGTTACAGCGTGGTGGAAGGCCCTTTGCAAATCTAGAATGGTCACCTGTTACGTATTGCTAAATGTGGGTGTTACATTGGTACTAATAGTGTGCAAGCCACTCTTGCTTCTTTCTGCGCCTTTCTTGCCTCTTTCTGCATTTCTGTTGCTTCTTTCTGCACCTTTCTTTCTTTTTCTGCACTTCTTTTGCCTCTTTCTGCACATCTCTTCTACTTTCAGCAACTCTCTTGCCTCTTTCTGCACCTCTGTGGGTTCTTTATGCACTTCTCTTGCTTCTTTCTGCACCTTTCTTCCTTTTTCTGGACTTCCGTTGCCTCTTTCTGCACTTCTCTTGCTTCTTTCTGCGCATTTCTTCCTCTTTCTGCACATGTCCTTCCTATGTAGGCATATTTAGAAATTAGCATTTAAAAAACCTTAGAAATTCACTGAAAAAACCAGAGGTTTCAGGGACGTTACAGTTAGTTGGACATTTCACTCGTACAAAACCAGAGAAATTCAGCCGTTATAGTTAGTTGAGCTAACTATAACTTGCGCCCGCAATGTACTGCTGATGATGTCACATATTACATCATTCATGACATGGTCAGTGACATCACTGATGACATCACTGATGACATCTCAAATGACATCACTGTTGACATCACTGATGACATCATCCAGTGACTGTGTGTTTCTGTAAAGTTTAAATATGTTTTATATAGATATATTGCAAGGTCTATTGAAGAATGAGTGGGTGTATAAGTGTCTGAATGGATAATTTAGTAGGTGCGTGACTGACTGTATAAGTGAGTGATTGAACGTGTCTTACTGAATGCATGGGTTAGTGACTAAACTGTGTGAATGTCTGTATCAGTCTGTCAGTTGGTGTGTAAGCACCTGCATGGGCTGGTTGGTAGCTACATGAGAGTCTACATGTGTTATTGATTGGTTGTCTAGTATCTGTATGGGTGCTTGAGTGTCTGTGTGGGTGGGTGGGGGGTATGTGACTTTGTGGATAGATGTGTGAGTGGGTGATTCACTGGGTATATGGGTTCAAGAGTGCATCTGTGAAGGGCTGTATGGGTGGGTGAGTGTGTGAGTGAATGGATGTCTCAGTGTTACATGTGTGAGTAACTACATATGTGAAAAGCAGTATATGTGAGTGTTGGAGTACATAAATGACTATATGTGAGAGTGAGTGATTGTGAGAGTGGCTGTATGGATGAGTGTGGGCTTGTATCAGTGATTGTATAAGAGAGTAGGTATGTGTTAGTATCTGTATGAATAAGTGAGGTGGTGTGTGTATAACTATATAGGTGAGTAAATGGGAGTGTGATTGATTCTTTGCATGACTTACTAGGTGTGTGAGTAACTCTGGATGAGTGGTGGTATGTGAGTGTCTGTATAGGTATATGAGTGCATATGATAGTGTTGTATTGATGAGTGACTGCATGTATGAGTGACTGTATGGGTGAATGAGTGGATGTGTTAAGACCTAGGAATCAGTGAATGGGTTTGTAGTAACTGGTATTGGTGTGTCTATGGTTTCGAAAATGGTAGTCTGTATTTTAGAGTGGGTGTATCAAAGGTTATATTAGGGTGTGAGGAAGTCATCAGATTATCATGTGGATGATGTCATCGGTGATGACATCAGTGATGTCATTTGAGATGTCATCAGTGATGTCACTGACCATGTCATGAATGATGCAATATGTGACGTCATCAGCAGTGCATTGCGGGGGCGCGAGTTATAGTTAGCTCAACTAACTATAACTGCCGAATTTCTCTGGTTTTGTACGAGTGAAATGTCCAACTAACTATATCGTCCCTGAAACCTGTGTTTTTTTCAGTGAATTTCTAAGGTTTTTTAAATGCTAATTTCTAACTATAGCGTACCTGAAACCTATGGTTTTTTCAGTGAATTTCTAAGGTTTTTTAAATGCTAATTTCTAACTATAACGTCCCTGAAACCTATGGTTTTTTCAGTGAATATATATATATATATATATATATATATATATATATATTCTTGCATATTGATAAGATATATCGGTCAAACCATGTTTAAGGTAAAAGATGTCATTCATTAGTGGGAAGAGAAGATGTTTCCATTAACAAATATTTTCTAAATAGAAACAGAACAATTTCAAAATATGTGTGGCCTGGTCATGGGTCAGATGCCCCACGTATTAGATAAAGGTGAAGGATTCATGACTCGCCTATGAACTGTATTAACCAAAAAAGCAAAGAGGTGAAATATTAAAGCACCATCTCACATTAAATGTGGAATAAGCAATGTGAAAGTTTTCAATCTAATAAGTGTTCATTAGGTTGGAAAAATAGAGTATCAAGATGAACAGAATGTAGAAGCGCAAAACATAATTGACCGTAATAAAAATGCAGCTCAATTGAAAACAAAATCAAGAACTGACACACCTGCAAGATAGTTTCATATTGCTTTGTGATTCAGCCTGCCTTCTCACAGGCAGTCCCACACAGGACAGCCTTAATATTTTATATTTCCTTAGTTCCGAACTTGCAAAAGATGTAATTGGGGCCAGTAATAAAAAAGGCTTTCTGAGTATGATATTTTCGTTAAGATCTCAGTAGTCAGAAGAAAATGTAGGAGATTCACAAATGAAAACGAGATATTGATTGACTAAATGAGAGTCTAATAAATGCTTGACTTCTCAGTAGTGTTGGGTAGTTAATACAAAGTTGCCTTTTTGAGTTACAAGTAGAGGCCTGACGTAATTCCCTTTAAAATGTTATGAGCAGAGTGGGATTTTAATTGGGATACAAACAAAGGATGTAACTATAACTCTCCGGACAGTAATGCTTTGTAAAACTCCCACCACTTAAAGTTTATCATAGGAGAGAGAGTTGAAATGGTCCTTTGCAGGTATCCTTTTTAGGTCAAAGTCTTCCGGACAAAGCAGGTGCCTGGTTGCGAAAAGACTTCTTGGGGACATTCAGAAAGCTTCCCTGGGAGTGCATTCCACCCATTGCTTACCACTGGCTTTGTGGTTTGTAGCTCACATTTGCATGCTTTCTATTTGCTGGCTTTATTTGCTTTAGGCAGGAAACAGCCATAACATTGCATGCGTTACATCGCATGCTTTTCCAACGCAGTCGTTACAACAACCGTGTTGTTACGATGCAAGCCATTACATCGCAAGTCATTTCAACGACTTGCTGTAGGGGGTGCACTGGTGTTGGATTTACAATCCAACACCTTCCCTGCTGTTGCGCAAACTGGAGTAGGAATAGTAAATTATACTATCCCTTAGCCCAGCGTGCCCCCTACAGCAAGTCGTTGAAATGACTTGCGATGTAATGGCTTGCGTTGTAACAACACGTTCGTTGTAATGACCGCGTTGTAAAAGCATGCGTTGTAATGCATGCGAAGTAACAGTATATATTCGCTTTAGAATGTCCAGCATGTCTTTGTCCCTCCTGTGGAGCATTGCCTGTTTACTATTGCTCCTTGTATTATTCCACTAGTGCTCACTTTCTATAAACAGGTCTTTACATTTTGTTCTTATCTTGTCACATTTGCTGTGCATTCAAAGAATGAGGGCACATGTCAGGCTCAGTCTTCTGAGGAAGCTTGGTCTTTACTTTTCTTTAGCTGACTTCAAAGTGAAAGGATTTATGTGGAAATCTTGCAGGCTACTGAGAGTAAAAAAGGAAAGGTTTTTTTCTAGCACACAACAAAATTTAAATGTCTGTAAATTAACTGTGCAAATATTTCAGAACATATCAGAATTAGGAAACTAATAAACTGTAAAGCGTACTCGCTTGGACCATGGAGGGCTCATACATGGATTCCTGAAAAACAAAGTAAAAAATATTATGAAACAACACTATTGATATTGTTTGAACCTGAAAAATAATCGAATACGAAGGAAGATTTGGGGAGACCGGGACAGAAGTAAAACGGGCTGAAAGATAAAACTAACGCACCGACGCAACAGCCCTGATGAATTTGCGGTCACTTACTGTTGGCGACGAAACACGTGTTGGCTAAAAAGAGAACTAAACAAGAACTACAAGAATAAATCTAACACTACAAAGAAAGACAAGAATTGTTGATATCTGTAATTTATGTAATGTATGTTGACACTAGCGAGTGCTGGGGGAAATATTTATTGTTTAAACTGGTCGATCTTGGTCATCCAACTGGAGAGTGGGTGATCTTCCCACCTCAAAGCACCGCACATAAATAGGACTACAATAACTTTATGTGTACGTCATTTAGAGCGCCACAAAACCTTCTACAGACCTCACCCTCACTAGCGCATCAGAATTAGGAAAGCACAAATGAAGCACATTGGTTTTAATTCTGAAGTGTGGTCGAAACACATTTTTTAAGACAATCAAAACAAACCAATGCAATAAGTGATGCCATTTCCACACATTATCGTTTGTGCACTGTTTTATCAGTGAAATAGTATGTGCGAATGTAATGGTCGTTTCAATTAAAAATGTATTGTCTGTAATGGCAGTGCGGTACCTCACCATGCATACTCCACTCTACTCTACTCTGTGCCGCTCTACAGCACTCTGACACATCACTCTGACACTCCACTCTACGACACTCCACTCTATCACACTCCACTCTATTCCACTCCACTCTACGACACACCACTATATGGCACTTCACTCCAAGACACTTCACTCCATGACATTGGACTCCACGACATTTGACTCCAAGACACGACACTCCACTCTATGCCATTCTACGCCGCTCCACTTTACTCCACGCTACACCACTCTGTCACTTCACTCTAGGCACTCTAGGCCACTCTACTCCACTCTACGACACTCCACTCTATGACACTCCACGCCACTCTATGCCACTTCCGTCTATGCCATGCCATGCCATGCCACTTTAATCCACTCTACACCACTTCACGCTACGCCAAGCCATTATGACACTTTACTTCACTCTACGCCATGACAATCCACTGTCCTTCACTCCACTTCAATCTGTGGCACGGCGCTGTAAGCCACTCCACTCTATGCTACACCACTCTATGACTCTCCACTCTGTCCACTCTATGCCCCTCCACTCTATGCCACTCCACTCTACTCCACTTTACAACACTCTACTCCACTCTTTGCCACTATACTCTATGACACTGTACTACACTCTATGCCAATCTATGCAATTCCACTCCATTACACTCTGAGCCACTTCACTCTAGGCCACTCTACTCCACTCTACACCATTCAATTCTACGCCACTCTATACCACTCCACTATATTCCTCTACTCCACTCTATGCCACTCAACAACACTCTACTGTAGGATACTCCACTCTATGTTACTCCACTTTACTCCACTCTGCACCACTTCACTCTAGGCCACTCTACTCCACTCTACCTCATTAAATTCTACACCATTCTATGCCACTCCACTCTACGCCTCTACTCCACTCGACGCCACTCTAGTGTATGACACTCCACTCTATGTCGCTCCACTCTATGACCCTCCACCCCATGACACTCCACTCTACTCTACTCCACACCACTTTACACCACTCTGTGCCCCTCCACACTATGACCCTCCACTCTACAACCCTCCACTTTATGATTCGCTACTACACTCTGTGCCACTCTATAACACTCTATGCCACTTCACTGTAGGCCACTCTACTCCACTCTCCTGCACTCCACGACATTCTACACTACTCCACTCTATGACACTTCAATCTAATCCATTTCACTCTATGATAGTCCACTCTATGACACTCCACTCTATGTCACAACACGCCACTTTAATCCACTCTACATCACTACACGCTATGCCACTCCACTCTGACACTTTACTCCACTCTAGGCTACAACAAACCACTGTACTTTATTTCTCTGCTCCAGCTTAAAAGCATGGACAAGGACACAGCCAACGCGTTTCATCCCATGACACGGGGACTTCTTCAGGGCAAAAGTAACTGAAGTGTATAATGTGCCATTCACGATCACAAACTTCCCAAAAAAGTCCTCTCCGTAGTTAGTGAGAGCACTATCCATACAACAGAACAGATGCTATGTGTAATAGTAATGACCGGAACTCTCCCAAAGGTAGAGCAGTCCCTCTAACTAGTCCAGTATGTAATCCTGCCTCAAATCACGGTAAGTCAACACGTATCACCATCTGGTAATGGCTAATCATAGTGTGATGGAGGTTGAGGTATATTATCTGCTGCAAGCCTTGTTTTCAGGAGCATGTGATCCCTTCAGGCAGATGTGCAGACAGACAGGTGTAGCTGAGGCTGCTGCTTCTATCTATGGAAGTCAAATCAAATCCTTCCTATACCTTTGTCCCCTTAATTGCTATTATGTGATAGAGGTGGGGAGCCACTGAATGCACAAGACAAGCTCAAGTCAGATTCCTGACTCTTACTCAGCTCAAGGCTCTCTTGGATACCCCAGCACAAACAAGCTGAGCCTTCATGTAACTTCTGTCTGCCAACCATGCCCTCATTTCATGTGTCAAAGATTATAGACAAAGCATTAACTCTTGATGTAAAATGACAGAGGGAAACAGATACCCATCTAGTAGGTGAACTGCACAATGTGAAGCCCAAATAACCTGGGTTCAATCGCACCTTCCCCACGTCCCTAAACTGGTAATCCTGGGCAGTTTTTTATTTCATTTTGCCTCCCTTTTCTTCATTATCACGTATGACAAACAGTACCTTGAAATACATGAGTTCAGGATGTGAGCTATATAAAAACCTTCTCTTGTGTTTGATTTCATGAACTATAATGCAAGGAAGAGGTGTGGTGCAGCGGCCAGGGCGACTGACTCCGGATCCTGGGGCTCACGGTTCAATCCCCAGTGCCGGCAGCAGGTCAGCCCAGCACCATGTGACTCTGGGCAATAGCTCGCTTAATTTTCCCGACGGCCCCCAGCGCCGGGACACCTCTCCGTAGGTAGCTGTGCGCTTTACAAATACTGGACATTTACATTTACATTTATTCCATGTATAATAACAACCTAGGTCACCCAGAGGGTATATATGACAAATGGCTTGCCTCTTGTTTCATTGTTGTCAGGGCGGGGGTTCATGCAAGTTTCTAGTTCATGTTTGAGAAATATCACTTTTATTAAATGGACCTAATGCAGTGATATAATCTGAAATACTAAGGTGAAACGCTTCTGCATGTTAATGAAATACACTTTTAATAAAGAAAAATGTCATCTTTTTACATGTATGTTGCACAATGCCTTTAAAAATGAAGGTGTTCCTAAAAATAGATAGTGCAGCACACCTTTGCTTCATTTCCTCTACTTCAGGTAACATGTAAATAAATGCTAAGCAGTGTACATGTTTTCTGAATGTTTGTGCTCAGTCAAGTAGACAGCAGCCCAGTGCTGCGGTACACCAAAGGGCTGCATGTAAAGGTCAGGTGGGCCTCAAGGGCCATCCAGGCTGCACTTTGAATATCCATGCTTAATGAAAATCTAGCCAAAAGGCAGCAGAGCACAGTACAGACATGCATAAAGTCAACGAGTTTTAGGAGAGGTAGATGGGTTGTGGGTGGTTAATGCATTGTGATGTAGTGTTCTTTAAAATGGTGAGAATTGAAGACAAATATTTTCATTCCTCGCCCAAAATAAGAGCTCCCAGGGTCAGTGTGGTGACACGGACCAGGAAAGGAGATGATGGGGTATAGAAGAAAGGCATAGATATTTTGGATATATGTTATGGTGAACTGGCCATAAACGTGGACATCTCTTATTTTGGCAGGAACCGCCTTTAATGTATTAAAGGTTTGACAACAATATAGGGAGTTATAGGGAGGTATGCACACGCTAAGGTGCACCCGTCCCTGTGTCACAATGAAACCACACACTTACGGTTTTAACTTCTCAGCATTCTCTGAAAAGTAAATGGAATATGGGATATCGATATATCCTGCCTCATGAATCCCATCGGGGGGGCGTTGGCTGTAGTCAAACTTTCGTCAAGCGCAATCGCCCTCCTTGTGCACCTAATCTGTGCCCTGCCCGGGATACCGACGATGCATTTAAGAGAATGCAGAGAAGTTAAAACCGTAAGTGTGCGGTTTCATTGTGACACAGGGATGGGTGCACCTTAGCGTGTGCATACCTCTCGTGTCATTGTTGGTCCTGAAGAAAGCCTCGCGATTATGCAAAACGAGGCTGAAACATGTAGACCGTAGTTTTGTCACTTATTTCACACATTGGATGTCACGGGCCAAATTATACCTGACAGGACCTCCCCCTTGGTTTTAAACTTGCCTTATTGCCCGATTACAAAAATCTTAGGGAGCTATAAAGGCAATTTTAAGTTTTCTTTCACCACTATTCATTCTGCACCAAAAACCAGCTCCGCTGTAATCAGGTGTTGTAGCACACCCGAGCGGTACTCGGCAACTCGGGTGGGGACCCTATGATGAAGCATGTCACCAACTAGGTTGGTGAGTGAGGGTTCTTTTTTAAGAAATTTCGATTTCTTTTTTCCTCCTTTCATCCAATGCACTACCCTGTGCAGCAGGTGGAATAACTCCCTATATTGTTAGCTTTAATTACCCAAGGGGACTGGGAGCAGTTCCATTATACACTCTTCTCTCTTAGTGTTTGATTATATTAAAGGTTTGACGGACAGCTCTGTCAAGGTGACAGTACCATTAATAAGAATTTTAACCTGTTTTTTTAATTTCATAAACAAAATTCCAAAGCAGGATTTTGTTTTTGAAAAAAGAAAATAATGACGGACAGTGAAAACTAGCCATTTGCCCACTCTAAATCAGGCAGGCGGTCAAATAGCCAAACTTCTGACGGCCCCTACTACTTTGGGCCATCGGACGTCTATGTCAGCAGCAGAGATAAAGTAGTCTCTGCCGTTGACATACTGAAGTTCCCCCAATTCTAATTGAGGCTTAGGTGGAACTTCAGTTTAATGGAGAAAGTACTCCATCGCCGTTGCAACGGAGTATGATTTCCACCAAGCTCCAAATCAGTATTTAGTATTTCTCCCTAAACATTCTTTCTGGGAGACCCCCAAATCCCCTTTGAAGTGATATGGTTATGTCTTACAAACGTTACATGCCTACTATGATTGAAATCCATCTTTGAAGACTTTTATTTACAGTCACTCACTGGGAAAAGTATGCACCATTTAAAGTAGTTTTAAATCATTCCTTGTTTTGATCAACATTAAATGGCCCAATGCCTATACTAAATTCCATTTATACATCCACAATTAACATCTGAGAAAAAAAATAGTGGTTTGTTCCTAATGCTATTACTGCAGACAATTTTAGTTGCTTGGGATGTGGGGTTTGGCTTGTGGCTAGTGGTCAATATGGACCTTAGTCACAAATGAAATTATGATTTTGGCTCCCCAGAAAAAAATGTGGATTACCTCTGTATTCGAGTTATAGTCAGATGGCATGCAGCCTCCTTTTAGAACTCGTCCTTCCCAGCTCCAGAATGGCAAGCTCTGATTTGTAAGTGCCATTTGAAAGATGGCAATGCTATACCCACCCATTTTGTATCCTCCATAATGAAAGGAACGGCCCATATTCTGAAATATAGCATGCCGGAGAGACCGTTTTTTAACACATAGATTGCATAGGGCACTGAGGATCATGCATCAGTGCAGTCTTTTAATACTAACATGTTATTCTATACTAACGGGTTGTGCACAAGAAACTGTATATTTGTTATTCTTTGAACATATTGCCAGGTTTGCAAACAATCCAAAACGGTGGTGTATCAATGTATTACTCATTTCACAGAATTGTTGCTACAACATACCAATGTCAAATCTTCATTTTTCCTTCGCATCTCGAGCACCCCAGTGTTTCAATGAATTTTCATAGCCTATACACATGTGGCTGTCAGACCTGTCATTTTCAAAATTTGTCAGTTGTTAAAGTTGACGACTTCATCATAATGAAATTGTTTAAGGTTTATTGCAACACTGTATTCAGGTGAAATAATTACATTTAGTGTCTGAGAGGACATACACTGTAGCAGTAACTGAAGGAAAATTGATGTCAGATGTTATAAAGGCACTGATCTGTGTCACATGATTTTGGAAATGTGTAATGCTGTTCAATTATATTTCAGAAATTCTAAATGAACTGGACAACTGTCCGTATGTGTACAATACTGACCAGAAAGACACTGACAAGGACGGCGTGGGAGATCAATGTGACAACTGTCCCTTGATCCCCAATCCTGATCAGGTAAACAGTTCTCTCATGTATAGGATAGGCTGCCTCACCTGTCTGATGTGTGCTTGTGCTCAGACATGGGGGTTTGTGTATGTATCAAAAAATTGGCAACTCTCTCCATGCCACTATGTGTCTCACGATATTGGGTCTCTTTACATCGTCACCTGGTGAAAAGGTGTATGGCAAGGGAGGAAAGTGGGAAACACTGAGTGGGTTTCTAGCTTGTCTTTGGAGGCTATGGCAGCTGATGCTTAGTATGGGTTTTAAAAATACCCTGGAACAGACCTGCCAACTTACTCTGTGCCACTGTGTGTCACCGATTTTGGTTCCCTTCAAACAGTCACCTGGTGTGGAGCTGAAATCACACAGTGGCAGAGGAAATAAGCTGGAAACCACTGCACAAAGTGTCTTTCCAGCTCGTCTTTGGAAGCTCTGAGCAGATGATGTCCATTAAGGGGTGTGAAAACACCTCATGACATTGGCGACAGCATCAGCAACCCTTTTTTGTTATTTTATGTTTGGGGGAAGTGATGGGGTCTTGGTGAGGGGCAGAGTGCTTCTTTGGTCTCTCAGCATGAGGCCACACCCCCTTTGATGCCCTGCCCTCTTCATCACACAGTGAAATACGTTTATAAGTTGGCAGGTCTGCTAGGACCTCGGCAGCAAGTTTTTGTTTGTTTTGGGGTGGGGGAGAAGTTGGTGGGGGAGGTAGCAGAAGTTCCTTTTAGGAAGTTATTGACATAAAGCCCCTCCCCCTTCAAGGCTCCACTCCCCTTTCACATAGTGACTTTTTTTTAAGTTGGCAGTGGTAATGTGTGTATATATTGACCCATGGTCTTGGGGGATTTTAATGTCCACCCTTGCGGAGACCCAAGGATTACTAGCACTGCTGATCTAGGCTGCCCTCGGGTGAGCGGGGTCCATTTTGAACATTCTGTACAGGGAGAAGTATTGAATAACCTTTTACAGGAATTCGACTTACTGTCTCTCATGTCTTTATCTGACCCCCACAGTAAGGCATCTGTCCCCTCCTTTAAAGGGAGAGGCAGTGGCTCTTTTATAGATTTTATTTTAATTTCATCCTCCTTACAATCATTTTTCTGTGGATTTATCATATTGGAAAGCGTTTACAGTGACCATAACCCGCTCTGTGTCCAAATGTGTGGTCCGCTTATGACAAATAAAAGAAGAGTGAAGCATAATGGGACGATAAGACCAACAGATGGTAGACGACGGCTTAGATGGACGCAGATTTCCCCAGACGCCTTTTACCTAACAATTAAAGAATCGCTGTGTACCTCTTCAGGTACATCCCTGGGGGAGGTTATCAGCGCTTTTAACATTATCTCAACTAAAGTAGGCGATCATTTAAGTGCCCCGGCACGTAGAACAGCCATCCCGACCGCTAGATGGTTTGACTTGACCTGTTCAGAGGTGGCGAGAAAAGGGAGCCCTTAAAGGTTACCCGAGAAATCTAACCTTGGTTAGAGCTTGCCGCAAAGAGTATAAACTGACCCTGGCAAAACGCAAGTCTGTCCTGAAGGAGGAGGCTTGGCGGGAGTTGATTGAGACAAGCACCCTGAGGAATAGCTCTAGGTTCTGGAGTATCATCAACAGACCGTTTTTAGAGCATGAAGTAGGTAGTGAAGCGGGCACGCATATTACCGAGGACGAATGGGTGCTTCACTTTACAACCATGTTTGAAATTCCGCCTGAGCATATCTCGCAGTTAGACCGAGAGGTAGATGCCCCCGTATTAGTCTTTGAACAGGGGGAGGTTGAGGTGGGCATTGCTGGGCTAACTAGCAACAGAGCACCGGGACCGGATGGCATCCCTCCAGATCTTTTTAAATCTGACCTTCCGTTTTGGGCTCCGGTACTTGTGGCGGTACTCAACGCGGTGGTCAGGAAAGGATGCCCTGAGTCCTGGGCCACCTCGACCATAGTACCCGTATTTAAAAAGGGGGATCGTAACAGCACACATTGCTATAGGCCGATCTCTCTGCTGGACTCGGTGGTTAAGATGGTGGGCCAAGTATTACTGGAAAGATTGTCCACCTGGGCAGAGGAACATAATATAATCTCGGAGGTCCAGTTTGGGTTCCGACCAGGCCAGTCAACCGTGGCCCAATGCCTTAACCTATCCATGTTACTTATCAAATATACGGTTGCACGCTTTGGCACTATCTACCTAGCCTTCATGGACTTGTCCTCCGCATTTGATCGCGTGAATAGGGCAAAACTGTGGCAGTCCATGAAGGACATTGGGGTCGATAGTAACATCGTCAACTTCCTAGAGGACCTTCATAGGGCAACTAAGGCTAATGTTAGATTTTCTCAGGACCTTCGCTTGTCACGGAATTTCGATATAAAGAGGGGTGTACGCCAAGGATGTATCCTGGCCCCATTCTTGTTTAATCTTTACATAAACGATTTAGATAGAGTTTTAGTAGCTACAGGGGTAGATTATCCGCATGCAGGGCGACGAGGTCTTCCTGTCTTACAATACGTGGATGACGCAGTTCTTATATCGAGGACTGCTAGGGGCCTTCAAACCCTGCTTGACGCTTTTTCCAACTTTATGTTGGAGCGAGATTTATCTATCAACAACTCTAAATCATACATAATGCAGGTGGGGATACGCCCGAAAAAACTTTCAATTTAGAGTAGGCCTTGCTAAAGTTCCCCGCACAGATGTTTTTTCTTACTTGGGGGTCATACTGGATGATCAAATGAGATGGGGGCCCCTAAAACAAAGAAAAAAAGGGGGACTTGGCTCGGGTGAATGCTGCCATTTTCAACTTCGCCTCAAAATTAGGAAATAGACCTATCGCCGCCCTGCTGAACGTCTACCAAGCAAAGAGTATAGCTTTAGCCTCCTACGGGTGTGAAATATGGGGGCATGTCCCCACAGATGTTTTACAGGTGGCTGAAAATACATTCTTGAAGCGCCTCTTGGGCGTTCCTCGTGGTACGTCTAATATGGTGGTGCACGAGGAACTGGGGGTGCCCTATTTAAGTGATACTTTGGCACTTCGTCCCCTCACGTTCTGGTTAAACAGCTGGTTGAACAAGGAATTAATACTAAGTCACCTGATTTTAAAAGAGTGTATGTCCCTTGATAATGCGCTCAGCATACCTGGCTAAGATATATAAAGAGTAGCTTTGAAAAGCTCGAGCGGGCTGACCTATTCACTAATCCCGAAATAATCACAAAAAAGGATGTGGGGACAACTAGGGAATCCTTCCACAGTTTAAGGAAATTGGAAAGGGAAGAGCTAGAATTGCGGAAACCTAGCATCCGCAAATTTTTATTGCTAAGGACAACTCCATTAGCCGAGCCTTACCTCTTGGGGTTTTTATCCATTTACGAGCGGTTTTTATTGACCAGGATTCGCCTGGGTCTTTTTCACCTCCTGCTTGCATTTCCCAGAGGAAGCAGTAGAGGCCAGTTGTTAGCATCCTGTGGCTGCGACGGAGTGTCTCCACAGGACTTGCTACACTTTATGTTTTTTTGTAAATTTTATGAGGTTCCCCTGAAATATTTCCTGGCTTCTATTTTAAAGAAAATGAATTTTAAGCAGGCTCGTCCAGATTTCCTGTACCTCCAACTGCTGAAGGATGATTGTACTTTTTTTATTGTTGGCTATTTGAAATCCACGATGAAGTCTAGGGCTTGTCTTGACTAGTCTTTTAGGATACAGATTTTAGACCACATTCATGATATGTATGTTTTGTGGGTCGGGATAATTTTTAATGGAAATTGTCGACTGAAGGGGGATATCATCTGAATTTGAACCTTGCATTTTTATCACTAGAGATCGTCCTGGGAGGATGTGCTATGTACTTTAACCATGTGTAAATTTGATTTGTCAGTCTATGGAACTATGTATTTTGATGTAATCTGGATGGTTTTTTTTGTGTTTTTTTTGTAACTTTTATGGTTTATATCTGTAAAACTGAATAAAGTTTATTTGATTTGTTTGATTTGACCCCGTATCTTCCCTGTTTTGGGACTTGAGTTTCACACCAATCACTTTTGATCAGTACATCACAGGATAAAATATTACAGGCTTGTTAAAAGTATTTGCGGGTCACAATCTTTACACAGACTGCAACTAGCAGTGTGCCCTTTCCCCACCCATGCTGGTTCTCAAATCATTGTTGCATCAATGGCACAAGTAAATGCCTTGACAAGGCTTTATTTCTGGTCCCATAGCTCAATACAATGCAAGTTGCTACTATCATTTCACGTTCCCCAGTTATGCTGCAGGGCTGGATCATAGTCCAAAGCAGTATAGCAGTATAGGTGGCAAAGAGCTCGAATGACCTGATACTGGTGGTAGGGTGGCAGGCAGAGGCCAGTGAGTAGGATCCGTGGCTAGCTAGAGCAAATGCCCTACTGGCCACTCTTCTTCTGTAAATGCCAGGCTATGAATGTTTCTTTGTGAAGTGCAAGAAAAAGAAAACTGTTTCCCAAATTTACTAAAGGTTTACGCTGGCAAGTGCATGATGCATAGCAGCACAAACAGCAGCAATGGGTTGAGAATGCTCTGGGCTGCTTCTTTCAATTTAACTCTGGTTAATAGACCTTTGTAGTTGCCTGAGAGCAAGAGGGGTTAACAACAATTTAAATCTTAAAGTACAGTGTGACCATTAGGACCACACAATGAAAGTTGGAATCAGTAACTTGAAGTTAAGACATTTATTACAAACTCAAAGCCAAAGTCATATAAATAAATCTCAAGAACAGACTGTATAAGTAGAGTATTATAACAGATAGACCAAAATGTCTAACAATATTGGTCCTAAACAACAAAGAGCATATTAACATTTCGGTAGCCGCAATACAAAATATGAGAAAGAGAACTTGATGACAAGACAAATAATTCTGATCCTTCTCCCCATACATGGAAAAGATTTGCAGCATCTAGTAACCCTACACTAACCTATGGATAGGGGAAACCCTAATGAAGCAAGGTAGCAAGAAAGGTGTCAGCATCAGAACTTTTGTAGAAGTTCTTTAAGTAATAAGTCATGTTTAGCAAGAAGCCGCACAATCAGAAATATCATGAGAGGTCTGTACCTCTCCAAGTATAAAGGGAATATGACTACACCCAAGGGGGGTTCACTAATTAAAATGCACAAAGAACATTCGGGAAAGCATGACCTCATACACATCATAATATGTTTTCCAGTTCCCAGAAAAAAACTTGGCGCCTTGAACACTACTCCCATATTCCAGTCTCCGCTTCCAAAGCGCTCTTGGGTTCCTCTGGTATCACTCCCTTTGTTCTTTCAACTAAAACATTTGCCCTTGCCAACTCTTCCTTGTCTCACTACCTCTAAAATAAAATGTGCCTTTCAGTAGCTAATGGATGCCTTTAGTCTGCATCTGCAAAGCAGAAATACATGTATAAAAACAACTTTCACATTAGTATTAACTGTCTCGACTGTAAGCTTAAGGCCCACATTCATGCTAACTTAACATTTCTACAACCTACATATAATCTACTAAATTAAATCTTTAATAATGATTCAAACTATATTGTGCTGTACTCGTTCTGTGGCACAACAGCTAATACATGTAAGTTCTAAACAAACCCGACAACTGGTCACCAATTATAATGAAAGCATTAAACACACATATGATTCATTCTTACTAATCCCTGGCGAATGCACTGCATTAAATGTATTTTAGCGCACCACCTCACAATCTAAACCTATAGAAGACTATTATCAGCAATCCAGATGTCTCTGAAAAGGAAAATGTTGATATGCACACATATATTTATCAAAACACACAAGAGATGCACTCTCTATAGCTTTGGTGCACCACTTCTAATCTGTATTATTGCGCCACATGAGTACATAAGGCAAAAAGTAAATATATATATGTGGCCTAGCAAAATATAAAAGGATGGTGCCAGAATTATGCTATTCCAATCCCCCTCTGATGGTGATCAAGCCATTGCAGATTGCAATCAGATCATTATCAGATTAGACCAATCAAAACCTAGCGGTCTCGAGCATCTTTCGTCTAGATTGCTCCAAACGCTTCATGTCATCATAATATCTGCTCTGACCTTATTCTAACTCTACATTTGCTCTCTTTCTCTTTACTCCCTGTCTCACTTGTGCATGCTGATATCTCTTAAAGATCAAATATAGAAATATCGCACAAAGAGCAATTATCAATAGGGGCCTCATAATGGCCCCTAAAATTCCACCTCCCAAGTTTCCAAACCATCTGCCTATCAAAGAAAACCCATTTCCATTAGCTTCCCAAGCACCTGTCGCTTCCAACTCTTTCAAATCTTTTGTCAACCCAGATATGTTCTCAATATATTTCTCCAGGTCCTTACTCTCGTACGGAATATAAGTACAGCATTGCTGAACTTTCAACATCCGACTGACTCTGCGCCTCTTTTGGAAGCAAAAGGTCTAACGCAAGTCTGTTCTGCAAGACCATAGACCTTTATTGCAATCATCTCAGTATTTTCAAGTATCAAAGAATTTGCAGTACTAGTAGCCAATTTGTCCACTATGGTAAACAGCTTTCTAATTTTCAGGAAATTCAAAATAACCCCTTCAGATGGGATTATAGCGCCAAAAATATCTTCTGCTGCAATAACATTTCATTTGGTTCTGGATTTCTTTTCCCATACAGATCATGAAAATGTTCCACATGATAAATCTTCGGGAAAATGATGCCAAGATAACAGGTACCCATGCCATCCATGTGGCAATTTGAAATATGCATTTTGTCCACAGATAAAATAGACTCCAGGATTCACAGGATCCTGTCACTCCAGAAAACATGAATTTTTCCAGCTCACTTCAAAAGTGTGTTCACATTCACTCTCCCTAAAAACAATGGATCTTTATAACTCTGATCAACATGTATACACAATTTAACCTTGTGTTTCCAATCTAGAACTAAGGCAGGTAAATGTCCATTTTCTTGATGTTCAATTTTTTTACTACTCCACTTATGATTTTTAAGATTCTGATCAGTTTCCGTTTGAGATTTTAGGTCTCTCCATCTATCCTCCACCAAATAAAAAAATGTATTATCCACATCTGACATCAAGCACAGTCAAATGTCTGTGTACATACGCAGTGTCTAATGACTTAAGAGACATTAAATATTTGCCTGCAATCTCTGCACCTTTAAAATAAGGATTCTTATTCAAAAGTTTGATAAGGGGAACTTGTGGAAGAATTACATCATAATTCGGAAAATAATATTCAAAACTGCTTTCTCCATAAAATATTCTTAATAGAAGACTACAAGAAATATCATATGTCAGAGGGAAATGGTGATAGGTAATATCCTCTGAAGCAGAAGCGGGTAACTGAGTACAGACATAGCAACTTCTAGCATTTAATGTGTCTATATACTCATAAAGCAATCTAAAATAAGCGTTTGAGGTATCACCTCTCGATACATCTGTGTGTAATTTCTTAACCGTCCACAACTGCATGTTACTATCAGAAGAATGTGGAGTGGTGGCGCAATTATAGACTTATGTTCCACTGAGCAATCTGTAGCTGAATATAACCCTATGAGCACTATAACTAATGCTACAACTAAAGCCATTAGTATGCCTACTATGATGTATCTAGGCCTACTAGTATTAAGGTTGCCTTCCATTACTTCACTGGAATCTAAACCTTGGGTCGAATGTAGGAGCTGCAGAGACTTCTCTATCGGTTTCCACCTGTGCAAACAGCACAACCAAGTTCGAGTGATTGTGCAATGAAACTATGTACAAAGTCTTTATAAATCTTTTTTTTCCTACAAATTCTATGGAATGTCTTTGACAATAAATGGTTCTATTTCATTTACTATTAGCCCCAATATGAAATACTTCAGTTCATCAACTAGCACAGGAAACTCGTCCTCAACCAAAAACGAAAATTCAGCCACATCTAAGATAAGATGTCCAGAGGGACCCAGTCTCGTGAACAAAGGAAGTTCAAAAGTTAGATTAAGCTGAAGATCAAGTTACTGAAGTTTCAATTGAACTGTCAAAGTGAATCCAAAATTCTCAGAACTCATTCTCCCTGTCATTTGCAAGAAAGTATGTCCATTCCGGAAATTAGTACCTTTGACAGGGCACTCTTGCTCGCTTCGACCTCCTGAGTGTTGTCTCGTCTCCTCCCTCACTCAGGTCTGAATCCTCTATGTCCTATGGGATATCTGGAAGATCACTTTCTGCCTGCAGGACTCATCTCCCTCTCTCCTGCATTCTTGGCCAATGTTCTTCTGCTGCCCCTCACGGTTCTCTAGCACTAGGCACTTCATCAGGGTCCGAGTCTGTCTCTGTCACATCCACTGGATTAGTCTTTTCTTCCCCAGTTTCATCATTCAACACTCCAGAACACTCCTCAGGCGGGTCAAATGCTATTTCAGTGTCTGACTGTTCCCCTACAGTTTGATTAACCTGCTCCCATGATCTCTTGACCACCACTGGCTCTTCTGGGAGAGGTGCTGTTATTTCATCAAGGGGACATGGAACCCTGCGAGTATGGGCAGCATGAATCCAATTGTGGGAGACCTACGCACTTCACAGCAGTTCTAGTTACCAGTATGACCTGGTATGGCCCAGTCAATGTGGCTCAAAGCACAACTTCCGTACATGCTTCTTAACCAGCACTGAGTCTCCAGGACTAAGTCGTGGCACTGCTCCTGATGCAGTGTGGTTGTAGCAGCTTCAACCTGATGAGACACAGAATGCATCACGTCAGCCAATCCTTGGCAGTAATCTAATATTAGATAATCAGTAATGTTTACCAGAGAATTTGTAGGCACAGCTGGCAATCTCATTGCCCTCCCCATGATGATCCCATGGGGAAACAGTCATGTTCTATGATCGGGTGTGCTGAGCAGACTCATCAACTCCAACTGCAAAGCATCTGGCCATTTTAAAGACATAGAAGCACACAGTTTTGTAAGTCTTAATTTCAGTGACCCATTGACCTGCTCCACCAGACCTGAAGCCTCAGGTCAGTAACTAATGCAGTCTCTGTTCAACCTGCAAGGCAGCACACAGCATCCTCAGCACTTCGTTATTGAAGTGCGTTCCTCGGTCGGATTCCAAAGAAGTCGGAAAGCCGTACCTTGGCATCAACTCCCTCAACAACTTTTCTACTGTGAGACTATCATTCCTTTTTGTGGGATAGGACTCCACCCATCATGAAAGATGCACACAACAACCAGCACATATCTCAACCCATTGCACACAGGCATCTTAATGAAGTTGATCTGCATCCTGTTGAAAGGACCTCCTGACCTTCCTATGTCAGGAACTTCCCCCCAAGTATCAGCAGCTGTAAGCAAGAGGTTGTAATTGGACTCATCTGTTCCTTCATTTACATACTCTCCGTTGAATGTACAAGCATTGTAAGCACTTCATCTGCATATCTGTCACATAGTCATCTTCCTTGCAATATGCGAAACATTTCACGACTGCAACTTGCGCAGCCAATTGCAAGGCTTCGAACAGTTTTCTCACTTGCTCACCTTTGACGTATAGGGGATCCTGATGATGTCATAAATACCCACTGGGACCATAACTGTTTGAAATTATGCACCATATGAAAGCCGTACTGACTATCTGTAAATATAGTCATCTGTTAGCGATCCGAAACATGGCATGCTCGGGTAAGAGAAATTAATGCAGCCACTTGTGCTGAGATTGCTCCTTGAAGCCAAGCAGCTTCCACTACTCCTGAAACAGGACAGACTGCATAAGCAGCACTCAAATTTCCTTCATGATCTCATACACATGAGCCATCCACAAACAATACATAATCAGATTTCGATAGTGGTTCATCTTGTATATCTGTTCTTGGCTTGGAGCATAGTTCAGTGACATTGAGACAGTCATGCTCCACTTCACCATCATCATTATCATTCTCAGGAAGGGGTAACAAGGTGGCAGGATTCAAAACAGAACACCTCTTTAGAGACACATTTTCGGCCCCCCTATGATTTGCTCATATCGAGTCAGGCGGCTATTCGTGAGGTGCTGTGCCCTCGTTCTAGTTAATAAAATCTCTACAGAATGAGGAACATACACAATCAAAGTGTGACCCATTACTATACTTTCACACCTTTCGATGATGACACCTGTTGCCATCACCGCTTTAAGGCAGCCAGGCAGCGTGGCAGCCAATGGATCTAACATGGCTGAGAAATAAGCAGCTGGTCTTCGGGCACCTCCATGATTCTGTGTTATCACTGAAAGAGCACAGCCCTCTCTTTTAACTGCAGAAAAGCAAAAACGCTTTGTGGTAATCAGGCATTCCTAGTGCCGGGACATGCAGAGACTTTTTCTCAACTCTAGGAATGCAACCAAACAGTCATTGTCCCAAAACACAGGATTATACACATCCTTGTGTGTCAGCCTCTGTAAAGACTTGGCCACTAGGGAAAAGTTGGGTATCCACTGATGACAGTAGCCCACCATTACCAAAAACACCCTGACTTCTTTCTGAGTTGTTGGCGGATTCATTTTCATGATCGCTGAAATTCTCTCTTGTGACACCCTTCTCGCACCTTTCTCAATGTGATGACCAAGATATATGACTTCTCTCAAACAGTACTGAAACTTATTTGGAGATACCTAATGTCCATTCTCAGGCAAGTGGTTGATATACTGAACCAGAACAGAATTACAGGGCATAACAAGGGTCTTCAAATTCTTCTTAAGGATCTGTTTAAAAATGGAGGGACTCTCCGTATACCCTTGTGGAACTTGGCACCATGCCATAAGACGGTTCCTGAGCAGGAAAACAAAGAGGAACTGACTGTCCTCCTTCAAGAGTATGGAGAAGAATGCCTAGCACAAATCAATGTCTGTAAACCACTCAGCCTCAAATGAAATTTAAAACAAAATCGCAGCAGGATTCGGTACCATCGGACAACAAGGGACCCCAATATTAGTGATCTTGCAAAGGTCCTGCACTATGCAGTACTTATCGCTAGGCTTCTGCAGGCCCATAATGGGTGAGTTACATGGACTCCCCATGATTTCTTTCAGTATTCCTTGTTGAATTATAGTCTTGATCCCGGAGTTATTCCAGCAATTGTCTCTGGGGTCAAATTATACTGTGGTGCTCTGGAATATTCCATATTGGGTTTTATTTGTATACGGATAGGCTCAACTACTTTAATGAGTCCTCTGTCCTTTCCTGAAAAATCCCAAACTTCTGGTCATCTAAAGGCAAACCTTCCATCGTCCTCATCAGGTACATTCCGATGATCCTATTCTGATTAGCCAGTTTAAAAGCAATATCCTCATCATGAGTTTGTATCTCTATTCCTTTTGGATTACAATATATGGTGCAATTCAGTTTGCACATCAAATCGCGTCCTAACAAACTCACAGGACTTGAATCACAGACCACAAGTAGATGAGATCCTCAAAACTCCCTATCCTTACAGTGACATACTCAGTAATGGGATTCTTCATTTGTTGATTAGCAACTCCAACAACTTGGATAGTTCTTCCAGAGAGGGGTAGGTTTGGGACTTCCAATGATCTCACACTAGAACGGGTGGCACCACTATCAGCTAAATATGATACATGGTAGCCATTTACATCAGCATCTATAAATGGGCCACTCTGGTCTACCTCCAAGACCTCACCAAGCACGCAATCTTCCTCCCCCTGAGGCACCGTCAGGAGGACTGATTGATGCCAAGATTCTCACTTGCCTCAAACATAGAGAATTCTTGGTAAGGATTATTATTCTGGAAAGCATTCTGGTTCAAATTCGGAACCTGATTCGAAGGAAATCTAGGTACATTTGAAGCTTGGTGTGGCATCTGAGGTTGGGGAACCTACATCTCTGGGGCTTGTGGCACGTTAAAATTCTGAGATCTCGGTTAAGGCACATTCTGTTGAGGCATGGAATTATTGTTCTGAGGTGGTACAAACCCTGGATTTTGACCCTGATTTGCCGTATTTAGACGACATTCTCACTTCCAATGCCCCAACCTATTGCAGTAGAGGCATGGATTAGACTTCTTCGATGTTGCTACATCGGTTCCAGTACTCGGATCAATAGGGGCACCCCGTCCTCTACCGTGTGACTGAAATCTATCTCCACCCTGCATCGCCGAAGCTCTCTCTTGATATACTCCCTGCATTGGAGGGGTATTCCCCACAAACAGTGGATTTTGAATTACCCTCTGAACAGCCTTCATTTGTACCACCATCAACTTCTCCTTCAACTTTTTCTGCCTCATCTCAATCTCGTCATTGCATTATTTAGCATACCGCAAAATGTCTTCATCTTACATATTCTGCCAACAAATCTGCCAACAAATCAAATGCTGTTGCTAATCTCAGGCCTCAATCCTGTCACAAACCTGGACACAAAATGTCTCATCTCTTTAGGATCCAGTGTTTCCATTCCACTATACTGTTTAAATGCTTGTAACAATCTCTCATAGTATGCATGAATAGTCTCCTTCAGTTCTTGGGTGGTTCGATCAATCTTAACCCAATCAATATCTTGGGGTGGCACCTTAGACTTCAATCACATCAACACCTGATCATACTTCCTCATTACTAGAGCTGAAGGACCATTAGTCACAGGGTCTCTTGTCGGCTCTCTCTCAGGCCACTCTATGGCTCTTTTACATGCCCTCCACAAATCATTTGAGACCACAATGTCAAACAAGGTATTCAAATCAGTCCACAAGTCCTTCTAAATTTTCACAAACTGCTCAACCTGTTTGTACCACTCTACAGGCTTTTCTCTCAATTTAGGGAATTCATTTGTAAATGACGCAAAGTCACCCCCACACCAAGGTACATATATGTATCCTCCTTAGGTACCTCCCGTAAAGGAAAGCTCGTAGCTCCCCCCTCCCCCCAGGAGGAGGCCGCTCTCCCATTGTTTTCTTGGGAGTCAATCTTGGTGACCATTTAACTTACCATTTCTCTAATTCACTCAAAATTCGGATGCTGTGGATTAATTCCCGTATTTGCATCTTCATTCCTGATATTCTCATATGTTCTATGTCCTGATCACCAAAAGTGAGTCGGTGGTTCTTCTGTAAAGCTTTTGTCTGCTCTAAATCTACCTCATATTTCTGGGCTAAGTCAGATAATTTATCATGGGCTTGTCTTGCTCTCCTAGTAGCATCCTTACTCATAAACAAAATTCACTCTGCTATGTTTCTATTCGATCCAACACAAGACAACCACTTATCATGTCATCCAATTGCAACTTTAATTTTTCTAAATCCACCAAATTTACTTTCAGAGTAGACTGAAGAGTACCCTGACTCTCCTCTGTACTCCCACTCTCATTAGATGTAGCATTAAGAGCTTTCAAAATGTCTTCCAATTCCTGAACATTAAGTCCCGGATGTACCTTAGGACCTTTAGATCCTAACTGCTTCAGGTGTGCTGCTATGTATATTCAAAGGTGGTTCCAATACGATCAAATCTACATCTGGCAATACCGGAAGCAACCCTAAAGGTCCAAATCCGGTCCAACTCATAGTAGTAATTTCTGGTGCCTGTTGTTGAGCAGGAACAGCTGAATTGTGAATCCCATTTCCCCCAGAACCAGGTTATTTATAGAAACCGCTGGTCCAATAGCAACAGGAACTGTAAGTGCATCTGTAGCTGTACAACCAATGGAGGTCCCAGAAACGCAAGTCCCTGAATTTCCTTCTATCATGTTTCGATTCACTGTAATGTCCCTGTCACTCTCTGGTCCTTCTGCACAAGAGAAATCCCTACCATATCAGAGCTCCTACTTAGTGGTGCAATAGGCAATCCAGTATTCTCACCTGAAGCCTCGCTCCCACCTCCCTCCGTTCAGATCTCATTATACGGAGGTGGTCACTCAGACATTAATACGTCTAAAAGACTATCACTAGTATCACTATCACTGTTTTCACCTTTCCCTCCAGATTCTCTTGGTTTATCCTTCTTTCTCTTTTTCGCCCCTCTTTCCACTTCTCCGTTTTGCAATAAGGGGTATAATTTCTTTCACTCTATCATGTCAGTTCTCCAACTTTTCTGCTCTGCATCCCACCTCGCATCTGCATAAGTGCGCACTGCATTTTCACTCGTCAGTGATTTCTCTCTTTTTCTCTGGCATGAGCCACACACTCCCATGCATTAAGTACTTCAAATTGTGTGCGTCTAGGTTGTGGTTTCATCTCATATAGAATTCTCCTCAAATTTTTAATAATTCCCAGATTAAATGTACCATAACATGGAAACGCCAGTGCACCTTCTTTCTCAGAGATCTTGTGCCATTGTTCTAGCCAAATACATGTGTGTGTAACCCTACATATATCGCCATATATTGACCTGCAGTATCTTCAAGGAGCATCTTCCCCTCCTCTAAAAGGTATCTGAACACCTTCTCTAAGCAAATCTCGTACAGCTTTAAAACATTTCATTTTCAATTAAAATGTACTGATTTCAACACAAAAATCAATATTTTGCTGAAAATTTCATTCCAAATCATCAACTAATAAGAGCGTCGCACCTTATGACGTAGACATCCAATAACAGTGTGGCTTCACATTAACCGACCTATGCCAGCGCGGCACGCTGTGATGACAATCTCACTCCCAGCAGCAGCTCACCCTCCTTGAAAATGTTCACGCATGCACTCTTTTCAGCAATACGCTTGCAACTAAATACAATGCAATACCAACAAATAACAATTGTATGCTTTACTAAAGGATCAACAGAAATCAATCATACAAAGTAACACAAACACACATGTAAATGACACCACGTCCTGCGCGGAATTACTCCGATCAGTGCAGCTTTCCTCTGCGCAGAAGTTCCACCACACCAATCATACCTCATTTTCACACAAAAGATAAATGTCTCTATCTGAATCGGGCTGTCGGAGACGTCTAACAACAAACCCACAAAACCGCAGCAGACAATTACAATACAGTGTCTTCTACACTTTTAATATCATCCCAGGATCTTAGACCACACCACGTCTGACCCGATAACTTCTCCACGATAAGCTTTACATCCACACTTCATCTAAAGGTTACCACATTATACCACATAATCTCCTCAAGACACCACACAATTGCCACAAATACCTCAAGCTAAGCATAAACCATTTACATGCAATCCTATTGATACTCATTCCTCCACTGTTACAATTCATTCTTGAACCACTGGAACATTACCAGCACTGATTCTCCAGATCGAAATGTGGGCACTAGAGACTGTGATTGGATCCAGACTAATCAAAATTAACAGTTTTCTTTCCCCTCTACTTCAGGTACTAGCCATCCTCTCTATGCTACCATCTGAGACTGCTCTGGGCCACTTCTTTCAATGTAACTCTGGTCGATAGACCTTTGTAGTATCCTGAGAGGAAGAGGAGTTAACGATAATTTAAATCTTAAAGTACAGTGTGATCATTAGGACCACACAATGGCAGTTAGTAACTTGAAGTTAAGAGGTTTATTACACACTCAAAGCCAAACTAATATAAATCAATCTCAAGAACATACTGTAAAAGTAGAGTATTATCAAAGATAGACCAAAAAGTCTAACAATATTGGTCGCCAACAACAAAGAACATATTAAAATTTAGGTAGCCATGATACAAAATATGAGTAAGAGAACTTGATGACTGGATTAATAATTCCGATCCTTCTCCCCATACATGGAAAAGATTTATAGCATCTAATACCCAACACTAACCTATGGATAGGGGAAACCCTATTGGAGCAAGGCAGGAAGAAAGGTGTCAGCATCAGAACCTCTGTAGGAGTTCTGTAAGTAAGAAGTCATGTATAGCATGAAGCAACACCAAAGGGGATGATGGACGGAGTGTTGAACATTGCAAGCACTCACCCCCAGTCAACTGATCTGGGTTTAATCCATCATCATTCTTTAGCTCACTCCGCCACCCCAGTTCAGACATGGCCATATGCAAATCAGTCTGACCCTGTGCCTCATGGGAACAGTCCAGCCCGAACTGCCAAGCCATGTCTTCCCTGGACCAGAAACAAGCATCCTGGGACCGGTTTCTGGCTTACAGCCATCATCAGCCAGGCTATCTTGAATCCAGTGGCAAAGTGAGCAAGGGACCCACGTCTGGGCATACCCTGCCAACTTAGGGCGAACATAGCAAAACCAAAGGGGATGATGGACGGTGTGTTGAACATTGCAAGCACTCACCCCCAGTCAACTGATCTGGGTTTAATCCATCATCATTCTTTAGCTCACTCCGCCACCCCAGTTCAGACATGGCCATATGCAAATCAGTCTGACCCTGTGCCTCATGGGAACAGTCCAGCACGAACTGCCAAGCCATGTCTTCCCTGGACCAGAAACAAGCATCCTGGGACCGGTTTCTGGCTTACAGCCGTCATCAGCCAGGCTATCTTGAATCCAGTGGCAAAGTGAGCAAGGGACCCACGTCTGGGCATACCCTGCCAACTTAGGGCGAACATAGCAAAACCAAAGGGGATGATGGACGGAGTGTTGAACATTGCAAGCACTCACCCCCAGTCAACTGATCTGGGTTTAATCCATCATCATTCTTTAGCTCACCCCGCCACCCAAGTTCCATCAATTGTTGTTTTTGCATTTGTCACCCCGAGTGGGACGGGTATGCCCAGACGTGGGTCCCGTGCTCTCCATGCCACTGGAGTCAAGCTATCCTGGCTGATGAGGGCTGAAAGCCCGAAACCGGTCCTAGGATGCTTGTTTCCAGTCCAGGGAGGACCTGGCCTGGCAGTTCGGGCTGGACTGTTCCCATTGGGTACAGGGTCAAGACTGATTTGCATATGGCTGGGTCCAAACTGGAATGGTATGGTGAGCAAAAAACGATGGATTTAGGCCCAGATCTCTGTACTGGGGTGAATGTATGACATTGTTCTGCATTCTGTCCATCAATTGTTGTTTTTGCATGTATAGCATGAAGCCACACAATCCGAGATATCATGAGAGGTCTGTACCTCTCCAAGTCTAAACGGAATCTGGCTAAACCCAAGGTGGGTTTACTAATTAAAATGCACAAAGAACATTCAAGAACAGGACCTCATAAACATCATAATATGTTTTCCAGTACCCGGAAAAGAACTAGGCGCCTTAAACACTACTCCCATATTCCAGTCTCTGCTTCCAAAGCGCCCTTGGGTTCCTCTTTTCATCTGATAATACCAAATAGTATCACTCCCTGTTATTTCAATTAAAATCATTCGATCTTGCCTACTCTTCCTCGCCTCACTATCTCTAAAATACAATGTGCCTTTCACTAGCTAACGAATGCCTTTGGTCTACACCTGCAAAGGAGAAATACATGCAGAAAAGACACTTTCACATTAGTGTTAACCGTCTCGACTGTAAGCTTAAGGCCCACAATCAAGCTAACTTAACATTTCTCTTTAATATATATTATTCCTACAACCTACATATAATCCAATAAATGAAATCTTTAATAATGAATCAAACTATATTATGCTGTACTAGTATATGTGGCACAGCAACTAATACATGTAATTTTTAAACAAACCAGAAAACTGGTCACCATTTATAAAGAAAGCACTAAACACACATGTGATTCATTCTTACTAATCCCTGGCGAATGCACTGCATTAAATGCATTTTAGCGCACCACCTCACAAACTAAACCTGTAGAAGATTAATGTCAGCAAACCCTCTGAAAAAGAAACTGTTAGTATGCAGACATATATTTTTCAAAACACACAAGAGATGCACTTTCTGTACTTTTGGTGCACCACACCTCTTCTGTTTTATTGCGCCACATGGGTACATAAGGCCAAAAGTAATTATATATATATATATATATATATATATATATATATATATATATATATATATATATATATATATATGCGGCCTAACAAAATATAAAAGGATGGAGTCAAAATTATACTATTCCTGGGTCAATTGACAAACGTAGAAGCTGTTGTGTTCTGAAACATGACCTTTGTGCTGCACCCAATCCTCTTTACACCATCTCCCTGTGAACTTATGCAACGGGGCATTTCCAGTGCAGCCCAACGCAAAAGCCGTAAGGTTTAGCGCGGAGCTAAAGCTACTAAAGTTGCATGCTGTGCTTTTGCCCCAACCTCTAATGCCTAGTAAAAGCAGGTGCAAGCAATGGACAAGTGGTGTATCACTAGCTATAAGAAATACATATATTACCTTAAATATGAACAACTTGAATCTTAAGCTAATTTCTTGTTATATATCTCTTCTGTACAGTTCCTTGGTAATATACATACCAACGTGTGAACAATTGAAATGTTCTTTTTTACTCCGGATCAGAGTGCGCGCGTTTTCTTAACAGAAGCATACATTCCAGACTCAGTACACAGATAATTAGACCCTGATGTAGAGATTGTCCCAAGCGTGTTAATGCCAAAGAATTTACAGCATTAGAAAACCAGCAAAAATTGGTGTTTACGTGGCACCAATACAAACGGAAGGGTATTGAGGAAAAACCGGGTTCAGAAGTTGTTTCTCATTGAAAAGTACCTATGCAGTAACACCACGTGTACCGAGTGCAGTAATGTGCGCCCTTAGAGCAGTTTTACCGCAATTCTCTCATTAAGGGCCATTTGCAATCCAGTTGATCAGATGAACCAAACTCTGAGGCCAGCAGTCAAACTTTGCAGCATTTTAAATGCCAATATTGGTGAGTTTAGACATATCTTTCAGTCCTCACTAAATTGTAACATTCTGTTCTGGGATATTTCACCCTGAGAATGCGTATTCATCAGCCAAACTGCAGAAAGGACACGTCAGACACGGACCTGGCATTGCATGTGCACAATTTTACAGTGAAGTTGAATGTTATGGCTCAAAAAGGAAAAAAAAATCAGAGCTGTGGAATGCAGCAGAATTCAAAGTTATTACAGACAGCGACACCTTCGGGCTTATTAGCTTAACGCTGGGGAGGTCAGCGTCAATCACGGTAAACTAAAGACCTTGTCTGGGCATGAAAGATGAATGCGGAATAATGGGATCTGCTTGCTTCTGGCTTTCAGCAACATCCAGAAAGAAGCAGTCTTAGCCCCGCTTAGAGTGATGTTTGCCACAGGGGTTTGCTTTAAGAGACACTGTGCAAATAATTTGGTCTTCTAGGCATCTAAGAATCAGTGACATAGCAAGAGTGTCGTGGACCCTTAATCAAGTAATGAAAACGCCCCCCACCCGTCAGTATTAAAAGCTAGTTAATAGCTCCTTGTATCTCTGGGCACAGGCGCTATTGCATCTGCTGCACTAATGATAGCTAGGGCTCTGCTTACTGCTCTCTGAAATCCATATTTCTCTATCCACTCTCCCCCGTTCACTAGCCGTGTCTCCACTCATTGCCTTCCTCACTTTGACTCTCTACTCCCTATTCCCTTCCATTCCCCCTCAATCTTCCCCCTCATTTGTCCTTTTCGTCCTCCCATTCTTCTCTCCTCTCTCTCTTTTCACAAAATGTTCTTCTTCTCCCTTCGCTCTCTCTTCCGCTTCCCAAACATACTGTCTGCATGCTCTTGTATCTATATCCTAATCTTTTCTCTCAACAACTTCTCTTTAAGTTCCTTAACCCCCACTGCCTTCCTCCCTTTCTCCCTCACATGCATTTTGTTGTTTCTCTCACCCTCCCATCGCCTTCCTCCCATTCTCTTTGACATCCTTATTTCCGTCCCTTTTTCTCCTCTCTATCACCTTTTACTTAGTCTTATCTCATTTCTCTCTTTCCTCATCTCTTGTCCCCATCACTTTTTTCTTGCTATATTGTGCCTTCTCCATTTCTTTCCTCACTTTCTTATCTGGTCCAGTCGTGGTCCGTGCAGGAAACAGCGGTGGGGCGCGTGAGGGGGGATTTCGAGGGACGATGCAAAAGGAAAACTATTTATTTATTTAATTTTTCCTCAGCATCTTCCCTCGAAATCCCCCCACGCAGCCCTACCGTCCCACCTCTGTTGCCTGCACGGACCGCAGCTGTTCTGCCCCATTTCTCCCTTTTCCTCCCCTCACATTTTGTTTGTTTCAGTTCCTCCATTTAGCTTGCCTTTTTTCATTCTCTCTGTACTCTCCTGATTTCTGCCCCCCCTTTCCGTTTTATACTCAGTCTCTTCACTTCCTTTGTTCCTCCTTTATATCTTCTTTTTCTATCCTGCCATCTTCATTTCTATTATTTCTGTTCTTTCATTCTTTTCTCCTATTCTCTCCTGTCCCATCTGTGTTTCCTATATTTGCCTCTCCCTCTCTTCTTCAGGCCCTTGCCTTTGTATCCCATTCTTCTATTTTCCCACCTACCGACAACTTCTCTACTTTCTCTCTCTGTTTTTTACTTCACCTTTCTACTCTATCACCTCCCGAGACCCCATCCTTTTTCTAATTTCCTGACTGCTCTTCTTTCTCCTTCATTGCTTTACTGCCATCTAGTTATACTAGGTTTCCTCACCACCACTGTCTCCATTCCTTTCCTTTTTCTTCTATTGTTTGACTTCCTATTCTTCTCCTGTATTATCTTCCTCTTGCCTTTTTTCTCTCGCCTTTCTCCTCTATCGTCTTTCTCATGTTTTTTAACTTCTGCTTTCTCCCATTTGCTCTTTTATCTCCAGCTCAACCATTTTTCATTCCGTCTTTCCCTCTCGTTCTAATCACCAACTACACCCTTTTTCATTATCTCCCTCTCTCCACCCAAGGCTGTGGATCACTGACACAATAGTGTGGTAAACAATATCGTTGACAAAAATATTGTGTGAAAGGTATAGTTTACCACAATATCGTGATCCTATACTTATAAAGTGCAAAAATATCGTTGACATCAATATTGACCATAAATAGACAAAAATATTGCTTTAAAAAAGTCTAACTCAAGTTTAAAATAGTAAATGTTAAACATTTTAATATATAATTTTATTATAATGTAAATTAAAAACATTCCACAAAAATTCAATACTAGATATAAATACATAAGTACATAAGCACACAAACACGTGTGATCATATTTATGTAAGTATATATCAGGAGTGGATTACTGGACTCGATGTTTACGCCAGTCTTGCAGGCACTGGCTACCGACACGCCCTCTTGATCTGGAGGGATGCTCCAGCCGGCGAAATTGGATGTTGTAGTGGACTACAAGTGCTTTGCCCCCCCCCCCCGGCGGGTAGAGCATTTTGGCAGTAACATCACCACATTGGGGAAAGAGGAGTATTATTATAATACTAAAGGAGACTTTGCTCGCGGCATGAATAACAGCAAAACCCGTTTGCCAGCCGCATAGGAGGTCGTGCAGTCCGCGGGCCAATAATGATTGGGGCACCATTGTGTGCACGGATGCCAAATTACTAAATGGGCTTTTGCAGCGGGCAACAACAAACCGATGCAGCGCGCCTTGGTGAGAGGCAAATGGTGAAGCCTGTGGTTGGGACACTACACCTTTAATACGAAGGTGAGACTAGGACTATGCTCCAATGGGAGTAATGACTTTTGTATTTAACTAATCCTCAGGTGTGATGAGCCCCACTGTTGAAACCGGCACTGAAGAAAGCTAATTGGTGAAATGCGTCTGTCTTGGTGTTTCACAGCTCACTGTTTTTGTGCTTCAAAATTGCATTAAAATCACTTAGCATCGTACCTTGCTGTGTCGGACCCATTATTATCAGGAGTGGAGTACTGGACTCAATGTTTACGCCAGTCTTGCAGGCACTGGCTACCGACATGCCCTCTTGATCTGGAGCGTGGCGCCAGTCGGCGAAATTGGATGTTGTAGTGGAATGCAAGCACGTTACCCCCCCCCCGGCGGGTAGAGCATTCTATTTTGGCAGTAACATCACCGCATTGGGGAAAGAGGAGTATTATTATAATACTAAAGGAGACTTTGCTCGCAGCATGAATAACAGCAAAACCCGTGTGCCAGCTGCATAGGAGGTCGTGCAGTCCGTGGGCCAATAATGATTGGGGCACTATTGTGTGCACGGATGCCACATTACCAAATGGGCTTTCGCAGCGGACAACGACAAACCGATGCAGCGCTGCTTGGTGAGAGGCAAACGGTGAGGCATGTGGTTGGGACACTACACCTTTAATATGAAAGTGAGGCTAGGACTATGCTCCAATGAGAGTAATGACTTTTGTATTTAACTAATCCTCAGGTGTGATGACCCCCACTGTTGAAACTGGCACTGAAGAGAGCTAATCGGTGAAATGCGTCTGTCTTGGCGTTTCACAGCTCACTGTTTTTGTGCTTCAAAATTGCATTAAAATCACTTTGCATCGTACCTTGCTGGGTCGGACCCATTCTTATCCGGAGTGGAGTACTGGACTCGAGATACATATATATATATATATATATATATATATATATATACACACACATTTAGGAGCTCATTATGATGTCGGCGGAAAGACTCCGCCCGACACCGTCTCGGATTCGGGACTGACCGACTTGCAGATGGCAGTTCCGACCGGCAGATTACGATGCGACCAAACACTGTTCGGTTGGATTCCCATTGATTCTTACGTGAGTTTGTGTTACACCCGAGAACCGGCCGTAGCACAGGCTCCTATGGGGAAATGGGGTGTGTGTGTAAAACCCTGCACCATTTCACAGGCACCCCATGGTGTCTGCCATACAGTGCAGGGTTTTACGGGGGGTACCTTATGGATCCCCTTGGCCCCCATAGTCACTTTTTGACAGCCTTTCCATGTCGGAAAGGCCAGCGTGAAAAGGCGGTTGGAAACCAACATCGTCACGCCGTCCATAGGGGGTTACGTTGCGGTTCCGACCGACAGGAATACTCCACGAGTCGGTCCGAACCGAGTCAGAATGACCGGCCGGTGTTGTATTCCGCTTTAGGTGTCCATATATAGGTTTTCCTGAATCATGTCCTTATATAGGCACAATTCACATTGCCCTTATATAGGCATAGAATCCCAGTCCTTATTTAGGTATTAGCCGTGCACTCCAAATACAGGCATGGTCACCGACATCCGTCCACCCTAACGTCACAACGAGTTCTTAGAAACCAGACCCTTAAGCTTCGGGAGTTCCCTAGCACAGGACTATTGATTTCTCCAAGAACTCATCTATTATGTATGAACCGTTATACCTTAAGGGTTCATTCCTGACGTCTTCCTCTGTCCGACTTTACGTCAATGCTAACAATCCAAGACACCTACCAGGTATAAATATACCTTCCCTTGCCCAAGCAAGTTAGAGGAGACCTCGACTTCAGAGGAGCCCGTATCCCGGCCTGATGCACTGAGAAGACGCTGTTATTCCTGCACGCAGACGAATCCAGCTTCCAGTGTTCTGACTCCCTTCGCGGGGTGTTAGAGTTCCAGATCCGGCAAGAGATTCCCACCTCTCTCATTCTCAAGGTATGGAGCTGACTAGAACCTAGAGGGACTCTTGGCATACCATACTTGGCATACTAGACTTAACATACTCTTAGTATACCATACTAGAGAATAGTACACCTACTTCTTACCTTTCCCTACACCTAGACTAGGTTAGGTACATTGGGGTAGAACCAGCTTAGAGACGCATCGTATGAGTACTCGCATTTTTATCTCATGTTATTTATGTACGTGAATATATGCTAAAAGATAATGCTAGCGCAGAATTATTTATTTCTACTGCTTACGCTGTACATTATTTATCTTGCATACTGTCTTGTGATCATAACAGCACATATCTCTTACACGAGAAACAAGACTGTTCAATAAAACTCTCTTTATTCAAACGCCCGCCTTTCCTTTCTGTGTAACTCTGTAGAAACTAAGCATGCACGATTGACTGAGTGAAACTGTTATCTATTGTTTCCACGATTCTGAGACGTGTTCCGATTCTAAAGGGAAACAAAGTAGTCATGTTTTTCGGTTGCCAGAAACTACTCCCTTCTTGTTCTCAAGGAGTTTCTAGTGGCCTCTGAGCTAGCTGGCACAAGTAATTAAGTTTAATATACTCGATAGGGACATACCGACCTTAGTCCTATGTCAAGCCTATAGGTTATATTATTCCAATGCGCAGAGCCTATTTGGGAAATAGGAACTACACTACATGGCGCCCAACGCTTGGTAAGGCAGTAATTTAACGCTAGATACTGAGTTACTCAGTCGTGCTTTTCTCAGAGACCCCTACTCACATACTCCATAAGACGTCTGGAGTGGGTAGGGTTAAATATCTACCATAACTAAATAGGGAAGCACCCTATATATTAGTTGTTTGGTTTGTTCAACATTGAAGGATACAGTGTTCCAAAATATTGTGCACCTTATCTTTTTGTTTCCTTGACCCAGCCATAGCAGTTTTTAACTTTACAGGTTTAAATGAACCTGAGGAGGGTGTTCTAGACATCAATCCAAACTTAAGAAGAGCCATCACTCTAAAACTTATAAAACATGGCCTACCACCAAGAGGCGGTAGAGCAGTTTTCGTGATAGAGGCACACGAATCCTTTCAGACAGAGGTATTCTATTCATGGGTAATATTTCCTGAATCAAACTCAGTAACAAGACTGTTTCACTTCTACAAAGAAGATGAACCACCAGAGGAATATATTCCTTTCGAGGATATTGAAATTCCACTAACATACCAGGAGCATCAGCTCTGGTTTAAAGCGCCCTAAAACATCACAAAAACATTACCAGGCTCGGTCCACTAGGTAGACCAGGAGCAACATGGCCGATTCCAGCCGGCTACACTCCTCATCCTGACCTCGAAATAATGTCAGACGAGGAACTACTTACTCAACTTACAGAGTTAATAAAAATTTACAGACAACTAGTCCAATATGTCATGCGGACTTTCACAGTCCAACCACCATTAACAATTCTAAATCAAACTCTTCAACAGGGGAATACACTAAAAATTACACCACAGACTTTATACGCAGTCATGGGTAAAATGCCCACAAAACGTGAGCAAATTCCATTCTGGATAGCTCAACAAATTACTCAAATAGAAGCAGTATTTCCAAATACTAGCCCTTATGAGAAACACATAATCCTAACAATCTGTTTACCAATGGGGATCACACCACAGCTGGAAGACTGCACCACTTGGGGCTCAGTCTTTGCTGCCATCTATACTAAAACACATGGTGTTCCGTCAATTGCAGTAATACCAGATGTCCTGAAACAAATTCAAAATGAATACGGGGCAGAGCCTGCTCTGAATTTAGGTATGAAATTACTGAAAAATTTCGACCAGGTCTCAACAATAATATTATCTAATATTAAAGGGGAGGCAGCAGCAGTGGCGATCCGCCAACGATTAAGGGAATTCGATGTTACAGAACATCAAACAGAACTACCCAGAATAATAGAACAATCTTATGTAGAATTAGGCAGAGATAGTTTGGGTGGAAGACCATTGAAGCCGAAACTATCTGAAAGTCCTGAGAAGGACTCTATTAAACAAACTCCTACATCTTCTAAAAGAAGTGGGAAACTAATAAACAAAATTCAAGCGAGAAACGTTCTCAATCCCGAGGAAGGTCTCCTCAAAAGGAGCCCTCTGAAAGGAGGTATAACCTCAGGAATAGGGATAATTTAAAAAAGCCTGACAGGTTTCAAGATACTGATACACGTTCCTCTCGTACCTTTCAAATCTCATCACAGACATCGGAAAGAAGAGGACGGTCAGAACACAGAGAAGAACGCGTGAAATCGAAAGACGACAAACACGTTCCGAAAAGTAAATAAAAACCTCAACTCTCAAAAAAGAAGGTAGCAGGTCTGAAGGTCAGACATGCCGAGGATACTGAGAACACAACTCAAGAATGGAGAATGGGCTCAGACAATGCTGGACAGTGCAGCAGAAGTCACAATAGCTCGCAAGAACCTGAAGGAACTTCTGGAGATAGTGGACTTGAATGAGTACATTACAGTTGAGACTGTAGACACCAGGGTTAGTACTCCACAAACGTTATATGAAATAACACTCCGAATGGAGGGAGACATACCGAGAAAGGTGAAAACACTCTTTTGGGAAAAACTTTCAAGGAGTTATGACATACTTCTAGCAGAAAAAGACTGGCCACCACAATTTGTCAGGGAGTGCCCACATGGTGAGGACATTATTATGCCTGCCTTCTCCAACCATATTCCAATTCACCTAAAATATACTTATGCCAGGAAATGGGCAGTTGCCCAGGCCCCAGCATTATACAAAAATCATGTAGGATGGGATGAGGACTCACCTCACCATAAAATACATTTGAAAAATGAACCTACTGCACAGAGGCAGTACCCAATAAAGCAAGAAGCTAAAAAACAGGTCAGGGAGATCTTAGATCAACTTGAATACCAAGGCGTGATTGAAACATGCACCTCTTCAATGAACAATCCTTTGTTTCCTGTCTCCAAACCAGACAATACATATCGTCTAGTTTTGGATTACAGACACTTAAACACTTGTTCTAAAACTTTTGCAGTACAAAATGCACATAGTACAGCATTAATGAATAACATTGTGCGTAAAAAATATAAAACCACATTGGATAACTCACATGGTTTCTTTTGTCAAAACATAGCACCTGGAAGCAGGTACTTAACAGCTTTCTCAATAATGGGAACCTAGCGTCAATTTTGTCGACTCCCACAAGGGTTCAAGAACAGCCCGGGGTTATTCTCAGCTAGGGTAACGGAGTTACTACAAATTTATGATAATGAGGCATTGTCATATGTCGATGACAACAATCTGACAGACGATGACCTGGACAAACACTTGAACAGGGTGAGCACCATTATACTGGGCTTCGCCACTGAGGGCTATAAATTCAACTTTAAAAAATCCAGAATTGCCCATCTCAAAGTCCTCTTTCTAGAATATGAGCTTTCAAGTGAAGGCAAGAGCTTGGCAGCCAACTTTTTAGAAAGGTGTGCGCTGCTCCAACCTCCAAAGACGCTGAAAAATTTACAATCCATCCTGGGTTTCCTAAATTTTGGAAGAACTTACATTCTAATTACGCAGAAAGGGTTAAACCTCTCTACGCATTAATCAAACCTGATTTTTCAATCAAAAATTGGACACAGGAACACACAGAAATCTTGCGTTCATTTCGGGTCAATGCGGATTCACCTACTTAACAGTTAATGAGGGTGAAAAAGTACCAATTGCATACAAATCTCATTTGTATACACAAGCAGAAATGCGCTTCACTTCAACTGAAAAAATACTGACAGCTGTTCAAACCGCTGTAGCAAAAGAAAGAGCTCTAGCCCAAGGGAAACGCATTATTGTCGTAACCCCAGTACCGGCTCTAGAGGCGGTCACAAAAACGAGCATTCCAAATGCTAAAGCATTACATACTAGATGGATACAATGGGTTAATTCTCTTGCTGCAACAGATGTTGAGTATGTTTTTGATCCTGATTTAAAAACACAAGCGTTCCTGCAATATGAACATAATGTCCTCTGCCCACTGAGATTCTGCCTCTCGATCAGTACGAATTCATAATTTATACTGACGGATCCGCACAACCTGCAACAGGGAGTAAGCAAGCTTACAGTGCAGCGTGCACAATCGTTAAAGGTCGCATGCGCGATTGCAACTTCAGACCTATGGTCACAAAAACCCAGGGGCATATTAGCAACGAGGCGATAAACAATTATCGCCGCTTTTGCGTCCGTTTTCGGACGAAAAGCGGCGATAATTTTGTCGCCTAATCTGCAAGGTCACGCTATCGCGTGAATCCTTGCATTATCGCCCTTTCCCCCAACGCCCATCTTTGCATCTCTAATGAAATGCAAAGTGGGCGTACCCCGGATGGACTACGTTGCAAATATCGCTGATGTTCACATCGCGATATTTACAAGGCAGCCCACATGATATTAGCAGACGTTAGATTTCGGCGAAAACGGCCGTTTTCGCCAAAATCTAACGTCTGCTAAAATCCTGACTTAGCCATCCCTAACATAGGGGTGGATTCTGCTGATACGACCACAGGGTCGTATCAGCAAGGTTATCGCCGCTTTGCAGGGAACATCGCTGGAAAACCAGCGATGTTCCCTGCAAAACTGCGATAACCTCGCTATCTCTGGAATTTGTATCGCCCTGGAGAAGCGCGTTGTTAATAACGCGCTACCAGGGCGATAAATTCCAGAGATAGCCTGCGTTAGGGAATACGTCGCTAATCACGGCCAGCGATAATTATCGCTGGCCGTTGATAATATGCCCCCCAATCTCTAGGAGATTGTACGGCTCAGCGAGCTGAACTACAAGCATTCAAACTGGCACTTGAAAGTACAGATCGAGAATTCCCCACACTAATAGTGAGCGATTCTTTCTACTGTGTGCAGGCGTATAATGAATATATACAAACTTGGCTTGGAAATGGGTTCAAAGATGCAAAAGGTGGCACAATAAAGCATAAAACGCTTTGGGAACAAGTAGTTCAGTTAACCCCTTCGCTGCTAGGCCTTTTCCCCTCCTGTGCTAAGCCTTTTTTTGGCTATTTGGGGTAGTGCGAGCTTAGGGCCCTGTAACTTTTTGACCACATAAGATATCCATGCCAAATTTGCGTCCTATTTTTCCAACATCATGGGGATTCTTAAGGTACCCAGGGTTTGTGGATTCACCTGGAGGGGACCCAGAAATTAGCCAAAATACAGCTAAATTTTGTTTTTTTTGGGAAAAATGCGAAAAAAGGGCTACAGATGAAAGCATCTGTTTTTTTCCCTGCAAATGGCATCAAAAAAGGGGTTGTGGTGCTGAAATCACCATCTTCCCAGCTTTCAGGGACAAGCAGACTTTTGTCAGAAAACCAACATTTTTTACACAGTTTTTGCATTTTTCTGGGACATAGCCTATTTTTGCTATTTTTTGTGCTTTCAACCTCCTTTCAGTTAATGGTAGAAATGGGTGTGAAAGCAATAATGGATCCTGGAAAGCTATACATTTTAGAAAAGTAGACAAAATTCTAAATTCAGCAAGGGGTCATTTGTGTAGATCCATCAAGGTTTCTTTATAGAAACTAACAGTTAAATATAGGAAAAATTGAAAATTAGTTGAAAAAAACAGCCTCTTGCGTCAACGTTTTCACCTGTAACTTCTTTTAATTATGACAGCTCTTTGAAAGCAATATACCGTTACATCCGCTGGACCTTACTGGTTGTGGGGATATATAGGACTTGTAGGTTTACCAAGAACCCGACAGAACCCAGAGTCAAAAACTGAGCAGCAATTTGCAATGGCTTTTTATTATGTACCGGGTATATAGCAATTATTGTGGGAAAATGTATACATGGAAAAATCGGTATGAAAGACACCTATGCATTTCTGAAATGGGAACAAATTATAGAGTTTAGAAACAGTAGATATTTGCACATTCTCAAAATTGGGAATACTCATACTAGCATGAGAATTATCGGTCATTTTTCAAAATGACTTCTTTTTACACAATGTCTTTCATTTGGAAGGCAGAAATGCATGAAAAGTGAATAGGTAATAACAGTTACTTTACAAATCTGAATTACCCTAAGTCTCCCGATAAAAATGGTACCTCACTTGTGTGGGTCGGCATAGTGCCCACGACAGGAAATGGCTCAAAACCCAACGTGAACACTTGTCACTCGTCATACGCATCGAAAGGGTTAAAAAGCGAACTACCAAAGGCTCACGTGATACACACACTGAGTCATCAACGTGATGGCGTTCACGTTGCAGGGAATTTATTGGCTAACGAAGCCGCAAAGGGGGCTGTTCAGACAGCTTCCGTAGCTGCGATCACTCGTTCAAAAACGAGAATAGACAGTGAGATAATGTTGGCTGTCAATGCTACGAGCAAAGGCAGTGGTGCAGCGTTACCAAAAAAGTTTCCACTCAAGTACTCTTATGTAATTGATGCGAACAACGTTCCTTTTGCTCGAATCCCTGGAGTGGGGGATAGGGTAATTCCAAAAAAGGAACGCAGATTAGGACTAATCCTAGCAGCACATGAAGGGATAGCCTCTGCCCATGCAGGTATTTCTGCAACAGTATCTTTACTAAAACAAAGATATTGGTGGCCTTGCATTAGGAAACAGACCAAGAACTATGTTCTGGAATGTGAAATTTGCCAACAGATGAAAGTCTCCACAGTGAAACGTCCTGCGCAGACACCCTTGTTAATTTCAGACAAACCATTAGCTTGTGTTTACATGGACCACTGCGGTCCCTTGCAAAGGGACGGTAACTATAAATATATAATGGTCGCAGTGGATTCTTGCTCTAGGTTCCTATGGATATGGCCTCAGCGCTCGGCTGACGCTCGAACTGTTATAAAAGATTTGCGAGTCTTTATCGGCACATACACAATAGGCACGCTACATTCTGACCAGGGCCCTGCGTTTAGCTCTCGGGCTTACAAAGAAGCCATGGCCAGTCTGGGCGTTGCAATGCGGTACTCCTCTCCGTTTCATCCTGAGGGAAATTCTGTTGTGGAAAGGAAAAACCTGGACATAAAGCAGTCTATAACAGCTAGGGTATTAGGTTCGGGTGATGGGTGGGTCAAACATCTTTATGGGGTCCAACGCTCATTAAACAATTTGCCAAGAAGTTCTCCAGGGGGGTCACTCCATATGAAGTCCTATTTGGGACAAGAATGTGGGTGCCAGATCTAGAATGTAGAGGCACAGTGGTGGAAAATAAACCCTTTGATATCAAAGATCGTTTGGCTGTTTTACAGGATCTAAATGAACTAAGATCGAAACAAAGCAACGTATTCCTGCAGCAAACCACCACTGGGGAAAAACCGGCGGTCCCAGCAAGGCCTGTCTGGATTCCAAAAGTTGGGGATCTAGTCAGAGAGAAAATTGCGGACAAGAAGGAATTTGGACCTTCTTACAGACAACCAGTACCTGTCCTAACCATACACGGAACAAGAACAGTACTTCTGCCGCCCCTTGCTGGAAAAAAGGAGAAAAGATTTGTGTCCATCGACCTCATCAAACCACAGTATGTGGCCAATACTAAATAGTAGGCCTTGTGGACTCTGACCTAGTAGCAGACACACTCCTCTCGATACTATCCAAGAGGTTCAGACTGAAAGACTGATAACCATCGAAAATTCAGCAGTAACAGATGAAGGACTGAGCAACAATGCTATGGAACTCATCCCTCTTGAAACTCAAGTAACAGTTCATCCAAATACACCTGTCTACACCAATGTAACAAGTGATCAACTGGTTCCAGCGATTTCTACAAATCCTGATGCAATTCCAACAATTGACAGAACTGCTTCTGGCTATTTTATTAACTTTGATACGTTTTCTGAGGATCTGAGTGAGCCCGAGATGTCGCCAGCATCAAAAACTTTTAAACAGCAAGTACAAGACTTTTTACATTTTTTTAAAAAGACCTATCTGGTTTCACCGTGGATTGAACTATGGGTTATTTCTGGAATATTTTTCTTCCTGCTTTGGCTAGCCTTGGTCATGACTATGAGTGTGCTTATAAATGGCAGATACATCCATTTGGACATTGAAAGTAAAGATGTGAACTTACTTTTGAAACCTCACAAATCATCCCATCGTGAAACAAGAGACTTGACTGCAGTGAACATCACAGCCGTTCCTATACAGGATGGTATAGTGTGGGACAAAACAGATTTCGATATTTTTGGCCCGACGGAACATTTGAACATTCCACATTTATTTAAGATTTCACTAAGTGATTTTGTTTCATCCAGCACCTATTCTGATGATTGGGACTTTGAAACTGTAAATAACATGATGTTTGACCTAGAAAAATCTGCTGCATTTTCTAATAATGAATATTTAGAGGGTTCATCAGACTATGAACAGCTGTATTGCTATAACCACTATGGTCATCATTTTTTGCATAAATCTGCAACACCTAGAAATGTGTTTATGTTTAACCAATGGGAGCATTGTCCTACACCACCAAAAGGTAGTTCAAAAACATTTGCTAAAAAGTTTCCATATTTTTCAGGATACAATACATCTGATCCAGAAACATTTTACTATAAAAATGTAAACAAAACAGGACTGAAAATTATGTTAACTAATACAAAACAGATTTACTCTGCAGCATTTATTGCCCAACTGTCTAGACAGGGTTTCAACTTGTGGAAAAACGCAATAGACACAAAATCTGTCTGGGGTACTAAAGATTGGCAAGTGCAGGGGATAGAAGCTTTGTTTAGAGCCTGTATCATCCCTCAGCAAATAATGTTTTTGAATGACACGGTCCAACAAACGTCTTGCCTTGGGTTAGCCAAGATCAAAGACATGAAAGCACCTTCTGTATCAACAGCTGCAAGTAATAACAATACACAGGCAGTGGTTACAGTTGACACCGTACTACAACTCAACAGAACAAATCCTGATTGGAGAAAATGGTTGATCTGGCCTACAGACACAAACAACTGTCAAGAGAGATTCCTGAATAAAACAAAGGGGTTTACTATTCATAGGCCAGACCCACGATACGTCCAAAGACAGCATCCGGGGTTAGTGACAACATACAGTGTAGGAAAATTATGCCTCGATTGGCTGCAAAAATCTACACTTAAGGATGTGAAACAACACTTATCTTTACTTAAAGAAGACGCAGACCTTAGGAATTCTTGCTTGGACCAAGAAAACCGCATCAAAAACGTTTCATATATGCCGGCATCTATGCTGCTTATAATGAAGCATGGAAGGTGTAACAGATGGAGGCCGCAGAACGAATACATGAGCTTCATCGTATTAATGTAGAGAAAACTCTCTCTGTGGTCGACAATGGGTTAACAACTTTGTCCTCCAGAATTTATTCATTGGACAGTATTGTATCCTCTGCTATCGACATACTGGAACAAGATTTAGCCATGTTACAGCAAGGCCAGTCTCAGTTGCGTTCTATTATGTTATTAAGCTGGACGCTGCAATCTTTGCGTGCGGGCTATGTGCCTTGGCGTTTTATCAACACGACGTCTCTGTTTGCAGAATACAATCTAACTGATAAACAGATCGAACTGGCACAAAGGGGAGCAAAGTATACAGTACTGAGCATTGAAAAACTTGAAAAATTACCATTCACAGTGGCAGAAAAACCAGCTACAGAATGGCTTATTCATGGCAAAATTAGTCTACCTGTGACTACTTTTCAGTTTCAGTATTGCCTTAAACAGATGCAAGCAGACAAATATGAAAGGTTGGGTTAAGAATACATTAAGACATCCTGGAATTTACCTTACACCTATAGATGTTGGAGTGGGGATCGTGAAGTGTTTCTGAGCGGTACACACTGTGAAAGTGCACTAAGCGGTTCACTAATTTATCAGGACATATCTTTACATGGGGCTTGTAATGGTTCTGTGGCAAATTTGTCCTGCCACAGGCAGGGTACACCAGCTGCTGTGATTAATCCAACGTTTGGCCAACTTTCTAATGGGAGTTACCTCATGTTGAATGATCAGAGTTGCTGTGGCATGTTGCCAGGCATCCCATATCTAGTAACGGTCAACTCCAGGGTCACTTGCTGTATGCAAGTATTGTTTGTCCCAATAGACACAGTCAGGGAGTCGCCTCTATGGCCTTCGTTGAATGTCTCTTTTATACGATTTGATACTTTAAGCAGAATGAAAGCCATGCTTATACAACAATCAGTGCCTTTGACCTCGGCCAAAGAAACCTATGATCTACAAGTTGCAAGGACTTCGGCTGAGATACAGGCTTTAATTCGTACAAACTGCCCTATACATTTCGTAGAAATGATAGGATGTATCTTTAACATGTCTGATACAAGTGGAATTGTACATGTATTTAAGACCATCTGTTCCGGACTATTAGCACCTTTCCAGGATGTCCTCGGAATCATCCCAAACTTCGCACATTCGGTGTTTGGTGGTGTGCCGTTAATTCTAGCACTTGTTGCAGGAATTCTGTTTCTATTCCTCCTACTACGCAATGGCAAGCCTATTCGCCAACATCACTCCGAGCGATGTGGAGAAAGCCCTCCTTGAACGGAAATGGCGTGAGCGAATAGTACAGCTTTTGGGCATGCCTCGTCTACGGGAACTAAATACAACGTGGTTGCTGTCATTCAGACCAATCTGGCAAGATTGCATCTTACCTGTTCTACGCTGCCTGTTTTGCGGTGAAGAATGCGTGCTAGACACCTGTCTAACACTCCCATCAGTCATGCCAATGGATATTGATACTCTGCTGGACCCGATAACGGCCCATGCTGTGTGTTGTCCCCAGAGGCTTCCAATCCTGATGGCGGCATTCATTGAGATCTCACAGACGCTTCCGGCTGCTGCTGAGGTACGACATGGATCAACGGGCACACAGGTAACAATGGACGCGAACATTGTTTCTTCTGCTGAAGGCAATGTTTCTCATCTCTGTGCAATTAACCTTCTGAACGAGGTGTTCCAAATGTCACCAACTTCGGTGGATGATATTTTGGCTACGGAAATAGATGATCTAATGTTTACACCAGACCCATACACTGACTTTGATTCGGCTCACAGTGTACCAGGGCAACAATGAAATTTGGCCTTCATATTTTTCAAAAACTTGGAACTTTTCCCAGAAATTTAACTTTTTTTAATCTTTGAAATGACATGGCAAATGAACAATCTGCTTACAGTAGAACTAGTCTTATAAAACTGACTTCTTTGAATACTTCCAGGGACACATTGTCACCTTACTTTCTAACATTTCATTTAATTCCATGATATGCAATGGCTTTGATTTTGAGAACTTATCGACCATTTCGTCATATGTATATATTTCTGTTTCATTCACGTTGCATTTTACTTCCGTTATATGCTTAGAATGAAAACGATGCTTTAAATGTACAGTACCTATTGCATTTCAACAGTTTTTAGAATGCTTTTAGAAATGTTTTTAGCAATATGTGGTACTCAATTTTATGTTTAGCATTTAAATGTTTAGCATTTAGTATTATCGTTCAATCGAAAGTGGAGTGGGTGTTGTATTCCGCTTTAGGTGTCCGTATATAGGTTTTCCTGAATCATGTCCTTATATAGGCACAATTCGCATTGCCCTTATATAGGCATAGAATCCCAGTCCTTATTTAGGCATTAGCCGTGCACTCCAAATACAGGCATGGTCACGACATCCGTCCACCCTAACGTCACAACGAGTTCTTAGAAACCAGACCCTTAAGCTTCGGGAGTTCCCCTAGCACAGGACTATTGATTTCTCCAAGAACTCATCTATTATGTATGAACCGCTATACCTTAAGGGTTCATTCCTGACGTCTTCCTCTGTCCGACTTTACGTCAATGCTAACAATCCAAGACACCTACCAGGTATAAATATACCTTCCCTTGCCCAAGCAAGTTAGAGGAGACCTCGACTTCAGAGGAGCCCGTATCCCGGCCTGACACACTGAGAAGACGCTGTCATTCTTGCACGCAGACGAATCCAGCTTCCAGTGTTCTGACTCCCTTCGCGGGGTGTTAGAGTTCCAGATCCGGCAAGAGCTTCCCACCTCTCTCATTCTCAAGGTATGGAGCTGACTAGAACCTAGAGGGACTCTTGGCATACCATACTTGGCATACTAGACTTAACATACTCTTAGAACACAAATGAGCCAGGAATGGTTGGGAAACTGTCGCGCTGTGTTGTGTATCGTAGTACACGATCAGTTATAATGCTCAAAGGATATAGGTGAAGGCCATCCACCAACACCAAATATGCGGACAAAGCCCACACATGCAAACTCAAAAACCAAAATGATATCCTGAGCAAATCAAATTCACAGTGATTCATAATGTCCATAAAGTCAATAATCAGAAAATTCTCTTCTTATTCTGTAAGTGTTCTTCTTTATTTCGTTTGTGTGTTGCTTCAACATAGGTAAGAGCCAGGTACTAGCCGAGCCAACACGTGTTTCGTCACACGGAGTAACCGCTGACTTCTTCAGGGCTAAAACATTGAATACAAACAATACCCTGATACAATTTACCACAAACACAGTACTAGAGAACACAACAACTAATATTAGCCCTGAAGAAGTCAGCGGTTACTCCGTGTGACGAAACACGTGTTGGCTCGGCTAGTACCTGGCTCTTACCTATGTTGAAGCAAAACACAAACGAAATAAAGAAGAACACTTACAGAATAAGAAGAGAATTTTCTGATTATTGACTTTATGGACATTATGAATCACTGTGAATTTGATTTGCTCAGGATATAATTTTGGTTTTTGAGTTAACATACTCTTAGTATACCATACTAGAGAATACCTTTCCCTACACCTAGACTAGGTTAGGTACATTGGGGTAGAACTAGCTTAGAGACGCATCGTATGAGTACTCGCATTTTTAGCTCATGTTATTTATGTACGTGAATATATGCTAAAAGATAATGCTAGCGCAGTATTATTTATTTCTACTGCTTACGCTGTACATTATTTATCTTGCATACTGTCTTGTGATCATAATAGCACATATCTCTTACACGAGAAACAAGACTGTTCAATAAAACCCTTTTTATTGAAACGCCTGTCTTTCCTTTCTGTGTAACTCTGTAGAAACTAAGCATGCACGATTGACTTAGTGAAACTGTTATCTATTGTTTCCACGATTCTGAGACGTGTTCCGATTCTAAAGGGAAACAAAGCAGTCATGTTTTTCGGTTGCCAGAAACTACTCCCTTCTTGTTCTCAAGGAGTTTCTAGTGGCCTCTGAGCTAGCTGGCACAAGTAATTAAGTTTAATATACTCGATAGGGACATACCGACCTTAGTCCTATGTCAAGCCTATAGGTTATATTATTCCAATGCGCAAAGCCTATTAGGGAAATAGGAACTACACTACACCGGTTCACGTTCCGACCGCAAACATCTTAATCGGATGGTCCGACTTTAAACCGACCAAGCTGGTCGGAAGGGCTCCGACGCGGTCGGGAAGATTCCGACTGTCGGGCGGAGGCTTTCCACCCGACATCGTAATGAGCCCCATAGTGTAACATAATTAATACAATTATTTATGTCACATTATATTATTTTTTATATTTTAAATGCATTGCTATGAAAATATATATATACTCACAAAAATATTTATTTTACAATATATTATTTTTCATATTTAAAATGTATTAATATAGAAAAAATATATATATATATATATATCAATATATATATATTTGTACTAATAGATTTACAATATTATTAAGATTATTTTAATGTAAAATAAATATTTTTATTAATTATTTAACACTAATATATATGTATGTATATATATATATATATAATATATATATAAATATATAACATACATACACAATACAACAATACAAATATAAAAATGTGAATTGTAAAAAATATATTAATTAATACAGAGAAGAAATACAAAATAAAAAATCTTAAAAACACATTTACAAAAAAATATAAACATTAAAATACATTTCAAAATAAAAACAAATATTGTAAAATATAAAAAATAACAATTAATGCTATGAACTCTATTTCACCTACATTATGTAAACTATTAGAGTCTAAGAATATTAAATATAGTAGCCCCTCTCTAGTTAATGCAACAGTACGGAAAGTGTTGGACTACGGAGGGGTAACATTTACTCTTCCCACTCTATTCTGTGCAACCATAGGGAAAGCGTTGGATATTGGAGGAGTAAAATGTACTCTTCCTACTCCAGAGAGCGCATCTGTAGGGAAGTGTTGGACTTAGGAGGGGTGCAATTTACTATTTCCACTCCAGTTTGTGCAACAGTTGGTAAAGCGTTGGATTTCAGAGGGGTGAAATTCAGTATTCCACCTCCAAACAGTGCAACAGTAGGGAAGGTGTTGTACTTTGGAGGGGCAAAATTAACTATTACCACTCCCATCTGTGAAACTTTAGGGAAAGCATTGGATTTTGTAGGGGTGGGATTTACTATTTCACTCCAAACAGCCCAACAGAAGGGAAAGTGTTGAATTGCAAAGAGGTTCATTTTACTATTCCTACTGCAGTCTAAACAAGAGTATGAAAAGTACTTCACTTCAAACACATTAAACATATAAGTAACACCATAATTGTAGAAAAAATATTGACAAGCGCTTTGCTCAGGTATCAGTTGAAGGGCCAGGTCTTGAGTCCCTTCCTGAAGTGATTCAGTGAGGGTGAGGTGTGGAGGTTGAGGGAGTTCAAGGCTTTGCCAGCAAGGTGGGAAAAGAAGCGAACCTCTGGTGCGGCTGCAGTAGATACTATTAGTCTGAGCGATGGCGAGGTGTCTGGTGAGTTGCTGGAAGGTCAGGCAGTAGTTCATTTTGTAATTTCCTTGGTTGTGTAAGACTTTGTAGGCGTGGATCAGGAGCTTGAACTGGCATCTCCTCTCTACAAGGAGTCAGTGAAGGTCTTTCATGTGCTGGGTGATGTGTGTCCTCTTGGACAGGTTGAGGATCAGTCTGGCTACTGCGTTCTGGATTGACTGGATTCTTTGCATGAGTTTGGTGGATAGAATAGAATGGCATAGAATGTGTTGCCATAGTCAAGCCGGCTGGTGACGAGGTGACGAGAGCCTGTGTCACCGCCTTTCTGGTGCTGGTGGGGAACCATTTGAAGATTTTTAAGAGCATGTGAATTGTGTGGAAGCAGGTTGAGGTGATGGCGTTTACCTGACATTTCATGGAGAGTTTGCTGTCCAGTATGATGCCGAGGTTGCGGGCGTGGTCTTTTGGTGTGGGGGTAGGTCCGAGCTCCACTGGCCACCAGGAATCTTTCCAAAGAGTGGTGTGTCTGCCTAAGATAAAGACTTCCATTTTGTTGGTGTTTAGTTTTAGACAGTTGTTTTTCATCCACATTGCGATGTTCTTCATGCAGTTGTTGAAGTTGGACTTCGTCAAAGTGGGGTTTGCTGAGAGTGAGAGGACGAGCTAAGTGTCTTCATCGTAAGAGATGATGTTGATGTTGTGTGCTCTGATGATGCCTGCAAGTGACGTCATGTAGATGTTGAAGAGGGTGGGGCTGAGGGATGATCCCTGGGGTTCAGCACAGATGGTGTGTTTGGGTTGCGAGGTGAAGGGCGGGAGGCGAACTCTCTGGGTGTGTCCCATGAGAAAGAATGTCATCCATATAAGTGCCTTGCCTGTGATTCTGATTCCAATTAAATAATTAACAATTGATTGTTAATTATTACTTGATTAGCTTCCTACCCTCTACCCCTACAAGCCTAACAGCCTGCAAATAACGTGTAATGAAAATAAATGAATATTACATAATTTACATAGTAAATATCAACCATATAATTAAATAAAATATATGAAATAATTCATAATTATTATTAACTAATTAACTTACCACACTATCGCCCTATAAACTCAACAACCCGCTATAACACTATAAATTACCATAAAACATTTAATAAAACACTCTAAATCACTTCAAATTAAAGCTATATTAAAAAAATAACGTTACTAAAACAATAGGAACACATAACATTAATATATCAACTAAAACACATTCAGATGATTAAAAAACGATATTTTTAACCACTATATTATTGATAACCATATTAAAAACATCAATATTATTTAAAATGATATTACTTACCTAAAAAACAATAGTCTTGTCAATTATATTTGTGCGTCACAATATTTGTGTATCACAATATTTATTTTCTAATATTTCTGCCTGCAGATATTTTTTAATTGATATTTTGTCCAAACAACCAAGGCTGTTTCACTCTTTATTGCTCCCTCTTTCTTTCTGTCCTACCTGTTCTTCACATGTCTAAAGAGAGCAATCACAATACAAAAGGCAGAACATTTTCAGCGGAAGAGTTCTCCAAACCCTATGGTGTTACAAGCCTACAGCAGCTATTTTTGTAGTGCTGCAAGGAGAAAGGGGTTACTTGTTGATCCCTAGTAGTTGGGTGAATGACTCTATATAGAGATCAAAAAGAAGGGGGAACAGGGGGCAACCCTGTCTCATGCCCCTACTTATTCCGAAGCTCTTAGTCTACTTAGACGGGATCAACAAGTAACCCCTTTCTCCTTGCAGCATTACACAAATAAGATAGCGCTTTTTGCCGATGACCTCATGCTCTGTACATCGAATCCCACCCGGACCATCCCTCGGGTAGAAAAGTTGGCAGAGGAGTTTGGGGCCCTATTGGGATACTTTGTGAACACATCTAAGTCAGAGATTATGTGCTTGAACATCTCTAACTGGGATGGGGAGGTCAAGTCAGAGATCAAATACCTGGGTATTTCCATAGTTCACCCCTGGAGGCTCTCCCAGCATTTAATCTAGGGAGGGTGGCAAAGGAGGTCGGTCTGCTGCTTTCTAGATGGAGGAACCTACCATTAACAATTTATGGGCAAGTGAACTTGATTAAAATGTCGATACTTCCTAAGCTGACGTATATCTTTTTAACTGTATTCTGCTTATGTTCCCTAGAACGGCTTTAGCTAAATTGCAGGGCAAAATCACAAGCTTTATTTGGATTTCCTTTGAAGCCAGACTGTCTTGGAAAAAATCGAGGCGAAGGCTGAAGAAAGGTGGCCTGGCACTTCCAGATCTTAATTTTTACTGTATGGCCTTTCAATTTAAATATTTCAGAATGCTTCTCGGGGCTCTGGATAGCTCAACTTGGGGGAGGATCTTGGCAGAAATTTCCACAGAATGGGGATCTACTGGTTTTCTTTGTAAGTTTGGTGTACCAAAATGTTTCAAAAAAGTTTTAAAGGCCGTGCTTACCCTCTGGTTTAGAGTCAGGAAGATATTGGGCATAGGCTTCTATTCAAATTTTCTACCAATCTGGTACTCACCAGGTACCGCACAGTGTGTGCTGGATGGGCTAAGTCATTCCTTGACGAGGGCAGGGTTAGCTACCTGGGGGGAGCTATTTACAGCACAGAGATCATTACCTTGGGAAATAATAAAAGGCTAGGACAGGGGGCACCCTATCAAGATTTAAATACCTCCAACTTTCTTCTTGGTACGCAAGCTCTAATATAGAGCCGAGCAATACTTGGGAAGATGAGTCACTTTTGCAGGATGTGAGGCCTATGAACAAAGAGGTTGCCATCTGGTATTGAAAACTATTGGACGCCGAGGATAGAAATTTGGCAGCACCACAGAAGGTATGAGAGGAAATGATTCCAGGCCTGAGCTGTGCAACTCCTGATTTTGAGCAACATCATCTCAGAAATTTTGGGGGTAACCATCAAGATGACCTCTTTGTTGGTTCTGTTAGGTTTCGATATTGTACTGAGAAGTCTTCTTAGTAGACTCGAGCAGTGCCTGTTGTTTTATCTAGTGCTTCGTGGTAGAAGGGAGATTTGTATACACTCGGTAGACCCATGCCCTTCCTCTCTGGAGAGTTGGTTAATAGCATTGCACCGGACCTTCAGGCTGGATGTAGGAAGCACTCCAGGCAGGGCGGATACAGTATGGGCCGATTTTATACTGTGGAGTGGCATGCTGCTTGCAGCAAGCTGAGTGGTCCCATGAATACACCGAAACACTAAAATGGGTATGGGCTTTCAGCCCAGATTGTGGTTCTGAGGCCAACACAAGTGAAGCAGGCTGATGGCCGGTTCCACTACACAGTATAGCCTGAGTTTGCAGTAGCTTTGGTGATAAGAGGACACAAAAGAAAATGTACAAGCCTAGAACAGTGGTGCTTAACCTTTTGACATCTGAAGACCCCTACTTAATCATTACTGGAAACCGGGGACCCCCACTGAATTATTATTGGATTCGGAGACCCCCACTGAATTATTCCTGGAAGCCGGGGTACCTAGCCTAAGCATTTTCAATTATTTGAACTGCTAAATAATACACAAACAATACAGAAACAGGCATTCATCAACTGATGAAATAATTTATTTCATTCACAATCAATTATAACAAAATTCAAAATGGTAACTTTAACAGGAGGGTTCGAGCGTTTCTAAATTCAATTGAGGCCACTCATCGTCCATACTGTATTCTGTATGATGCACTTGCACTGGTCTCACAAATCAGTCTGAGGATTCTAACTTAATTGTTAGCATCGAACTTCAAATTTCTTCATATTTACAGAACATTTTAACCGGTACATTTAGGGGCGATTACGATGTCAGGCAGAAAGCCTCTGCCCAACACCGTCTCGGAATCTGGACCGACCGACTTGCGGTCGGCGGTTACAACTGCCAGATTACTATGTAACCGAACAATGTTCGGTCGGATTCCACTCGTTTCCAATGGGAGCTCGTGTTACGACTGACAACCGTCCGTAACACAAGCTCCTATGGGGAAATGGGGTGTGTGTGGAAAATCCTGCACCCTGTTGCAGGCACCCCATGGTGCAGGGTATTACAGGGGGGTCCCTTAGGTGCCCCCTCGGCCATCAACCGTAGGCCGCTGGGGCTAGGGGACCCCAAAGTCACATTCCGACAGCCTTTCCGTGTCGGACAAGCCGACATGGAAAGCCTGTTGGAAATCGACATCGTAATCCAGAGGGCGGAAAAGCTGTCCATATGGTTGGACGATGCGGTTCCGATCGACGCGAATACTCCGCGAGTCAGTCGGAACCGATTCAGAATGACTGAGCAGTTTACGTTCCGACCATGAACATCGTAATTGGGGGATCAGAATGAAAACCGACCGAGTTGGTCGGAAGGGCTCCGACATGGTCGAGGAGATTCCGACTGTCAGGAGGAGGCTTTCCGCCCGACATCATAATTGGCCCCATAGATTCTTTATGTATATACACTTTAGTAATCTGTTAATATTATTTAATTTTCTAAGTAATCGTGGACCCCCGAGTTGGGTTCACAGACCCTCAGGGTCCCCTGACCACAGGTTGGGAATCACTGGCCTAGAGGGTGGAGACAGCAAGTGATTGCATGAATCATAGGCTCATCAGAAGGAGTGGGGGAAACAGTGAATTTGCCAAGGCCTAACACAGTAACAGGGTAACATTAATAGAGCATCCAAATGTAAAGGTAGAAAAGAGGCATAGTCTTTCAGTAAACAGCTGGCAGGTAAACCAGCAAACTGAATGGGTCAGAAGATTTATATGTTGTCTCTTCTGTGTCTGTGTAACCATAGTGCTGCTGATGAGACCCCTTTTTGTGAAAGCTTATTTGTCAATCAATTCATCTTTATTCGATTCACATAGTGTATCATAAAAGCGCACGTCACAACAGTATAGTATAAAATCCAGAAACAATAATATTAAAAAGAGACATAGTTTAGCATACAGCAAGACAAGATTTTCTTCTAGTTAATACAGCCTTGAGAAACCTTGCTAATTCCACACATGTAAACAAATTAAGAAGTAATTGCAAGTACAAAAACGCCGGCCTACATTGATTAAAATTTAAGGATTTCATTAGGGGTACAATAAAATATCTCCTCAGAGTGGTGTATAATTTTCAAAAGAACAATATGTGAATCGTTGATTGCTTAGACTTATTGTCACAGGGACAAAGTATTAATTCTCTTAACCAATTATTAAGACTTGGGAAAGATGTCAGACGATGAAATATGTCTAGTTTAAAATGTTTTAAAACAAATCTATCTTGTGCATTTAAAACATTAAAAAGGTATGGTTGCATTGAGCATGTGGTCAAGAGTGTTTGATTATGGTGTACAGATGGTTTGACTATTTCCATGAATAGTCTCAGATCCTCCAAATGGTTTAGACACTCAGTTTTGAGTGCTTTCCTCATAGTATTATTCAAGGACTCCGGACATTCATAGAATTTTGGATGACTAATATCTGCCATGAACTTTTTAATAAACTTTAGCCATGGCACATTTAATGCAGACTCAGAGGTACAGCAGTCCTTTACTAAAGCACGGTTAAAATCTGTATAGTCTGAAGTCCAAATCTTGTGCCAGAGAAGGACTGGCTGTATCTTTATCAGGTCTGTTAGATAGATAGCACCCAGTTCAGAATGACACACAAAATTTGAACAACTAGAAGGAAGCGCCAATAGATTTTTAAAAAAGACGTTTTCCACCACCTGTAGAGGTTCCACATTTACGTACACCCACAACTCCGAGCCGGACATATCAATAGTTCTACATTTTGCATTGTAGATTGTTAACATTTCTTTTGGTTGCTTACAGCCTAGATTCTTTGCAAAATTACACAAGGCCACAATGGATCTAACAAATTGCAGCTTTCTTGATTTGATGGCACTCTTCCAACTCCCCTCGCAATCAAATAGAATATCCAGATATGAAAAAGTGGGAGTTGGGGGGCGCTAGAGGGCGCCAAGCAAGATGGCCGCACTTACGTGAGGCTCCTGCAGCTCGGGACACAATCCATCTGCCGTCCTTCTCAATCCTTGCCCTGCACGCCTGAAAAACTGATGTTGGAGTAGCACATACCACCTGCCGCCTGCTGCTGGGAGAATATTGCCGCAAAGCGCACCGCAGACCGTGATGGCTGCCTCCTTCTCCCCCTAGCCCTGCTGACTCAAAATGGCAGACGCGGGGATTGCGGCCCCTTGAACTCCCCGACACCGCACTGTCTGCCACTGTCCCCTGAACCACTTCACCGTCGGTGCCAGCTGCCGGCCCCGGAGCCTCTGCGGCTTGCGTAGAGATGCTGCCCAGCCTGCTACCTGAACGCCTGAGGAGCCCGCGACCATCTCCACGGCTGGCTGTACGGACGGCCTCCCCTCGATAACCGGGCGGCCAGCTCACATTGTCTGCGGGAGTGTTTGCGGCCCGTGCTCTGCCTCGGTACCTGCCCGCCCTGAAGATCCTGCACAGGGGGCGATCGGCGGAGGCCACGCGGGCTGTGCTGGCGCTGACCTGAGGCCTGAGAGGACCAGTGCTGCCATGAGTTTGGAGGGCCTGGGGAGCCTTGAGCCAACGCGGCCCCCGCCGGCCCTGCTGAGAAACCGAGGGCCGACGCCACCTCCCGGCCGCACGAGGGTGCTGGCTGGCCCACCCGCGCTGGCTGCTGTGACACCCTGCGCCCGCCGGAACTGGTGAGTTTGCGTTCAGCGCCCGCCGCCCTCCTCTGCTACCCCACGCCTGCAGCGGTGCCCTGCATTGCCCACCTGCAGTGCGCTACCCATCGGACACCTCTCCTCCAGCCGCACCTTCATGTTCGCAGAGCACCGCCTCACAACTAGCGGCCGCTACTGGGCCTATTCACGGGGCCACTGCCCCATCCCCGCGACAGTCTCCACTCCCTGACGGAGGACCCGCTCCCCACTGCAACTTCTGGACACTGCGCAGCCTCGCGGGGGTCCCTCACGCCTGCTGCTGAGATTGTTTTCTTGCTGTGACCTACGTGGCTCCTGCTGGTGGGACAGTCCGGCCTGAAGGCCTCCACACCTGTCCTGCCTACCAGCACCATTCGCCACCCCATTTCCCCTATAGACGACCTCTAGGAGTCCATTTGGTCGCTGACCACCCCAATCTAGTTCCATCATCTGCCTCCCTGAGCTGGCCGAAAGAATAAGGGGACCAGGATAGCAGATCAATACAGCTAACGTTAACCGCCACCCCTCCTCTCCCGCCGCCACCAGCAGGACCCAACGGCATCTTCACCCACGACTAACACCGTCTCCGGCCATTGCGGCGAATCATCGGTACCTGCACATCACCTGACATTTGCGCCTCCCTGGGATAATCTGCCTTACCACATCCACCACTACCTTCCCCAGAGGTACCAGCCTTTAACCCAAGGGACATTTCACCGCCTGCTCCTCCCTAACTGGCAGCCTCCGCCATGGGCAAATCGGACGGCAAACAACCTAAACTCACTTTTGAGGCCCGCAAATCAGCGCGAATGCAGGCGGAGGTGGAGGGCGACCAACCCGGAGCCACTGCACCTGACCCACCCACTTCCATCGAGGAGCTGAAAGAACTCCTTCTGATCATGCAATGCAGTCTGACATCCAGAGTCCAAAATGGATGCGATGAATGCGTGCATGGACACTCTCACACACAAGAGTGAACGCCATGAAGAACTGCTCAACGAAACGGAACGTCGCATCTCTGATCTGGAGGACACCTCCACCACGACCGTTGACAAAGCACTCGACATGGAAAAAGTCCTGAGGGTCATAGCCGCAAAGAATGAAGATTTAGAATCCCGCTCAAGGCGAAATAACCTGCGAATCCTAGGAGTACCAGAATCTACAGCCACGGGAAAAATGGAGGATTATGTGGAGCGTATGCTCATTGCGGCCTTCGGCAGGGAGGCCTTCTCGCTGGTTTTCATCGTCGAGCGAGCGCTCAGATCCCTTGCCCCCGCCCTGCACCGGGCGCCCCTGCTCACCCTATCATCGCGAGGATCCTAAACTACAGGGACCGGGACGCTGCCCTACGGCTCGCAAGGGAACACGGCAAGGTACACTTTGACGGGGTGGAGGTGTCATTATAGCCAGACTTCACCATGGCCGTTCAGGAGGCGCGCAGAAAATATCTCCCGATGAAGAAGAAACTCCAGCAATTGAATATTGCCTATGCCATGCTCTTTCCAGCGCGCCTTAAAGTCACCTATCAGGGGAAGCAACATATCTTCACAAATCCCCAACATGTTCAGGACTTCATAAAAACTCTGCCCAAGCCGAATGCAGGCAGCGCCTCCCCCTCTGTTCGCTCTCCCGACACTGGGGACACATCAGATGTCGAGTAGCCCGCTAGCCCTCCTGTGAGAACTATACTACGCACTAACTTTGACACTTCCAACTGCCTTCCAGCCGCCTAGCCCATCGCTTACTATGAGGCACTTTCAACTGAAGTTCACATACTAAATACCTACTGGGCCTCGCTTGCGGGTGCGTGGGCCGCTGCTCCGCCCAAGAACTACATTGCATGTACTCAGGGCAAGATGAGAGTCTTCATTGTCCACTTCCCGAGCACCCTCGCCGCCGCGAGGGGTTTTTGGTTCGCCCTCTGGTAGCTACCCACTCAGGGAACCCCTATTTTGATCTGGTTATACAAGTTAATGGCCCTGCATCCACCCTCCCCTGTTGGGAGCATGGAGCATGTGGCATTGGGGAAAAGTGGGAGGGTATCTTGTCACAGCAGGATTGGGCTGCTGATGTGGGTGGGGGAGGGGGGAAACATTTGTTTACTGCCACTTATCGACACTTAGCAGTGTAAAACCATGACCGACGCAACTGACCGACCCGTACGCTACCTGACACTCACCAGACCGCCCATGATCTGTTACTATGGAGACCCGCCCTAGCCCCCCTCAATACATCTTCCTGACTTGGAATGTGAGAGGACTGGGGGACCCTCGCAAACATCGTCACATACTTTCGTACCTCGAACGGCACAACATACACTGCGCTCTGCTCCAGGAGACACACCTGAGTCCCACGACCCCATCCTCATTCGCTGCCCGGTGGGCATCCTATTGATGCTTTTCCTCTTACTCACCTACGCACGCGGCACGGTTGTTCTGATCAAACGTACGCTTCCCTTTACCCTTATTGGAGTTCTAACTGACCCGCAAGGCAGATACAGCATATTATGGGGCAGACTGGCAGCTCAATCTATCACGCTTGTCTCTTGCTACGGCCCGAACACTGATGACCCCGAATTCTTCCGGGTCCTTTGGGGAAAGATACTAGATTTGGGATCGACGCATGTGGCATGGGGAGGAGACTTCAATGTCACTCTAGATCCATCGTTAGACCGGTCCCATCCACAACCCCACCATTACTCTAATGCCCACGGTACTCTCAACCACATTGTGACAGACCACGGCCTTGTGGATGCATGGCGTAGCATGCACCCACTTCATAAAGAAGGCACCTGTTTTTACACTGTCCACTCCTCCTGGTCCCGGATAGACAAGTGGCTCAATTCCAGAGGCCTCACCCCGTGGCTGCTCCGCGCCTCCCATCTGCCGCGCACCTACTCTGACCACTCTCCCGTTCTTATTATTCTAGCACCCCCTCATGTAGACTCCCCATATCTATCTTGGCGCCTACCCGTGCAAGCCCTGCTAGACCCTGTATTTAAAGCCGAGCTGGAACAAGAATTCGAAGATTTCTTCCCCCGCAATGAGAACTCAGTCACACAATACTCCACTTTCAAAGTCAAGTGAGCGGTATTTGCATCGCCAAAAGTGGGGGAATTTTAAGGGACATTCGATCCACACTCCGTAAATTAGAGGGTGAACTCAAGCACACTAAGAGCCAGATACAAGCCACGCCTACCCCTGAGCTGCAACAGCACCTACGTGAACTCCTCACTGACTACCAGGAGACAGCTGAACGGGAATGTAAATTTAGAGGGAAATATTTTCAAGCTCGCCGTCATGGGGAAGGTGAGCGACCGGGCAAAGCTCTTGCGGCCCCGATCCGCCCCCCGAGATTTTCCAACACTATACTAGGAATTTCTGATGAGGACGGGCATATTCATAGGGACACAACTGAAATAGCTGCTATTTTCGAAAGATTTTACAGTACTCTATATACCTCTCACAGAACGCACACTGTAGACTTCACCCCTTTCTTTGACGACACCGCCATCGCTTGGCTGGGGGACAACCAGAGGAAGTTCCTCATCGCGCATCACGAAGATGATGAGATTATCACCGCCATAATGCAGTTACAGTCCGGCAAAGCCCGTGGCCCGGACGGCCACCCCGCCGAATTCTACAAAACCTTTCATTGCATACTCATCCCTGTTCTGCGCCACGTCTACGAAGAGGCTAGAGAGGCGGGTATACTCCCCCAATCAATGTGTGAGGCGCTCATAATCTCCTTACCCAAACCGGACAAATCACCTGCACAATGTGACTCCTACAGACCACTCTCCCTCATTAACGTAGATGCTAAAATATTAGCAAAACTAATTGCGAATCGCATCAGCCCCCTTATGACTGTCTTAGTCCTCCCCAACCAATCGGGGTTCATACCTAGTAGAGGCACCTCCCATAACCTTCGTACCCTTTTCGCTGTCCTTCAAAACATTGACCCTGACATGAACGCGGTGGCTGTCTTTCTTGACGCCACCAAGGCGTTTGACTCCCTCGAATGGGACTATTTGGCATTTGTCCTCCAGCGCATGGGCTTCCCCGCCCCCTTCCTGGCGTGGATTAACCTACTTTACACAGACTTACAGGCCAGTGTTCTGATCAATGGGACCAGGTCCTCTCCCTTCCCCGTCGCCAGAGGTACCAGACAGGGATGCCCACTGTCCCCTATCCTTTTCGCCCTCGCCATTGAACCCCTGGCCGCTAAGGTCCGCCAACATTATCGGGAACATGCCCTCATTTACCTCGAGCGACAGCTCCTAGTCTCCTTGTACGCCGATGACCTCACCCTCTATCTGCGTAACCCGGAAGACAGTCTGAATCCCATTCTACAGCTGCTTATCCTCTTTGGACACCTCTCAGGTGTCAACATCAACTGGAGGAAGTCCCAAATCTTTCCTCTCACTGCCACAACTCCGCAATTTACAGCGGACTACCCCCTCGATTGGTGTGAGGACACAATCAAGTACCTGGGAATAATGGTCACACGCGACCAAGGTGCCTTGATGGCGGCGAACTATGGGCACACCTTGGATCTCCTCACCGATAAAATCACAAGATGGATCGCTATGCCCATTTCCATGGCCGGGAGAGCCTCACTCATAAAGATGGTAATCCTGCCCAAATTGCTTTACCTCTTCATCAACATCCCCTACGCCCCAGTAGACACTTCTTTCAAGCCCTCAAAACCCAACTCATTCGTCTCACCTGGGGAGGGAAACAAGCTAGACTACGTTGGGACACTCTCACACCCTTTAGCGAAGGAGGTTTTGAGATCCCGGATATGGAGCTGTATTTCAGTTGTGCCCAGGCCCATTTTGCTGTATATTGGATGGACCCCCCCCCACATGCCCCACTTAGCAATCGAGGATGGTTACATGTCCCCAACCCTCTACTCCGCATACTTAAGTGTGCCTGCTGTACCGCGTCGACTCGCTTCCTCTACTGTAGATTGCACCACTAGCGCTTGGCATGATTTGGCCCGCCGCCTCCACATCACTACGCTATACTCCCCCTTGCTGCCTCTCCAAGGCCGGCTGGACCTTCTAGTCATGTGTGAGGGTGGATGCTGTCAACTCCTCCGCAAGCTTGCGATCCAGACATTGGGTCAGCTATACACGACAGGCACCTTTTGCACTAGTGAGGAATTCTTTGCATTACCACGCCCACTCCCCTAGAACGCTTTTACTATATTCAACTGAAACAGGATGTTAGAACCCTCACCCCGTGCTTCCCACAGGAACCTCGTACACTTGTTCCACTGCATAATCTCCTTCAGAAAGACACCCCCGCACATGCCATTTCAATGCTCTACCGTACCACCCAAAAAGACTGATATATGACCCCCCTCCGGCTAGAACTTGCTGGGAGGAAGAACTAGACTCCCCCATCACCGACGACCAGTGGTCATTATGCTGCCAGCAAACCAGGAAAATATCTGCTAATAGCAGGCTACGCATCATCCACTATCGTCATTTACACCGCCTCTACTATACCCCCGCGCGCTTGATGCGCCTCCACCTTCGTGACACTGACCGCTGCGACCGTTGTGGGAGGGAAGGGGCTGACTTCAGACACCTGGCTTGGGACTGTCCCCCCATTCGAAGTTACTGGACGGAGGTATTGGGTGCGCTTGACCGCATGACTGGACTGCACATCCCCAAAGACCCCCTAGTCACACTACTAGGCTACACCAAAGCACTGACCGCCTCGTTGCGGAAATACATCTCTCTGGCACTTCTGCTTGCCAAGCGAAGGGTAGCCTGCAGATGGGGACGGGGGAGGGCGCCCAAATTTAAAGTATGGCTGAATGATCTAGTCTATTGTCAAGAACAACTAACCACCTATGCTGAACTCCTCCCACCATCCTCCCGCCCTCGAGATATCTGGGCCCCCTTCAGACATATCTCCTGGAGCAGGCCAATATTGCCGATACAGACGCAGAACCTCTACCGGTAGTTGATGTGGCATAGGGGCGATGGATATGTCATACCATTACATATCTCAATATGGTCCCCCTGATCGTAGTTAAAGTGGTCAAACCTGCAAGACTCGGGTCACACACGATACACCGATCAGAATGTTTCTTGTACTGTGTTGCTGGTCAATTTGCAATGTCAATATGCTAAGTGGAATTGGTTAATTGTGAATACTGTAACCTTTGCTGAAAAACCAATAAAGAAATTTTCCCCCCAAAAAAAGAAAGAGTGGGAGTTAGTGGAATGATGTCTTTCCCTATACAAATGTTACACATTTTAGTGGAGCTTCTGCCTACCTTTTTTGCTAATATTAATTCTCAGCCCCAAGTTCTCCATAAAGTGCACAAAACAATCAAGAAGATGCTGCAGGGCCAGTGGGGTACATGCCATGAGTACTGCATCGCCCGCATAAAGTAGGACGGGTATTGGGCGTTGCTTGATCTGTGGTAGATCCCGACATGAATTAGCAAGAGAGTCACCTAGCTTGTTGATGTACAAGTTGAATAAAAAAGGGGCGAGCACACATCCTTGGCGAACGCCATTTCAATATTAAAAGAACGTGTACATTCGCCCTTTATGCTGAAACGAACCCTGGCACAACTGGTGGAGTATAAATATCTAAGAAAATTAATAATAGTATGGTCAATACCCATTGAGGTCATAACAGACCAAAGCTTGTCGTGAATAACACAATCACAAGCAGTCGACAAGTCGACAAAAACCCAAAACATATTGCTCATAAGCAGATTTAGATTATTAATAGCTTTGTCCATGGTCCCTATTCCTTTTCGGAATCCATACTGTAAATCCGACATAATATTATTGCAATCCGCCCAACTTTGCAATCTATTTAGGATTATACGACCCACAACCTTGACTAGAGAATCTAGCAAGGAGATGGGTCTGTAGTTAGCAGGTCAGTTGCGGTCTTCTTTTTTTAAAATAGATACAATATGGGACTCAGACCATGTAGAAGGAAACCCTACACTCTGGCATGATCTATAAACAAGGGTCAAGAGGGGGCTCCAGAGCTCCACATTGGCCTTAAACAAATCGATATGGATCCTATCAGGCCCTGGTGCTTTACCTCCCTTGCTTGAACTTATAGCCAGGGTGACCTCTTCCAGAGTAAAATTAAGGCGAGACCAATCATATACCAAAGTGGAGGATGAAGTATCCACCGACATTGCCGATATAGTGCTATTACCGTAACACTTTGTAGTATCGGTGTATAATTTAGAGTAGTGTGATACCCAAACCTCCTCATTCAGTGCCATCTCTATTTTGGGTTTATGGTCCTCACTAAGAAAGGGTGGATTCACTACACGCCAAAATGCGGTAGTATCATTATTATGGCTGGCGTCATATAATTTATCCCAAGCCTCCACTTTCAGACTTCTTTTACAGTTTTTTATTGCAAGCCTATACAACCATTTCCTAAGCTGAACCTCCGAGTAATTCCTAGGTGTACACTTTAGAGCCAGTTTTAAGTTTTTATGTGCCTCTGAGCATGCATGGTCAAACCAGGGCTTCCTATTTACTTTGCTACCTTTCCGCTTTGAAGTTAGGCCTACTTTAAATGCCTTGGTGATTCTATCAAATTACTCCATAATAACAGAGGCACCTGACGAGTCGTCCAGACATACGTCGAAGGCCCTTCTTTGTTGGTGAACTAGTTGCTCTAGGAAACCATTTGGTTTGATCATAGACCACCTTAGGGTATAACCATTAGTTTGCGACAATTCTATGTTCTCTACTGACATAGTGTGACAGACCCCTTGATCTTTTAAGCAGAGAATGTTAAGCCTTAGGCTCTGCGGAAAGTGATCACTCATAGCTATATCGTGGCTAGTAAAATCAGTGACTGAAGCTGAGTATCGGTTAGGAAAAAGTATATAATCAATAACACTCTTGCCCCTGCCGCCATCATAAGTACAAGGGACCACAACTGGTCTACTACCAAATTCATTGCTGTAACCCGGATCAAATTTGCAAATAAGTTCATTACGTTTTTCACCGTAATCCGAGTGTGAAAAATGAGTAACATCATCATTTGATGGGAAAGTGAAACCACAGATATTTCTAGATGCCATTTTGCACAGTTTGTTGTTAAAATCCCCTCCCCACACCAAAATATTATCTCCTTTCCCCTTAGTAGTTAAAGCTTCTAGATCAGAGTTGAGTTGATCCAGGACAGACAATATATCGGAATCGCAAGCATTATTATAAAAATTTACTAAGATCAAGTGTGTGGAGCCTGGAAGCTCGACAGGGACAATTTGACAATAGGTGTTAGGGAATTTTACACTTACAGTAGAAGATATTAATTCATTTGACACATAAACGCGAATGCCCCCCTTAGGTCTGCCGTATCTCGATGGAACAGCTGACAAATTAATGTTTTATAACCATTCAGGTGGGTAGGTTCCACGACCCATGTTTCCTGTAGACAAAAAATGTTAAAACCGGTCACAAAATCTAACCATTCAGGTAGACTAATCTTACTACGAAGCCCCGCCACATTCCAACTTAAGATGTTAATTATACTTGAGTCTGAAGTTGTACAATCCAAATTTATCTCATCCCTCAACACGATCTGCTCTATAGGTCTTTGTACTTCCATAATACCCCCCTCTGACAGTAAGGTTGTAGCAGGCCTTAGTGGTGTAGAAACATGGTTGTAAGCAGGGACTCCTACCATTAAATCGGCCTGTAGTCAGTCTACCCCCACAAGGTTGGAAAAACAATTGTATCTGTTAGATGTTGAAATATTATACATCGGGGGACATGGTTTATTTGGATGTGAAAATGGTAATTGAAAACCTGGGCGTAGTAGGGAGGGTTGCTGCGTCTCAGGAGTCAGCTGACTAGGCATATGTAGCGGGGGTCTGTAAAAAAAAACAAGCAGTAAAACTGAGATTTGATTTGTATTTACAGACAGTAAGTTTGTCCTGCCCAGTATTGTGCCGACTAGTGCTGGGGATTTGAAAGAAAGTAGAACGCAATCACCCTGGGACACCTTGGGGCGCCTACCAACCCACCCTATCCGTCTTACCATCCTAAAGTCTGCAAAAAGGGCTCCCCCCATGTTGACCTTAGAATTCAACCAATTAAGAGACTTGTTTCTCAACGAGTTCCAAGATTCTTGTAAAGGGGCATCTAAGGTCGGGACATTGGCTAGAATAATGACATGTGGGGTAGCGACGGGGGGAAGATCTAACTGATCATTGACATGTATAGGCTTAGTGTGGTGGGTAGCGTGAGTGGAGGAGGATCCCCCCAAGGAGGTGCCAGGTTTGGAGGCTAATGGTGTCACTTCATCATTATATCTATCTGCAGCTTTAGCATGGGATGCGTATGGCTGCCGGAGCGGGTTTTATACTCGTCTAGTAGGAGGCTCAGGATTCACTATAGCAGAGTGTTGGGGCAGGAGAGTTATAGAGGCACTAGAGGTTATACCATCAGTATTATCCCTAACATGATCGATTAATCCACTGTGAGAGTTTACTGCGCCTAGGCGCTCTATACAACTTAGAACAGCACATTCAATAGCTTTCAATCGGTCAGTAAGACTACCGACAGAGGTCTTTATGAGGTCAGTCAGGACATGGACAGATGACACCAGTGAAGTACAGTCTAGAGGGACAGCAGATACCAACTTATTGGCAGTTCTAGGGGGCTTTATGGTCACTGCCACCTTCTGCACTGGCGGTCTCTTCTTAGCTTTAATTGGTCCGCCTGGTCGAGCCCCAATGGGTTCATCAGGGCAGTTCCTTGGAGTCTTTAGGCATTTAGGTGAAGGTTGGGTGATTGAAGTGCCCGGTGAAATTAGATTGTACACAGCCTTGTTGCTGGATTTGTTCAAAAACCAGTTCCCTCGGTCTGCACTACAGATGGTTGAACTGCATTTGGGGAGATTGAACTAAGAGTTGCTGGCTCAAGGACATTCTCTGAGCAGCTAGTTAAGGTCTCCTCCACACTTAAAATCTGCTTCTCTATTGCCCCCATTGCCCCTGTTATATAATTCATAATTGGACTGCCTTGACTTTGGTGGGGACTTTGCTAGTGCAGAGCTCGGATGTTTCCTTTTCCCCATTTCCGTAATGCGCACCTCTAGTTAGAGCCAAGATAAGTCGTGGCAAAACAATAAGTCAGGAAAGCAAGCCGGGCGCAGAAACACTTAGTAAGACAAAGTTTACAGTACCAGTAAATGGCTCCTCGATGGGAAACTGTATAGCTGGATGGTCTACACGAGGCGCAAAGCCAAGAGGGGGGGCCCAGCCCAGCCTCTTCCTGCCGCTGACGGGCGCAGAAGGGCCTGTCCTTGGCCCGGGCTTTGCCCGGGCATGTCCGCGCGCGTCCCGCACCGCAGTAGCCCGAGGCTGCCTTTATTCGCCCGTAACACAGTAAAAGGGGAACATTAATAGAGCATCCAAATGTAAAGGTAGAAAAGATGCATAGTCTTTCAGTAAACAGCTGGCAGGTGAACCAGCAAACTGAATGGGTCAGAAGATTTATATGTTGTCTCTTCTGTGTCTGTGTAACCATAGTGCTGCTGATGAGACAGACCCCTTTTTGTGAAAGCTTATTTGTCTACAAAATAAAATTCTAAGGCATACAGTTTCATTGCAAATAAAGAGACCGTTCACTTTCCAATTGCCTAAATCTGAAACCGCGTGACCCACATGGTCTTCAGCTTGCTATTTGCTTTCTCAGTAAAGTGTGCCTTGATGAAAAATCCTGGGTACCTGGGTCTGCCCAGTAAGCATCCACAAGGCAAAAAGTAGTTTAATTTCACAAAAACGATTAGTGATTATCCTGTGAACCCAAAAGGACTAACACATCACTTATTAAATCAAAACATTCTCTGCCATATACAAAATAATTTGTATTTAAAAAGCAAATACTAGTTCAACCCCAGTACTGAAGAGAATGATGATCAGTGCTCTAATGATCATACACTGAGCGGTGAAAACAAAGACGTGTGTTTACAGAGGGATTATTGGCTAAAGAATATTCGAGTCAGGCAGTATAAATACATTATTAATGGGCAATATAATAGTTATTTAACTGCCAATACCCCCTTCATCAGCACATTTCCAACTTTAAAAAAAGTGTAGCTCACTCTGAGGAGCAGTTTCCCCTAAACACACAGCCCCTGATTTGGGAGCTTAAGTTCCTGCTTGAGGACGGGCTCTCTCTCGATCTAGCTGACAACTCCAGAACACCAAAACACTTAGGAGAGAATAAACAATTACCATCAAGGCCCAGATAGGCACTCATAAACATTTAGGGCCTGATCACGAATTTGGCGATGCTGAAGCAGGACTGCCACTCCACGGCCCCGCTCCCTCACCGCAAACCCATGTGCGCACCGCCCTCCAGATTATTACTTTTTTAGTCACTGGCAGGCACTTCTTTGGTGTTCCCATGACGGTGCCTGTGAAATAGGCACCACAATGGGAAAATCAAAGGCAGTACCTGCAAAGCATGGACTGGTGCAGTCCATGACGTGCAGGTACTGGGGTGTATGCACACAAGGGGGCACAACATGCGCCCCCCCTGCATTCCCCCTATGGCCCAGAGGCAACAGGTAACCCTGTAGGGCCCCCTTTGTTTCTTCTCCACCACAGTTTTAATGGAGGAGGAACAGCCATGAAAACCGTGGCAGAGGGGAAACTTGTAATATGCTTTGTGGGACCGCGGCGGTCCTGCCAAGCATATTACAGCCTCAAGACTGCCACCCCAGCGCCAGGGATCTCTGATCGTTGGCGGTTGCAACGGCGCAATTGCAGTCCAACCGCCCAACCTGTAATGGGGCGGTCGGACCTCTGGTGCAGCGGTGGCTGGACCGTCACTGCTGTGCCCCTGTGAGTCTGGCAGTTCTCAGACCGCTAGACTCGTAATCAGGCCCTTAGAGTGGACTGCCCATTAAAATTGCAGTCAGTGCATGGCCTACTTTGTGTTCCTCGATCCTCATGTCCCCAGTGCTACTACACCAGCTGTACCACTTACAACTTTGCCACTAAATAGAATTCTGCCTATTGTTTGTCTAGATTTCCTTCTTTTTTAGGATTCACAAAGTCCTAAGGAGAATGATGTGGAAATCAAGTTTCTAGGCATGCCCCTTTCTTCAAGATCTACTCTTGTGGAAAAAGTCAATAAAGAGGTAAACATTCCTTAACACTGAAAATGTGGGCCTTTTTTGGGAATCTTCACACCTCATGACATATATTCCAACTTTTTTAGGAGTAAAGTTCGACAATGAAATAGAGTTTGGAAAGTCATTGCGGACTCGAATTGTATTTTTCCATCATTTGGAATAGCTTGTCCCATGAGGCAACAAATTTACCCTGCATTTTACCACCCTTAGTACTGTGTAAAATGCATTTTCTGGTTAGATAGTCTGCTGCATAAAAATTGTAATTTGTGGTTGTAAAATTCTGTAAATATTTATTAAGTGATTCAGGATTTAAAAATTATGAGTATGAATTTTGCTGTTTTGCATTATGAGTTAAACTTATGGTGGCCAAACATTTTGTAAATTAGGCCAAAGTTCTTTATATTGTAGATGAGTTAAGCCTTTTTGTAACTTTACATGCATTTGGAGCAGTCAAAAAGATAAATATGTAGATCTTCTTCTTTTACTTTTTCTGTAAACTGGATTTCTCTAAATATTTTCACAAATGTCAGTGTCTTTGTTCACACAATGTTACTGGCCGATAAAGAGATGTTCATTCTTCCATCCGTAAAGGGGACCCTAAAAACTTGTTCTCATCTGATTTTTTCTTCACATTTATCAAGAGCGAAAGAAGCACACCTCCATTTCTACAGCTGTCTTTAAACCCCTGGGTGGGAAAATGTCTGAATATCCGATCCCTTCCAGTAAGGGAAACATTCATTTCTACTGCCACTGTTCAGATACCAGTTATTGTGGATGGGGCTGGCAACTTTTGTTCCATAAACATTTGTGGGGGGGTGGGGGGGAGAGCTAAATTTGTGGGGGATTTGTGAGAAACATAAAATGTGCCTGTCACAAAATACTGCTTGTCCTCGAGTCAAGGGAAGCGCTCCAGCTGGCTCTGCTCATTGACATAATGAACAAAGTTATCAGTGCAACTGACAGCAGGAGGGAGCTGGAAAAAGAGGTGTCTCGTGGCAGAGAGAGCACATATTTCAATTTAAATGCTGTTTTGGCTCTCGTTCCCTTTCCCAGCTTCAGTGCCCAATCATTAAAATACACGGTGCTGAAGGGAACTCTTATGGTAGTCCCCTCCACTCTCTTGTTTCTTCTCCTAAGACGTGTGCCATGGGAGAAGTGGGGCACCTGAGACAGGGTGACTCTAGATGAGGCGGGCACAATACTGAGTGTTCGTTATCGCACCAAACAGGGAGACGGACGCTCCACTGTTCCAGCAGCACTCGGGGGACAAACACAGGCTATTTCAGCTTATCCAAGAGCTCCACTTGTTATTTCCTTGGCATTCATTGCCCATATACGAAGCAATCGCCTGCAGCTTAGATCGGCCATTCTGCTGATCAGACAGAGAAACCCACATGGCTCTTGTACCTTGTGAATATCAAGTGCCCCGAGTAACGCTGAGATATCCAGGCCCTGCCATCCTTTCTGCCTAACACTACCCTCACAAGGGTGCCCGGCCGGGTCCCTGTGAGTTTTTCTTCACTTATTTCACGGTGACACTGCTTTTCACATTAGGCAGTGCAGGCCTCCCCTCAGGTGTCCCTACATCCTTTAGGTCCTGAAGAGACCCTGTACTTCAGATAGGGTCGAAACGTCGTCGACAATTAACAAAGGCGAACTATTATCAAACACTTATGATTGTATAAAGTGTTGTCCAATTGATTTTGAATTATTTAATGGTCGCCAAAATGTTTTCAAGTGAAACCTTGTACATATGTCACGTATTATGTCACTATTAGTTTAGGTTCCAATGTTTTTTTCACTGGGACACCGTTCACTATTTGTAATCATTGTTTGTTGTATAATCATATTGTGATTCTCAAGCCCTATGTATATATTGTTTATTTCATTTATTTATTATATAAACGAAAAAAAAAATTCACATTGTCTATTCCCTCAGTGTCAGTGGCCAGCTTTCTTTTTGACATCCTACTAACCCTGTATATTGCCAATGTGCAGAATTGCATCAGAAATACTGTATTATTATTCCACAGGAGCCATTGTTTCCCCATTAACAATACTGAGTGTGGCATAAGAAAGGCTGTCAGTGCAAATGGCAGCGCAGTGAGGGAAGGGAAGCTTTCAGTAGGAAAGGGCTGCCATTGCGTGAGGTTCGAGAAGCTGCCAAACAGCGGTGGTTTGTTCATGAAGGCGGAGGACCATCACCCCCCCTTGCCCGCAGCAAGCCGGGCTATGTGTTAAAAATAAAATGGCAATGAAATATTTTCATTGACAGTTTATTTTTCACTGAGGTGCTCCACAGCTGCCAGCCTACCCCAGAGCCAGGAAAAAAGCAGGGCATGTCCTCTGCTGTCAATTGGCAGTATGGAGGACTGGAGCAGTGGCTGACCAGACACTGCAAAGTGCTCATGTCAGTTTGGCCGACTGTCTTACGACAAACTGCCTGACATGTGCACTTTGCAGCTCTTTAACCCTAGCTGTCTGAGACAGGTCCTGAAGGAGCATGTGACCAACCCGCTAGATCCAATCCTGGTGCTCTTCTCATGCTGGGAAACAGCATGAGAGCAGCGTCTGGATTGGTTAGTGGAGCTCTTTTGCCAGAGACTGCAGAAGAGCATTGAGGAGGACTCGCAGCCTGTGGGTAAGTACAATTTAATTTTATTTCATTTATATCAAATGTGTAATGCATGTAGTTTAGTTTGTGTTTATGTTTTATGTTGGGCTTTTGGAGGGAGGGTTTTTTTTAGTATGGGCTTTTGGAGGGAGGGATTGTTTGATTTTGGTTTTTTTGGAAGCGCTGGGGCACGTCGCTCGCCTCACCACTTTCAAAGCTTACCAGCCGCCTCTGCTGCTGAAGGGGGTCAGGAAATAAATACCTGCTGAGTTGTGGTATCAGGAAGTCTTATTTTCATTCCTTTGCTAGCGTTCCACAGCTTAGGCAGGAAGCTGAGGCGGGTTTCATGACGGGAGCTTCTAGGACGGGTGCAGGGACTCATGGTGGCCTTACAAGTTTTACAGGATAGAGGTGAAACAAAAACCTTTCCTAACAGTGGCTCATCCATCCTTTATTGGCCTAGTGTAGTGCAGGGTAAATAAAAGGATGGTCAGTGCCATTTGTTCATTTTATGGTTGCTTTTATAAAAAAGTGTTTTTGATTTACAAATGCCGATTTTGTGATTTGTTTTGCAAATTACAAAATCACTAAATCCTTGAATGTCTGATTGTTGATACCTGTCATGTATCAAAAATAGTTTTCAATCTTGGAATTTCAAACACCTCTCACATTAGAAGGAAAAGTTGCCTACCGCTTATGTTATTGACTTCAGAATGAGATGCTAATTCAAATCCTGGATTCATTGCTCCAAACATTTATTATTTTGGGCAAATCACTTTAGCTTGCTGGGTTTCAGTTGTGTAATCTACTAAACCTAGGGTAGCTTGGTAGCTTGCTAACCACAGTATATAAATACGGGGTGTTTACGCTTTATGTACATGCAGTTCATTTTGTTATTGCTGGACATGGCCTGCCACATCACATCTCGTCCTTTAGGGAGGGCGCACACACATGCGAAAATCAGCAAGTTATTGTATAGCATAGCCTTCGACTGTGACCTTTAAGCATAATAATGGTAATAATTTACATAGGTATTAGATTAAGTGATTAGGGATATATAGTGAAAATGATTGGGGCATATTTCCATTTCCATGCTTTACAGCTCTTCTACCAAACATAACATGTCCTCTCTTCTTCAATCTAATGTTACCTTCCTGTTTTTTTCCAAAGAGAAGAACATACAAACCATTCAGTACAATATAAATAAAAAAAATACAAAAAGGGCAGTATAAAAATGTCATGTTCCAGGCATATGAGCTATAGATCACATGCTTTGCATACTCCTGCCATCTAGTGTTGGGTCCGGATGTTTGCAAGTTGTTTTTCTTCAAAGAAGTCTTTCCAGTCACGAGGTAGGTGACTCCACCTTTCGGTGATAGTGCGCATGGGCATCGACTTTATTGTTAGATTGTTTTTTTCCGCCATTGGGTTCAGAGATGAATTGCTGCACTCTGGTTCGAAACTGTTCCTCAGGTTCCCCTCGGTGCGCAATCCACTTACCCTCGGTGATATTGTTTTCGATCGTGATCCACATTTCTCCACGTATCGTATCAAATACAAAAACTCTTTTCGATCGGGAATCTCATGGAAGGCCGTTGGGCCTACCTGCATCAGTCCACCTCACAGTCGATGGAACAGACTCCATTTAAGTTCTGCCCGCTGTGCCACACGAAGTTTCTGCGCACCGACTCACACGAAGTGTGCAACTTGTGCTTATCTCCGGAGCACAACGAACAGGACTGCGACGCCTGTAAATCTTTCCGCTCGAAGACAACGCTCCGCGATCTTCAGGCTCGACGTTGCGACATACAGAGCCAACACACTGGATCCATTCCGGACCTCCTCAGAGAAGATTCCGAACAAGAGACCGGCGATGCACTAGGGGCCGAGGAAGAACAGGAGGATCCTATATCTGTCCCTGAGTCTGGCTCCGATATGGACGAAGACATTCCGCAAGGTCACCGTATCGTGAGCACTGAACCTCCCTTGCTCCAAAGTCCTACTCAGCCCAAGCAAAAGGCTCCAGTCACACCTCTGCCTTCGGGCCATGGTCGGCACCGAGAAAATGTTTCCAACGCCCCGCCTTCCGGCTCGGCACTGAAACACACGTTAAAGCCTTCAGGCTCGGGATCGAGTCGTCCACGCTCGGTCACCGAGCTCAAACCTTTGGGGTCGAAACCAAAACCAGTCTCAGGCCCAACTCCTTCGACACCGAAACCGTCCTCGGAACCAAAATCCACGGCACCGAAGACACCAGCACCGAAAACTTTGGCACGAAACATAAAGATGCTCCGATACCATCAAAGGAGCTGCGTTTCCACGTCCCGCCTTCAAAACCGGACCCGAAACAAAAGGAACTGTACATTAATCCAAAAATTGGACATATTGCAACCAAATTGCCACATAAACGCAGATCTGAGTCGGAGGACACTTATCACATTCCTTTAAAAAGGAAACATGTTGGTACTCACCCTTCTCCTCCAACCCCCCATCACCCCTTTCCCCAGAAACACAGCATTTACCAATTACTCCTACTAATTCGCCACAACCACAAACAACTGATAATCAGGATGATGGGGATGGGGGCAATGATCCTTCACCTGCAGACCCCTGGAAGGATTATAATACACACTCTCCCAAAGATAATGATCCTGACCTTTATCCTACCAAATCTTCTCCACCAGATGACAATGTAGGCTATATAGAGCTTCTAAGTAGAGCTGCTGAATACCATGGGGTGCAATTACATAAGGAATCCCTAGAGGAGGATTTCCTCTTTGAAACCCTTAGTAGTTCCCAAAGATCCACTCACACACTCCCTATGCTCAAGGGTATGTTAACACATGCGGACGACATATTTAACGATCCTGTTCGTGCACGCATTCTCACCCCCAGGATAGACAAAAAATATAAACCTGCACCATCAGATTCAGTTTTCATCAAGGGGCAGTTACCTTTAGACTCTTTAGTGGTTTCTAATGCCCGTAAACGGGCCAATTCACAGACGTCGGGGGATGCTCCACCTCCGGACAAAGAGTCTAAGCTCATAGACGCCTGTGGGAAAAGAGTTGCCTCCCAAGCTGCAAATTACTGGCGTATTGCTAATACCCATGCCCTTTTAGCCAGGTATGATAGGGCGCATTGGGACGAATTGAACAATTGCTCCAATTCTTACCCGATGAGCATAAATCCAAAGCTCAAGACTTAGTGCAAAAGGGAAAGCTCATCTCTAATTCTTCTATTAGGTGTGCATTAGATGCAGTTGACACTGCTGCTAGAGCCGTCAATACCAGTGTGTTACTAAGAAGACACACATGGTTAAGAATTTCAGGATTTAAATCCAAAGTTCAAGCTTCCATTCTCAACACACTATTCGATAAGCAACATCTTTTTGGTCCTATAGTAGACATGTCCTTAGAAAAAGTGAAAAAGGACACAGACGTGGCAAAGTCTATGGGTGCCCTACAGACCCCTTCTACTCGTGGTTCCTTTTGGCGTCTTTCTATCATGGGGGTCCAAGAATATCTCTTCAGACACTGCCTCTACACCGTACAAAGGCAACAATCAGCCCTCTTCTTCAAAAGGTTTCTTTAGAGGAAACTACAGAGGCAACAATGGCAAAGGTAGAGGTAGAGGTTTCAACACACGCACATCCCCCTCAAATAACAAACAGTGACTTGCCTACGCTTCCCCTGATCATTCAACACCTGTCGTGGGACGTCTTTCACAATTCCTACCCGTCTGGCAATCAATAACTACAGACAAATGGGTGCTAGGAATTATCCGATCTAGTTATTGCCTGGAGCTTACCAACAATCCTCCAAACATCCATCCACGTTCACACAAAATGTCACCAGACCATCTACACCTCCGCAAACAGGAGGTTCAGTCTCTCCTTTTAAAAGGAGCCATAGAGCCCGTACCACAACAATATCAAGGTTCTGGTGTATACTCCCTGTACTTCCTAATACCCAAAAGGGACGGTCATTTCAGACCTCAGAGAGTTAAATCATTACATACAATCAGATCATTTGCACATGGTGACACTTCAACAATTGCTCCCACTTCTACAACAAGGTGACTTTATGTCTACTCTAGACTTAAAGGACGCATATTTCCACATTCCAATACATCCCGCTCATCGCAAATATCTCAGATTTGTGGTAGAGGGGCAGCATTACCAGTTTGAAGTGCTTCCAATTCGAAGTCACCACTGCTCCCAGAGTATTTACAAAATGTCTAGCAGTAGTAGCTGCTCACCTGCGAAGACAACACATTAATTTCTTCCCGTACTTGGACGACTGGCTCATCAAAGCCAGTACGTACCTAAAGTGTCTCCAGCACACTCACATAACACTGCGGTTACTGCACCAACTGGGGTTTACAGTCAACATTTTAAAGTCTCATCTTCAACCTTCCAACACTCAAGCCTATCTAGGAGCCACTTTGGATACTCAAAGAGCTCTGGCTTTTCCCAATGCAGCCAGAATTCGCAATATTCAGGCTCTAATTGTTCAGTTTCAGCCCACTCACTCACTACCAGCTCGGGTGTAAATGCAGCTGCATTTTCTATCAGCTTTTCCATTCTAGGCATTTGTCATATAGGGTTAAAAAGCAATAACTTATACCTACTTCTTTCTATCCCCACATCCCCTAGATGCCTGAATCTAACCAATCTGCCCCTGCCAAAGGGCCGGTGGGCCAATTAGCCAACGGTGACGATGTTCGTTTGCCACGTTTATTGGCACTGCTACCCCTAGAATTATACAGGGACCGTTCCACATTATAAATACTCAGTATTCGTCCCAGCCAATCCTGGAACGTAGGAGGCTCTTCACTTTTCCACACTATTGCTATTAGCAATCGGGCAAATGCCAAGGATATAAAGATAAAATACCTCTGAGTCAGGCTATTTTCACTCCTATTATCACATCCGAAGAGCACCATAAGTGGACTAATATTAATCTCCATCTCCAGTAGTTTCTTTAAGTGTACCTCGATCCCTTGTATTAAGGGCTTCAACTTCTCACACTCATAGAACATATGGATTGAATCCGCAGGGCCTTCTCTACATCTACAGAATTTATCATCACCCCTTTTATCCCAACCAAATAACTTCGCCAGGGTGTAATACAAATTGTAAATCATTTTGTAGTGCTGAGCTCTGAGATTGGAAGAGAAAAAAACCTTTATACCTAACCCAATAGACATATATAAATCCACATCCCCTTCTCCTAGTTTCCTCGTCCAATTTGATTCGATCTTCTCTAGATCATCGGGAACTATATCACTTAGGAGATTGTAGATCTGACCTCTCCTAATATCTGGCTGGCTTATAACCTCTAAAAGAGGTACCCTTTCCAAAGAAATCTCACTAGAGTTAATTTGTCTCTAATTTGAACATATTTGAAAAAGGACCCATTCACCAATCCAAAATCTAAATACAACTCATCACATGAACATAATTGTTCTGAGGCAAATAAATCTGCTATCTTAGTCAACCCGGATTCTTCCCATTGTCTACCCATCTTATCATGAAAACCAGTAGGAAATAGAGGGGATCGCCACAGAGGAGTATTTCTATTATAACGTTTATTTATCATCCATTTTTAACCTTATTTCAGACTCTCCACCCAGCGATCACACTCTTAGACCATACTTTTTTAAAGTAACTCAGTTCTGTTTGCCTAAGAAGACAATTACTAGCTACCTCACCAAGCGCCAACTCATATATGGTCGATGGGATGATCCGGTCTCCTTGGTCCTCCCTTTTTTCACTGCCGGCCATAAACAATCCACCCATCTATTATAGGAGTGCTACCCAATAGTAGAGCATCTAACTGGGAGCGCCCTACCCTCCCCTCTCTCATGGGAGAATAATAAATTTAAGAGATTGCCTGGTCTTGTATTGCCAAATAAAATTTATGTAAATAGCATCCAACTTCCTCATTAAGGCCATATCAATCTCTAGCCTAACAGAACGAAACAGGTAAAGTACTTTAGGCAAAACTAACATTTTGAAAACATGGCATCTACCAATAATAGATAAGTGCAGCCCATTAATACATCTTAAGTCTGTACTAATCTTACTAATCATTGGGTCAAAATTAATTTGATAAATTGTAGATACCTTGGGGCTAATTTTAATCCCTAGATATATTGCAGAATCCATCCGATGGACATTATTGTCCGTACAAACTATCTGAGCTTTTCTCTATTCAACAAATACCCTGATCTCTTCACATATTTCTCGTATAATTGTTCGATCTCCACAATTGCATTCTCGGGGTCTGGAGTTATCGCCGCCACATTGTCTGCATAAGCTAATACCTTAGCGTCATATCCTTTAATACTGATATGCTTTACACCCTGACTTTGGTCAATTTGGACTAAAAACAGGTCTATATATAAAGCAAATAAAATTGGAGAGCAGGGACAGCGCTGTCTTGTCCCCCTAGTAATATCTGTTTTGCCTAACTCCTGACCCATAATTTGAAGTATTGCATATGGGGTCATATACATTGCTTTTATGGCCTTGATACATTTTGGACCTATCCATTTTCACTCCTTAGTATGCCATAGATAACCCCATGACATTCTATCAAATGCTTTTTCCATGTTGAGGAGGATCATAACCATCTGGCCACCAGTTATTTCCACAATATCAAATAAAGTTATGGCCCGTCTAACATGATCTGTTAGCCCCCTTCTCAGTATAAAACCATGTGTGACCAAACTGGCTATGATCCTCCCCAGACAAACCGCCAACATTTTAGAATATAGCTTAGCTTTCAAATTTATCAATGAGATAGGCCGATACGATGCAGGACTGCCCAGGGGCTTACCCTTTGTAGGGAAGTTGAAAATGTCTGTTCCCTGAATGGATGGTGGAGAGACCCCATTCTGCTGTGAACTCCAACAAACAGATCCAATAGCAGCAGAACTAATTCCACCTGCAAGATCTTGTAAAGCTCAAGGGAGATTCTGTCAGGGCCAGCCGCCTTCCCGCCAGCCAATGATTGCAGTGCAGACATAACTTCCTCCAAAGAAATATCTGCCTCTAACTCCTTCCTTAAATCCGGCGCTAACACTTTCCCACCTTCCTTGATCCCTTATTCTTCTCCCTCGAAGCTGATAAAAAGGGTATCTTCCTGCTATAATGCTTGTTAAAATCCCTTGAATACTGAAATAATATCAATGGTTTCCCTTACATATGTACCATCACCCCAATTCATTTTCTCCATGCTCCTCCTACCTTCTCTTTGTCTAGTACGCAATGCGAACATATTTCCAACCGTCTCACCATATTCATAGCTCTAATCTCTGTATACCTGAAACCTCTCTGCTACCCTCTTATTATAATGACTATTTATCCCAGCTTTAACTACCTTGATTTCCAATAATATATGCCCATCCTCTTGTCCTCAGGAGATCCTCTCCATATGTTTTCCTTCCAGCTGAGCCAATTTACTATATAGCCCTTCCATCTTACTTGCTTCCTACTAAAATTAGAAAAGCTAATAATATCCCCTCTCAACCCTGCTTTGAAAGAATACCACACCATCCTCCACGAGGCACTATACCTATTTAAATCAAAATACTTGACTGCCCAGTTCCTAATATGTTCAATAAACAAATTATTCAACAATAGTTTTCTGTCAAAAGTCCATTTTGATTGAGTCCTTGATCTACCCTGCCCTGAGACTTCCAATATTAATAGACTGTGGTCTGAGAAGATCTTTGGCAGGTTCCTAATTTCAGCTTTACCTACCAACCTAGATGAAATAAAAAAATAATCTGAAAGATCATATTTCCTGTGTGGAGCAGAATAATATGTAAATCCTGTATCCGGGGTCTTCTTAGCCTCCCAGATATCTACCAGTCCATGGTTATCTATGAGTGATGACAAGGCCCAATGAGCTCTTGGTTTTCTCCCATGATAATGATTCATTCCTACCTTGTGATGTATATTCATGTCACTGCAAATAATTAATGGGCAGGCCAGCATCCTAATGCCACCTCTAAATCTTCAAATATTTTTGGATCATCCTGGTTAGAACCATAGATTGAACAAATCATTTCTCCCGTTAGTAACTCAACATTTGCCCATCAACCCCACTTATCCACCAATTTCCTGTTTACAGGCCCCATATTATTTTTTGACAAAAATAGCTACACCCCTTATCATAGAACTCTGAGTCATAGATGTAACTAAGTTATAACCTCTGATTGCCAGCAAATCCCTCTTTCCCCAAGGTATATGCGCTTCCTGTTGACATATCACCTCTGTTCCCAGGGACCTAAGCATCTCAGCTACTCTCTGCAATTTAGCTTTGTCATTTAGTCCCCCTACATTACAGAGCAAATAGTGAGTTTACCAATTCGGTGTCTGAAACTTTTCCCTTATACGAGCTTTCCACTCTTTCAATAAAATCATTTTCTTCCTGCCCCCACCTTGCCTTCCTCTTTTGGGACGTGACACACTGGTATATCGAGTCTGACGTGGGGGGGGGGGGTTGAAGAGATAGGCACCAATTGCTCAGTCAATGAATGGTCATATTTGAGTCCTTTTCCCCCTGCATCTTGGCGTCCGGATTTTTTAACCACTTTCCTAGTTGTTGAATGTGGATCGCCCCCTGACTCAGACTCCTGTATACTTTTGCTATCAATGGATTCTGTGATGGATTCAAGGCCATCTGCTGGCCAATCTGCCCCATCTCATAGTGAGAAAAACTGTTGTTTGTACCATGATCAGGACTAGATGCTCTTGCTTGAATTTGTGAGCTTTTACTGGGCCACTGTGACCTGCATGCCGGCCGCACTTTTTATGGGACTGCAAGACTCTGCACTATGATATTTTTAGGCACAAGACGACCTCCGTTGTCCTCCTTCTCCCCTATGTCTGTCTTCAGTGCAGAGCCAGCCAGTTCTCTTATGCACCCCTCCCCGAATTTACTTCTACTGATAGTGGGACAGTAACACTATTGTGTTTCCCTTCCAACTCCTGAGCCACCTGTATTGATTTTCCCAGCCACAACGTTTTCGTGAGGTATTACCTCTGTAGAATCCTGTGCTGAAGTATCCGTGTTAGCCATTGCTGCCTGGGACAGCCCATTGCTCTTTGGATCTCTCTCTGGCTCCACCGTCAGCTTCAGCCCCTCGACTGTGCTCCCTGCTCTGTGCAAAAGCTCTAGAACGCTGGAGCCCGCCGGGCGCTGGGGTGTCGGCGGGCCACATTTGCCCTTTCTTTCACTGGTCACACCACTTTGGCAGCCGTAGGTAGCCGCTGCCTGCTCTGGCGAGGCTCCACACCCGAACCGACCGAAGCTGGTGGGGCTGCCATTAACAGAGAGGCACCTCTCCCCTTCTGGCTGCCTGCTCCTGCTGCCTTTGGACCCATTCTGAGTCCCAATCCACGCCAGCCGCAGAGGCTGTAATTGATTTGACTCGCCGCTCTCTCCAGCAACCGTAGACAGGCAAGAAGGAACCTCCTCCGCAACAATGTTGTGCCTCGCCTCCTGCCAGCTATCTGCAATAACAATGTAGCAGACTTCATGTAATCTCTCCAATAGCATGCTCTGAACAATTTCCTTTCTCCTCCTCTGATTCTACATCTCAGCTGGTGGCTGGTAAGAAAGCTGCCTTATGGCCACATCAAGCAGTCACCATCTTGATTCTGCAGTGCCCCAGGGAGTTACTTTCCATCAAAGCAGCCTCAAAGGCATGATTGTTGTATGCCACTAACCAGTGCCTAAATTGTAAAAGCTTAAGTGCCAGGGCTCGCATTAGGAGCTCAGTGCACCTTATGCTACCCATTGCCCATGCCAGCACTGTTAATGGCAGTACCAACACAATGATAAACCATCACACTCCTACAAGGGAAACAATTCAGACCATTCTAGACCTCCAAATCGAAAAGAATGGTTTGTACGGAAGGTATTAGACATTTTTTATATATATGGAATTCATAAACAACTGTTGTTGTGCTGATCTCTAAATTAGGCAAACATCGCCACCATGTGGCACACCGTCATAAATGCTGTTTTGCCAGTTAAGTGCCGGTGTTGAGCCCTGTAAACCACCAGCTCAAATTAAGCACTGTCGCTAACTTTCTAACATTCAACCAAAAATGTTTTTTCTTCCAAAATGTGTGCTATGTTTCCAGTGTCCAGGAAACTCCTCCACAGACTCCATTATTTTTGTCACCATTTCAGAAAATTTTAGGAACATGTTATTTCTTCTGAACTGAAACAGTCCAAACTAATGACGATAACCTGACTGCATCTGAAGAACCCTTCTAAAGATTAACAAAGGCAAATTTTAATTAATCTCTCCACAAGCGGTGTCAACTCTGCTTCCTTGCTACCACAGTCTAATTACAACATACGCAAAGATGTCACCATCGATTCCACTACTCTAAACTCTTGACATTTAGGGAAAACACTAGATTGCCGGCTATGAGAAATTTGTCTACACACCCGGCATGCGAAGGACAAACCGTTTAGTGACAGCTCCTGACATAATGATCCCTTCACATCTCCTCAGAACACCAGGGTGCTCATGCTCAGCCACCCACAGCATAAGAAAGTCAGCTACCATTCTTAGCACGTAGGTCAACTTTTAAGTAAATCGTAACTCCCTTACAATGTTAGGTTTCATCAACACCCACTGATCCCAGAAGCCTGACTTGGAATTCCATGACCTTGAGTATGATGCCAACTGCCACATTGTTCTCCTTACACAGATGTTGCTCGTTGACAGCGTATCTGCCATCTAACATGACCTATTTACTCTGAGCCAAAAGATTATCATAGAGAGACCAACATATTGAGCAGGATAGCCATTATCTGCACAGCAACCTAACCTGTTTAGAGTTAACTCAGAGCTAATCCATCTCTTGAATGATTCTGCACCCATTGTCTGACCAACCCTGACAGCTCACTCATCATTGCAGCGGTCGACTAGCCCTCTAGATAGAGCCCAAGATTTATGAATTAATTCCTCAAAATCACAGTACACATGCAAACCCTTTCCAAGAAATAGTTATCATGAGTGATTTTAATCTTCTCTAGGTTGTTAAACTGAAGCCTAAATCTGAAACAGACACAGTGGCCTTAGGCTTTAAACAGGCAGTGAATTTCTCAATTCACACTGAAGGACAAATGCTTGACCTTGTGTTTACTCAATCTTAATGCCTTGAATACCTTAGTGCAATTATAGTCCTGGATGGATCTCTTCATCACTGCCTTAATCTCAGACCTGAAATACAGCTCCATCTGTCAGTATCAGACAGTTCAAGGAAATCGATATTTCAGTCAGAAGAAACCCTCCTATCCCTGTTGCTCCTAAAGCCTTGTAGGGCATCCTGTCCAACAACCACAATAGCAAAAAGCTCACATATTGCCATAAGGAGAGAAAATGGACTAATTTACAAAACACATCTAGGTGGCCTCTAACCGTACTTGAGATTTTTAGCATCTACCAAAAATGTCTGACCGAGACATCCTGACGAATACCCTTTGTATATTGCAAGATCATTGGAACACCCTTCTAGATTTCATTGAGTTTAAAATTATCAATATTCAGAATTCCATCTCCAGCAACACTGCTCAATCCCATTACCGGCCCATCCTTCCACCTCAATTTACTTTCAAACCTGTCAGGCTGCTAGAGATCAAGGAAGCTTTGATATTGACTTTGAAGACAAAAACATTTAATATACCCATGTGCCATAACCAGCAGCTTGTGTTAAACAATTCCTCCTATCAATTATGGGGACATCATTAACATGATAAAGAAATTGTTCCTCGCTTGGCAAAAGCACCATCAGTACTCTTAAAAAAACATGAGTGGACCCCAAGACGTGAAAAAGATTATGGACCGATATCTAACCTACCCTACTTCAAGAAGATAATTGAAATGGAAGTTAGGAGACAGCTCCCAAAACAATTGAACAGAACCATCTGTTATATGACCACCATTCAGGATTCAGATGATTCTGGGGCACAAACCCTACCTTAGCCAACATCAGAGAAGCTCTGCTCCCTTTCATGCTTGATATCATTCTAGCGTTTATACTTCCTCTGATGCCTATGGCAGGATGGACTTCTGAGCCCTGCTTGTAAGGTTGGAAATGTGTCCAGCTGTCTGGAATGGTCATGGCTTAAATTCAAAGTTTTCTATTCAACTCTACTGTGAAAATAGGAATTAGTATAGTGGAATCATCTTCTCAATTGGTGTTATGTGGTGTTCCACAGGGATCACTGCTATATTGCAAACTTTTGAATGTTTTTATACACATTTTGTCACAGTTCTTTGTGCAATATTTGCTGAATTGCCAAACATATGATAATGACACCCAAACACACTTAAGACTTGTAAACAACGCCAAAGATCAGGCCACTATCACCTCATACTTTGATCATGTTTTCAATGGAATGAAGGATAGTTTTCTCTGCACAAATGAAATTTAAGTAACATTTCCTGTGATGTGAGGGACTGAACTTGACTTCTTGTCCTTTATATAGCCACCTCCGATAAATAATAGCTCCAACAACCTAAGCTAATATAAGGAAACCAGGGATCATCTTTGATGTGGAGATCTCTTCTGCACCCCAACTCAACACAGTGGTCAAAGGGTTTAATATGCAGCTCTCATGCATTTGACCAAACCAATCACTGTGTGCAGCTCATGAAAGCATCAGTTATGGCATGCCTTGATAACAATTTCATCTGCTCAGGGCTGCTAAACAAATCTACTAACAGGCTCCCATGATTGCAATAGCATGCCTCCAAAATGGGCCTCAACCTATGCAAATGAAACAGACTCAGACAAGCAAGTTAAGGCATTTCAGCATCCAGAATGGGCCTGAACCTATGCAAATGAAACAGATTCAGACAATCATGTTAAGGCAGTTCAGCATCCAGAATGGGCCTGAACCTATGCAAATGAAACAGACTCAGACAAGCATGTTAAGGCAGTTCACTGGCTGATTGCGGAAGCAAGGGTCTTGTTCAAGCTCCTCTGCATTGTACATAAAAAGTACTAAGAAAGGGCCAGAAATACTTATATTCACTTGGCTCCCATTATTCACCAGCCAGAAGTCTTTGCTAAACAGTGGCCCAATTCATCACCCAATGATCCTTTAAATGGCTATTGCTTGGGGTCTGAAACTTAGGAGATCAAAGCCCTATGCTATGAAATGCCTTGAACCCAAACCTGGGACCTAATCAAATGACACTCTATTCAGGAAATTGCTGAAACAGAACTCTTGAAAGTTGCCTGCAAGTGAGTATTTACACATTAAGTAGTTGCAAGTGAACACTACTGGGCAAAGTACTATCTCATCAGACCCCAAGTGACCAAGCTTGCGTTTTATTAAACGAGAAACATGGTGTTTTCAAAATAAGCTCAAATATCTAACTAAATACCTAACTAACTAAATACATTGAAGTTTGTTTTTAATCTACATGATCTTTTTTCAACTACATCTCTATATTAATTTCATTCAGCATGCCAATATTATTATGCAGCACTAATAGTAATGGTAGCAATGGTACCCAGACATATTTTTTTAAAGGTTTCTTTGAATGTACGAGTGTTGTAAAGAGGATGTGATAACATTATCTCTCCTGAAGAGACAAAACCTAAAGTAGCATTTGTTTTCTGGAAATCTCAATAGGTGTGTGTTGTAAAATTTGTTTAAAGAGTTTTTTTGAGAAACCGTCTGATTCATAGCCCTTCTCAACACATCTTCTTAGTCATATTCATGTTTAATTAAACATTTCTGAGGCCTGATATGCCTTCACCACAAAATATATTTTATATTTAGAGTGGATACGGTGTTACTGTCAAGTAAGTAGACGGTGCCCGTCTTTCAAGTTCATGTCACTGATTGTAACAGCTTATGCTTTTAATAAGAAGCAATGTTCTAAAACGATTTCCATTCCTTTTCTCCAGACCGATGTGGATAACGACCTTGTTGGTGACCAATGTGATAATAATGAGGACATCGATGATGATGGTCATCAGAACAATTTAGACAACTGTCCTTATGTTCCCAATGGAAATCAAGCTGACAATGATAAGGATGGGAAAGGTGATGCATGTGATTCTGATGATGACAATGATGGAGTTCCTGATGACAGGGATAACTGTCGGCTTGTATACAACCCAGATCAGCTCGACTCAGATGGTAAGAATTGTTCAATATGACTTCCATAATGTGTTCTTCTCCTACATTTGTAAAGAATAACATATTAAATAACACATTTAATATATAAAATAGCATCAGTATTTCATCAGTGAAGGACCTAGCTCAAAGATCTCTGTTTCTATATATACTCTGGTTTAGCCAGAAAATAGTATCTAAAATAATGGAAACAATGTGCCCCAACCCTGCTTCAATTTAGGAAAGAGTTGAAAACTCACCTCTTTAAATAACACTGCATCACAATACATTCACTTCCACAATCCAGCTTCCTATCCTGTTACTCATTGACTTTATGCTTTTCTTTGACCATACAAGGCACTCCGCTGCTTCATGGCTAGATTTGCACTGCCAAAATACCATGTACATACTTACATTCATACCAGACATTGCACTAAACACAGACTATGACCATCTTGGTGTGGACTGTGTTTAGTTGACCCATCCATTGCTGTGGATTTGTTTATGTTCAGTGATTTTGTGTTGTAAATATGTCTACATGTGTATGTTTCATGTGCATTTTTGCTATACTATTAATTTCCTACTCTGGCAGAGCTGTAGGTTGTGCATGTATAGGCATGCAACACTGTCCCAATAGATATCGTGCCAGATGATGCATAAACCTTTGTACAATACGTAAAGACTGTATTGTTATGCGCAGCAAGTCGACAATGAATGATGTGACCTAAAATACGTTGAGAAGAGAATTTATGTAGTTTCATACAGTCATAAGCAGCATAAATATTTACAGAGTAACTCCTCAATGTGTTGGGTGAACACACAGTGTTCGGAAAAATCGTAAGGGCTGCGCAATAAGGTAATCACAAAAGAAAAGAAAAACAGCACAAAGAACAGGAAAGTTTCACAAAATATGCAGGTAATTGCTTCCAAGGGAAGGATAGTGCAAGATTATTCCTGCACAAACTTCCATCAAAGAAAATATTTTTCAGCCCTGGAATTGTTGATGACATTTTGACCTTTCATGATTTGGCAGGTCATCATGAGGACAAGAAACTATTGAGCACGGATATAAAAGGGTGATGGGAGGTCAGCTCAATAGGTAAAACTAAATCTCTAATCAACCTGGTCAGATTGTAGTGTAGCTAGGGAAAAGTCCCATCCAGGACTTCCAACAAGTCATCCGAAATTTAAAGAACCAGGAAAGTGCGTTAAATAGAAAAGTGTGACAGGCCTGGTTGGGCACCGTATGATTGACTCGCAGCTAAATAGCTCACACCAGGCCATTGGTGGATGACTTTTTGCCTCCTGTCACCCTTTTATGCTGAAAGCACTTTCCCAGTACTATCCAGGCCCATTCCACTTAACATTGATTGGGATGCAGCCTTAAGTAATTACCGGTGCTTGAGACTAATTCAGCGATTCCATCCATCACTTTTTTGTATACTTCACCACAACCACCAGGTACCAAAAAAAATCTCCATCCAGCATCGCAGGCGAGGGAAAGCAGACAGCATTTAAATTGGCAATTTCTTCAACAAGGAGGGTAAGTGGCAGCCCACAAGATGACAGCAGCATGCCCACGCAGCCAGTTTTATGTGAGCAGCCACTAATTTGTGGCCATGAGGGAAGTGAGTGATGGTATGGGGGCTAAACACAGTCTAGTAAAAGCCACCCAGTGACTGGATCATGAAACTCCTCCTCAAGACCAGGTGGCACTAAGATTCTTCACAATAAGTTGGTATCACACTTCCCTTCCCCCACTTCATTAGCCTGCCATTGATAGTTATGCAGCCCAAGTAAAAATGATAGACTGAGGATCTCTTAAGAGTCTCTTCAAAAAAGTATTACTCAAACCCAGAAAGTTAGTTGCACTTTCTGGTTTGTGGCAACCTAGAGATGCTGACTGCTCTCTTTGTGTTCTCAAGTTTCTCCAGTCAGTCTTCGACATTGACAATGGAAGAAATATCACAGCGCTTGAAATCAACAATGGAGCCGTTGGTCTCTTGCTGTTTGACTGTGGTGATATAAAGTGCACCTGCCCTCTTTTCCAGTGCCGGAATAGTTGTTAGGTTGAGCTAGACAGAGCGTGTGCTGTCTCTTCGAGACCTGCTGTAATTGGTGTGTGGGCTTGAAGTCCATCTCCTTTCTTGCCATTGCTTTTCATTTGTCTATGTCAGTGTCCTTTAAAAATCCCTGCTTGCTAGTGGTAAGTCCTGCCTCTTTGTCCCTCCTTTCTGTCTTCTGTTCCTCCCACAGAGCAGGGACTTAGTACTGTCTCATTCCGCTATGGTTCTTTATGTGTCCTTTGGGGACTATATTTTCTTGGTTTCCTGCTCTGTTACTGTTTGTCTGTGTTTAGCCTCAGCGCCCTACCTGCTTAATTTCAAATATAGCATTCTTCCTCACACCTCCTCTTAATGCCACAGTTGTGTTACTGCTGCCTTTTTTACTGCTGCCTCCCCCAACGTGACTCCTGCTCGTTGCTTGTTTTAATTTGCAGCCTGCACATTTGTTTTCTGAATTATCCTCTCCCTGTGCCACTGTTTTCTTACAGCTTGTTTTCTGAATGTCCCTGGGCCACTGTTTGTATGGCTTTCAAGTCTTGGCGGGAGGCTCAACATCTTTTGATTGTAAGGAAATCACTTAATCTCCCCTTGCCTAGTAAAAAGCTTCTTTACTTGTACTGCATTTATTGTCACATGCACACGTTTTTCCAGATGGCCCACAAGTGGGGGTGTTCAGAGCTAGCAAATTTATCAAGTTACAAAGCGATTGGCTTCAAATAATTTCATTTAGTGCCTCGCTGAGTTGCAAAGTGAGTAGGGTGCAGCAACAAGTTTAATGACCTGAAAGACTTTCTTTCTCTCAGAAACTGAGTGCGCCAGTATATTTTTGTTATCAGCCACAACTCGTTTGCAGTCACTCTATACCACGGGTACTCATAGTACGGCCCGCGGGCCGCCAGCGGCCCGGCAAGCCTTCCTTGGCGGCCCGCGGACCTTGCAGACATCGTACCTGTGTTTTTTTTTTTACACAGTGTCAGCAAACACAGACTCTGCTCTATGGGGGCCGGGCGATTCCAGCAATAGTCCGAGTGGAGCTGCAGGGGCGCTAAGAAGAGGTGAAATACAACAAAGCCTCGTTATCATGCAAATGGTCTTTTAAAGACCTGTGAAGTACTCGGGTGCGGCTGTGTGTGCGCCCGGGAAGCTGTCTCAGCCCGGGCTGCCACACACGCGGGGTGAGGTGACAGAGAATGATAGAGGACAGCAGGGTGTGAGAGCCGGGTGAGGTGACGGAGGGCAGCAGGGAGTGAGAGCCGGGTGAGGTGATGGAGGGTAGCAGGGAGTGAGAGCCGGGTGAGGTGACGGAGGGCAGCAGGGAGTGAGAGCTGGGTGAGGTGACGGAGGGCAGCAGGGAGTGAGAGCCAGGTGAGATGGCAGAGGGCAGCAGGGAGTGAGAGCCGGGTGAGGTGACAGAGGGTTGCAGGAGTGAGAGCCGGGTGAGGTGACAGAGGGCAGCAGGGAGTGAGAGCCGGGTGAGATGGCAGGAGGGTTACAGAGGGCAGCAGGGATTGAGAGCCGGGTGAGGTGACGGAGGGCAGCAGGGAGTGAGAGCCGGGTGAGGTGACGGAGGGCAGCAGGGAGTGAGAGCCGGGTGAGATGGCAGAGGGTGACAGAGGGCAGCAGGGAGTGAGAGCCGGGTGAGGTAACAGAGGGCAGCATGGAGTGAGAGCCGGGTGAGGTGACACAGGGCAGGGAGTGAGAGCCGGGTGAGGTGACAGAGGGCAGGGAGTGAGAGCCGGGTGAGGTGACGGAGGGCAGCAGGGAGTGAGAGCCGGGTGAGATGGCAGAGGGTGACAAAGGGCAGCAGGGAGTGAGCGTCGGGTGAGGTGACAGAGGGCAGCAGGGAGTGAGAGCCGGGTGAGATGGCAGAGGGTGACGGAGGGCAGCAGGCAGTGAGAGCCGGATGAGGTGACAGAGGGTTGCAGGGAGTGAGAGCCGGGTAAGGTGACAGAGGGCAGCAGGGAGTGAGAGCCGGGTGAGGTGACGGAGGGCAGCAGGGAGTGAGAGCCGGGTGAGATGGCAGAGGGTGACAGAGGGCAGCAGGGAGTGAGAGCCGGGTGAGGTGACAGAGGGTGACGGAGGGCAGCAGGGAGTGAGAGCAGGATGAGGTGACAGAGGGTTGCAGGGAGTGAGAGCCGGGTAAGGTGACAGAGGGTGACAGAGGGCAGCAGGGAGTGAGAGCCGGGTGAGGTGACGGAGGGCAGAAGGGAGTGAGAGCCGGGTGAGATGGCAGAGGGTGACGGAGGGCAGCAGGGAGTGAGAGCCGGATGAGGTGACAGAGGGTTGCAGGGAGTGAGAGCCGGGTGAGGTGACGGAGGGCAGCAGGGAGTGAGAGCCGGGTAAGGTGACAGAGGGCAGGGAGTGAGAGCCAGGTGAGGTGACGGCGGGCAGCAGGGAGTGAGAGCCGGGTGAGATGGCAGAGGGTGACAGAGGGCAGCGGGGAGTGAGAGCCGGGTGAGGTGACGGAGGGCAGCAGGGAGTGAGAGCCGGGTGAGGTGACGGAGGGCAGCAGGGAGTGAGAGCCGGGTGAGGTGTGCGTTAAGAGACTGTGATGTGATGTTTCCCGCCAGCCTGTAGTCAGAGAGTTGAGCCAAGGCCAGGGAGCTCAGGCCTGGGAGGGAGACAGAGAGAGAGGGAGACAGAGAGGGAGACAGAGAGAGAGGGAGACAGAGAGAGAGGGAGACAGAGAGAGGGAGACAGAGGGAGGGAGACAGAGGGAGAGACAGAGGGAGAGACAGAGGGAGGGAGACAGAGAGAGGGAGACAGAGGGAGACAGAGAGAGCCAGACAGAGGGAGAGAGACAGAGGGAGAGACAGAGGGAGAGACAGAGGGAGGGAGGCAGAGGGAGGGAGACAGAGGGAGGGAGACAGAGGAACGGAGACAGAGAGAGACAGAGAGAGAGGAAGACAGAGGGAGGGAGACAGAGAGAGACAGAGGGAGACAGGCAGAGGGAGGAGGGCGACAGACAGCGGGAGACAGAGGGAGGGAGACAGATAGAGGGAGACAGATAGAGGGAGACAGATGGAGGGAGACAGAGGGAGGGAGACAGAGGGAGGGAGACAGACAGAGGGAGGGAGGGAGACAGACAGAGGGAGTGAGACAGACAGAGACAGACGGAGACAGACGGAGACAGACGGAGACAGAGGGAGGGAGAGGGAGGGAGACAGAGAGAGGGAGACAGAGAGGGAGGGAGAGAGAGGGAGGGAGACAGAGGGAGGGAGCGAGAGAGAGGGAGGGAGAGAGAGAGAGAGAGAGAGAGATAGAGAGAGGGAGGGAGGGAGACAGAGAGAGAGAGGGAGGGAGACAGAGGGAGGGAGACAGAGGGAGGGAGACAGAGGGAGACAGACAGAGGGAGACAGAGAGAGAGGGAGACAGAGAGAGAGGGAGACAGAGGGAGGGAGACAGAGGGAGGGAGACAGAGGGAGACAGAGAGAGGGAGACAGAGAGAGGGAGACAGAGAGAGACAGAGGGAGAGACAGAGAGAGAGACAGACAGAGAGAGACAGACAGAGAGAGACAGACAGAGGGAGACAGACGGAGGGAGGGAGACGGAGGGAGACAGAGGGAGGGAGACAGAGGGAAGGAGAGGGAGGGAGGGAGATGGAGGGAGTGAGGGTGACAGAGGGAGGGAGCCACAGGGAGGGAGACAGAAGGAGGGAGACAGAGGGAGGGAGAGGGAGACAGAGAGAGACAGAGGGAGGAGGGCGACAGGCAGAGGGAGGAGGGCGACAGGCAGAGGGAGGAGGGCAACAGACCTAGGGAGACAGACCGAGGGAGACAGATAGAGGGAGACAGACAGAGGGAGGGAGACAGACAGAGGGAGGGAGACAGACAGAGGGAGGGAGACAGACAGAGGGAGACAGAGGGAGGGAGACAGAGGGAGGGAGACAGAGGGAGGGAGAGGGAAGGAGACAGAGGGAGAGAGAGGGAGGGAGACAGAGGGAGAGAGAGGGAGGGAGACAGAGAGAGGGAGACAGAGAGAGGGAGACAGAGGGAGACAGAGGGAGGGAGAGAGAGAGAGAGAGAGAGATAGAGAGAGGGAGGGAGGGAGGGAGGGAGGGAGACAGAGAGAGAGAGAGGGAGACAGAGAGAGACAGAGAGAGGGAGGGAGACAGAGAGAGAGAGAGAGATGTGTATGCCGGGTCCGGTGGCTCAGTGGACGAAGCCGTCCGCTGCAGGGGCCTGTGTTCCACCGCATGGTCACAGTTTTGTTTTGCTCTAGCCCCGCCCCCTCCCCCAATGACCCCGCCCCCACCGGTGCGGCCCTCGGCCACAAACCACAGTGTAAATTTGGCCCCCGAGAGAAAGTTTGTGAGTACCTATGCTCTATACCTTGGTAACAAGTTGAACAGATGTTAGTGACATTTAAAAATGTATCTGTGGAAGTATCCTTTTGGCTGTGTTTTTTAAAATATTATAATCGCAGTGTGAAAAAAATATGCTCTATTTGGAATAAAAGGAATTATATTTTATTTTTAATTTAGTGCGTCGGAATACAGTTTTTCTGGTCCATGACTTGCTTTTAGACTCACTCGTACCTGTTTGTACCGAGTGATTTTTTTGTCTCATCTGTATTCAAGTGTTGTTACCTGCTTAACTAGGGTTTGAAGTCAGCGTCACTTTTCTTTTCATTTTTCGTTGTATATTTTGTTTTGATAGCACTATTTATAAACATATACATATTGTTTCCATCAGCCACAACTCATTTGCAGTCACTCTATACCTTTCTTTGAAATTGAACTGATGCTCACAATGTCAATGAATTCTCTCCAATTTATAATTTGCCGCTGTACATTTTAAAGCAGAAAACAAACCTTTACACATTTGTGCTTCTGGGGACTATGGAGATGGTAATGTTTTAGCTCTTTTCTCACTTCTGTCCCCTCCAGCTGCGTTATTGGTGTGCACCTCGCAAATTTTGCGTGTGTTTTGCTGTTGGTAACTTTTACAGACAAGTGTCTAGGGTGCAATGAAAATCACATTTGCTGGTTAGAAGGAGGATAACAATCTTTACAGCTTGGCAGAATTACAAAGGATTATACCATCTCCCACTACTCCAGACTTCTTGTTTTGCTAATTTACTCTTTTTTATGATTAAAAGGTGGTCACAAGGTCAATTTTGTATTCAGAAACCTTTAGGCTATATTTAGCACGTAAGCACTTTCTAATGTTCACACCTTACATTCTTTGTAAACCGAGAACGAAGAGACAATGAGTCTGCAGTCCCAGAACAAATACTTTGTACTTTGAGTTAAAAAGGCAGAAGGACGCCATTAACATAACTGTTACGATTGTTAGTGGTGGTAAGACTGTCATATGTGTGTTTTAGTGGAACGTAAATATGTTGCAAATTGCCCTAAATCACAATTTTGGAAGCTTTCCACAGTAGGGGAATTTTCTTTTTAAGATGCTTACTTATTTGGTCTAACTCACAAATTACATTGCTGATTTTGGGGTTTATTTAACGTTTTACATTATTGTCAAAGGCAGAAATATTTATTTAGGTACAAGTAGCATTAAATATATTACGCCTAGAGCACCGTTTGTGTTAAACATGTAGCGCTTGGTGTGTGTTAACCATGCCGCATTTGGGCTTATATAAACTTTTACATTACTGTAAGAGGCAGAAATATTTCTAGTATAATTGTTGGAAATACAACATCCACCCCACGGATTACACATGAAGTTTAGTGAACTCTGTGTAAAAGACGGGCACAATTAATGCGCCTTGTGCCCTTAATGAGGCGCACAATGTGACTGCATTTTCTCCAAATTGTGGTATGCTGCTGTACATTACCCAGCAGACAATACCTTTTACACAATAGAGGAGATAGTAAGAGTTAAGATAATATTACCTGTTCGTCGGTGGGCGATGGAGTCATATCCCCATTTTTGTTTTATGATGCTATGTGTTAAGCAGGCTGTGTGTAGTGCAGCAGTGTGTTTTTCTAACGTTTCATGTCTTCTAGCTTTGGAATGGGCTTCAAGAAGCAGTGAAAGCCCAGTCACATTGACTGGGAGCTATCTGCGTAAACATTAATGTCTTTGGGATAATATGTTCACAAAAACCTTAAACAGGTCGTGACCGAGATAGGATTAAAAAATAAGCATTTGCAATGCAATAGGTCTCGCATTGCTGAAAGTTTGAGCGATTGGCGTTGTTAATAATAATGCAACGCCAATTTGCTCAAACTTTCAGTAATGGGAGAGCTAATGCATTGCAAATGGACTGCAACACTCGCACTTTAGATGTTTAAAGCTAAAGCACGAGTGTCAAGATTGTTTTGTGATGGAATAGCTCTTGCATTACTGAAAGATTGAGCTATTGGAGTTGCATTATTATTAGCAACGCCAATAGCTCAATTTTTCAGCAATGCGAGACCTATTGCATTGCAAATGCTTGTTTTTTTTACTGCAGTCACCCTCATTGACATGGTTGTCAACATTGATGTAAGGAAGTTACTTTACCTTGAAAATTTAGATCACAGTAGTGTATACCAATGAATCTACTTTACTCTATATTCTCATTCGAGATTGTTTCTGTTGCTGATCTAAGTAGTGGCTAAAATGGAGAGGATGTAAAAATTGGCATTTTGACAAAGGAACTGACAAAAATATCTGTTTGGCTGTTTTAGCCAAAAATCTTTGAGAGTTTTTCGAACTGTTTCTGACATCCTTAACATTCATTCAGTCAAATATTTTTCATTGAATTTTCAATGGAGGTTTCAGTAGACCTGTGAGCTTTAGGGCGATCTTCCCCCAAACCTTTGCCTACTCCCCTCCAATTTTTTGCAGATTTTTTTTTGTTGGCCTTAAAACTCTGTTCACTTCACCACTGCTAACCAGTGCTAAAGTGCTTGTGCTCACTCCCTAAAACATGGTAATATTGGCTTACACCTGATTGGCATATTTAGCTTACTTAAAAGACCCTAGTAAAGTTGTCGCCAGTAGATAGTTATAATTAGGAATGTTTCAATTTATTGACTTGTCTATATCTTTGGTGCCGTTTGACAAATCTTCATGAAATTCAGCAAAAAATGTGTGCCGGTGATTCTTGAGGAGTGCATTGAAAGTTTCAGGGTGATCCGTCAAGCGGGGGCTCAGAAAAAGGGCGGGGTCAAAAAAAGTGTGTTTCCCATGTTAATTCCCAGGTTTGGACACGACTACAGCCCAAACCACTAGACGGAATGCCACCAAATTTGGCAGAGAGGTAGATTTTGTTCCACCGATCACTCATTTGGTGTAAATCCATTCAGTAGTTGTCAAGAAATTTTAGGAAATCCAAATTTGCATATCTGTGAACTCGAATAATTCACGAATAATAATGAGCTTGTGCGGAAATCTGCAAAGCTCTGATTGGCTTCCAACACTTCAACCAGGAAGTGTTGGCAGCCATGCCGAGTCCTAAAAAAAACTGCAAAAAAAAGAAAAAGGGGCAGGATAGGAATACCCTGGCCCTCCAGCCCTGATGCTGGTGTCCCAGAGGGACCCCACCAGGGATAACAATTTTTTTTAGCAAACATTTGCCAAGAAATTCTAGGACTTGCATGCAAAAATTGAGAAAAAAAAAACAGTTGTGGTAAAGTGACTGCAAAGTCATAGCAAACACTAACTCCGCACCCAGCAAGCGAGAGCTGTGAAAACACTCCTGCTTGCTGGTAATGGAGTTTTAATCTGTTTTCCTACCTGCTGTCAAATGGGCAGGGAAACAGATGAAAGGATTGCTCTCACACACAGAGAGCCGCATGTTTAGCAGCTCCCTGTGTGTAAGAGAAATGCCAGCTCCCGCAGGAGGTCGGGAGACCGCAGGGACCGCTGGGGCATTCAGGCTCCCCCTTGGTCCCTAACGGTGCTGAGTGGGTGCCCTGGATGGGCTCCAGGTCACCCAGCAATTGAAGGCTGGGCACTAATGGATCGGATCCCTGGGGCCAAAATCTGCCCGGGAGGTGGGCCAAATGGCCCCCATTGAAGTTTAGCCGGGCCCTGGGGGATTGGGTCCATGGGACTGAAATCGGCCCGGGTTCGGGGTGGTATAGCCTCCCACCCCCATTCAGTTAAGGCCGGGCTGTATATATATATATATATATATCACTGAAAAAACCACAGGTTTCAGGGACGTTATAGTTAGTTGGACATTTCACTCGTACAAAACCAGAGAAATTCGGCCGTTATAGTTAGTTCAGCTAACTATAACTCGCACCTCGCAAGGCACTGCTGATGACATCACATATTACATCACTCATGACATGGTCAGTGACATCACTGATGACATCTCAAATGACATCACTGATGACATCATCCAGTGACTGTGTGTTTCTGTAAAGTTTAAATATGTTTTATATATATATAGGCCAAGGTGTATTGAAGAATGAGTGGGTGTATGACTGTCTGAATGGATGATTTAGTAGGTGCGTAACTGACTGTATAAGTGAGTGATTAAACGTGTCTTTCTGAATGCATGGGTTAGTGACTAAACTGTTTGAATGTCTGTATCTGTCTGTCTGGGGTGTGTAAGCAGGTGCATGGGTTGGTGAGTAGCTACATGAGTGTCTATATGGGTTATTGATTGGTTGTCTGAGTATATGTATGGGTGCCTGAGTGTCTGTGTGGGTGGGTGGGGTGTGTGTGACTCCCTGCATGGATGTGTGAATGGGTGATTCACTGGGCGTATGGGTTCAAGAGTGCGTCTGTCAGGAGCTGTATGGGTGGGTGAGTGTGTGTATGGCTGTGTTGGTGAGTGAATGGATGTCTCAGTGGTACATGTGTGAGTAACTACATATGTGAAAGGCAGTATATATGAGTGTTGGAGTATATAAATGACTATATGTGAGAGTGAGTGATTGTGAGAGTGGCTGTGTGGATGAGTGTGTGCTTGTGTCAGTGTTTGTATAAGAGAGTAAGTATGTGCTAGTATCTGTATGAATAAGTGAGATGGTGTGTGTATAACTGTATAGGTGAGTAAATGGGAGTGTGATTGATTCTTTTCATGACTGACTAGCTGTTTAAGTAACTCTATGGGTGGGTGGCAGTGTGTGAGTGTCTGTATAGGTGTATGAGTGTATATGATAGTGGCTGTTTTGATGAGTGACTGCATGTATGAGTGACTGTATGGGTGAGTGAGTGGATGTGTGTTTAGACCTAGGAATCAGTGAGTGGGTATGTAGTAATTGATATTGGTGTGTCTATGGTTTCGAGAATGGTAGTTTGTATTTTAGAGTGGGTGTATCAAAGGTTATATTAGGGTGTGAGGAGGTGCATCAGATTATCGCGTGGATGATGTCATCAGTGATGTCATCAGTGATGTCATTTGAGATATCATCAGTGATATCATCTGTGATGTCACTGACCATGTCATGAGTGATTCAATATGTGATGTCATCAGCAGTGCATTGCGGGAGCGCGAGTTATAGTTAGCTGAACTAACTATAACGGCCAAATTTCTCTGGTTTTGTATGAGTGAAATGTCCAACTAACTATAACGTCCCTGAAACCTGTGGTTTTTTTCAGTGAATTTCTAAGGTTTTTTAAATGCTAATCCCTAACTATAACGTCCCTGAAACCTATGGTTTTTTCAGTGAATTTCAAAGGTTTTTTAAATGCTAATTTCTAACTATAACGTCCCTGACACCTATGGTTTTTTCAGTGAATTTCAAAGGTTTTTTAGATGCTAATTTCTAACTATAATGTCCCTGAAACCTATGTTTTTTTCAGTGAATTTCAAAGGTTTTTTAAATGCTAATTTCTAACAGTAAGTTTCCTGAAACCTATGTTTTTTTAGTGAATTTCAAAGGTTTTTTAAATGCTAATTACTAACTATGCCTACAGAGGTAGGACATGTGCAGAAACTGAAAGAAAGGTACAGAAAGAATCAAGAGAAATGCGTAAACAGACAACAGAAGTTCAGAAAGACAAACAAAGGTGCAGAAAGAAGCAACAGATGTGCAGAAAGAACCAACAGACGAGCAGAAAGAGGCCTACTTTGACTATACCTTACAACACACTCATACAAAGTACCCTAATCAGTAATGTATCTCTCAAGACATCTTAAATCTCACTTTTCTCTTGAAAGTTTAATATTCATTGAGTGCTCAGAATGTTATGCCTACGAAATATAAAATAGCAATCTCAAGCATAACACTGTTTTTTATATGTACAAGTTACTATTATATTTTTGGGAAATAGTTCTTTTAATACTGTAAAGTTGTTTTATTATATTGTAATGCTTTCTTTTTAATTCTTTTTTTTTTTTTTTCCAAAGGAGTCGCGCACCCTAAGCGAACCTACTCGATGGGTGCGCAGATTAAAAGTGCGCGATCCCTGCTAGCGCGCATTTCAGAAGTCGCGCTGGAGTTGCGACTTCGACCTAATTTCAAAAGTATAAAATATCATTGTAGAAATTATAAATATAAGTTTTTGTTAAAGTCTTTGACTAATATAATTTAGAAAATAATTTATAAACAGTTTTTTGAGTGTACTATTAACTATACAAAATTTCATGAGTGCACAATGTCTGCGCGTACGGTGCGCGACCCCACCCTGCACGTATTTCCGGGGTCGCGCCGGAATCGCGCCGGGGTTGCGACTTCGGCGTATTTTCAACATTTGAAATATCACTGTACAAAGTTAAAATATCAGATTTGAATAAACACTTTCACTAATATGCTTTTAAAAATATTGTATAAACATCTATTTATACTTTATAATTATGTATACAATATTTTGCAGGTGCGCGATGCGTAAGCGACGGGTGCACACACCCTACGCGACTCCATGTCACCACTAAAAGAAAGGTTCTAATTGGTTTAAATCATTTTCATTCAGTAAGAGGGAGGATCCATCCTTGTTATATTCTTCTCATTATTTGTCTGCCTTGCTGACAAGACCTGCTTGTTGTACCTCTCTTAATTTTTTCAATTTTTGTGTGTTTTTTGACTTTTATTTTTCATTATGGCATCTAGTCATGGAGATATTGATCCACTGGAACTGGATGATGACATCGTGGAGCCAGTCAAGAAAAGGAAGGAAAGTGTGGTATGGGCCTTCTTTAGTGTGCCAAAGGGAGAAAAGAAGGTGAACGTGTGAAAAGCCACCTGTAATATCTGTAAGAGAGTCTTGTCAAGAGGCTCTGAAAAGAAATATTCATGCGGGACATCAAGCATGAAGAAGCATTTGGAGACTATCCATCCCTTACATCTGGCAAGAGAAGTAACATGGAGAGAGCAGAATGAAGCAGCAGAGCAAGAACGTAATGCCCCTTCAACATCCTCTCAAGGACTTACAGCAACACCAAGGCCTCACATTGTTCCAGAGCTGTTGGAAGTGGCCATAATTTGTAAGAAATGTGATGCAAAACTGTGCGTCGGGGAGCAGATCATGGACGTTATCACCAATGCAATCAAAGCACATAAATGTTATTTATTTTTTATAATGTGCTCCCAAATTTCCTTTTTGTTTTTTTTCTCAAACAGTTCCTGTGCAGTCTTCAATGTTGTTTTGTTTAAAAAAAAGTCAAAAACACCCAAAAAAGAAACAAACGTTAAAAAAATACAATTTAATTTTTTTTTTATTTGAAAACAAAAAAAAGGTTCTCACTGAACTACATATATTGGTTAAAAATAGAAAAATTACCTGAGTGATTGCATGAGTGCAAGGATACTGCCTGATTGATTGTAGGACTACTTGTATAGTGTCTGAATGATTGCATGTGTGCATGGATAGTGCTTGCATGATTGCATGAGTACAGCAGTAGTGCCTGAGTACATGCATGAATGCATCGGTACTGCCAGAGTGATTGCATGAGTGCGTGAGTAGTGCCTGGGTGATTGCATGAGTCCATAGGTAGTGCCTGGATGATTGGAAGACTGCATGGGCACTGCCTAGGAGATTGAAGGAGTGCATGGGTAATGCGTGGTTGATTGCATGAATGGAGTGGTAATGTCTGGGTGAATGGAGGAGTGCATGGGTAGAGTCTGAGTGATTAGACGAGTGCATAGGTAGTGCTTCGGTGATTTTATAACTGCATGGGTAGTAGCTGGCCGATTGGAAGAGTGCATGGATAGTGTCTGTGTGATTGCATGAGTGCAGGGGTAATGTCTGGGTCATTGAAAGAGTGGATAGGTAGTGGATAGGTAATGCCTAAGGGATTGTATGAGTGCATGGGTAATGTGTAGTTAATTGAAGGAGTGCATGAGAAATGTATGACTGATTGCAAGAGTGCACAAGTAATGTCTGTGTTGTTGCATGACTGAATTCATAGAGTGTGGGTGATTGCAAAGTGTATAAGTAGTGTCTGGGTGATTTTGTAAGTGCATGACTACTGTCTGGATGATTGGAGGACTGCATGGGTAATGCCTGTATGATTACTTAAGTGCATAGGTAGTGCCTGGATGATTTTATAAATACTGCCTGAGTGATTGTAGGAATGCATGGGTAATGCCTGGGTGATTGTATGAGTGCAGGGGTAATATCAGGGTTATTGGAAGAGTGCATGTGCAATGCCTAAGTGATTGCATGAGTGCAGAGGAATGTCTGTGGCATTGCAGGTGTGCATGGCTTATACCTAAGTGATTGCATGAGTGCAGGCATAATGTCTGGGTGATTAGAGGAATGCATAGTTAATACCTTGGTAATTGCATGAGTTAAGGGGTAATGTCTTGCTGATTGCAAGAGTGTAGAGGTAGGGCCTGGGTGATTGGAGGAGTACATAGGTAGTGCCTGAGTGATTTTAAAACTTCAAGCATTCTGATTGGGTGATTAGAGGAGTACACAAGTAGTACCTGGGTGATTGGAGGACTATATAAATAGAGCCTGGGTGATTTTAAAAGTGTATCTGTACTGCCTGAATGAATAGAGCATTGCATAGATACTGCCTGGATGATTGGAAGACTGCAAGGGTAGTGTCTAGGTGATTGCATCAGTGCAGGGATAATGTGTAGGGGATTGGAGTAGTGTATAGTTACTACCTGGATGATTGGAAGAGTGTACAGATAATGTGTAGCAGATTGCATGAGTATACAGATAGTACCTGGGTGATTTGAAAAGTATTTAGGTAGTGTCTGGGTGATCTTATAACTGTATGAATACAGGCTAGGTGATTGAAGAAATACATAGATAGTGCATGGGTGATGGCAGGAGTGTGGGAATAGTGCCTAATGGTCTAGATCAGTGCATGGGTAGTGTTTAAAAAATGGATGACTGCAATAAAAGTGACTGTAAACATTACTTCATATTATTATGCTTATTACATTATTTCATCTTACCTTCTTTATTAAAGTAGATACCAAACTCATTGAAACTATTTTACAGCAGTTTTATTATAAACTGAATTTAAAATCTTTTCAAGCTTTAGTATTACTTTCTGTAAAAAAGAAGAAAAACTTATTGCTTATAATATTATAGTTTTAAGAACACAACATAATTTTAGAATTACATAACATATTCAGTTTCCCTTTTTTGCTGTTCTCAGATTCTATTGAATTTCACCATGAAATATGTACAAGTTCAACTATCTGTTCACCTATGTACAGTTTCTAAATTATATTTTTCCCGTACAATAAATAATGTTTTTCTCTGAAGTACATTTCTGAAATAAACATTTTCATTTACATCACATATAATATAAAGATCAAATATATAAACTATTTCTCTCAAACACAATTTTGCAAATGCAATAACAATTAGCAAAAAACAATAATCCAAACAGTAATTTTTCACATCTTCCCAATAGGCCGAATTATGTTTTCAAGACTTTGGCATAAAAAATATCAGATATGAATCTGGTAATTCGAAAGGCAACCTACATTTAAATTGCAAATGGGCATCATTGCAATGTGTCCATCCTTTATTGCACTTTAAATACACAGTATAGTGTCCAGATGTTGTAGTAGGTCCATTATGGAATATAATAGCCACTGCTTTAAAAGTTCTTCCTGAAATTGACACTTGACTTGCTACAAATTTTAAATTTTTTTTTTCCAATTTTCTTCCATTTGCTCTACAACGTTGAAGCATTAAGATGACATATTTTCCAAATCTTTCTATATATAACGTTGACAACATTTCTGATTTACAATGTGAGCATTTCATATTTTGATTAGCTGTTTTTCTAATTTGTTAAAAGATACTGATTTGCAATCTGGTATCGTCAAGTATATGAATCGTTCAGTATCTATTCCAGTGGTTGAAGAAAATGAACACTCTTCACATTTATGATCCCATCTCTAACTTAGTCCAAATACATTTTCAATTTCTATTCCTTCATCTTCCAATACACCAAGCATAAACATAAGGAATTCTTGTTCATCTTGTTGTATATTGAGTGTAAATTGTGAAGAACCAGTACATATATCCAAAAGATGCCGAATGCCAGAAGTCGGATGGATTTTACTTCTATCAGTTACCAACTTTTGAAAAACATTATGTAGTAAAGAACAGAATCTTTTTTCTCGATTTTCCATAATTTGAAGATGAAGATCTTCCAGATAAAATACAACATTCACAATTACATTAGCATAGCAGTTGATACCTGAACTATTTTCTAACTGGTATCCTACAATATCAACAGTGTCCATTTTCATTTTCTTTGTAGCTTCATCATTCTCTTCAATTGTTTTCTTTTTTTCAACCTCACTAGAATGTTTGTCATATTTTCGTTTTGCACACACTACACGCTTTTCATATACGGGATATTCACCTAAGTTAGGAGCATACAGTCTTCTTAACCGATTATACTCTCTTACACAATTTGCATCAGCACTAACCTTTTTCTCATCAAAATCAATTAAATACAAACCAGATAATGTTCTTACTCGAGACAATGCAACATATGCCATGCCTTCTTTAAACACTGTACTTCCAATATTTACCAAAGCACTGTCTACACGTAAACCTTGAGATTTATGAATGGTTACTGAATATGCTAAAGAAAGAGGAAACTGTTTTCTATGAACATACAAGTCATTTACAAGCAAAAAACAAACAGTACAACGTCCAATCTGTTACCTCTTCAATCTGATCAAATTTAATCTTCAAAAATTCAATTCCATCTCTTTTCTGATAATTAACAAAATCACTAACTTTTCCCATTGCTCCATTTACTAAACCTTTTTCTACATCCAAATTGCATCGTAAAATTACCCGACAGTTTTTACATACATATAAAGTCTTTTCTAAACCAGCAGTCTTAGACACTGACTTTTCCAAAGAATCCAATTTTGTCTGAGAAGAATAGTAACTCCTTCGTGTTCCATTTTATCAATGGCTTCCATTTTCAGTATTGGTCATTTTTCCAATTTCAAAAGTTCATGATTGAATGTAGAACACTCTTGCAGTGTTGGCATTAGACAGACTATAGACTTTTTTTCTCCAACTTTTTTGTACATTATTTCAGGTGCAATGTTTTCATTTGGAAACAAATTCGTTAGTAGCCGACTTTGTAAAACTTCTTTTCCATGTTGTGTCAAAACTCCAATTCTTATATCTTGAAGAATGTTTCCATAGTGTTCATTACTTGCTTGTCGCATATTCTTAATAAGTTCTTTATATTCAAAATGAGACCAAATGTTTACATTTCCAATACTTCCCAAAGATTTCCTAGTATCTTCATGGACAAGAGTTTTAAAAACTGGTTGTCCTTTCACAGGAGTCAGTTGTAGTATATCGCCAAATACAATTACATGTTTTCCTCCAAATACAACATCATAATCTGTTTTTAAAATCTGTTGCATTCTTAAATGTACAAAAGCAAGCGTTAAGTTTGAGACCATGCTCACCTCATCAATGATTAGAAGTTTCGTTTTCTTTAGTACTCTTGAGACTTCATAACAAGCTTCTCCAGATAGTTTATGATAATCCAACTTATTTTCATGTTCTACTGGTAGCATGAGTAAACAATGTAATGTAATCCCTTTAATGTTGTGTGCTGCTAACCCAGTTGGAGCTGTTACAACACAAGATAAATGTGATTCAGTGGTTTTCTGTAGATAACTGGTCAAAACTTTAATTAAGAAACTTTTCCCTGTTCCAGCTTGACCACTGATATACATTTGAATAGGTTTAAATGATGTGCAGTTGCACTCTTTTTTTCATGAAGTAAACCATGCTGTATCTGTTGTGTCACTTGCTGATATATTTCTTTTTGTTCAAAATTTAGTTGGTCTTCCAAGTTTCCCAACTCAATTATATCCTGTTGTGCTTGTATCATTGCTGTTTCTACTTCATTTATAGCTATTGCTGCTCCATTTTCAAGAATTGGTTGCCCTAATGGATCTTGACTTAGTGGAGCAGAACTTTGACTATCTTGAGAACTGTCTCTAGCTATTTCAGCTGCAATAGTAGTTTCTTGTTCAATCTCCTCATTTAGCATTTGTAGATAATTTGGAAAAATTGTGCATTGAATACTATCTTTACATGCATTAAAAGAATCTTCATAGCAGTCAAAATCTCCAAGTAATTCCATTTCACTACGCCAAGGCTTGAAAAGTTGCAGAAGGGCTAAATAGAAAAATTCCCTTTTATCTGGAGTTTCGGAACTGAGTTTACTGTGGTTAATAAGATTTCCTTTGGCATGTTTTACCAAACATCCATCACATCCAATTACTGCATATTTTTCTTCATTTATATTTTCTGTAACATTTCTCTTAAAACTATAATGTTGTAGTACTTCATAGAGACACATGTTTTCCAGATGTGGACTCCTTTTGGGATAGTACGTATCCAACATATTTGTTTTAACAATATCTGTACTCTCTGGTTCATTTAATGCTAAATATTCAATTTCTTGTACAGATTTCAAAACTCGATTTCGTGTTGCAGCAAGACCTAGACTTACCCAAATGATTCTTCTTGACTTTGAATATAAACTTGCAGAGGTCAACCGATCTGAACATTCATAGGATCCAATTTCTCGATGGGAAAGCATCTTCAAACTAAAGCTGTACAATTTGTTACTAAGAGTCTTCTCTTGTGAAATTTCTTCCCACGTTTCTTTCAACTCCGTCTTTTTAGATTTGTTTATATATGATGTAACATAACGAGCAACAGCAATCGAATTATCTGCAACATATTGGATATCCATGTTTGCATTCCACATTGACAAAATCACTGGATTTTAGTCATTAATATACTTTTAATTTTCACTTCTCTTTATATTGTAAGTATTCTTTGGAGATTTTTGTGTTATAGTATGTCTTACTGCTGACATGAAACTGTTGACTCTTCCTTTTGAAATTACTGGACGTGGGAATCCAAAACGACATTTTGTATAAAATTTTCCCTTTGCCGTGTATTTACGTCGACAATATTTTCCACATCGATGACTTTGATATCGTAAAACTTGTTGTCTTGAGCTGTTTTCTCCTCCTTTTTTTGGAATGGCACAGGTAACATAGTCTTCAATGAAAGACAAAACAGTTTCATCTGAATCGGTTCCAAATTTAGGTGCATTCTTGATTTCATAATAGCATGTGTATATGAGGAGCACCTCTGGCTTGGTACTCCTTTCTCCAAAAGAAATCAATAACTTCTCCAAGAGGTGGATTTTTTTATTGAAGATAAAAGACATCATAGCTTGTAACCTATGATTAAAATATCTGCACACATTTACAGGATCCAAAGAACAGAGTTCTCCAGCTGTCTTCAATTCAATGTTTTTTACATTTGAATTTGCTTCTCGTAGAAATTCAAGTAAATCGTCCAATATATATTCAGCAAAGCTAAGCGTAACAAACCACGTAGGGGTTCCTAAGTTCCTTAACATACATTTAAGTTCTCCGTGACGACGATACCAATACTCATTAGTACCACGTTGACACGCCATCAAATTAATTAACTGAGATTCTAAATGATTGTCTCTTTGTTGAACTTTGTCCAAAAATTCCTTTGCAGAAAGATGTGTAAGATGAACTCCTGTTTTTAATATGTGGTTTAATGCATATGAAAGTCCAGACAAGTCACTTTCAAACAGAAGATGAAATAAATATGGAATACACTGTCAAAATCTTGGATCTTCTGAGTACAATCTTGTTGTACGATATTCTGAAGCTGGAATCTGTACTGGTCGTTCATCATATCGTCCACCTTTTCCAGTGGGGAAGAGCTGTGGAAAACAACGAGCTTCTAAACTTTTTTCCCATACAGTCATGGGGGTTCCCTTCTCTTTCTTCATTTGGAATAATTCAATAGTGTTTCCTATCACTTCTTTTGAATGTAGAGGATGTATACTATAATGTTAATAAATTTCTTCTCTCCTCGAGTTTTCCACTTTTTCTATTTGGCCAGTAGAAATTTCTCTTTCATCTTCTATAAATTCTTCTTCTTCTTCCACATATACATTTTTATAATAAATATTATTTTGTACAAGATATAAAGTAGCCTTTTGAAGTTTGGTGACATCTACTAACTCTTGCCAAATCTTCCGACTCTTTGTTGGTACACCATTAACTACAATAACTACAGGTTCAGTTTCCTCTCTCTCTATACCAACAGTTTCAATATTTCTCTTAAAATCTAAAGGTAAATACACAACTCTCCCTTTTAAACCTCTTTGTAAATCTGTTGGAGGCAGCTTACCTGTTTTAGGCTCCATACGAACTATAGCCTGAAACGGATGCACAGATTGAACAAGAATGGACTCATAAGTATTTAAATCTACCAGTTCCGGAGGAATAGCTACCAACTCTAGGTTGCTATGTACAGCTCTAGCTGGCATTTTATTCTCTTCTAATTTGTTGTAACAATATTTACAAATATGTTGATCACTACCCAACTCAAAACGAACTTCCACCAACAAATAAGCACCAAATTGCTCCCACTTATCATTGTTTTCCTCTTCACTTTTAAAATACACATCAACATTCCTAGTTTGAGTTCTATAGTGAGTACGTCGACAACAAATACAAACATAGAGGGTCATTACGATGTCCGCCCGCCACTGCAACGGCAAACGGGACCGCCCACAAGAGGTGCGGCGGTCCCGCCATGTGTATTAGGATGCCACCGCCACGGTGGCGGTGGCATCCCGTATTGTTTACATTGCAGCGGCGGTGCTGTCAGCAGCACCCGCCGCAATGTGAAAAACGCATGTTGTGCATTTGAATGCACAACGTGACAGGCACCGCGCGGTGCCTGCCACCTTGTGCATTCAAATGTAGGGGGGTACCATAGGTACCCCCATGTGCACCCCCCACCCCCAAAACCCTGGGGGCCCGCAACGGGCCCCCAGAAGCAAAGACCGCATGCCTTTCCATGGTGGCAACACCGCCATGGAAAGGCTGCTTCCCGCCACCATCCTAATATGGATGGCGGTGTCTTGCAGACATCGCCACCATGTTAGAGCCCTTTTCCGCCCGGTCCCCTGTCAGACCGGCGGAAAACCGGCAGACGGTCTTTCCGTCTGCCAGGGTCCCCCCTGCCATCGTCATATGGTGGGGGGAAATGGAGTGCGGGTGGTGAAAAATAGCGGGCGGATCGCCACCGCCATACGGGGGGTGGCGATCTGCCCGCTATCATAATGACCCCCTTAGATCGGTTTCTCACAAGAAACTACCTTAAACTTTGTAATTTCTTCTACAAACTTCTCAGTAGTACTGTCTTCCACCTCTTCTTCAACACCTACACTTACGTTCTCACACTACACTCACGTTCTCTACACTCCTCTTGAGGTCCAAAGAAACAAAACTCTATATCGTCTGAAACTTTTTTCACATCCAATACTGAATCATGCAAAAGAGCTGTGTTTATTTCACTTAAAGATAATGCAGGACTTTTTACGTAGTACAATCTTCTCACTAACTTCCGCATTTCTGAGTGATGTACTGCTAACATTCTTAAATGATGAAAAGTACTTCTACACACTTTTCTAGAAAGACAAGCCAGAGAATGACCCTGCAAGTTACTATATTTTCTCACTTTACAAGAATCTAGTCCTTGCAACATCTTAATCTTTTGTTTAACACTTTTTTTACCATAATCTCGTAAGAAATGTTGTAATATATCAATAGATTCCTGTTGTATACTACAAATACTACTACAATCCCACCTATACACTGGAGCTTGTGTACGTCTGCCTTGAGCTTCTTCAGCTATTACTTGTTCCACATTTCTAGGAACCATCTTTTCTTTTTCAATTGGACAACCGTTTTTCACTTCATAACAATGACCCCTGGTATCAACTGCATGAACTAATGTAATTTGTTGAAAATAGCTTTCTTCATTAAAAAAAGGTTCAGTACTAGAAGTGTGCTTCCATTCACCTGAATTTTTTTTGCAGAAGTTAGTTTTATTAACCAATCTTTTTCTTTTACTTTTCTCCTTCATAAACTGCATTGTTTTATTCAATGTCTTCATTCTCTTCAATACTAATATAAACAATCTTCTTTTCAATTCAAAAGCCTTTTCGACTACACTTTCAATCTGTCCTTTCTTCTTGTAAAATGCTGATCTTCTTTTATATTTTTTGCACTCTTTCAATAAATTTTGTAGTACTCTGCTTTTATACATTCTCTTCTAATGTCTTTATATTCTTTCATCCTTCTTTCAATATATATTGTTTTTCCATAACCTGATTTTCCATTAATTTGTCCTTTTTTCGTTTTCTTCTGATTGGTTGTACAACTTTTCTTTCTTATTTCCCCATATTGAAAAATGTTTACATTCTTAAAAATTCTTTTAACAAATTCTTTAGTTCTCTTACCAGACGTTTTTTTCTTCAATGTCACATGTTGTACTTCATCTAATTTCTGCTTTTCTCTCTCCTTTAAATAGCACTGGGTTTTTTGTTGTCTTTTCTTTTGCACTTTTCTTGTCATACTGAATTTTTCTTAATAATTATGGAGAATATCTGAAAAAAAAGAAAAGTTTAAATAGTTTTGTTAAATAATTTACTATTATTAAAATAATCATATACAAATATTTCTATGTATAAATAAACAAATATTTTTAATTGCACTCTAAACCTATATCAGGCACTGCATAATTCTTTCAATTAGAACAAATCACAAGCTATACAACAAAATCACAGAGCACCATATGCACTTACAAAATCACCCAGGCACTTTCTATGTACTCCTGTACTCCCCATATATTACCTTTGAACTGGAGCAATCACCAATGCATTAGCTACATATTGGTTCAATCACCCAGGCAATACCCTTGTACTCCTTCAATTACCTTTTCACAATCTATGCACTCAGCCTATGACTTAGGCAGTGCCCATGCACTTATAAAATCACCCAGCCACTACTTTTACAGTCCTCCAATCACTGAGGCACTACCACAATAGTACTCTAATCACCTAGGCAGTATCGATGGACTTATAAAATCACCCAGGTACTGGGTAAAATTTAAATAAAATAAATAAAAGGTAAAATTAGAGGACTACATGAGTACTACCTGAGTGATTAAAGATCTGCATAGGAAATGCTTACGTGATTCCATAACTGCATGGGTAGTGCCTGGGTGATTGGAAGAGTGCATAGGTACTATCTCAGTGATTGAATAATTGCATAGGTAATACCTGGGTGATTATATGAGTGCAAAGACAATGCCAGCATGATTAGACTAATACACAGATACTGCCTTGGTACATCGAAGAATACATGGATAGTGCCTGACTGAATGGAAGAATGAATATATAGTATTTCAGTGATTGCATAATGCAAGAGTTCTGCCTGGCTCATTACATAAGTGCATGTGTAGAGGCTGGATGATTGAAGCACTGGTTACATAATGCCTGTCTGATTGCATGAGTGCAGGGATAATGCCTAGGTGATTGCGTGACTGTTGGGATAATAACTTAGAAATTACATGTATGTAGAATTAGTACCTAAGTGAATGCATGACTGCAGAGATAGTGCCTGTGTGATTCTATGAAAACAAGAGTACTGCCTTGGTGAATACAGGTGTAGTAAGGTAGTGCCTGGGTGATTGCATAAGTGCATAGGTAGTGCTTGATTAATTTTATAAGTATATAGGTATTAGGTAAGTAATTGAAGGTGTGCATAGATACTGACAGGGTGATTGGAGGAGTGCAAGGGTAATGCATGAGTGATAGAACCAATATATAGCTAATACATTGGTGATTGCATGATTTCAGGGGTAATATCTGATGAACTACATGAGTACATAGAAAGTGCGTAGGTGATTTCATAAGTTCATCGATACTTTCTAGGTGATTACAGTAGTATTGTGGTACTACCTCAGTGATTGGAGGACTGTAAAGGTACTGCCTGGGTGATTTTATAAAAGCATGAGAACTAGTTAAATGTTTGAACGAGTGCATAGATCCTGAGACGCTGATTGGAGGAGTGTAAGGATAATGCCTGGGTGATTGAACCACTGTATAGCTAATGCACTGGTGATTCCATGAGTGCAGAGGTAATGTCTAAGAGATTGCAGGAGTACATAGGTAATCTCTGGGTGTTCATCAGTTAAGGGATAATATATCGGACATTATAATAGTATATAGGAAGTACCTGGGTGATTTTATAACTCCATCGATACTGCCTAGGTGATTAGAGTACTATTGTGGTAGTGCCTCAGTGATTGGAGGACTTTAAAAGTAGTGGCTGGGTGATTTTATAAGTGCATGGGCACTGCCTAAGTCATAGGCCGAGTGTATAGATTGTGAAAAGGTAATTGGAGGAGTGTAAGGGTATTGCCTGGGTGACTGAACCAATATGTAGCTAATGCATTGGTGATTGCTTCAGTTCAAAGGTAATTTATGGGGAGTACAGGAGTACATAGAACGTGCCTGGGTGATTTTATAAGTGCATAGGTACTGCCTGGGTGATAGGAGTAATACTGTGGTAGTGCCTCAATGATTGTACGAGTGTAGAGGTGGTGCCTAGGTGATTTTATAAGTGCATTGGCACTGGCTAAATGATTGGAGGAGTGCATAGATTGTGAAAAGGTAATTTCAGAAGTCCAAGGGTATTGCCTGGGTGATTGAACCAGTCTACAGCTAATACATTGGTGATTGCATCATTGCAGGAGTTATGTCTGGGGGATTAGAGAAGTACATAGCTAATACCTGGAGATTCTATAATTGCAAGGGTAATATATGAGAGATTACAGGAGTACATAGGAAGTGCCTGGGTGATTTTATAAGTGCATGTGTACTGCCAGGGTGATTGGAGTAATACTGCAGTAGTGCCTGAGTGATTGGAGAAGTGCATAAGTAATACTTGGGTGATTGCATGAGTGCATGCATAGTGCCTAAGTGATTGCAAGAGTGCATGGGTACTCTCTGAGTGATTGAAAAATGGCATACCTAATACCTGGGTGATTGCATGAGTGTTAAAATAATACCTGTATGAATAGAACAATGCATAGATGGTGCCTTCATTCATCAAGGAATGCATGGGTACTGCCTGATTAATTGCAACAATGCATAGGTAGTATCTAAATGATTGCAAGAGTGTAAAAGTTGTGCCTGGATGATTGGAAAACTGCATGGGTAGTGCTTGGTTGATTACATGAGTGCAGAGGAACTGGCTGAGTGCATCTATCAAAGCATCAATAGTGGCTCAGTGAATGTGTAAGTGCATCTGTACTGCCTGGGTGATTGGAAGAGTGCAGAGATAGTGCCTGACTGATTGCATAAGTGGCGGAGTAGTGCCTGACTTATTGAAGAACTGTACATATAGTGGCTTAGTGCATGGACTAGTGCATGGGTACTGCCTGGGTCATTGCAGACTTACAGCTGAGACATCTCTTCATGTTGCTGCTTTATATTTGACTACACCCAACATCCTAAGTAGTTGAAGAATACTCAAATAACAATACAAAAGTGTGGTTTATAACATGGTGTACACTTTTCTAGTACAGGTTCACCATTCTCTAACTGCTCAGGGTATCGGGCCTACCCAAATAGAAAACATCAAATCAACGCATATCTCTCTTATAAATCTTACCATATTCATAAAGGCATGTATGCATGTGTCTCTACCTTTTACTAGTACTATCATTTTTAATAGAAACATACATACAAAATATCTCTCTTTTATACATGTAGGATCTTCAGATACATAATACATATGACAATACATATGCAACTAGGAAATTCATCAATCACACGACCATGCAGACCATAAAAGTTGACACACGACTCTTAAGATTTGGAAGAGACACCTAGATTCATCTGGCATACATCAAATACAGTTTTACATATTCACTTTTAAACCACCATAACCAGTAATTCCTCACCCAACATATATTAAACATCACTTTACTACTCCTGCTACATAACCATCCTACTACTACTACTCAGATGTACAGCCTACCAAAATACAAACCAACATCCCTTCACATATCTCTATTGTAAGTCAACCCATATTCAAAAAATCATGGATGCATGTGTCTCTAACTTTCCCTAGTACCATCATATGTAAAAGAAACATAGAAATAGATATATACCTGTATTTTATACATCAACCATCTATACATACATAACACATATAAAAACACATCTGCAAATACAAGCATACCTCAGTCACAAGATAATGCACACCTTAACACTTAAAAAGCTGCACTTTTCATTTCAAATACAGATCTAAAAACATATGGTATATTTCAAGCACTTCAGTGCACAGGTAGTGCCTGGGTAATTAGAGGAGTGCAAGGGTAGAGTCTAGAAGATTTTATATGTGCATATGTATTGGCTGGGTGATTTTATAAGTGCATGAGTACTGGCTGAGTGATTACATAAGTACAACAGTAGTGCATCAGTGATTGAAACACTAGAAGGATACTGCAAGGGTGATTAAAGCACTGTATAGCTGATCCATTGGTGATTACATGAGTACAGGGGTAACGTCTCAGGGATTAAAGGAGTACACAGGTAACGCCTGGGTGATTACATGACTACAGCGGTAATATCAGGGGATTTTCATGACTACATACGAAGTGACTACGTGATTTTATAAGTGCATGAGTACTTCTTGGATAATTACAGCACTACTAAAGTAGTGCCTGAGAGAATAGATAAGTTCAAAGGTAGTGCCTGGGTGATTTTGTAACAGCATGACTACTGGCTGAGTGATTACATAAGTACAAGGGTAGTGCGTCCGTGATAGGACTGCAACAGTAGTGCCTGGCTGATCATATAAGTGCATGAGTAGTGACTACATGATTCACAGAGTGCATGGGTAATACCTTAGTAATTGCATGATTGCAGCAGTAATGTTTAAGTTATTACAGCAGTGCATATGTAGTGCCTGCATCATTTGAAGACTGCATGAGTAGTACTTAGGTTTTTTTATAACTGCATGAGTGTTGCGCCTAGCCAAATATAAAGCAGCAGACTATTACATGAGTCAACCATAAGTCTCTCCATATTGTTAAAAGCAATCATACATATGTCTCTACCTTTTAAAATCATCATCATATCTAAAAGAAATATATAAAAAATATTTCTGGAATATAGTGAAACCTACAACTGAAACATGTAATAGATCTGCCTCAGTGATTGCACAACTCCTTAGGTAGTGCTTGGGTGATTGTATGAGTGCAAACGTAGTCGCTGGGTAATTGCAGGAAAAGATGGATAGTGAGTGGCTAATTGCATAAGTGCACACATACAAGTTGAGTGCATGGATAAGTGTTTAAATAGCACCTGAAAGCATAGATAAGTGATGGAGTAGTGCCTAGATGAATACATAAGTACAACATTACGGCCTGGGTGATTGTACGACTGCAAAGCTAGTGTCTGGGTTATTACATAAGTGCATGCATAGACTCTGCATGTTTCTATGACAGCACGATTGTACATAACTAGTGCCTGGGTGAGTCCATGACTGCAGGAGTAATATCTACAGGATTACTGGAGTACATACCAAGTGAGTAGTTGATTTTATAAGTGCATGATTACTGCTTGGGTGATTGCTGGAGTACTGAGGGAATGCCTGAGTGATTGGAGGAGTGAAAAGATAGTTCCTGGGTGATTTTATAAGTGCATGGGTACTATCTAATGTTTGGATGAGTGCATAGATTCTGAGAGGCTAATTTCAGGAATGGAAGAGTAGTGCCTGGGTGATTGAACCACTGTATAGCTAATGTACTGGTGATTGCATGAGTGCAAAGATAATGTCTAAGGGAATGCAGGAGTACATAGGTAATCTATGTGCGATTCATGACTTAAGAGATAATATCTAGGACATTATAAAAGTACATAGGAAGTACCTGGGTGATATTATAAATCCATCGATACTGCCTAGCTGATTACAGTAGTATTGTGATACTGCCTCAGTGATTGGAGGACTATAAAAGTACTGCCGAGGTGATTTTATAAATACATGGGCACTGCCTAAGTGATAGGCCGAGTGCATAGATTGTGAAAAGGTAATTGGAGGAGTGCAAGGGTATTGCCTGGATGATTGAACCAATGTGTAGCTAATGTATTGGTGATTGCATGAGTTCAGAGGTAATATCTGGAGAATATAGGAGTACATAGAAAGTGCCTGGGTGATTTTATAAGTGCATCGGTACTGCCTGGGTGATAGGAGTAATTATGTGGTAGTGCCTCAAGGATTGTAAGAGTGTAGAGGTACTGCCTGGGTGATTTTATAACTGCATTGGCACTGGCTAAGTGATTGGAGGAGTGCATAGATCGTGAAAAGGTAATTGGAGGAGTACAAGGGTATTGCCTGGGTGAATCAACCAGTGTATAGCTAAAGCATTGGTGATTACATGATTGCAGAAGTTATGTCTGGGGGATTAAAGAAGTACATACGTAATACCTGATGATTCTTTGACTGCAGGGATAATATCTGGGAGATTACAGGAGTACATAGGAAGTGCCTAGGTAATTTTATAACTGTATGTGTAGTGCCTGGGTGATTGAAGTAGTACTGCAGTAGTGCCTGAGTGATTGGAAAAGTGCAAGATTAGTGCCTGGGTGATTGAATCATTGTATAGCTAATGCATTGGTGATTACATGAGTGCAAACATAATGTCTTGGGGATTAAGAAGTACATACATAATGCCTGTGACATGACGTGAGCGCTTGGTAGTGTGTTTTTCAACTCAGCTACCTGTTCCCATAGCTTTTTATGCTTAATTGTGCCACCTTTTGAGTCCTTGAACCCATTTTGTCCCCAGTAATGCCTGTGTATTTGCATACATTGAGTGATAATATCAGGGGGATTACAAAAGTACACAGAAACGGCCTGGGTGATTCTATAAGTGCATGGCTACTGCCTGAGACATTGGAGTAGTACTGTGATAGTGCCTGAATGACTAAAAAAAGTGCAACATCCTGAAAGCATGCATGCATATATCTCTACCACAACACAATGCACACCTCAAAAATTCACAGAATAAACTTCAAATTTAAAGCAAACACCAAAAATTATGTGGCATATTTCAACTGTACCTCTCTAGAGACCTATAAAAAGTAGCATAGTCTCTAATACCTAATCTCAACATTTTTTAAAGCACACTATTATGCTGCATCTTCACCATTCCACTACTACTCACAGTCTTGAGCCTACCACATAAAAAGCAACAACACCTCTTTGTTATACATCATGCACCTTCAAATGTATAAGACATATGAAAATACATATATAAGTAGAGACATACTTCAGACAGAAGTCCATGCACACCTTAAAACTTGACAGACTCCACCTCCAATTTTAAAGCAACACCTAAAATTATTCGGTATGCTACAAACGTACATATCCACACACTAAAACAAACTACCATAATTACTAATTCATCTTCCAATATACACATATTACTATACAAAATCTATTTCAAACAACATTTAACTACAATAAAACAAACTACAATACACATCTCTACATTTAATAATCTATTTCAAACATCACAGTTCATCAATAATTTTTAAAGTTTAAAAATAAAACGAATACATAATACACCTCAGAAATATATAACTTACCTTCCAAATTGATTTGTAGAATATCAAATATCAGAAAGTCACAAAAACATTTCTTATGCACACAATCAATGTAATGCACCTCTCTCAATAAGGTAAAACCAGTAATGGCCAACTGTCCCTCTCTTTCTCCACACAAATAAATGTAAGTAACAAATCACATTGCTTCCTACATAATTTCAAATTGTAAAACACATTTCTATTGGTTACACATATTAACCCTTGCCAACTGACTTCTAAAAGTGCCCAAACTGATTCTGGAATTTTTTTGGAGTTGCGATGCCACCGTGCACCAGCGCGGTGGAACCGCGAATCCATATGGGAGTTCAAAAATATATTACAAATAAAAATACCACTATTTTTTAATAACACACCACTTCTAAAGATAGTACTGACTTGGGAAATCTTACTTTAATAACATTAAACTTCTATATAAATTACAATACCACATTTTAAAACCTCAGATAACATTCAACCCTTCCCCCTTCTGCCTAATGCCAGTTTCCATAGCAACAGTTCATGGAACATTGAAGTGAACTGTCAGGTCACAAGTTCACCATATCTTCAAGTTCAGCACACTAGCTTACAAATGCAAAACAGGTGTGGTTGACACTTGCAAAATATGACCTTATCCTATCTACTGTACCTTTCAAATATTTTTTACTAACCAATAAGAAACATGCTTGTTAAAGAAAGTAACATGCACCCTATTTTTGAGCGTACAGTGTTCATAAACAGCCAATCAATTATCTCCTTTTTAAAAAACAGCATCTTGTCCACCATTTTAGATACCTCTCATTCTACCAACTGACTACTTCAGCTACAGACATCTTTTCACTCCTTCCAGACATCACTTCAAGATGCTTACAGTGTGGATTGTTAAACACAGCTATGTTTTCTGGTGCAAAATGTATGCTGAACGCAGAGGTATTGACAAAGACCTAGCTTTGCAAAATGTGGATATTAAATGGATTGCACAGAGAGGATTAAAGTGGCACCAATTGATGCCTTTGGTTAAAACCTTTTTGCATGTCCAACCCCCTGACCTCATGATTGTCTACTGTGGTGGCAATGACCTAGGCACATTGACTGGGGTAGGTCTGGAAATGCTCATGAAGGACACCTTTGCACAATTGATGTTGCCTTTACCTCAAACTCTCTTTGTTTACTTTAATATATGCCAAAGACAGAAATGGAAGTGGTCAAATCAATTCTGTCAATAGATTGAAAAAGCTAGGAAAAATGTCAATAAAGCTGTTTCTGCATATCTAAGAGATCATAGAATGGGGTCCATCTACAATAACAATATACGTTTTGATATGGATGACATCTACAGAAGTGATGGAGTACACTTCACAGATCAAGGAAACAGAGTCTTTCTCAACAACCTAAAGCTCTGCATCGGCACTTACATGTAGCTACAACAAAGTGAAAATAAAAACAAGGGCTCTTTTTAAAGCCACCCTATAACCCAACATATAATCTTACTTTTTCAAAAACATATATACTCTTTTTTTGATTTTGCCTGGAGTCGCGAACCCATCGCGATTACACGGGGGGCCGCGCTGAGAGCTGCGTCGGAGTCGCGACTCCAAAATAGAATGAAAAAAAACGCCCTACTTCCATTATTCAGTATTCTCCCCGGGGACCCCATCCCCCGGGGCCTGCCAATTTTTTTTGTTATACAAAAAATATGGAGGGGGAGCCGCGTGATCCCCCCTCCTAAGGCCACTACTGGCCCCGGGGACCCCATCCCCGGGGCATGGCCAGCCTGCATATGTTTTGGGAGGGGGGCCACGTGGCCACCCTCCTAAGGCCAATTATGGCCCCCGGGACCGGCCTTCCTATGCTTTAAAAAAAAATATATATATATTTTCCCGGGAAGGGGTCCGCGTGGCTCCCCTCTGCTGGGCCACTTCTGGCCCCGGGGACCCCATCCCCTGGGGCTGGCCCTCAAGTTCAGGACTGTGGAGGGAGCCCCAATCCCCCACGGTCCCAGCCGGCTCCCCGCCTCTTGCGGGAGCCGGCATTGCTTTTGGACAAGGGGAGCTGCTGACATGCAGCTCCCCTTGCCCAAAAGCAATTCTGCTTTGCTTCGTTGAAGCGAGAGCAGGTTTCCTGCTCTCGCTTCAACGAAGCAAAGCAAGAGTTTGCTATAGCAGGGCGGGAGCCGTGCTCCCGCCCTGCCATAGCAAACAGCAATGTCATGGGGGTGGGTACCCCAGGACATTGCAGGAGCCACCCCTGGGAGGTGGCGGTCCCCATGGCCATCTAGGGCTCCAGGAGGGGGGCCGCACAGCCCCCCTCCCAACTGTATAAAGCCCCGGGGAGGTGGTGGTCCCCGGGGGTCCGCAATGGACCCCCGTATTTAAATAAACAGTACCCCGGGGAGGTGGTGGTCTCTGGGGCTTGGGGGGGCCCACGAGGCCCCCCACCTTAAAAAAACAATGCCCTGGGGAGGTGGCGGTCCCCGGGGCAGCATGGGGGGAAGGAGTCCCCCCACGCATATTAAAGAAAAAGCCCCGGAGAGGTGGCAGTCCCCGGGGCTGCGGGGGCCCCCACGGGCCCCCATGGGCCCCCGCTATATAATTATACATTGCCCCCGGGACCTGGCCCACCTGGGGGCTTAAGGAAAACAAAACACTGGCTTTTTTTTTTTTTTTCTCGGCCGGATTCGAGCACGAATTTGGAGGATTTTTTAAAACAAAATTTTATTTTTTAAATTTCTCAGCAACTACTGAACGGATTTACACCATTTAAAAAAAAGGTCGCTTTCTGGACCAAGAGCTACCTTTTTGCCAAATTTGGTGTAATTCCGTTCAGCATTTCGGGCTGTAGCCGTGTCTAAAGTTCCTATGGAAATTAACATAGGGAAAACGCGTTTTGGGACCCCCCTTTTTTCTCAGCCCCCGCTTGACAAATCACCCCGAAACGTTCAATACAGGAGCTGACCTGAGTGAACCATTAGTTTTGAAAATTTTGCGAAGATTCGTCAAACAACGCCAAAGATATTGGCAAAACAAAAAACGCTTTTTGAATAGAAACAAGGTCCTAACTATAACTACCTACTGGAGACCGGCAGTAGGTAAATAATATGTATATATATATATGTGCATGAATGTGCATGGATGTGCGAATGTCTTTACGTGCCCCACCCCTGCTGCCACAAACCCACAAGCACTGCAAGAGCTGGGGTGTACAAGGTGGCAATCACTCGATTTCAGCAGCCCTGGCCCTTCCTGCTGTGTTCATCACTAACCATCATCTATGAAGCCTATTTTCTTTAAAATGGTCACTAACATAAGCAGCACCACCAACGTGCACTTCCATTGACCTCTGCCACAGTGCCACACTCAAAGTTAAGTATTATTGCTATCGCAGGTGGGGCTGATGGATAATACCACAATTAGGCTCTCTAACTCTCTCGAGGCACTGCTTCTCCACAGAGGACAGAGCTAAAAACAGAAGAGGCATCCTCTTCAAAAGTTGGTGTAAAAGCCTGCAGGGGAAAGGGGATAGTTTAAATTTCCCATTTTATAGATATTGTCAGAGGTAAAGGAACACATAAGAGGAGGGCCTTTTGCACGCTTTGTGGAAGTTGTGTGTCTGAGTGACAAGCATTGTATGTGTTGCTCAAGTGAGTGTTCATGCATGGATGATGTGGTGTTTTCTCTTGCGATAATACAGGGAGACCTTATTTTCCACATATTATGTTAAGTTTCATGTCTAGCATGACCCTTTTTTTTACTCTGTGGTTGTAAACACAAGTCCTGCTGGTAAGAAAATGTAAAGGATTTATGTGCTGCTGCAGAAATCTGCATTCAGGTTCCTGGTTAGAATCCTGAGAGAGTATCTTTGGCCTTTAGTTTTTCTGAATGTGATAAAATCATCACCATTTGCATTCCTTGTAGTAAACTGCAATGCTCATTAACAGCACTGTAAAACGTAACACTTTTAAAAAAAAATGCCTGTTAAAAACGAGCCAGTGACTGCTGTTTTGATACACTGTAGTGATCAGACACTCCACATGGTGGGGTCTACTGCATCTAAAGAAAATGTTTTTGTAAAGAGAAACAGAGTTCTGTAGAATACAAATTAAAATTGTCTATATCTTTTGCTCTAATCACAGTAAACTGAGAGCAGCTATGCACCGGATACCTGCACTACTTTGTTTCCAGAGTATTGATGATAATTCTTCTGTGTTACATTTTGTATAGAATGCTTCTAATTTCTAAGCATGTTAATAAACAGACACTATTTACCAGTATAAAAATCAAGAATATATTTGCCTCAAAAGGATGAAAGGCTGAATTTCCCATTCCATCTCATACAGAAGTCTCTGGAGCAGGTACTCAGAGCCCATGCTAAGCATTCATAGAACCCTAATGATGTAGAGCGCCACAGACCAGGCCCCCCGATGTGAATATTGGGCATTTACTTCAACATTTGCCAAACTATTTATGTTCTGTTCTCCAAGTTAATTGGCAAAATAGCTCAGAAAGTTAATGTAGCTATCCTATTATGAAAGCATCCGGACAGACTTGAGGTTCCCCTGCCACTCTGCAGTGTGTTCTTCCACTCCATGTGACTAGTTTACTAGAGCACAGGAATATGATTTTTAAACAACAGTGTGATCCGTGTCCTCAAAGCTATTAATGGGAGTGAGTGCAGATGTTGTATAGGACCCAGGACTACCTCTGCTTCCTTCAGTAAGCAACCAGAATGCAGGCTAGAAATGTATCTTAGCATTAAAGCAAACAATATTGATCATGTTGCATCAGCAAATACAAAAATATAGAAAAAAACCTCTAAATTGTCATAGCCAGGATACGTTTTAAAACATTAAGTAAGCAGGCTCTACTCCTAGAGTAGTGGCACTAGTGCACTACAGGTGGGTGTATTAACAGGCTATTAGACACAGACACTGGGCTCTTAAAAAGCATTCAGTCTGCTTGCTACCATTCTTTTTTTTCATCATACTCTTTATTTCAGTAAATTACCATAAAAGAGATACATAATACAATAATTAACATAAAATTAATAATATATTGAAAAAATTTAATGGAACATCTAGTTCATTTATAGGAAAAGAGTACATAAACAACAAGCCACAGGACACACCCCATTTTGGTCTGTAAACAAGCTATACTGCCATTTAATATGTTTGAAATTGCAATATAATATATAAAATCTCAGCTATCTATATCCATCAAAACAATTGCATCAGCCTGTCTCTTCCTTATCAACCAAGCATGCAATAAAAATCGGGAAACAGCGAAGACCATATGGAGTGCCGAATCAGTTTGAAAAATCCTATAACCACCTAATTTCTTGTGGTACCAAGGTTTCTACAGATAGGGATCAACCATTTTGATCTTGCCCTGGTATATTCTGGGTAAAAGAATAAAAAGTGGGGTACATTTTCTTTCTTATATCCACACATGGGGTACCCCTGGTTATTTGTGTTAATGGTCCTGACCATTTAGATGTAAATGCATGAAGTGGTGATGTTTCATATCTGAAATGGACATTCAGTTTTTTTGCTAGATTGGGTTCAAGATCATCACAAAAAGTCTCTAAATGAGAAGTGACCTTAGCTGCTATAAAAGAAGTTAATTAAAAAGTTATTAATCTTATATAACTTAAATTGGTATTTTAGTTCCTTTGCACTTATGGTTGGACAATAACCCACAGGATCAAACCAAAGATTAGCCAAACCCATCCCCAGAAAATAATCTTTGACAAATTGAATCCAAGATAATTTAGCAACAAGGGGATGTCTAAGTATTTCCTCCAACCCGCTACGATAGAGCGATAATTTGGGGGTAACCCACAAGCGTCTCCAAAAAATGAAAGGGCGAAGTTCAATCTTTTCAGAAATCGGCCTGAGCCCTAAATCCAATCTCAACTGAATCAAAGGAGTACATGCCGGTAAACACAGAAGGTTCCTCATAAACCTGTTTTCGGTCATTACCAGAGTTTTTGCATTTTTGTGCCCCCGGATCACCGCACCATAGAGGGCAACCGCCAATGCCTGATAGGTATCCAACTGAAGGACTGGAGAAACAAATCTACAGTGGGACCCCTTGTGCAATTTCTGCAGGCCCACAATGTGCTGTTCCAGTTTAAGTCTCTGCTTAGCTATATGATGCGTCCAATCCATCTTTTCATCTAAGGTAATGCCCAAGTAATCAAATAAGTGGACCTGTTCAAGTGGAATGCCCTCTAGGGTGGGGCATTAGGGCATGTGGTATGGCATGGGTTAAAAATCATATATTTGGTTTATTTATATTTATTTTCAGGCCCCTCGATGCGCAAAACCTGCTAAAGTGGTCAAGTGTTTTCTGTAACCCCATCAGTGATTTTGCTAGAAGATGAGTATCATCTCCAAACACGAGGGCCAGAATCCTCATGCCTGCTAGCCCCGGGGCATCATTGTCACAGCTCTTTAGGAAGGTAACTATATCATTTTAAAATAGGGTAAACAAGGTGGGGGCCAGCACACAGCCCTTTCTTACACCCCTCTTTACAGGAAAGGGTTCTGTTACTTCACCCAACTTTCCGCACCGAACTTGTGCGTTTGGTGTAATCTGTCAATTATACCACACAGATAGGCTGGGACTCTCATCTCCACTAGCGTTTTCCACAGTAGGGTTCTTGGGACTAGGTCAAATGCTGCTCTGAGGTCTACAAAGACAGCATATAACCTCCCTTCTCTATATTAATGGTTTCCAGTAAATCATCTGCAGCCTGATCACCTGGTCTACAGTGGAGATGTTTGAGCGAAAACCAGCTTGAAGAGGACAGAGTATGTCATTATCAGCAAGTGATTGCTAGAGCCTGGTAAGTATGATCCTAATGAAAAGTTTTTGAATGGTGTCTATCAGACTGATGGGTCTGTAATTGGCAGGGTCCAAGGAGCAGCCATTCTTGTATATTGGAAAGATCTCAGCCCCTGCCCATGATTTAGGAATACTTATCCCACTTAAGATGGTATTAACCACCACTGATATTAATTTTAGATAAAAACAGGTCACCAGGTAACTTACCAAGGCCTGGAGCTTTAAGTGGTACAATCTTTCTAATGGCCTGTTCCACATTCATTCATGTTATTGGGAGGAAACCCCCTGTGTTCTCCTCCGTTTCATAATAAGAAGGGATTACTAATGCTTCAGATGGTGTTCCCTCACCAGGCATTACGTGATATACATTGGAAAAGTGTGCTATTCAGGCCTCTGCGGCAACATTGTTATATATCTATCTTGGCGATTCCCTCCCTATTAGTAGGGTGTGATTGTTTTCTCTCGCAGCTTCTACTAAGAGTCCCCAGTTTTGGGTATCCCAATCTCTTTTTGCCTTTGAAAGTGCAGTTTTGAATGCAGCTCATTTGCCTTGGATCTCTCCCCTCCTATTACTCTTGATGGAATTAATCAAAGAGCGTTCCGCCAAACTATAGTGTCGATTAAACCAGGATGGTACATTACTCCATGATTCTTGGCTATTCACATCTCTAAGAAATTCCTTTTTAAGCTCTCAAAGATGGAGTTGTGCACTTCTCCAATCTTTGAAAAAACAGTCACCTGGCTAGAGTCCAGGTTAAGGCTGCAAAGCTCCCCCAGGAACTGTTCCACCTTAGTATATATAGATTTCAGTGACTTCTCTGATCGGGCCACTTCACGCCAGCAAACTCTACGTTTGTTATGAGCAAGCTGGCACCTGCCATCCAGCGATTGAGGGAGTACTATCTGACTGGAGGCTCTCCGAAATTCCAGAATCATCTAGAGTGCATTGTGATCACTGTCATGCCTAAACATCACAGCCATATCTAACAAAAGCAGCCATAGTTTAACATCCACTATAATATAATCAATTAAACTGGTGCTACATATCCTGGTAAAAATGTGCTTCCCATCTCTATCCGATTTTGTCGTCCTGTTGCATGTGCGGATACTGTTATTTAGTGATAAGGCAATTAATTGTACCACCAGTGGGGACCACTTCTTAATCGGGGATATATTAAGGGTTGGAATTAACCAAATCCTGTCCTCTTCCGACAATGAGGTGTGACTTGCTAGATCAAGAGTCTTCAACTGACAATTAAAGTCACCTCCCACAATTTCCAAATTATCAAAATAAAGCCCTGTCATATGTGAGGTTAGCAAATCAACTGGTGTGGATTCCTGACGATTTGCTGAGAGTCTTAAATAAATATTATAGATGCTAACTATACATGCAGTCAGAAATGTAATGGTTAAGCGTAGAATCTGATCAGTTATCGATTCAGACCCCACCACTACGCAGCCCACATGTGTCCTAATTCATGTCATCAATCCCCTAGATTGTCTTCCCTACCATGAGACCTCATCTCAAAATTATATGAGGCAAAGTCGACACGATTAATTTTCACGACCATACCAAGTTTCTTGGAAAAGACAAATGTCAAATGAGTTGATGTACGTTTCCCAATCTAAATTGCCCAACTTGGATCCCAGCCCTGCGATGTTCCATAAAACTACCCTTAATTTTTTCTTATTCCCTGGATCGGGTACAATCCTGTGTAGCTCCATTCCAAAGTATAGTTCTGGTTGTGGGCTGCCCCCCTCTCACTGGGTCTATTCCGGTAGCTACTATTATGGGATCATCCAGGTTGAGGCTTCCACAATTGTCACTGGGAGATTACAATTCCCCAAAAGATAAATCAATAAATGCCTTTTCCCCAGTGACTTTATCTGTGGAGGATATTGATTGTCCTATAATAACATTGTGCTGTGGGGGCATCAGGGCGGCCAATATTTGTGGTCCCAACACCGCTAGGATAGATCAAATTGTCATTTCTCATGTTTGAACAATTGTAACTTTCAATAACTTCCCTCCGGTTACCCACCCTACAAGGATCCGTTATGAGCCTACCAAGCTAAGGAATATTATTTGGCTCTGTAAGTCAATCAACATGTCCAAGGGCCCAAACCTGTTACATACTGGGAATTTATACATACCACCTTCAAGTGGGGCAGAAAAAAGGAGCTGACATACTGCCAGATAACCTAATTTGGCTAAGAACACATTTATTGGTATAGTTAGACAGTCAGGGTTCAAGTTTGTGTCTCCTAGTTATACAGGTTACAATTTATCCACTAGACTACACTCCACTACAATGCTACATCTTCAAAATGTTGTTGTGCTAGAAGGTGTTTGTATGGTACCCTTTCAGAAAATATGGCTTCTCTGAAAGAAAACAGTGTGGGAAATTGCCCTATTTAGCTCAAAGAACACCCGCCGCTGATGCACACCAAGAAAATGCTGATTATATAAATTCCTGCTTCACTGCCATGCCCCTTGACACCTCTCTAGGCACATCTTACTCAATTTGGTGAGTACCTGCACTTATTTTTTCCCATTTAAAACACTGATAGCTGAATAGTTTAAGATCGGGGTCAGCGGCATGGCCTGGGCCTGGTTTGCGTCTTTTCTATCCGATCGCTCTTTCCAGATCCACGCCCCTCTGCACCAGTCCAGTATTTACCCCCTCAGCAGTGGTGTCCCCCAAGGCTCTGCCCTGAGCCCCATGTTGTTTAACGTGTACGTCCACCCTCTAGCCCTCCTGGCCAAAGCCCAGGAAGATTAATATGATATCATACGCGGACGACACGCAACTGCTATTCACTTTCTCCAATAATCCAGCCCAAGACCAACTGAAATTCCGGGAGGATGTCTTGGTCATCTCAGATTGGATGGCGGTAAATTATCTCCAACTTAATTCCTCAAAAACGGAGGTGCTTTTGGTTGGCAGGGACCCCCATAAATGGGACTACCAGTGGTGGCCCGCCGCACGGGGTTCTCCACCCCAGCCGAAAAGTGCAGTCAAGAACGTAGGGGTCTTGATGGACAACTCCCTCTCCTTTGAGCTTCACGCCAAAAAAGTGGCAGGTACATGCTTCGGCCACCTACGCGGGCTAAAACCCATCTTGTTTTTTTTTGACGCGCCCACCCGACAAGTGATCATTCAATCGGTGGTTCTGTCACGTCTTGATTACTGTAACGGACTTCTATTGGGCGCAAATAAAACGGTTACGAAGAGACTGCAAAGGGCACAGAATGCGGCTGCCCACACTCTTTTCGCCCTCCCTAAGCATTGTCATACCTCCCATCTCCTGTACCGCCTTCATTGGCTGCCGATCAAACAGAGAATTCACTTCAAAACTCTCTGCACCACCCACAGGATACTACATGGTCAGGGACCCCAGATTCTGCAGGGGCTCTGCACACTATGGGGTCGATTCCGATTCGGGCCGGAAATTTCTCCGACCGAGCCGGACCCGGAGAGATTTCCGACCGAATCGGACCCGTGCAGTCCGACCGAACGAGTACGATGCGTCCGTATGTTATCGGACTCGAGTCGGTCGGACTCCCATTGAAGTCAATGGGAGCCGGTCGTACAACGCGTACGCGGGCTCCCATTGACTCAATGGGTGCGAGTCGGACAAGTGCGCCCCCTACAGCGGGTACGCGGCGAAGCGACTCGCGCCGTACACGCACAGGTAGGGGGGACCCATGGGTCCCCCCTGTGTGCGACTCGCGCGGCTACGCGTACAGGGGGGTCCAACACGGACCCCCAAAGTACGGCTCCGACTGCTTCTTCGAGCCGGAGTGCGCGGCTCGGTCGGACTGCTCGCGGCGCGCATCGTACTTACCCGGCCGGGGAACGTCTCCATTGCGCGGTGCGAGTCGAGTCCGAGCGAGTCGGTCGGAGCGGTTCGAGCCGGGAGCGAGTCGGTCGGAGCGGTCGGGACGCCCAGACGAGTCGGTCGGCGAATTCGCATCGTACTCGCTCGGCCGGACCCGCGTACGGTTCGGTCGGGAAACAGGGCTCCGAATCGGATCCGGTAAAGCCGAATCCGATTCGGAGCCCTACCGGCCGAGATCGGAATCGGCCCCTATATGTTCCAACGCGAGCACTGTGCTCTGCAGATCTGCATCTGGCCTGCACTCCTAGGGTGCACAGGAGCAGAGCGGGGGGCGCTTGTTTAGGTCCCTGGCCCCAGCCCTATGGAACTCCATTCCTATCACGGTGCGCAGCACACAAGATCATTGGGCATTCAGAAAACAGATTAAAACCTGGCTGTTCTCTTCCATCTGGCTTAGGATGCGCCAGCACGCTGCGCTCCTGCTCCCTGGGCTTTTAGTAATAGGCATTTCTTGGCTGTCTTCCCATCTGGCTAGCTGTTGCCATCTATGGCTACCCGTCTGCAAGCGCTGGGACGCCCCGTTGCTGGGGCAGCCATGCACTATATAAGCACTCCTAACATAACATTACTGGCAGGGGAGGTCAGTACTACAATGATTCTGCGAGACCGCTATGCTTTCTGTATGTCGTTAAAATTCTTACGGAGGGTAACAATAAAAGGAGAGAAATAGCCGTGCCTGAGAGCAAAGGATGCACTGTATTTCTGTTAACTGTTTCCTCCCTTAGAGGTGAGTGTAACCTTATGACAGTGTCACACTGCAACTAAAAGAGGGTAAAATCCCTATTACAGTACAAATAGATGAGGCTGGGGATACATTTAAATCCCATTCTAACAGCCCTATAACAGAAAGACCTCCCCATTTCATGACACAATAATGAACATTATTAGACTAATCTGCTGCCATTTGTTTCTTTGCGATGTCTCATGAAGCACTGGAGGAGGTGGGGTTAACTAAAAGGCGTTGGATGCATAAAATAGAAGTGCCACAACAAACACACTGGCCATAATTTACTAACGTTTTTCAAGCACAACATGAAAATTAGCAGTGCTGTGTTGTGCAAGGAGTAATGAAATTTGCAGTGCTGTATTTACAGACAGCTGCATGCTGATAATATCATTGACACTTACACCTGTTGAGCTGTTTAATGCCTTATATCGGGGTAGACCATGGACTTTGGGGCACACAAATGCAAGCCAAAAATAATAAAAATAGGTCAGTCACACAACCAGTAAAACATGTCATGCAAAAATCAGAATATGGCAGGTCTGCTCCTGTGGTGTTCTATGTGCAGAAGTAGACATCTGCTGGGTGCAACAAACGTATCTCTAAAATATTATGCAAGTCTGTTGCCTTAATGGAAAAAAGCACAAACAGATCCTGGAACACCCCGCTGATACTGGCAATGGCCTCCCTACCAACCAAGGCACGGAGAGTAAAGAGATACCGGAACCGCTTGCTCAAGGGCCGGCTCTTAGCCTCAGGCTGAAGCATTGTACCTCCTCCTTCGGCACCATCTTTCCCCGGACAGCTGCTGGTATGTTTCTGTCTGTCTGTCCGGTCCTAAGCCCAGAGCGTGGCCATCTTAGGACTGGTCCAACGTAACAACCGGGACCAACCATAGCACAGCATACATAGCAATACATATTTATCACACAAACAATTCTCGAGCGCATTTTTAAAATTTTTTTTAACCCCAACGATTATGACACTAAAGATTTGTTTGGCGAAAGACAATAATCAAACCAAACTTTCATAAACACGCATCCCTCTCTAGGCCCCTAAACAGTAATGCCTGGGTGCCGACAAAGTGAGAAAAGAGGACTTGGAAAAATAAAACCAAAAGTTAGTTATAGCCAATAACAATGGGGAGAGGATGCAGCCTTACTGCTAGAGCGGTCGACCTCGAAGCTGGGGAACCGGGTTCGAGTCTCGGCAACGATGTTCAGCATCCTGTGATTCTGGGCAAATCACTTAATCTCCCCGTGCCTAACAAAAAAAATAGATAAATGAACGTGTCCATCTGTAACAAAACTGGTGCACATGTAAATCGCTCTGATACCCGATGTCTTGGATCTAGTTCGCGCTATATACAACTCTAAAAAAAAAACTAAAAAAAACTTTGTAATTGTGTTTGTTCTGCTGAGCCTGTTCCACCTCTCTTTAAGGACAGAGCGCCTGCACTTGCTGCAGATCACCCCTTTCACAGCAGCTCTGATCAGAGCACAACAACTTGTCTTTTCCGGCTTGGCAGGTGGTGGGAGGGATGAATGCGGCAGCTATGGGTCTGAAGCACCCACAGTGTAACATGAGCAGGAAATAAGTAATAAAGTAGTCCCCAAACCAAGAATTAAAGAACCAAAGCGTAAAAAGACAGTACTTGGTCCCTCCCTCGGAGTAAACGAAAGAGCAAAAGAATGGACAAAGAGGCAGGATTGACCACTATCAAGCAAGAATATTTAAAGGATACTGAAACAAACAATTGAAAAGCAGGGTAATGGCTGTAAGCCACCAAAGAAGTATACTAAAGTATACAAGAGGTCTCAAATGCTCTACCTAAAACAATAGCAGAAAAGGCAAAATGGAGGCCAGAAAAACAAGCAGAAAAGGCAAAACAGAGGGCAGAAAAACTAGCAGAAAAGGCAAAACGGAGGGCAGGAAAATGAGCAGAAAAAGACAAAACAGAGAACAGAAAAAGGGCAGTAAAGGGAAAACAGAGCAGAAGAGGGTAAAACAGTGGACAAAAAAACTAGCAGAAAAGGCGAAACAGAGGGCAGAAAGACGAGCAGAAAAGGCAAAATAGAGGGCAGAAAAACGAACTGGAAAGGTAAAACAGAGGACAGAAAAACAAGCAGGAAAGGCAAAACAGAGCAGAAGAGGGCAAAACAGAGGGCCCTCAGATACTCACACACCCACTCACGGTCCCACTCAGAGACTCATGCACCACTCACAGACCCACTAAGATACTCATACTCCCACTCACAGACTCATGCCCTACTCATAGAGCTACTCAGACACTCACACATCCACTCACAGACTCACTCAGAGACTTGTATACCCACTCACAGACTCACACACCCACTTACAGACCCACTCAGACACTCATGCACTCACTCACAGGCTAGCTCACACACTTATAGTTATACACAAAGCTACCAACGGCTGACCACGGGTTTAGCACCTCAATCCCTGTTGCATTCAATTTATTGTCCTGTGCATCCACTTCCGGCACTTGTCGTTGTTTAGTGCCACTGGAATCCAGAGAAGACAAAATACTTTAAATGGAAGGTGCACCAGAAATGAAATCGAAATAGCAAGTTTAGTCCATCATCCTTCTTTATTTGTAAATGAGTTAAAATCGGCCATCAGCCAACGCGTTTCGTTCCTATCACATTAGAAACTTCATCAGGGCTGAAACAATCACATAAAACACAGTATAAATCGTCACACATAAAAACATATAAAAAGACATGACATATTTACATATATACATATACACAAATCCTTATCAGTCACATAAAGAATTTTTTTTTCTATTTGGACACAGATATGATGCACATGAGGTTCAATATCAGAGGGTCACACTAAACGTAGTTAGGTCGCTAGACAGCACACAATATATATATATATATATATATACAATATTTACAATATGAGACACCGGGGGGAAACGCATACATATCAAAATACGTACATTAATTGTGCATACGGAAAAGGTCAAAAAAAGGTGTAATGTGGATTTACTTAAACACCCAGGAAAAAGAGAGTTGTACCACAGGGCATTGTAAAGATTCCCATATCCTATCCCCATGTTCATTGGTTATCAAGGTCTCACCTTTATTCATCAAGTAGTGTATTCACAATTTTCTAGATAGTTGTTGTAATATTGCCAGGATATTCACCCAAGAGCCAGGGTATAAGGCCAAGTCAGTTCCCAGCTCGTGATCTATTCAAATAATAAATCTATTAGCCAGAGCCATTGTACATGCAATTGCCTTAATAATTTCAATCCTAGTAGGCATCAACATTAGGTTTATATATTGTAACTATGTTTCCTAATATCAAAGTTCCCTGGTTCAGAACACCAAAGAACATGGTCGCTATTAAAAAAGACGGACAGACATATAGTTCGCTTATTGTTTCGTTCATTAATAATGACATTAGTAAACGTATTCCACGCTCATATCCATATTACCTGGACACCTAATAGGTGCCCTGCCGAGAAACGAGGGGGAATGCACTTTGTATGCCCCAAACATTTTGTATATGCCATACTATTGCATCACGCTGGGCAATGTGGCACTGCCATCTAATCGTCCATACCATCTCTGGGTGTTCACACTAAAGTAATACGAACTACCCAAATATCAACAACAAGGAATAACACGTACACATGAGGTGGAAAGTGAACCCACCCAACATGAATGGTGCAAAGTATATACATCTATTAAAAACAACCGCTGTATGCCATAGTCAAGAATGTCAGCATGTGAGTTGAGAAATGACCCATTCGATATCAAAGGAGCACAAAGTATACGTTTTTAAATAAACAACCGTAATATGCCTCAGTGAAGAATATCAGCACGTAAGGTTGGAAGTGACCACCCAGCGTCCATGACGCACAATATGTATGTCCATTTAGGGACAGACCACCGAAAAGCATTAAACCACACAACCATACAATCAAGTTGGTACACATTATCCTCGTATCTTATGCTTTAAATGCCGTGTTTCCCGATGCGAAAAACAGCCCGTCAATTGAATGCATGCAACCCCTAAGAACTCCTCGACCCGTGGTTAAAAAATACTACTCTTAGGAATATGAGGGAAGACCGAGTCAGACGCACTCACCCGAGTCCTGGGGGTTCACAGCCTTGGCACGGTCGCCAGCGTTCAAGTCTCCACTTGTGCGCCATGACAGAGTATTTAAAAAAGGAAGCTCGGGCACTGGACGTCGGCCGCGTTCGCGTCACTGATCATGTGACGAAGGTCACGTGAGAAAGTCTGACGGGGTAACGCCATCTTGAAAGGTCCAAAAGTGAAGGACCATACTGTTAGGGGAATACATCAAAGTACCCCGTTAGGAGTGCGGAATAAGAGAAGAAGCCTCTTAATGAAATTTGAAGATTTTAGTATGGAATAACCCTATTGCTTCAAAAATCAAAACAATCACCAATATATGGGTCTCCCCTGGCGCCCCATGTCGCAGTAACAGTGACGTCAGTATGACATAGGCAATGACGCCATCTTGGAGCGATCCAACATAAATTACCCTAATAATGAAGAAGAGAAAATGCTAAAAAATAAAAATAAGAAATCTAAATACATCGTAAAGGTACGACATATTTGGAGAAACAATATCAGTATGGTCATCCCATTTGTTCAGGATTCAGAATTAGGGGTGCCCGTGCGGCATTATGTTGCACATAATAAGTGGTTCATAAAGTAGGAAAGAGGCCCCCTCAATGCCACTAATGTTGGTGTGGCAGGGGGACATAACACCCAAACCATGACTAAGCTGAGGTCACAGTCACTGGATGCGGATGGTGGTCATCCTGCAGCTCCGCCTGTGGAGCCTGCTGGGTCGGCTTCGAGCTTCCCTCCTTTTCCAGGAGCCGGGGCGACCCCTGCCCAACTTCGTAGTTTTTACGAAGCCCTTCATTCGATTTTTGGCCAGCACAACTCCGCTGGCGCTCCTTCAGGCCCTGCGGACTCGGCTGGGGGTTCTAGGCCTTCGATGCCGGCAGCTCCGGCGCCGCTTGGCCCCCAGGGATCCGGGCCTGGATCTGGATCGGCGTCGGTCGACCTCACGACACCTCCTCCAGCGTTGAATCCACTGACGACACCTCCGCCCCTTCCGATGCCGGTTGTGTCCCCAGCCGGCGTCAACCCCGGCCTCCATCCTGACTTGGACACGGAGCCGGACCGACGTCGACCGACACCGGATCCGGCGCCGAGCGGTACTTTTGTACCATTGTTCTACCCTGGTGTTCCTTTTTGCCCTGATTGGCAGCCAGAGGAGGAAGAGGAGGACTGGAGGGGTCTGTTGACCCTTTAGCTGACCAGTTGACTGAACCGGACTGGAGGGAGGAGTTGGGTGATGCCAGTGGTCTGGATACCTCACCAGACCCTGGTATGCTTTCTCCCCCTACCGTGGCTATGGAGGAGGGAGCCTCATACGCAGTGGTGTTGCGTAGGGAGGCTGAGGCCTTGAACCTTGAGCTTCCTACGGTGGTGGTCAGGACCAACGTCCTGACCGAGGTGCTTCAACCAGTGGGGCCTCTTCGGAGCCCCTTCTGCCGTTCAATGAGGCCCTTACTGACATCCTTCTGGGCACCTGGTCCAAGCCCAGCACAGGGGCTCCTGTGGATAGGAAGATCGCCCGACGCCCCGCCCGGCTCCGGGTGACCCACCTCTCCTCTCCCAACACCCTACCCTTGAGAGCTTGGTGGTCCAAGCCTCTACTTCCAAGGGTGCATTCCCTACCGATTCCCCGGATAGGGAATCCAAAAAGCTGGACCATCTTGGGAAGAAGATGTTTTCTTCCGCCAGTTTGGGACTGCAGTCGGTGAACACTGCATGTATTTTGGGCCATTATTTCCACTCTGTGTGAGATACGGTTGCACAGGTGCTGCAACAGTGCCCGGAGGAGGTCCGGGCCACTCTCTCCCAAGCAGTCGCTGAGGGCAGAGATGCAGCGAAGTTCGCTATTAGGTGTGGGCCGGACACCGCTGACTCGCTAGGTAGGACGATTTCATCGTCGGTAGCCCTACGACACTATGCCTGTCTGAGGTCCACTGGCTTTTTGGGTGATGTCCAATCAACTCTTTTGGACATGCCCTTTGATGTCAGTCGCTTGTTTGGCGACAAAGCGGACAATACGCTCCTGCGCTTTAAGGATTCTAGGGCTACGGCCAGATACTTGGGCCTCACTACTACTTCTCGCCCCGCGCAGTGTGCTTTTTGCCCCTTTTGTGGCTACGGAAGGGGCGCCCCACCACGTCCTGCCCAAGGCCAGAGGCCGGCGCAAGCTGCTCAGTCTCTGTGCGGCTGGGGACGTGGGACCCAGCGCCGTGGGTCTGGGGGACAGCGATCAGGCCAGTCCACCAGTGCCCCCTCTGCAGCAGCCTCCAAACCTTCCTAGTCTTATCTTTCAGGGCCATCAATTGCCAGTGGGCGGCAGGATCTGCCATCACCTCCCCCACTGGCACAACATCACGTCGGACAGGTGGTATTTGCATATGGTCCAAAGGGGCTACTCCCTCCCCTTCGAGACTACCCCTCCATCCATGCCACCTGCATCCTATCGCATGTCGGAGGATCACTTGGCACTTCTCCGTTAGGAAGTTACGGCTCTCCTGGCCAAGGGAGCTATTGAGCGAGTCCCTCTCCCAGAAGTAGGTTGTGGTTGCTACTTCCACTACTTTCTGGTGCCCAAGAAGGACAAAGGCCTGCGTCCTATCTTAGTCCTCAAGGACGTCAACTGCTTCCTCCAGAAGGAGAAGTTCAAGATGTTGACATTGGCTCAAGTCCTGTCTGCCCTCGACCCTGGAGACTGGATGGTAGCGTTGGACTTGCAGGACGCCTATTTCCACATCCCTGTCCTGCCGGTCCACAGGCGTTACCTACGGTTCGCAGTAGGCCACAAGCATTTTCAGTTTACCATGATGGGGGCTGGTCGCAGCTCATCTGCGCAGCTCAGGGGTTCCATTCTTCCCCTATCTTGACAACTGGCTGTTGAAGGCGGGCTCGCCCCAGGCTGTTGTCTCCCACCTCCAGACTACGGCGGACCTCCTGCATTTGCTGGGGTTCACTATCAATGTGCCGAAGTCGCACCTGATTCCCTCTCAGAAGCTCCTGTTCATCAGAGCGGTTCTGGACACAGCACAGTTTCGGGCTTATCCTCCAGAGCAGCGAGTCTGGGATATTTGGGCTATGATACCGATGTTTCAGACTCTATCCCGGGTTTCGGTCAGAATGACCCTGGGGCTGCTGGGCCTCATGGTCTCCTGCATCCTGCTGGTGGACCATGCCAGGTGGCGTATGCGGGCTCTGCAGTGGGGCCTGAAGTTCCAGTGGGCACAGCATCAGGGGAATCTGTCCGATGTCATCCAGATCTCGGCAGGGACTGCACATCAGTTGCAGTGGTGGCTCATGAACCAAGATTGGGTCCAAGGCAGAGCCCTCTCCCTTCCCCAACCAGAGTTTACAGTGGTAACAGATGCGTCACTCCTGGGATGTGGCAGCCACATGGGAGAGGCGGAGATCAGAGGCCTCTGGTCTCGGGTGGAGTCCGGGTTCCACATCAACTTTCTGGAGCTCCGGGCGATTCGTCTGGCACTGAAGGCATTCCTTCCCTCTGTTAATGGGAGAGTTGTGGATGTGTTCACAGACAACACTTCCGCCATGTGGTATTGCAGCAAACAAGGCGGAGTGGGGTTGTGGACCCTATGTCAGGAGGCCCTTCCCCTCTGGAAGTGGCTGCAACATCAGGGCATGCCTCTGGTGGTTCAACACCTGGCAGGTTCCCTGAACGCCAGGGCGGACAAACTCAGCCACCGGTGCTTGATGGATCACGCATGGCGTCTTCACTCGGAGGTGGTGCAAGGTCTCTTTCAGCATTGGGGAGAGCCTTGGTTAAATCTATTCGCCATCGAAGAGAACGCGCAATGTCAGCAGTTCTGCAAGTTGGAATTTCCAAGTCGGCACTCGCTAGGCGACGCTTTTCATTGCGAGTGGAGTTGCGTCTTCTATACGCCTTTCCACCTATACCACTTCTGCCCAGAGTGCTGAAGAAGATCAAGCGCGACTGGGCCCAAGTCATTCTTGTGGCCCTGGATTGGACACGAAGAGTCTGGTATCCCGAGCTCTTACACATGGCCATCGATCCTCCGATCAGACTGCATCTTCGGGAGGATCTTCTGTCGCAGCAGCAGGGGAAAGTCTTCCACCCGAACCTGTCCAGCCTCCACCTTCTTGCGTGGAGATTGAGCGGTGACAGTTGACAGCTTTCGACCTTCCTCCCAATGTCTGTAATGTTATTCTGACAGCCAGGCATCCCTCCACTAAAACGGTATACGCCTGTAGAAGGAACACATTTGTGGCATGGTGCACATCAAAGGCTGTGGATCCCCTTTCTGTTCCTCTTTCTGAGGTTCTTCTGTTCCTTCTCTCTTAGGCCCAGCAGGGCTCTGCTCTGGGCACCCTTAAGGGCTATCTGTCGGCTATTTCAGCCTTTCTTCGGCTTCCTGATCAGCCTTCTCTTTTCAAGTCCTCTATTGTAAATAGATTTCTTAAGGGCATTACTCATCTCTTTCCTCCTATTCCTTTCGTAATGCCGCAGTGGGACTTGAATCTGGTTTTGACCTACCTTATGTGCGCTCCCTTCGAGCCACTACATAATTGTCCTCTCAGACTCTTAACTTTGAAAACTGCTTTTCTGATTGCCATCACCTCTGCTCACAGGGTGAGTGAGCTTCAGGCTCTGTCTTCTAAGCCTCCTTTCCTTGCTGTTCATCCGGACAAGGTTGTCCTCCGAACTCGCCCTTCTTTTTTTCCCAAAGTGGTTACCTCTTTCCACATAGGACTGACCATCACTTTGCCCACCTTCTTTCTACCTCCGCATCCTTCTAAAGAGGAAGAGAGGCTCCACCGTCTGGATCCAAAACGTGCGCTTTCATTTTATTTGGATCGCACAAGACAATTCTGAGTGGATGATCAGCTCTTTGTTGGCTATGTGGGCGCCAAGAAAGGTCGGGCCATGCAAAAGCGAACCATCTCTCGATGGGTCGTTCTTTGCATCAAGATTTGCTATTCCTTGGTGAAGAAGGAACCTCCAGTAGGGTTGCACGCCCATTCCACCAAGGCGACGGCGGCCACTGCTGCTTTGGGACGTGGCGTCCCCCTTCATGATATCTGCCAGGCAGCCATGTGGGCTTCATTGCACACGTTTACGAAGCACTACTGTCTGGACAGCCAAGTCCGAAGAGACAAAGCGATACAAAAGGGGCTTCTTTGGCCATTCTGTTCTTCAGGACTTCCTGGTGTGAACTTGGTTTGCAGACCCACCTCCGGGGTTGGTACAGCTGGGGCATCTATTCTAAGGTAAGGATTCCATAACTAATAGTCTCTTTCAGATGAACAAGTTACTTACCTTCGGTAACGATATATCTGTAAGAGACATATATTAGTTATGGATTCCTTACCGCCCCACCCATCCTCCCCATTCTGCGAACTGACTTCTAGCGTTAGGGACTCCCTTTCAGGGCCCTAGTTTTGTGCACCAGTGGTCAGTGTCTTGCATGGCTCTGCGCTTCTGGCGTGGAATGTCGTGTAAAAGAACTGACGTCAGTGCGCAGGCGCGGCGTCTAAGTAGATACCGCGATGTCACGACGGCGACCACAACGCCATCGACGACCGCGGAGTTGGCCGACACCACCTACCGACGCACAGGGTACTGCTGAGAAAAAATTCTCCAGATCCAGTCTAACGCCTGGGGGTAATTATATATATATATATATATATCCAAACAAAAGGTAACCCCTATGAGGATGTCCACCCGGAGGGTAACTGCTATTTAAAGAGGGCGACAGCAGAGTCAGCATTCAGCCTTTCAACCATGGAAACGGCTCAACGCGTTTTGGGCTTCCGCCCTTGTTCACGAGCCCCAACAGGAAACATGACCACCATTGCTTAGAGCACCTGCCTTTATTCAAATATTCCGCTCCCGCGCTTCGTTTTCTGTAAGCCCCCGGGTGGGCCAGGTCCCGGGGGCACTCTAAAATAAAGTTGCAGGCCCCCGCAGCCCCGGGGACCGCCACCTCCCCGGGGCTTTATTGATTATGTGTGGGGGGCATGCAGCCACCCGCTGCCCCGGGGAACGCCACCTCCCCGGGGCTAATTTTAATGTATGCGGGGAGCACTGCACCCCCCGCAGCCCCAGAGACCGCCAAAAACAAAATGCGTGGGGGTCCCAATCCCCCCCACGCTGCCCCGGGCTCTGTATCTCTTTTTAAAAAATGTGTGTGGGGGGGCTCGAGCCCCCCACATGCCCCGGGGACCACCCCCTCCCCTGGGCAATAAATATTTAAATTGGGGGGTCCGATACGGACCCCCAAACCCCGGGGACCACCACCTCCCCGGAGTATAGAAAATGAAGGGAGGGGGGCCGCGCGGCCCCACTCCTGCAGCCCTTGATGGCCTTGGGGACCGCCACTCCCCAGGGCCGGCTCGTACAATGTCCCGGGGTGCCCACCCACGGGTCATTGCTGTTTGCTATGGAAGGGCGGGAGCCGTGCGGCTCCTGCCCTGTCATAGCAAACTCTGCTTTGGCTTTTGGAAGCGAGAGCAGGAAACCTGCTCTCGCTTCTAAAAGCCAAAGCAGGAATGCTTTTCCACAAGGGGAGCTGCATGTCAGCTGCTCCCCTTGTGGAAAAGCAATGCCGGCTCCCGCAGGACGCGGGGAGCCGGCAGGGACCGTGGGGGCATTGAGGCTCCCCCCACGGTCCCCAATGTAGTGGCCAGGCCCCGGGGGATTGGGTCCCCGGGGCCATCATTGGCCTGAGGAGGGGAGGCCACGCGGCCCCCCTCCAAAGAAATACATTTTTAAAAAAAGAAAAAACAACTGGCCATGCCCCGGGGGATGGGGTCCCCGGGGCGAAAATGGCCTCGGGAGTGGGGCCACGCAGCCCCCTTCCCAATTTTTTTTGAAAAAAATAAAATAAAAAGGGGTCAGGCCCTGGGGGATGGGGTCTCCAGGGCCCAAGAAATGTAAAAGAAGGGGGGGGCACACAGCCCCCCTTGTAAAAAATATTATTAAAAAAAGCCGGTATCTAGCCGGAGGCCACGCCCTGTCATGTCATGAATGATGTAATATGTGATGTCATCAGCAGTGCATTGTGGGGGCGCGAGTTATAGTTAGCTGAACTAACTATAACGGCCGAATTTCTCACGTTTTGTACAAGTGAAATGTCCAACTAACTATAACGTCCCTATAACCTATGGTTTTTTCATGAATATATATATATATATATATATACACACATGTGTATATGTGTAATTTTTCAAAACTAGGTTGGCGCTCACTGCAGCTGCTATCGAGAAAGTTTTGGGGCAATCTGTCAAGCAGGGGCTAAAAAAAAGGGGGGGAAAAATGTGATTTGCCCATGTTAATTTCCATAGGAACTTTAGAAACAACTACATCCTGAATGGAATTACACCAAATTTGGTAGAAAGATAACTGTTGGTCTAGAAAGAGCCCTTTTTGTAAATTGGTGTAAATCCATTCAATAGTTGTAGAGTAATTTAAAGAAATTTCCAGTTGTATATATAGGTACGTGGAGGATCCGCAACCCCTCCTGATCATGTGCTGAGATCTGATTGGCTGCCTACACTTCAAACCAGGAAATGTTGGCAGCCATCTTGGGACTCGGCTTGAGCCGAGTCCCAGAAAAACCATTATAGGAAAATAAAATTGGGCAGGTTAGAAATACCCTGAACCCCTAGGACTCTTGGGCGGGGTCCCACAAGGACTCAGCAGGGTCAAAAGAAACATTTTTTTTAAATGTTGATGGGATCAGGGAATCCTGCCAAAATGTTTCAAAAAACTAAGCACGGGCTCCCGCGCTTCATTATTTGATGCACCCCGGTGGGCCAGGTTCTGGGGGCATTTTCAAAATAAAGTAGAGGGAAACACGGGACCCCGCTCCTGGGGCTTATTATGCCCTGGGGACCACCGCCTCCCTGGGGCTTGATTAATGATAAATGGGGGGATCTTGGATCACCTCCGGGCACCAGGGACCACCACTCCCCTGGTATCATACTCCAAAAACAAATTGGGGAGCCTCGAAGACCCCCTGTGCCCTAGGGACCACCAACTCCTTGGTGCATATGCATTCTATGTGGGCCTCTTGGACCCACCCTGGCCTCTGGGACCACTACTTCCCCGGTGCCAAAAACAAGTTTTAGTGGGGGGCCTCAGGGGTCCCGTTTGGGCCACCGGCCCACCACCTCCCCGGGGCCAAGTTAATTTTTTTTAAATAGGAGGGAGGCCTTGCAGCCTCCCTCCTATGTTGTTCTCGGCCCAAGGGGCCACCACCTCCATGGGGCTGTCCCTACAATAAGAAAGGAAGGGGCAGTGTGGCCCCCTCCTGAAGCCAAAGTTGGCCCTGGGGACCGCCACCCCCCAGGGCCAGCTCCTGCTATGTTCCAGGGTTCCCACTTACGCCCATGCAATTCACTGCTTATGACCTCACATATTATATCACTTAAGACATGGTCAGTGGCATCACTGATAACATCTCAAATGACATCCCTGATGACATCATCCACAGAACCACTCACACAAACTCACACCCAATACAACCTCTTGTATGCCCACTCCCATACAACCACTCATATACCCATTCACAGACCCATACCAGTACTCACACACCGACTCACTCCTCCATAGAAGCACTCCTATACCCACTCACTTGTACAGCAACTGACACAACCATTCACTCACCCATACAGCCACTCATACAACTGGTCACTCACCTGTACAGCCACTCACATAGCTACACACTCACCCATACAGCTACTCACACACCCTCTTGTTTACCTACATTGTCACTCACACACCCACTCACTCACCCATACAGCTTCTCAAAACAGCTACTCACTCACCCATTCAAGCACTCACTCACTCACAGACCCACAAAATCACTTACTTACCCATTCACACATCCATAAAAACACTCACACATCCGCTCACTCACCCATACAGCCATTCACACAGATACTCATTCTCCAATATAGCCACTAACATACCGACTCACTTAACCAAGCACCCACTGAAATAGGCACTCACTCACCCAAACATCTATGTACACACCCAGTCACTCACTCATAAAGCCATTCAGACACCCACGCACTCACTCCTATAGCCACTGCACACCCACCCATAGAGCCACTCAAACGCCTCTCACTCACCAATACAGCCAATGACACACCCATTCATTCACCAATACAGCCACTATCACACGATCTCAATCACCCACACAGCTACTTACACACCCACTTATACACCCATAGAGCAACTCACACGCATATACACAAGGATACATATAGTACCATATAAACCATGTCATGAGTGATGTAATATGTGGGTCATAAGCAGTGCATTGCGGGCGTGAGTTATAGTTAGTTTACTAACTATAACGGCTGAACTTCTCTGGTTTTGTACGAGTGAAATGTTAGCCTAACTATAATGTCTCTATAACCTTTGCTTTTTTCAGTGAATTTCTGTGGTTTTTTTCAATTCCATTTCCTAACTTTAACGTCTCTGTAACCTTTGTTTTTTTCGGGGAATTTCTAAGGTTTTTTAAATGCTTATTCCTAACTATAACGTCCCTTTAACCTTTGCTTTTTTCAGACAATTTCTATGGTTTTTTAAGCAGTAGTCTTGTTTGCAGAGTGGTAAGAAAGGGGACTGGGCCTTCGACCAGCCCTCAGGAGTCCCACTGTGTAGGACTTACAGGAGGTACCAGGAGGGATACTTGGCCCCCAAGGTCCTTCAGGAGTAAAGTGGACTTCATGCCCCAACCAGTAGTGCACCACGAGCAGCATTTGCAGAGTGGTGGAGAAAGGGGGTGGGCCTCTGAAGATCTCTTAGCAATCCCGTTGTGTGGGACTTACTGGAGATAACAGGAGTGGTAGTTGGCCCCCAAGCAGGATTGCTGATACCTGGTAGTAGGCCACACCTCCTTTCTCCATCACGCTGCAGACACACCTTCTGGTGCACTACTAGTAGGGGGATGAAGTCCCCTTGGCTATTGAGGGTCCTTGGGGGCCAACTACCCCTCCTGTTACGTCCAACAAGTCCCACACAGTGGGTTTGCTGAGAGGATTTCCGTGGCCACGCTCCCTTTCTCCACCACTCTGCAAAAGCACCTCCTGGCACTCTACTAGTTGGTGGTTGAAGTCCCCTTGGCTCTTGAGGGTCCTTGGGGGCCAACTAGCCCTCCTGTTACCCCTGGTGAGACCTTCACAGCTGGATTGCTGAGAGGTTATCAGAGTCCATGCGCCCGTTTTCCACCACTCTGCAAACGTACCTCCTGGCACACTACTGGTTGGGGTGAGAAGTCCACTTTAGTCCTGAGGCCCTCAGGAGGCAAGGGGACCTCATCCCCCCACCAGCAGTGCACCGAGAAGTGCATTTGCAGAGCGGTGGAGAAAGGGGGCATGGCCTCTGACCACCCCTCAGCAATCCTGCTGTGTGGGGCTTACTGGAGGTAACAGAAGGTCTTGTTGGCCCCTAAGGACCCTCAGCAGCCAAGGGAACTTAAGCCCCCAACCAGCAGTGTGCCAGGAGGTGCTTTTGTGGAGTGTTGGAGAAAGGGGGTGGGGCCTCTGGCGAATTGCTGGCTTTAAAAAAAAAACTTTGTTTTAGGAAGGGGGGCCCCATCCCTTGGGGTAAGGCCATTTCAGGCCTCGAAAAATCCACTCGCCCCCTCACAATTGCGAGTATCAGGTCGAGCAATTTTTAGAATTTACTCATTCTTGCTGGGGAGTTAACTTAAGCTGAAAGGAAGAGGTGTTCTTTTCTTTCAGAAAGTGAATGAGCAATAAAGAGGCCTTTAAATCTTGTTTTCTCTTGACACATTTGCTGTCTGTTCAAGGACAGAGGTCAAATGTCAGTTTGTTTTTATTGTTGTTTTTTTTTTTTTTTTCTCTGCTGAAACAAGGTCTATGTACAAATGGTGGTATCCTGGTTTCAGCCTATGTGATATGATAATTGTTGAACGCCATGCTGTATTTTAATAATTAATTTTAGTATTGACTATGTACAATCAAGAGTTTTAATAATGGATACATATTTATTGACTATTTTATGAAGAACTATGATTACTGTTGATTTTATTGTTTAATGCTAATTGGGAAAAATGCTAAGAGATGAATTATCTTTTTTATATATTTTTAATACTGTAATATTCTGTCTTTTGTGATTTAATAATCGAAATAAAGACTATATTGCTTGATTGATTGCTTATCTGTTCCAGGAAAATGGTGTTTAACTTTCTTTCTCAAAGGCTGCAAAATGTCAGGTTTTTTTCTGACAAACTTTAAACAGCTTGCAAATGAATAGTACAAGTGTATATCAGGAATTATGAAATAACTTTTTTTTGTAATTCAAAAGTGTGATGCAAACAAAGATGTACCTAGGAGCATAGCAAATTACCACACTTTACTTGGTGATGTGCAAATGACTAATATTTGCAGAAACTCGATTTCCTGACATTGTACACTATATAGTTTTAAAACAACATGTCAGTGGGAAATTCTGTGGCCATTTGAATGAAAAATCTGCTGATTGCAAATGACAGTGTGCTGCTACTTTATGCTTTAGTTATGTATTTAATAAAAGTGAAATTTTTTAACAATGATTTGAGAAACATTCCTGCCCCGCACTGATGACATTGTGGTTAATGAACTGAGGCAAGTCAGCGGTCATGCGTATCCTATATGTGGCAAGATTTGTATAATATATGGATCAAACGTTTACTCTGTTAAATCAAACAAAAGAGTTTTCTGTACAACAGACATGCCGAACTTGCGTATTTGAAGGTGCTCTTGTATGTGATAAAGAAGAAAATGGCATATCAGTGAATTAAAATACTTGCCCAGGATCACATAATTTTAAACCAGTTTATGGGCCAGGAGCATTATAATTAGGTCGAGTCGATTATTTAAGTCACTAGACCTGCAGGTCTAGTAACATTTTTAGGATTTTTCGAGGCCTGCTTTTCTTTTTTTGTTCTATATTTCTTTCAAGGGAGGAGGGACAAGCGGCCCCCCTCCAGGGCCATTTTTGGCCCCGGGGACCCCATCCACCGGGGCCTGGCCACTTCTTTGAAGATCATGGGGGGAACCTGAAAGCCCTCTCGGTCCCTCCTGGCTCCCTGCCTCCTGGGAGCTGCTGACATGCAAATCCCTCTCTGTAAAAGCAAAGTGCTCCGTTTTGAGCAAGCGAGAGCAAAATGCTCTTGCTTGCTCAAAGCGCAGCACTGTTTGCTATGGCATGGCGGGAGCATGCCATAGAAAACTGCCCAGTTGTCCCAGTTGTGGGCACCCCAGGACATTGCTGGAGCCAGTCATGGGGGGTGGTGGTCCCCACGGCCATCTAGGGCTCCAGGAGGGAGACCGCATGCCCCCCCTCCCATATTTAAATTTTCCCCAGGGAGGTGGGGGTCCCTGGGGTTCTGCAACAGACCCACTGAAAAAGAAATACATGGAAAATACTCTGCTCTGCTCAACAAACTGCTGGTCACAACTTATAAACGAGTTTCCCATTACCTAAGTCTGCCTCGCCATCGCAGGTGCGCTTAGAATTTGGCCTGATTAACGAAACAGTAGGGAGGATGTATTCCACTATAAAATGCTGGTACAAATTAAAACAAAATTTGGCACACAGTCCGATCAATAAGGCTTTATGGGATGAAGATGAAAAAGACAAAAAAATCTACATTCAATCAATATCTTCTCAAACAAGAATCTTGCTTTTGCAACTTTCAAACACATGATAAATAAAGTTGGTAAACTCCATTCATTACTACTTGACAAAAACTGTTTCAGCCTTAGATCTCATGGTTGAATGGTGATCAAAAATAGCAAAACTTTAAAACTGGCACCTTACTTAGGCCTCACATTCTCGGCAGGAATAAACAAATAACTGATGGCAAACTGCTTTGGCCAGCTACCACCACTGACAGACCAGCCTTCTTGGAAGCAAAGCGGGTCCACAGCATGGTGACTTTGTGGAGGAACAAAAAAGGACCTTATGCATCTAATTTGTACTTGCCCACACTTACACACAGCACGTTTCACTTTATTGAAAAAAGCTTCCATTGCAAGAGGGATAAGGACATGCAGAGCAGCAATCATACAAGCTCTGGACCCGTCAGACCCTCAACTAAACTGCAAATTGGTAAAAAACCTAAAACAACACAGACTTATCGTAAGAACGATAGTCCAGTAGGAATCTGCCTTAACTCCAAAAACAGAAAAAGTCACAATCACATGCTTATGCATTAAAGGAAAAATATCTTCTCCGTAGTTACGGACAGAAATCGAACTACTACCGATCACAAGAATACTTACCACCTAAACGACTGAAGTCGGAGGAAACAAAGTTCACTCCGCATAAAGAACCAAATGCATTATTCCTTAATTTAAATTTTTTTTTCAAAGTGCGCAGGACAGCCTAACAGGTCCAAACATTTTACACTCATTTAGTATTCAGAATTGACTCTAGGCACAATACAACATGCGATAACATCAAGCTGAAATTCCAGGCACCAAGCGCACTTGCACATAGTATTGATTTCAGACAAAATGTTTATTGCATTGCGAATCAGAAATACTTTTAATATGTGGATTTATTATTTTAGAGGGGTTACTAAGCATCACTTGTATTTATGTGATTGTTTTCACTACATTTGTTTTAAAAAATGCAAATATTGTTAAGGTTCTAATTAACTAAACAATAACATTTACTTACTTACTTACTTACTCTTAGGCCAGTGGGTAGTCTGTTTACTTCAATGTATTTTTCTGAAGCAATTTTTTCCCATCTCGTGTGGATCTCTTTTTTGTACATACGTTCTACTTGAATAGAAAATTGTTTTAAAGGTGCCTCTGTTTTCGTTTCATTGCCTTTTTCTGCACCACTGTCTGTAGATCCCTTGGATTGGAACGATGTTGCCGCTTTGTTGTTCTGTTTTACTTTTCTGGCCTCCATATGTGGTTAGTCGTATGTGCGACTGTTAGATATACAAGTAATTTGACATAAGATATCAATATGGTAATTATTAGATACAACAAGGATTATGGCCGCAGTGGAGAAGTGGCCATGGAGATAACTCGCACTGTCCACGCTTTATCAGGTAGTAAAAAGTAGATTGTGTTAGCCAATTCTTTTTTAGCAATTCCCTCAGCACTTATAATGGTTACGGCTCCCAATTATATATAGATCAACTCAATTCTATTGGAATGTTGACATAGACACAACTCTTTTGTCAAGTGCTTGCTATACTTCTACACTGTTATATATATATATATATATATATATATATATATATATATATATATTATCTACTGGCGGTCGCCAGTAGATAGTTATAGTTAGGATCTATTTTCCATAGGAAATCCGCGACAACTTTAGCCACGGCTACAGCCCGAACTGCTGAACGGAATTACACCAAATTTGGCAAAGAGGTAGTTCTTGGTTCAGAAAGAACCCTTTTTGTTAAATGGTGTAAATCTGTTCAGTAGTTCCTGTGAAAATCAAAAGGAAAATCACATATATATCTATGGCCGCGTCGGATTCGCACACCCTCCCGATCACGAGCTGCATAAGCTAATTGGCTGTCAACACTCCAAATCAGGAAGTGTTGGCAGCCATTTTGTCCCTCGGTAGAACCGAGGGACAGAAGCAAGTGCGCAAAGCGCAAAAAGGGGGCAGGGTAGAAACACCCTGACCCCCTAGGTCTGCTCAGGGGGTCCCACAAGGACCCCCTGGGCAGAAAAAAGCATTTTTTTTTTAAAAATCGGCGGGAAGCGCTTAGGGTGCGCGAATCCCGGGAGAAAAAAAAAAGAACCAAGTGTGCAAAACGCACAAAGGGGGCAGGGTAGAAACACCCTGACCCCTAGGTCTGCTCAGGGGGTCCCACAAGGACCCCTGGGCAAAAAAGCATTTTTAAAAAAATAATCGGCAGGATGCGCTCAGGGTGCGCGGATCCTGCCGAAAAAATCGAAGCGCCGGTCTCCCGCGCTTCGATTCAAATTTGCCCCCGGGTGGCCCAAGTCCCGGGGGCATGCGGGGGTGGGTTTATTGTTTATGGGGGGCCTCTAAGTCCCCCAAGCCCCGGGGACCGCCACCCCCGGGGCTTTTTAAAAATGATGGCGGGAGGGCTGTGCGCCCTCCCGCTGCCCCGGGGACCGCCACCACCCCGGGGCTGTTTTTTTTTAATTTAAAAAACCTGTGTGGGGGCTCCAGCCCCTCACACGCCCCGGGGACCGCCACCTCCCCGGTGCACTAAAGATTTAAATATGGGGGTCCGTTACGGATCTCCCAGAGCCCCGGGGACCACCACCTCCCCGGGGCTTTGAACAAGTTGGGAGGGGGCCGCGCGGCCCCTCCTGGAGCCAGTGATGGCCCTGGGGACCACCACCCCCAGGGTCGGCTCCTGCAGTGTCCCGGGGTGCCTACCCCGGGACACTGTAGTTTGCTATGACAGGACGGGAGCATCGCGGCTCCCGTCCTGTCATAGCAAACTTGGTTTGCATTTTGAAAGAGAGAGCAGGAAACCTGCTCTCTCTTTCAACATGCAACCCAATTGCTTTTCCACACGGGGAGCAGCATGTTAGCTGCTCCCCATGTGGAAAAGCAATGCCGGCTCGCGCAGGAGGCGGGGAGCCGGCTGGGACTGTGGGGGATTGGGGACCCCCACAGTCTCCAACGAGAGGCCAGGCCCCGGGGGATGGGGTCCCCGGGGCCATAGTGGCCCGGGATGGGGCCACGCAGCCCCCCTCCCCCAAAAAAAAAATAATAAAAAAAGAAAAGAAAAATAAAGGCCTGCCCCGGGGGATGGGGTCCCCGGGGCAAAAGGAGGCCTGAGGAGGGGGGCCACGCATCCCCCCTCCTTAAAAAAATAATAAAAAGAGTGGCCATGCCCCGGGGGATGGGGTCCCCGGGGCCGGAATCGCCACGGGAGGGGGCCACGCGGCCCCCTTCCCGTTTAAAAAAAAAAAAAATGAAAAAAGGGGTAAGGCCCTGGGGATGGGGTCCCCAGGGCCCAAAAAAGGAAAAGGAAGGGGGGCCACACAGCCCCCCTTCGAGGAAAAAAACAAAAACGATTAGGCCGCAGGCCCCGCCCTTCCTTACCACTCTGCAAACGCGCCCTGGCGCGTTTGCAGAGGGGGAACGAATTCCCCTTGAATACTGGGGTCCCTGGGGGCCAATCTAGCTCACCAGGAGCCTCCAGTATGCGCCAGAGGCTGCGTTGCAGAGAGGTGTACAGAGGCCACACCCCTTTTTACACCTCTCTGCAACGCAGCTCTGTGGCGCTTACTGGAGGTACCTGGTGGGATAGTTGGACCCCAGGGACCCTCAGGATTCAAAAGGACTTAATCCCCCAACTTAAAACGCACCACGGGGCGCGTTTGCACAGTGGTGAAGGGAGGGGGCGGGGCTTCAGGTGACATATGTGCAAACAGGCCCCGTGGCGCGTTTTAAGATGGGGAATTAAATCCCCTTCAATCCTGAGGGTTCCTGGGGGCCAACTAGCCCACCAGGTACGTCCAGAAAGCACCACAGAGCTGCGTTGCAGAGAGGTGTAAAAAGGGGCATGGCCTCTGAACACCTCTCTGCAACGCAGCTACCTGGCACATACTGGAGGTACAGGGTGGGCTAGTTGGACCCCAGGGACCCTCATGATTCAAGGGGACTTAATACCCCAACTTAAAATGCGCCACGGGGCGCGTTTGCACAGTGGTGAAGGGAGGGCGGGGCTTCACGTGACATGTGTGCAAACAGGCCTCGTGGCACGTTTTAAGATGGGGAATTAAATCCCCTTCAATCCTGAGGGTCTCTAGGGCCAACTAGCCCACCAGGTACGTCCAGAAAGCGCCACAGAGCTGCGTTGCAGAGAGGTGCAAAAGGGGCGTGGCCTCTGAACACCTCTCTGCAACGCAGCTCTCTGGCGCATACTGTAGGTATCTGGTGGGCTAGTTGGCCCCTAGGGACCCTCGGGATTGAGGAGGAATTAATTCTCCAACTTAAAACGCGCCACAGGGCTTTTTGCAGACATGTCACCTCAGGCCCCACCCCCTTCCTTCACCATTGTGCAAATATTCCTCTAAAATCAGCCGAACTGCGAATTCCAATTTACTCACCTGTTATCAGGAGAGACCTCAGTGCTGCATCTTTGAGCCCAGTACCGATCCTGAAAAGTAATTTTAACCGTTCTTACCAGTAACTTGAATTTCCTTCCATAGGCTAACATTGACTGGTTTCACTTGGAAATTCTTCTAAGTGTGGAGTTCTGGAACTTTATAATATTCCTCTAAAATCAGCCGAACTACGAATTCAGATTTACTCACCTGTTATCAGGAGAGACCTCAGTGCTGCATCTTTGAGCCCAGTACTGATCCTGAAAAGTAATTTTAACCGTACTTACCAGTAACTTGAATTTCCTTCCATAGGATATCATTGCCTGCTTTTTGCTGAAAAAGTTTCTGTCGATTTTTGAAACATACAAATATTCCTCTAAAATCAGCAGAACTACGAATTCCAATTTACTCACCTGTTATCAGGAGAGACCTCAGTGCTGCATCTTTGAGCCCAGTACTGATTCTGAAAAGTAATTTTAACCGTTCTTACCAGTAACTTGAATTTCCTTCCGTAGGCTAACATTGACTGGTTTGACTTGGAAATTCTTCAAAGTGTGGAGTTTTGGAACTTTATAATATTCCTCTAACATCAGCCGAACTACGAATTCCGATTTACTCACCTGTTATCAGGAGAGACCTCAGTGCTGCATCTTTGAGCCCAGTACTGATCCTGAAAAGTAATTTTAACCGTACTTACCAGTAACTTGAATTTCCTTCCATAGGATATCATTGCCTGCTTTTTGCTGAAAAAGTTTGTCGATTTTTGAAACATACAAATATTCCTCTAAAATCAGCAGAACTACGAATTCCGATTTACTCACCTGTTATCAGGAGAGACCTCAGTGCTGCATCTTTGAGCCCATTACTGATCCTGAAAAGTAATTCTAACCATACTTACCAGTAACTTGAATTTCCTTCCATAGGCTAACATTGACTGGTTTCACTTGGAAATTCTTCTAAGTGTGGAGTTTTGGAACTTTATAATATTCCTCTAAAATCAGCTGAACTACGAATTCCAATTTACTCACCTGTTATCAGGAGAGACCTCAGTGCTGCATCTTTGAGCCCAGTACAGATCCTGAAAAGTAATTCTAACCGTACTTACCAGTAACTTACATTTCCTTCCATAGGCTAACATTGACTGGTTTCACTTGGAAATTCTTCTAAGTGTGGAGTTTTGGAACTTTATAATATTCCTCTAAAATCAGCTGAACTATGAATTCCAATTTACTCACCTGTTATCAGGAGAGACCTCAGTGCTGCATCTTTGAGCCCAGTACAGATCCTGAAAAGTAATTCTAACCGTACTTACCAGTAACTTGAATTTCCTTCCACAGGCTAACATTGACTGGTTTCACTTGGAAATTCTTCTAAGTGTGGAGTTTTGGAACTTTATAATATTCCTCTAAAATCAGCTGAACTACGAATTCCAATTTACTCACCTTTTATCAGGAGAGACCTCAGTGCTGCATCTTTGAGCCCAGTACTGATCCTGAAAAGTAATTCTAACCGTACTTACCAGTAACTTGAATTTCCTTCCATAGGCTAACATTGACTGGTTTCACTTGGAAATTCTTCTAAGTGTGGAGTTTTGGAACTTTATAATATTCCTTTAAAATCAGCCGAACTACGAATTCCGATTTACTCACCTGTTATCAGGAGAGAACCCAGTGCTGCATCTTTTAGCCCAGCACTGACCCTGAAAAGTAATTCTAACCGTACTTACCAGTAACTTGTATTTCCTTCCTTAGGAATCCATTGTCTGGTTTTCAGCAGAAAAGTTTCAAATTGTCGATTTTCACAAACTACAAATATTCCTTAAAAATCGCCTGTATGACTTAAACGCATTCTTTCAACTGTTTACAGGAGATGCACCAGTGCTGGATCCAGGATCCACCACTGAGTAAGAAAAAGTAACGATAACACTACTTACCTGCTAAGTGAATTTCCTCCCATAGGATAACATTGGTGATTCTATGTGAAAACGTTTCTAAGTGTCAACTTTTAAAATACAATAATATTCCTTAAAAATCACTACTGTAACCAAAACGCTTTTACTCAACTGTTTACAGGAGATGTCTCAGGACTGAATCTAGGATCCAGTCCTGTGGTTAGAAAAAGTAATCCATAAAGTAACTAATTGCATTTAACTAGAAATTCACATTGAGCTCAATGTTGCATTGTGTTTGAAATTGTGTTGCCCATTGCAACAACTGTAACTACTGTACTTAAAAGTCTATTGCCTATTTGCAAAGTATTTAAACTAAAGTAATTCATTCTGAGAAAGTATATTTTGTAATGTAATGTATAATGTAATTACAATGTAATTTAAAAAATAAAATATCTAAAAATAAATAGTTTAAAAAAATGTAGTAAATCAGTATCAAAAAAATAAATATAACAATTAATACATTTAAAAATTGTCATTTACAAAACCTTTGAAATTCACTGAAAAAACCATAGGTTTCAGACATGTTATAGTTAGGAATTAGCATTTAAAAACCTTTGAAATTCACTGAAAAACCATAGGTTTCAGGCACGTTATAGTTAGAAATTAGCATTTAAAAACCTTACAAATTCACTGAAAAAACCATAGGTTTTAGGGACAGTTATAGTTAGTTGGACATTGCACTCGTACAAAACCCGTGAAATTCCCCCGTTATAGTTAGTTCAGCTAACTGTAACTCGCGCCCCGCAATGCACTGCTGATGACGTCACATATTACACATATTACATCACTCATGACATGGTCAGTGACATCACTTATGACATCACTGATGACATCTCAAATGACATCACTGATGACATCACTGATGACATCATCCACGTGATAATCTGATGCACCTCCTCACACCCTAATATAACCTTTGATACACCCACTCTAAATTACAGACTGCCATTCGCAAAACCATACACACTCCAACACGAATAACTACATACCCACTCACTGATTCTTAGGTCTACACAGACACATCCACTCACTCACCCGTACAGTCACTCATACTTACGGTCACTCAGTACAGGACTATCATATGCACTCATACTCCTATATAGACACTCAAACACCGCCACTCATCCATAGAGGTACTCACACACCTAGTCAGTCATGCAAATAATTAAACACACTGCCATTTACTCACCTATACAGTTATACACACACCAGCTCACTTACTCATACAAATACTAGCACATTCTTACGCTCTTATACAATCACTGATACAAGCACACACTCATCCATACAGTCACTCTCACAATCACACACTCTCGCTTATAGCTATTTATATACTCCAACACACATATATACTGCCTTTCACATATGTAGTTACTCACACATGTACCACTGGGACATACATTCACTCACTAACACACTCTTACACACACTTACCCACCCATACAGTTTATCACAGATGCACTCTTGAAACCATCCATCCAGTGAATCACCCACTCACACATCTATGCACAGAGTCGCACACACCCCACCCACACAAACACTCAGGCACCCATACAGATACTCAGACAACCAATCAATAACTCATATAGACACTCATGTAGCTATTCACAAACCCATGCAGCCACTTACACAGCAACAGACAGACGGATACAGACATTCACCCAGTTTAGTCACTAACCCATGAATTCAGTAAGATACGTTTAATCACTCACTTATAGAGTTAGTCACGCACCTACTAAATCATCCATACAGACACTTATACACCCACTCATTCTTCAATACACCTTTCCCTATATATATTAAAAATATTTAAACTTTACAGAAACACACAGTCACTGGATGATGTCATCAGTGATGTCATTTGAGATGTCATCAGTGATGTCACTGACCATGTCATGAGTGATGTAATATGTGACGTCATCAGCAGTGCATTGCGGGGCGCGAGTTATAGTTAGCTGAACTAACTATAACGGGGAATTTCACGGGTTTTGTACGAGTGCAATGTCCAACTAACTATAACTGTCCCTAAAACCTATGGTTTTTTCAGTGAATATATATATATATTTGCCACAGATTTGCAACTCTGTTGCTATTTCATGGAAAAAATAATACAATTTTTTTTTGCCCTAACGGGGTCCCTAGGGGACCCCAGAACCAGTGCTAGGGTTTCAGGGTAATCATACCCTGCCCCCTTTTCTTTTTTAACATTTTTTTTCGGACTCGGCTGAAGCTGTGTCCCAAGATGGCTGCCAACACTTCCTGGTTTGAAGTGTTGGCAGCCAATCAGATTTGAGCACGGGGACTGTCGGATCCTTGGAAGATTCACGTCTCTATATATACAAATTTGGATTTCTTTTAATAAGTCTAAAACTACTGGACTGATTTACACCAAATAACAAAAAGAGCTCTTTATAGACCAAGAGCTAGCTTTCTGCAAAATTTGATGTAGTTCCGTCCAGCAGTTCGGTCTGTAGTCATGTTCAAAATCCCTATGGGAATTACCAACGGTAAACAAACTTTTTTTGACCCCTGCTCTTTTTCTCGGTACCCGCCTGACAGATCACTCAAAACATTTTCATGCACAACTAGAATCATGGACACTTTTTTGGGGAAACTTTCGTTAAGATTTGTCAAATGACACTAGAGATTTAAAGATAGAGGCAAGTCAAAAAACGCTTTTCCTATTTAAACATGGTCCTATACATATATATATATATATATATATATAGCTACCATTACCGAACCAGTTAAGAGACGGATGCCAACATCAGAGTAAGCTTCGAAATATTTTCTCTTTATTTCATGCTCATTCCAGCTTTGCTTGCTACCGCGCTGTTGCAACGCGTTTCGGCATTGCTGCCTTGATCACACAACAGTCACAAAGTTACAAGTTCACATTAAAAAAGGGTGAGTACGTGGTCACATGATCCTCTCTGTTTTCATAAACACAGAGAGGGGACTTTGAAGTTCAGCTAGTATTTACAGCTATTTACATACATGATTATGTGACATTATATCTCTATCATTGCCTTTTCATTGCTTTACTTTCAATTACAGTTTAGGACTTATAATTCCAAATTATAATACATTAAAAAAAAAAAAAATTAACATTACTTGAGACAAAATTCATTATTAGTTCATTACAGGAATGTGTGTACCATTTCATACTTGTCTGAACCCAATATTCGAGGTAAATTATCCTGAGAGAGAGAGAGACATAGAGATGTGTTCATGTGATCAAGGCTCGTCAGAGCTGAAAGGCGTAATGGCTGTTTGAACAATAAAGAATATTTGCACAGATATCGTGGTGCGTGCCCGTTTGTGGGAAGAATACTGCAGTGCTCGACAGAATCCAAAGTATATATATATATATATACGACTTGCTGCTATTTGAAAGAACTTTTTTTACCAAACTTACTGTTTTGCACAAAAATCAATTACATTTTTATACTCCTTGTACAGACTGGGACATTTATTTTTTATTCACGTTTATCATGACGGCCAGTTTGAGAAAAGCAACACGAGGAGTATTTCCCTCATGATTGATGGGGGGATCAACTTGCATTTATTTTAACAGACAGTTTGTGATCCAGATTGAAAAAGACTGTAATTGTTGAAACGCGTCTCTGGATATGTTTGCAGCTTTAAATAAAGTTTTAATGGCCCACCCCCTCTGGAGTGCATGGACTCTTTGTACCGGAAGGAGAAAGGTGTATAATTAGGCGCAAAGCGGTAGCGTCTTACCTTGCACCACCTGTGGTTTGGCGCTGACCGGCAGACCGCAATGGAGGAATGGTGTAGAAAGCAACCGGACAGCCCCCGAGCCTGATACCATGAGGAGTTGGAAGTGGGACGAGGCAGGAGCTGCCAGTCAACGCTGCGGGAGGATTGTGCTCGTGGCCGGGAGATAGGCGCCCCTGAGAGAGGCCCGTCTCCACTCTTCAAAATTGCAAGGATTTTGGAGCAGGGCTCTGCTGAAAGCAGTGGAGAGGAGGGAGAGCCATTGGCCTCAATGGAGGACTGCTGAAAGGTGAACTAAAAGTAAAACGACTTGCTGCTATTTGAAAGAACTTTTTTACCAAACTGACTGTTTTGCACAAAAATCAATTACATTTTTATACTCCTTGTACAGACTGGGACATTTATTTTTTATTCACGTTTATCATGATGGCCAGTTTGAGAAAAGCAACACGAGGAGTATTTCCCTCATGATTGATGGAGGGATCAACTTACATTTATTTTAACAGACAGTTTGTGACTCCAGATTGAAAAAGACAGTAATTGTTGAAACGCGTCTCTGGATATGTTTGCAGCTTTAAATAAAGTTTTAATGGCCCACCCCCTTTGGAGTGCAAGGACTCTTTGTACCGGAAGGAGAAAGGTGTATATATATATATATATATTCTCCACCAATTTGCCCAAGCATGCCCGGCTGCACTCGACTGCTGTTAGAAGTTTATTAACCTGGCGGCCAGGCAGTTCATGCCAGATTTAAAGTCTCGATGCCCAACGCGTTTCGAAGTATTAACTTCTTCCTCATGGGCGGCTGCATAAAGGTCATCAGGAAAACCAGCATGCCATTTATATATATCTTGTCCCGCCCTTAGTGGGTGTGGCTTAGTGCCCAGGAGCATGCTGGAACATGTAGTTACCCTCAGTGGGTTCCGTCGGCCTCATGGCAGCAGTTATCTTCATACCCTCAGCAGGGCTCCGGTTAGAATACTGGTCCTTTTGTGCCCCAACAGCAGTGCCATATCGGTGAGGAATCGTTCCCACCACAGCCTCTCTTTGTGTCCTGAGATGGTGCAAGCCGGCGCGGCAGGGCTGCCGCGTATAGATTCTCCACCAATTTGCCCAAGCATGCCCGGCTGCACTCGACTGCTGTTAGAAGTTTATTAACCTGGCGGCCAGCTAGTTCATGCCAGACTTAAAGTCTCGATGCCCAACGCGTTTCGAAGTATTAACTTCTTCCTCATGGGCGGCTGCATAAAGGTCATCAGGAAAACCAGCATGCCATTTATATATATCTTGTCCCGCCCTTAGTGGGTGTGGCTTAGTGCCCAGGAGCATGCTGGACCATGTAGTTACCCTCAGTGGGTTCCGTCGGCCTCATGGCAGCAGTTATCTTCATACTCTCAGCAGGGCTCCGGTTAGAATGCTGGTCCTTTTGTGCCCCAACAGCAGTGCCATATCGGTGAGGAATCGTTCCCACCACAGCCTCTCTTTGTGTCCTGAGATGGTGCAAGCCGGCGCGGCAGGGCTGCCGCTTATAGATTCTCCACCAATTTGCCCAAGCATGCCCGGCTGCACTCGACTGCTGTTAGAAGTTTATTAACCTGGCGGCCAGCTAGTTCATGCCAGATTTAAAGTCTCGATGCCCGACGCGTTTCGAAGTATTAACTTCTTCCTCATGGGCGGCTGCATAAAGGTCATCAGGAAAACCAGCATGCCATTTATATATATCTTGTCCCGCCCTTAGTGGGTGTGGCTTAGTGCCCAGGAGCATGCTGGAACATGTAGTTACCCTCAGTGGGTTCCGTCGGCCTCATGGCAGCAGTTATCTTCATACCCTCAGCAGGGCTCCGGTTAGAATGCTGGTCCTTTTGTGCCCCAACAGCAGTGCCATATCGGTGAGGAATCGTTCCCACCACAGCCTCTCTTTGTGTCCTGAGATGGTGCAAGCCGGCGCGGCAGGGCTGCCGCGTACAGATTCTCCACCAATTTGCCCAAGCATGCCCGGCTGCACTCGACTGCTGTTAGAAGTTTATTAACCTGGCGGCCAGCTAGTTCATGCCAGATTTAAAGTCTCGATGCCCGACGCGTTTTGAAGTATTAACTTCTTCCTCATGGGCGGCTGCATAAAGGTCATCAGGAAAACCAGCATGCCATTTATATATATCTTGTCCCGCCCTTAGTGGGTGTGGCTTAGTGCCCAGGAGCATGCTGGAACATGTAGTTACCCTCAGTGGGTTCCGTCGGCCTCATGGCAGCAGTTATCTTCATACCCTCATCAGGGCTCCGGTTAGAATGCTGGTCCTTTTGTGCCCCAACAGCAGTGCCATATCAGTGAGGAATCGTTCCCACCACAGCCTCTCTTTGTGTCCTGAGATGGTGCAAGCCGGCGCGGCAGGGCTTCCGTGTATAGATTCTCCACCAATTTGCCCAAGCATGCCCGGCTGCACTCAACTGCTGTTAGAAGTTTATTAACCTGGCGGCCAGCTAGTTCATGCCAGATTTAAAGTCTCGATGCCCGACGCGTTTCGAAGTATTAACTTCTTCCTCATGGGCGGCTGCATAAAGGTCATCAGGAAAACCAGCATGCCATTTGTATATATCTTGTCCCGCCCTTAGTGGGTGTGGCTTAGTGCCCAGGAGCATGCTGGAACATGTAGTTACCCTCAGTGGGTTCCGTCGGCCTCATGGCAGCAGTTATCTTCATACCCTCAGCAGGGCTCCGGTTTAGAATGCTGGTCCTTTTGTGCCCCAACAGCAGTGCCATATCGGTGAGGAATCGTTCCCACCACAGCCTCTCTTTGTGTCCTGAGATGGTGCAAGCCGGCGCGGCAGGGCTGCCACGTATAGATTCTCCACCAATTTGCCCAAGCATGCCCGGCTGCACTCGACTGCTGTTAGAAGTTTATTAACCTGGCGGCCAGCAAGTTCATGCCAGATTTAAAGTCTCGATGCCCGACGCGTTTCGAAGTATTAACTTCTTCCTCATGGGCGGCTGCATAAAGGTCATCAGGAAAACCAGCATGCCATTTATATATATCTTGTCCCGCCCTTAGTGGGTGTGGCTTAGTGCCCAGGAGCATGCTGGAACATGTAGTTACCCTCAGTGGGTTCCGTCGGCCTCATGGCAGCAGTTCTCTTCATACCCTCAGCAGGGCTCCGGTTAGAATGCTTGAAATTAGTGATGGTTGGTGGAAGCTCGTAGCTTGTAGAGTGGCATTGGTAGCTGTCATTTTTCGATGGAGAGTCGTTTGTATTTGGTTGTTTCTGATGTAAATTTCGGTATCCAGGAATGTCACCTTTTCTTTACTGATCTCATAGTTGAATTTCAAATTTGCTATGCTTGAATTTAAGATTTCAAAATTTTCCTGGAAATCAGACTCAGTACCATCCCAGATGATTAGCAAATCATCAATGAAACGGATCCATGAATTTATCATTTTGTGGGTGCCATGCTACCTCTTTTTCCCACCACCCCATTGTTAGGCAGGCGTAGCTGGGGCTGAAAGAAAACCCCATCGCGGTCCTCTTGTTTTGGCGGTATATTTCCTCGCCAAATAAAAAGATGTTTTGTGTCAGACAGATCGAAATCATTTCAAGTAACATCCTATTGTGATCACTGTAGTGGATGTTTCTTTCCTGAAGGAAGGAATTGCAGGCTCTGATACCTATCTCATTCTCTATGTTTGTGTAAAGAGATATGACGTCCATTGTGATGAGTTTACGCTGAAACGCGTTGGGTTTTCGCCTGGGAACCTGTAATGAAATAAAACATCCCCTGCACGATACAGATATGGATTGAGCCTTTAATTGCGGAAGGAGTGTGCGCACTGTAGCGTTGCTGCGTGGTGGACCGGAAAATAAATATATATATATATATCCATCCACTGAAAGTTGCCCCAAGGAAGAGCCCCGCCGCATATGTGCGGACCCGTGGTGAGGCCAACCGGCTTCCCGAATGGAACGGGAGGCAGTTCGTAATGAATGGCGCAAGCTAGCAGCAGCGTTGACGTGGGACTGAGCGTCATCCCACTGGGGATTTTAAATCAACATTTTACTAGCGAACTGCAAGACAAAACTCACTGGAGGTTAATTGAAGTGCAACTACCAGAACCAGAAAGCTGCGGGAGTAGCCACGCCCACTGGGGCAGGTGTTTGGATTATAAATGAGATGCACTTCTAAGTCCTGCATTTCGTGTGAAACGCCAATGATTAAGGGCAAGAAGCCCAAACGCGTGTGGCGCAGATGAATGATGACTGTCTTCATGCCACCCAGACTGCAGCCTTCATTAAAATAAGTGAAAAATCAACCTACCTGAGCGGCTCTTCCTTGGGGCAACCTTTGTGATGGATATTAGTGGCAAGCCCAGCTGCGGAAGAGCCCAGCCGCATATGTGCGGACCCGTGGTGAGGCCAACCGGCTTCCCGAATGGAACGGGAGGCAGTTCGTAATGAATGGCGCAAGATAGCAGCAGCATTGCCGTGGGACTGAGCGTCATCCCACTGGGGATTTTAAATCAACATTTTAGCCTTCATTAAAATAAGTGAAAAATCAACCTACCTGAGTGGCTCTTCCTTGGGGCAACCTTTGTGATGGATATATATATATTTCCTGAGAGGAAGGAATATCTTATTTTGAATATTCAGAAGCGGGGCAAAACGCTTCATAGCCTGCACCACCGACGCTTTGGATGCACGCCAGTACAAATTGCCAAACTGCAGCTTTTGAAAAGAGACAGGCGTGCCCCCTGCTATGTTGTGAACGAGGGTTTCCAGAATGTAAAGGAGTGAAGGACCTCAAGCGGAAGCCTGGAATCTGGAGCCGCTGATCGGAGGATCGCGGAAACGGGAATCGGGAGACGGGACTTGCGGCAAAACTCCGGTAAGCGGGCAACTGTAGAACACGATAGCGGGAGTCGGGCGAAGGAACTTAAAATAAATCGAGACTCAGCAATTGTGGCAATTGGGAAATTGGAGTCTCAGTGAGGAAGTGAAAAGTAATCTCACCAGAGGTGTGGAACCGGAAGAAATAATGAGTGACGAAGAATGTGCAGCAAGGCAACAGGCAGCCTTAAAGATTTTTGAGGAAACTGCTCAACCTGTGCCGAGATAGAGGGGCGTTGTAGCCCCTAAGGACAGCAATGATTTAAATAGACAACTACAGGAATATGAGAAACTGAAGAAAAGGGAAATCTCACATTGGTGGGAAGTAGCATCTTTGAACCAGTATTTACAAGTGGGGCGAGTCCCAAGGGGGCTGCGCATAATGATTACACCTACATATGAGAACCCACAGTCTGAGATGTTATGCGAATGGGCTGAGAATAGTGCAACCAGCTCCACGAACATGATTCGCATCTTAGTTAAATACGCGGAAAAGGAAAGACGTGAAGTGGTAATAAAGTTAAAAGAATTGAGTGACATTCTGGATAAAAATGAAGATAAGACCAGAGTGAACAAAGTCAGAGGTGAAATCAAAATCAGGTTGGAAAAATATGAGAAACGGATAAAAGATAGAAAGGCCACCAAGTTCCTCTGAGACCTTCTGGATTACGAGTCAGGGCGGATATATACCTTTGCAAAGAAATTCGATCCTGAAAGAAGGCAAAAAATCCAGAGCGGGGCTATAGACCAACTGATCACCTCTCAAAGTGAAGCCAGTTCTGATACTGGGTCAGAACAAGAACAAGAGGAATCAGGTAGAAGAGGTATGAGGGATGTGAGACTTGCTGTGACTGATGAGTTCCGTTTTATGTTGCTGGAGCAACAGACAGACCATCGTTCAGGGAGAGGTCGTGGAAGAGGAAAGAGCCAAGGAAGAGGAAACAAAGAAGAGGGGAGAGGGATACAGGAGGAGCACAAGAATGGCAAACAAAGCGTTCTTTGCGCTCCAATGTGAAGAATACAATGAGGAAGTGATAGAAAATAACACGATTATTAATTTAAGTACTGTGACTCTAACAGCGGAAGAACAATCGGTACTAGAATTGGGACTTTCATTTTGTGACAATAATGATTTTAATTATCCAAGTTGCAGAATGGATTTGTATCGATTTACCCGGAAACTTAAATTAATAAAGTTGCATTGTAATCGGGATTCCCAAAGCTCCCAAAGACAAGAAATAGTAGTAGATCCTCAACATGAATTGAATATCTTGAGCGTCAATGATATAGCCATCCTGACAGACCTCATGACATTAGCCGGTGACACTAATATGGATCATGGAAAATTCTGAAAACGTGAATGAAATATCAGGAAGCAACGAACAAGCTGAATTGATGGCATTAAGCTTAAAAAGAGGGGATTATACTCCATTCAGGCCACCGTCAAGATTTGTACCACAGATGCCAAGAGATAATCTGGATATTTTTAGTGAGAATGTAACAAAAGATCTGAAATTATTGTATTATGAGCTAAATCAAAAGAAAAAACAAATAAATCCTAAAAAAGCTCTAATACATAAAACTGTGGCAAAATTACAGAAAGAAGACGGAATATTGATAAAACCCTCTGATAAGGGGGAAATGTCGTTTTATGGGTCCGTGAATTATACAAAAAAGAAGCATTAAGCCAATTGAACAATCATGAATGCTATCGGAGGATCAGCATAAAAGAATATGAAGGAGTGAAGGACTTGTTCTTTGAAAGACTCGAGGTATGGAAACAAGATGAACTGTTAAGCTGGGATGAGTTTAAATTCATCAAAAAAGAGAAACCAGTAATACCAGTGTTTTATATGCTCCCGAAGGTGCACAAAAGCACTACCACACCCCCGGGTAGACCGATAATTTCTTCATGTGGCAGCTTGTTCGAGAATGCATCTAGGTATATTGATTATTTTTTAAATCCTATTGTTAGAACATTGACTTCACATATCAAGGACTCCACTGATTTTCTTAAGTGTATTTTTGATATTCGCTGGGATGCTGCTACCATGATTTTAATAACATTGGATATCTCTACATTGTATACGAGTATACGTCATGTAGATGGTTTAAAAGCAGCAGAGTACTTTTTGAACAGAAGACCAATAGGATTCATGAAACACAATCGAATGATTTTAGAGTTAATGGAGTGGTGCCTGACAAAAAATATATTTTTGTTTGGCGACGATCTCTTTCTGCAAGAACAAGGGTCGGCGATGGGCACCTGCTTTGCCCCCAGCAATGCCAACTTACATCTAGGCTGGTGGGAGGAGCAGGTGCTCGGGGGGCCGCCCTTAGAACAGTGGTCAGGTAACATTTTACTTTGGGTAAGATTCATAGATGACGTTTTCGTGCTGTGGCAGGGCACGGAAATGGACATAGAACAATTCATTATGGATCTGAACCAGAACTCATTGAATTTGAAATTTGTGGGACAGTATAGTAAAACTACCATAGATTTTCTTGATATCAGAATTCAACCAGTAGGGGAAAAACTTGAGACCACTGTATTTCGAAAAGCTACTGTGGGAAATACTATTCTCCACGCAGGGAGTGCCCACCCAGCTCCACTGATATGAAGTATTCCCTTTGGGGAATTTTACAGGGCTAGGCGGGCATGCAGTAGCCAGGAAGAGTATCTGAGAATCGAACAGGAAATGACAAGTAGATTCATTGAGAGAGGATACTCACCACACATAATAAAAGGTGCAGCTAAGAAAGCTAGGAATCTTGAGAGACAGAAGGTACTCTTTGAACCATCACGAACTCAGAAAAGAAGGAGAAAACTGAGCAGAAAGAGCGGAATAATGTGGAGAATCCAAGATTTATTATGACTTTTAACACCAAACATAAAGAAATCAGAGCCATTTAAAAAAAACATTGGTATCTGGTACGGGGTGACCCTTTAATAGGCCCACAAGTGAATAAACAGCCTAATATTACTTACAGAAAATCAAAATCATTGAAAGATTTAATTGTGAGTAGTGAGTTTCAGGAAAGGAAGGGTGGGGCCTCGAAGTGGCTCCAACAAAAAACAGGTTTTAAAAATTGTTTTAAATGTAAAGCGTGCCAACATGGAATTAATGGCACGAATTTTAAAACATTTTTTAATAAAACTATTTTCATCAAAAGTTTTTTAACCTGTAGATCAAATTTTGTTGTCTATTTATTGCAGTGTGACTGTCCAAAGGTTTACATAGGTAGTACAACTTTACCAGTGTACAAAATAATTTTACAACACAGGAGAGCAATTTTAAACAAAGATAGAACTTACCCGGTCGCAAGACACTTTGAGAAGTATCATCAAAGCAATCTCTCCAGCCTGCAGTATAGCTGTATAGCAGAAATTCACCGTAAAAAGAGAGGAGGAGATAAGGAAAAAGAACTCAGGAAATTGGAAACCTATTATATTTTGGAGTTCAATAGTAAAGAACCTCATGGATTGAATGTAGATGAGGACCTTTATACATGTCTACACTGAGGTTGTTGAGGGAAGGGAATTTAAGGGTAAAACTGCACAAAATGAGACCTTTTTGTTTTTATATTGGTATGGTAAGAATTTGAGGAAGAGGGATATGAAAGGATTAGATGATTGCTGTACATAAGAAAAAATTGTTTCTAAGATGGAACTTTTTATATGTACAGTTTTTTTCATTATTTTATACAGACTAAAAAGTAATTAAGGGGTAGTTTTTGTATATCGGTTTTAGATATTTTAGGACATTGATAGTGTTTTAAAAGTGTTTTTCTTTATTGAGTATATGAAATAAGTTCTTTTTAATGATGAAGAATATTATACTGTGAAGCACTTGCACTTTAAAATTTTGGAATATATAATGACATTTTAATTATATATTTTTTATAAGGTGTTTTAATAAGTATATGAAATATGTATAATAATATACTGTGAAGCACTTGCACTTTCAGTGATTAATTTGCACCAAGCACTTGCACTTAATAATTGAAGATTTTTACGATATATGTAATCAAAAAATAATCATTTTTACTACCCGTTGGCTTTGACACTGTTGAAATATATTTAGAACATATAATCTGAGGGATTAGAGGTTGTTAAAACAGAAATATGGTTCAGTTAGAATTGGATGTTCATTTGTATATTCTCTGAGATACTGATATGTGAAATTTGACCGGGTATCTGGATTATAATTGCAAGGGACTTGGAGTCTCTGCTAGATATAAAAATCCAGGAAGGCAAAGCACAAGTATGACTTGAACAACCAATATGGAAATTCCGTGCTGCTAAAAGCAGTAATAACTGTAACAAATGGAACTATCCTTGTAATTTGTTTTTGTGTGCACCTTGCATGTTCTAACATGGCCGCCGTTGTAACAGAAAAAGGCGTGCTGGCTAATGTTCCTTAATCCTTGTAGTCCCTCATCAATGTTCTTTCTTTTTGAAAGCGAGTATTTTAAGGAAAAAATGATGGCGCTCAGACATCGTGAGCAAGGCAGCTGAGACTGCTGAAACGCGTTGATGATGTTTGTCATTTAAATAAAAACCGAGTGACCTAACCCGTCTGGGAGTCCTGGACGATTATTTCCTGAGAGGAAGGAATATCTTATTTTGAATATATATATATATTTTTTTTTATACCGTCGTTTTATTCCGTCTTGGGAATTCCTTTCTTTTGGAAAAACGGGCACGGACCACAACGTTGTGCAGCAGAAGTATTTTTATTACTCCAGGACCTCTACAGCCAGCATATATATATATTAAAAAACACTCCTTCCCATTCACAAAGAGTCCTGTCACTCAAGGGAGGGTGGGGCCAAGAACGTAGTTTTATTTAAAAAGCTGTTGGTAACCAGAGACGCGTTTCAACATTAAAAATGCCTTTTCAATCTGGATTTTTTGAAAGCGTGCATGTAAGTATTTCCAAATGTTCCGTTCATTTTTGTAAAAATGAGAACAGCACTCCGAATTCCTTCTTAACAGGCCAGCGTCCTGGTAAACATAAATTTCCAGTCTGTTATGGACGCGCTGTTTGATGTTGTAACAATGTAGCACAAACGCTTTCAATTTTTACGATCTTTCAGCAGCGCTTGAGTCCTCCGTTCTTGCCCGCATTTGGGCGCACCAATCACCCTCGTCTTCACTGTTGGTTTACAGTGCCCTGCTCCGAAGTCCTCCGCACCAACAGGCATACCCAGAGTTCCAGCTTCGGTATGAGGAGCCTGCACATCTCGCGGCGAGCCACTCCAGCCTTTCAATTTAGACATGCTGCAGTGCTAGGTACGGGGGCTAAGAGGTTGCTTGCTTCGCCTTTCACTCTCCTCACGGTCTGCCTCTCAGCATCTAAACGCAGGTGGTGCACTTGGTGGCGCTACAGCTGAAGCGCCAAAATATTCAAAAAAACCTCCTTCCCATTCACAAAGAGTCCTGTCACTCAAGGGAGGGTGGGGCCAAGAATGTAGTTTTATTTAAAAAGCTGTTGGTAACCAGAGACGCGTTTCAACATTAAAAATGCCTTTTTCAATCTGGATTTTTTTGAAAGCGTGCATGTAAGTATTTCCAAATGTTCAGTTCATTTTTGTAAAAATGAGAACAGCACTCCGAATTCCTTCTTAACAGGCCGGCGTCCTGGTAAACATCAATTTCCAGTCTGTTACGGACGCGCTGTTTGATGTTGTAACAATGTAGCACAAATGCTTTCAATTTTTACGATCTTTCAGCAGCGCTTGAGTCCTCCGTTCTTGCCGGCATTTGGGCGCACCACTCACCCTCGTCTTCACTGTTGGTTTACAGTGCCCTGCTCCGAAGTCCTCCGCACCAACAGGCATACCCAGAGTTCCAGCTTCGGTATGAGGAGCCTGCACGTCTCGCGGCGAGCCCCTCCAGCCTTTCCCTTTAGGCATGCCCCAGTGCTAGGTACAGGGGCTAAGAGGTTGCTTGCTTCGCCTTTCACTCTCCTCACGGTCTGCCTCTCAGCACCTAAACGCAGGTGGTGCACTTGGTGGTGCTACCGCTGAAGCGCAAAAATATTTAAAAAAACCTCCTTCCCATTCACAAAGAGTCCTGTCACTCACGGGAGGGTGGGGCCAAGAACGTAGTTTTATTTAAAAAGCTGTTTGTAACCAGAGACGCGTTTCAACATTAAAAATGCCTTTTTCAATCTGGATTTTTTTGAAAGCGTGCATGTAAGTATTTCCAAATGTTCAGTTCATTTTTGTAAAAATGAGAACAGCACTCGAATTCCTTCTTAACAGGCCGGCGTCCTGGTAAACATCAATTTCAGTCTGTTACGGACGCGCTGTTTGATGTTGTAACAATGTAGCACAAACGCTTTCAATTTTTACGATCTTTCAGCAGTGCTTGAGTCCTCCGTTCTTGCCCGCATTTGGGCGCGCCACTCACCCTCGTCTTCACTGTTGGTTTACAGTGCCCTGCTCCGAAGTCCTCCGCACCAACAGGCATACCCAGAGTTCCAGATTCGGTATGAGGAGCCTGCACATCCCGCAGCGAGCCCCTCCAGCCTTTCCCTTTAGGCATGCCGCAGTGCTAGGCACGGGGGCTAAGAGGCTGCTTGCTTCGCCTTTCACTCTCCTCACGGTCTGCCTCTCAGCACCTAAACGCAGGTGGTGCACTTGGTGGCACTACCGCTGAAGCGCCAAAATATTTAAAAAAACCTCCTTCCCATTCACAAAGAGTCCTGTCACTCATGGGAGGGTGGGGCCAAGAACGTACTTTTATTTAAAAAGCTGTTGGTAACCAGAGACGCGTTTCAACATTAAAAATGCCTTTTTCAATCTGGATTTTGTTTTTAAAGCGTGCATGTAAGTATTTCCAAATGTTCAGTTCATTTTTGTAAAAATGAGAACAGCACTCCGAATTCCTTCTTAACAGGCCGGCGTCCTGGTAAACATCAATTTCCAGTCGTTTATGGACGCGCTGTTTGATGTTGTAACAATGTAGCACAAACGCTTTCAATTTTTACGATCTTTCAGCAGCGCTTGAGTCCTCCGTTCTTGCCCGCATTTGGGCGCGCCACTCACCCTCGTCTTCACTGTTGGTTTACAGTGCCCTGCTCCAAAGTCCTCCGCACCAACAGGCATACCCAGAGTTCCAGCTTCGGTATGAGGAGCCTGAACATCTCGCGGTGAGCCCCTCCAGCCTTTCCCTTTAGGCATGCTGTAATGCTAGGTACGGGGGCTAAGAGGTTGCTTGCTTCGCCTTTCACTCTCCTCACGGTCTGCCTCTCAGCACCTAAACGCAGGTGGTGCACTTGGTGGCGCTACCGTTGAAGCGCCAAAATATTCAAAAAAACCTCCTTCCCATTCACAAAGAGTCCTGTCACTCAAGGGAGGGTGGGGCCAAGAACGTAGTTTTATTTAAAAAACCGTTGGTAACCAGAGACGCGTTTCAACATTAAAAATGCCTTTTTGAATCTGGATTTTTTTGAAAGCGTGCATGTAAGTATTTCTAAATGTTCAGTTCATTTTTGTAAAAATGAGAACAGCACTCCGAATTCCTTCTTAACAGGCCGGCGTCCTGGTAAACATAAATTTCCAGTCTGTTACGGACGAGCTGTTTGATGTTGTAACAATGTAGCACAAACGCTTTCAATTTTTACGATCTTTCAGCAGCGCTTGAGTCCTCCGTTCTTGCCCGCATTTTGGTGCGCCACTCACCCTCGTCTTCACTGTTGGTTTACAGCGCCCTGGTCCGAAGTCCTCCGCACCAACAGGCATACCCAGAGTTCCAGCTTCGGTATGAGAAACCTGCACATCTCGCCGCGAGCCCCTCCAGCCTTTCCCTTTAGGCATGCCGCAGTGCTAGGTACAGTGGCTAAGAGGTTGCTTGCTTCGCCTTTCACTCTCCTCACGGTCTGCCTCTCAGCACCTAAATGCAGGTGGTGCACTTGGTGGCGCTACCGCTGAAGCGCCAAAATATTTAAAAAAAACCTCCTTCCCATTCACAAAGAGTCCTGTCACTCAAGGGAGGGTGGGGCCAATAGCATAGTATATATATATATATTATCTACTGGCGGTCGCCAGTAGATAGTTATAGTTAGGACCTATTTTCCATAGGAAATCCGCGACATTCTATTTGAAATAACTCTCTTGCCGGTTGACGAATCTTCGCGAAATTTTCAAACTTTATGGCCCGGTCCGCTCCTACCCTGAAAGTTTCGGGGTGATTCGTCAAGCGGGGGCCGAGAAAAGGGGGTCCCAAAACGTGTTTTCCCATTCATTTTCCCATAGGAAACTTTAGACACGGCTACAGCCCGAACTGCTGAACGGAATTACACCAAATTTGGCAAAGAGGTAGTTCTTGGTTCAGAAAGAACCCTTGTTGTTAAATGGTGTAAATCCGTTCAGTAGTTCCAGAGAAAATCAAAAGGAAAATCACATATATATCTATGGCCGCGTCGGATTCGCGCACTCTCCCGATCACGAGCTGCATGCTAATTGGCTTTCAAGTGGCTGTCAACACTCCAAATCAGGAAGTGTTGGCAGCCATTTTGTCCCTCGGTAGAACCGAGGGACAGAAACAAGTGCGCAAAGCGTAAAAAGGGGGCAGGGTAGAAACACCCTGACCCCCTAGGTCTGCTCAGGGGGTCCCAGAAGGACCCCCTGGGCAGAAAAAAGCATTTTTTTTAAAAAAAAAAATCGGCAGGATGCGCTCAGGGTGTGCGGATCCTGCCGATTAGAAAAAAACCCCAGAAGAAACAAGTGCGCAAAACGCACAAAGGGGACAGGGTAGAAACACCCTGACCCCTAGGTCTGCTCAGGGGGTCCCTCAAGGACCCCTGGGCAGAAAAAAGCATTTATAAAAAAAAAAATTGGCGGGATGCACTCAGGGTGCGCGGATCCCGCCGAGAAAAAAAAACAAAGCGCGGTCTCCCGCGCTCGTTGTTAATTGGCCTCCGGGTGGGCCAAGTCCCGGGGGCATGCAGGGTTTCTTTTAATATGTGGGGGCCTCTAAAGCCCCCCAAGCCCCGAGGACCATCACCCCCGGGGCTTAAAAATAATGGTGCGGGAGGGCTCTTTGCCCTCCCACTGCCCCGGGGACCGCCAATTAAAAAATGTTGACCTGTGTGGGGGCTCCAGCCCTCCACACGCCCGGGACCGCCACCTCCCCGGGGCACTAAAGATTTGAATATGGGGGTCCGTTACGGACCCCCAAAGCCCCGGGGACCACCACCTCCCCGGGGCTGTGCACTGGATGGGAGGGGGCCGCGCGGCCCCCTCCTGGAGCCCTTGATGGCCCTGGGGACCGCCACCCCCAGGGCCGGCTCCTGCAGTGTCCCGGGGTGCCTACCCCGGGACACTGTAGTTTGCTATGACAGGACGGGAGACTCACGGCTCCCGTCCTGTCATAGCAAACTTGGTTTGCATTTTGAAAGAGAGAGCAGGAAACCTGCTCTCTCTTCAAAATGCAACCCAATTGCTTTTCCACTTGGGGAGCAGCATGTTAGCTGCTCCCCATGTGGAAAAGCAATGCCGGCTCCCGTAGGACACGGGGAGCCGGCGGGACTGTGGGGGGATTGGGGACCCCCCCACAGTACCCAACCAGAGGCCAGGCCCCGGGGGATGGGGTCCCCGGGGCCATAAGTGGCCAGGGAGGGGGGCCACGCAGCCCCCTCCCCAAATTATAAAAAATGTAAAAAAGGGCAGAGGCCGGCCCCGGGGATGGGGTCCCGGGGCCTTAAATCGCCTGAGGAGGGGGCCACGCAGCCCCCTCCAAATTAAAAAAATAAAAATTGAGGGCATGCCCCGGGGATGGGGTCCCCGGGGCCAATACAGGCCCAGGGAAGGGGGCCACGCGGCCCCCTTCCCGTTTTTGTTTTTTATTTAAAAATAAAATAAAATGCTCAGGCCCCGGGGATGGGGTCCCCGGGGCCAAAAGTGGCCAAGGGAAGGGGGCCACGCAGCCCCCTCCCAATCAAAACAAAAAAAAAAGACCGGCATTGTGCCGGAGGCCCGCCCCCTCCCTGCAGCAGTCTGCAAACGCGCCCCCTGGCGCGTTTTGAGAAGGGAAGTAATTCCCCTTGAATACTGGGGGTCCCTGGGGCAAACTAGCCCACCAGGAACCTCCAGTATGCGCCAGGGGCTGCGTTGCAGAGAGGTGTACAGAGGCCACGCCCCTTTTACACCTCTCTGCAACGCAGCTCTGTGGCGCTTTTGGAAGTACATGGTGGGCTAGTTGGACTCCAGGGACCCTCAGGATTCAAGGGGACTTAATCCCCCAACTTAAAACGCGCCACGGGGCGCTTTGCACAGTGGTGAAGGGAGGGGCGGGGCTTCTGGTGACATGTGTGCAAACAGGCCCCGTGGCGTGTTTTAAGATGGGGAATTAAATCCCCTTCAATCCTGAGGGTCCCTGGGGGCCAACTAGCCCAACAGGTATGTCCAGAAAGCGCCACAGAGCTGCGTTGCAGAGAGGTGTAAAAGGGTGTGGCCTCTGTACACGTCTCTGCAACGCAGCCCCTGGCGCATACTGGAGGTTCCTGGTGGGCTAGTTGGCCCCAGGGACCCTCATGATTCAAGGGGACTTAATCCCCCAACTTAAAACGCGCCACGGGGCGCGTTTGCACAGATGTCACCTCAGGCCCCGCCCCTCCCTTCACCATTGTGCAAATATTCCTCTAAAATCAGCCGAACTACGAATTCCGATTTACTCACCTGTTATCAGGAGAGAACGCAGTGCTGCATCTTTTAGCCCAGCACTGATCCTGAAAAGTAATTTTAACCGTACTTACCAGTAACTTGAATTTCCTTCCATAGGATATCATTGCCTGCTTTTTGCTGAAAAAGTTTCTAAGTGTCGATTTTTGAAACATACAAATATTCCTCTAAAATCAGCCGAACTACGAATTCCGATTTACTCACCTGTTATCAGGAGAGACCTCAGTGCTGCATCTTTCAGCCCAGTACTGATCCTGAAAAGTAATTTTAACCGTACTTACCAGTAACTTGAATTTCCTTCCATAGGATATCATTGACTGGTTTCACTTGGAAATTCTTCTAAGTGTCGATTTTTGAAACTTTATAATATTCCTCTAAAATCAGCCGAAATACGAATTGCGATTTACTCACCTGTTATCAGGAGAGACCTCAGTGCTGCATCTTTCAGCCCAGTACTGGTCCTGAAAAGTAATTCTAACCGTACTTACCAGTAACTTGAATTTCCTTCCATAGGCCAACATTGACTGGTTTCACTTGGAAATTCTTCTAAGTGTGCAGTTTTGGAACTTTATAATATTCCTCTAAAATCAGTCGAAATACGGATTCCGATTTACTCACCTGTTATCAGGAGAGACCTCAGTGCTGCATCTTTTAGCCCAGTACTGATCCTGAAAAGTAATTTTAACCGTACTTACCAGCAACTTGAATTTCCTTCCATAGGAATCCATTGTCTGGTTTTCAGCAGAAAAGTTTCAGTGTCGATTTTCACAAATTACAAATATTCCTTAAAAATCGCCTGTATGACTTAAACGCATTCTTTCAACTGTTTACAGGAGATGCACCAGTGCTGGATCCAGGATCCAACACTGAGTAAGAAAAAGTAACGATAACACTACTTACCTGCTAAGTGAATTTCCTCCCATAGGATAACATTGGTGATTCTATGTGAAAAAGTTTTTGTCAACTTTTAAAATACAATAATATTCCTTAAAAATCACTACTGTAACCAAAACGCTTTTACTCAACTGTTTACAGGAGATGTCCCAGGACTGAATCTAGGATCCAGTCCTGTGGTTAGAAAAGTAATCCATAAAGTAACTAATTGCATTTAGCTAGAAATTCACATTCAGCTCAATGTTGCATTGTGTTTGAAATTGTGTTGCCCATTGCAAAAACTGTAACTACTGTACTTAAAACTCTATTGCCTATTTGCAAACTATTTAAACTAAAGTAATTAATTCAGAGAAAGTATATTTTGTAATGTAATGTATAATGTAATTACAATGTAATTTAATAAATAAAATATCTAAAAATAAATAGTTTTAAAAAATGTAGTAAATCAGTATCAAAAAAATAAATATAACAATTAATACATTTAAAAATTGTCATTTACAAAACCTTTGAAATTCACTGAAAAAACCATAGGTTTTAGGGGCGTTATAGTTAGAAATTAGCATTTAAAAAACCTTTGAAATTCACTGAAAAAACCATAGGTTTCAGGCACGTTATAATTAGAAATTAGCATTTAAAAAACCTTTGAAATTCACAGAAAAAACCATAGGTTTCAGACACGTTATAGTTAGAAATTAGCATTTAAAAAACCTTTGAAATTCACTGAAAAAACCATAGGTTTTAGGGACAGTTATAGTTAGTTGGACATTTCACTCGTACAAAACCCGTGAAATTCCCCGTTATAGTTAGTTCAGCTAACTATAACTCGCGCCCCGCAATGCACTGCTGATGACGTCACATATTACATCACTCATGACATGGTCAGTGACATCACTGATGACATCACTGATGACATCTCAAATGACATCACTGATGACATCACTGATGACATCATCCACGTGATAATCTGATGCACCTCCTCACACCCTAATATAACCTTTGATACACCCACTCTAAATTACAGAGTGCCATTCGCAAAACCATAGACACTCCAACACCAATAACTACATACCCACTCACTGATTCTTAGGTCTACACACACACATCCACTCACTCACCCGTACAGTCACTCATACTTATGGTCACTCAGTACAGGACTATCATATGCACTCTTACTCCTATATAGACACTCAAACACCGCCACTCATCCATAGAGGTACTCACACACCTAGTCAGTCATGCAAATAATTAAACACACTGCCATTTACTCACCTATACAGTTATACACACACCAGCTCACTTAATCATACAAATACTAGCACATTGTTACGCTATTATACAATCACTGATACAAGCACACACTCATCCATACAGCCACTATCACAATCACTCACTCTCGCTAATAGCTATTTATATACTCCAACACACATATATACTGCCTTTCACATATGTAGTTACTCACACATGTACCACTGGGACATACATTCACTCACTAACACACTCTTACACACACTTACCCACCCATACAGTCTATCACAGATGCACTCTTGAAACCATCCACCCAGTGAATCACCCACTCACACATCTATGCACAGAGTCGCACACACCCCTCCCACACAAACACTCAGGCACCCATACAGATACTCAGACAACCATTCAATAACTCATATACACACTCATGTAGCTATTCACAAACACATGCAGCCACTTACACAGCAACAGACAGACGGATACAGACATTCACCCAGTTTAGTCACTAACCCATGCATTCAGTAAGATACGTTAAATCACTCACTTATAGAGTCAGTCACGCACCTACTAAATCATCCATACAGACACTTATACACCCACTCATTCTTCAATACGTCTTTTCCTATATATATTAAAAATATTTAAACTTTACAGAAACACACAGTCACTGCATGATGTCAGCAGTGATGTCATTTGAGATGTCATCAGTGATGTCACTGACCATGTCATGAGTGATGTAATATGTGACGTCATCAGCAGTGCATTGCGGGGCGCGAGTTATAGTTAGCTGAACTAACTATAACGGGGGAATTTCATGGGTTTTGTACGAGTGAAATGTCCAACTAACTATAACTGTCCCTAAAACCTATGGTTTTTTCAGTGAATATATATATATATATATATATATATATATATATATATATATATATATATATATATATATATAAAAACAGCAATTCTCCACTTCCAAGGAAAATCAGCAAAGCACTCCAAGCGATTATAGCTGATCAACTTTTTATTTTCTGAGCGATGGCATCTTTTATTTTCTGAGTGATGGCATCCACGCGTTCCGGCTGTCAAGCAGCCTTGATCACGATGCAGATCGGCATTTTTTTAAACATTAAATACATTTTAGTACATACATAAAAACAAACAAAGGACTCTCCCATTGAACGTCTCAGCCTCTGGAATACAATACACGGGGCCATTTTGTAATGTTTTAAACATAATGCTAACTCTTTACCTTGTCATGCAAGTGCATTTTAAAAGGCAATGATAAAAACAAGTAAATTCTATACAGCGTGTTTCATCACTGTTTTTGACTTGAATACGTTATTCAATCATTTGCAAAGATTTTATACTCAAAACAATGCATCTGAGTTAGCTGGTTTAATGTCTTTGGTCAACCCTTACATGAATAACCAGTACGGCTTTGTTAAAGTGCTAGTGCTCGACTTTCACAGTGTTCTCCTACAATAATACTTTATAAAGTGCAAGTGCTTAAATTTTTCTTTTTCAATTTATTTTTTACACATTTTTTAATATTACATTTTTTCTTTAAAAACAGCATTATTTTAGTTTTTCTGTATATTAAAATTCATATACATTTTACACAAAACTAAAATATTCTTAAAAACATAATTAAAAATTATTAAAGTGCTAGTGCTAGAGACCTAAAGTGCAAACTATAAAGTGCATGTGTCCTCCGTCCTTCTCCTCAATTCTTTAATTATTCTTAATTTAAAAAAACAGATCTTTTGAATACTCAGCTCAGCTTATTCCTCATTATTATTAACAGGTAAACAAGTCTTCATCAATATTCAGTCCATTGGGCTCCTTGCTGTCCATTTCTAATATGAAGTAGGTTTCTAATTTGCGAAGTTCTTTTTCTCTGTCGCCTCCCTTCTCTTCTTGGGAACCTCAGCTATACAGCTGTACCTCATTTTATCCGGATCACTATTGTGTTCTCTCTCAAAATGCCGTGCGACAGGGTAGGATCTATCATTGTTAACAATTGCCCGTCTATGTTGTAAAATCCTTTTGTGTGCGGGCAAAGTGGTGCTCCCTACATAGACCTTTTCGCACGGACACTTCAGTATGTACACTACATAACTAGATTTGCATGTTAAATGGCCTCTTACTCTCAGTGTTCTATTGAAAGGTGTCTTAAAATTCACTATATTCTCTCCGTTTTTACAGGCTTTACATTTAAAGCACTTTCTAAAGCCATCCTTCAATGTAAGCCATGTCTTCTTAGCAGTTACATCTTGAAATTCACTTCTAACCAATTGATCTTTTAAAGATATAGATTTTCTATAGGTTATTTCCGGGCCTTTTCTACTATCAGTCCCCAATATAGGATCACCTCTAATTAGGTACCAATGTTTCTTAAGAATAGCCCGTACTTCATTGTGTTTGGTATTATATGTAGTAATGAATCTATGACTCGCTGGGCTGTCCTTCTGCCTTTTCTTTTTAATCTGTGTTCTGGATGGCTCAAAAAGTATCTTATCCCTGCTTAGGTTCCTCGCCTTTCTTGATGCTTTCAATATTACTTCCTGTGAGTAACCTCTCTGAGTAAAACGATTTATCCTCTCATCTTCGATTTTCTCATACTCAGATAAGTTACTACATGTTTTTCTTGCCCTGAAGAACTCTCCGAAGGGTATACTCCGGATGAGTGGTGCAGGGTGGGCACTATCCGCATGTAAAAGGGTATTCCCTGCTGTTGACTTCCGAAAAATTGTTGATTCAAGTTTTTCCCCTTTAGCGGTTACCCTGACATCCAAGAAGTCAATAGATTCCTTACTATACTGGCCCACAAATTTCAGATTTAAACTATTGTTGTTCAGGTCATCAATAAATAAATCAATATTTTCGGTAGTGCCCTGCCACAGCACAAAAATATCGTCAATAAACCTGACCCAAACCAGTATGTTTTCCATCCAATGTTCCAGCCTGGGGCCCCTGAGCACCTGCTCCTCCCACCAGCCTAGATGGAGATTGACATAACTGGGGGCGAAGCAGGTACCCATGGCTGTCCCTTGTTCCTGCTGGTAAAGATCAGACCCAAACAAGAAAATATTTTTTGTCAAACACCAGTTCATCATTTCTGAGATCATGTTATTATGTCGCATGAATCTCATAGGTCTAGTTCTTAGAAAGTATTCCGTGGCCCTTAATCTGTCTGTATGTCGTATACTTGTATACAATGTGGTTATGTCCAAAGTCAATAATACCATATCTTTACCCCATTGCACATCATAAATATGTCTTAAAAAGTCTGCTGAATCTCTTCAGAAACTCTTGTGAAAAAGAGCAGAGGTGGGCACTTCAGGCAAGTCAATAAACTTTTATTTTTTCATATTCTTGTCACCATGTCTGTGCTGACGCGTTTCGGCTGGTCCCAGCCTTTATCAAAGTTACACTACTTCATGGCCCAAGCATATTTAAAGGTACAGCAGATAATAAACATGGAAGAAACACCTCCGTGTCCACTTCCATCATAATCATATCAGTCAAAGACTGTGTTGTTAAATTACTATTACATTCAAATATGTTCAATATCTATTTTTTACATTTTTACTATTTTTCTCAGTGTTTATACAAATCTTTTCATTATATATTAAAAAATAAACTTATTAATTCATGTAATTCTTTACATGATGCTTGGACTAAGGAGCCTTAGAGGGTAGTAGTATGATATCTCGGGCCAGTGCCCAAATCCGATCCTCAATAGATAAATCGATCATATAAGAGGTAGTGATAGCAGCTTCAACTAGGAATCATATGGTGAAAAACATTGCAAACACCCCAAAAATTCTAATATTCTAAGATCTATTTTACAAAGATGTAATAATAAATGATTTGATGATAACCCTGGATATAATAAAAATCTACCATATATAATATATCTATAAAATTCTTATTAAATATGCCCATATCACAATTCATTACAAACATCATAATTCTATATACATATGTGCAGATATCATAAATGGCCATAAATCCTTAACATTTAAAGGTTTCTAAGTGCAATGATTAACCAAAGAGTCATATGTTGACGTCTCATGAAAAACTCGCACAAATAATATGAAAGGTTAAGAGAAGAAGATTAGGAGGGGAATGGCAATAGCCAAAAATCATCCCAGGTGGACTTCCAACTCCTCATCCTTATTCAGCCCACTCAGAAATTTTGTGTGTAGGTCCAGGATATGCCTTGATTCTAAGCATCTCAAATTCATTATCCTATTGCCTCCTCTTATGTTCGGGGGGATTCTATCTACGGCAAAGAAAGACAGCAACCCTGGATCACCATCATGCTTATCATAGAAATGTCTAGCTATCGAGTAAGTGAAATCATGGTTTCTGATTGCCTGCTGATGTTCTAATATGCACTTTTTTAGTGGAAAAATTGTACTTCCTACATACATTAGGGGACAGGGGCAGCTCAGCACATAAACACAGTAATCTGAATTGCAATTGTATAACCCATTCACCTTCCTTTTCTGTCCATCTGAGGACTCAAATGCTGAAACATTCTTCACCATTCTACGGGCTTTACAATGATTACATTTAAAAAAAACCTTCATAGTGGATAACTAGGTGTCAGATTTGCGGCTCCTTGTAAAATAGCTATGTGTTAAGCTATCCCCTAATGTCCTGCCTTTTTGGTACGTAACTGGGGGTGTCATTAGTAGATCTTTTCCAATCGTTGTATCACTTCTCACTACCTGCCAATATTTTCTCATGATTTGATACACTTTGGGGGACATGGAGTTAAAACATGTGATAAATATTGCTGGTGCATTTTCTTTTTTCGATCTGTTATTGGGATAGAGTAGCTGGTTTCTAGTGATGTTTTTAGATTTTAATCTAGCTGTTTTTAATATCCTGGGAAAATATCCTCGCTTGCAAAATCTCCCATTCATTTTCTGCAACTGACCCTCAAACTCTTGTTCCGGACTACAGATCCTTATGAGTCTCAATGTTTCCCCATAGGGAATGCTTTCTTTCAGATTTCTCGGATGCTGGCTATTAAAGTGCAGGGTGCTATTCCCAGCTGTCGTCTTATGATGCACTGTGGTATTGATTTTACCATCCTTCACTTGTAACAGAATATCCAAGAAAGTAATCTTGCTAGAACTCATATGTGAGGTAAAATGTAGGTTAAACATATTTTCATTGAGGATTCTAATGTATTCTTCTGCCTTCGATCTGGACCCATTCCATAATAGGAAAAGATTGTCAATGTAACTGTTCCAAATCAGAGTATTTTGTACATACTTCGCATTCTCATCTGCCCAGGCCGCCTGCTTTTCCCACCAGCCCATAACCATATTGGCAAATCTGGGGGCAAAGCAGGTGCCCATCGCAGTCCCCATTTTTGTCTGTACATGATCCCCTCATGCCTGAAGATGTTATCCTTCAAGCAGACACGGATCATCTCCATAAGCATTTGATTATGTTCTAAAAAGCATGCTGGTCTCCTTTTCAAATAGTATTCACATGCACGCACCCCGAAATCATGGTCAATAGAAGTTTAAAGGGCAGTGACGTCTAGTGTTATCATGATGTATGAATCGATCCAGGTAAGGTTGTTGATTTTGGTAAGGAAATCCCCACTATCTTTGCAGTATTGTGGAAGTGTTTTTACAAATGGAAAGAGAAAGCAATTAATGTATATGGCTGTATTCTCTAGGAAACTTTCATTGGATGAGACAATTGGTCTCCCGGGGGGATTGCGCAATTTTTTGTGAATCCTTGGCAGTAGATAAAATGAAGGAATCCTGGGGTGTTCAGATCTTAAAAAAATAAATTCATCTTGATCTAAAATAGTTGCATCATACCAATTCCTGCGCTGCACCTGCAATTTGTTCACACAGGCCCGATATTCCTCACATGTGATCACCTCGTAACACTTAACATCCTCCAATTGTCTCATAGCTTCCTGATTGTATTTATCTGAGTCCATAATTACAACATTCCCTCCCTTATCACTATTCTCGATGACAATGGAGGTATCATCCTTAAGGGATTGAAATGTCTTCCTCAGTTCCGGTGTAAGATTATCGATATGCACCCCATCCTTCTTTCTCAGTTGCACTAGATCTTTAATCACCATTTCGTGAAAAACATCTAATATATATATATATATCCTAGTGGCAGTTGCCGCTAGGTAGTTATGGTTAGGTTTGATTTTCCACAGTAAGAGCGTTTGTTGGTTTGCTAATAATAGTGTCCCTTAAAAGATCCCGGGACTCCATCCCGTAGGGCTGAGTTCCACAAAAAAAGGGGAGGGGAGCTGCTGCCCTCTCTCTCGGCCTTAAGAGGCCCCGGGTACCTCATGGAGAGATCTGATTGACTGCCACCACATTAACAATGATGTGGCGCCTGCATTCTTAGGACTCTGGACTCAGTCCTGAGTCCTAAAAAGCAGTAAAAAAAACATAAAGGGCAAGGTACAGATACCCTGAACCCCTAGGCATGGTGATGGGGTGTCAGAGGAACCCTACCTGGAGCCAAAATAGTTTTTTAAAAATGTTGCTGCAAATTCGTGGAGGACTCACATGCATAAAACAAAAACACCCAAGGCCCAGGGGATTGCACATTTTTTTATTTAGGGGTGGTGCCTCTCCCCAAGCCTCTTAAAGGCCGAAGGGACCCCATCCTCCGGGATTGATATTTTTTTAAATGGGAGGGGGGTGCACAGTACCCCTTCCTGAGCCTAAGAAGGCCCCAGGGACACCATCCCCATGGCATTTCATAAATAAAGGAGAGGGAGGTGTGACCCCCTCCACAAGCCTCTAAGAGGCTCAGTGGACCCTATCCTCCTGGGGTTGCTATTATAATCAAGGTGAAGGAAGCCATGCAGCCCCCCTCCCGAGCCTCAAGAGGCCCCCGGGGACCAAATCCCCTGTGGCAGGCTCAGGTACGGTATATCACGGTGGCCAACTCCCTTGACACCATCTATTTTCCTTTCCAAGAGCATGGGCTGGGAAAGTGAAATGTTCTCCCACTTGGCTGGACCACAAAGCAGCTCCCGCTGGGTGGGAGAACAAAACTTTTCCCTGTTTGCACTCTCAGGCAGGGAAAAAAACTAAAATGCTCCAACCCCACAGGAGCAAAAGAAAACTGTACGGAGTGGGAGTAATACCAGCTCCCACTGCACCTGCGATGGCTGCAAGCAGGAAAGCCGGAGGGGCTGTGAAGGCCCTGGACCTCCCCCTGCACCACCGAATGAGGGACGTGGTGTGGCACCCCACTTTAAAATATAAAATAAAATAAGCTGACTACTGCAGAAGCAGGAAGCCGGAAGGCCTGTGGCAGCCTGGGGGCTCCCCCCACTTCTCCCAACAAAAATAAGGTTGGGTGCCCTGGTTGGGCACCGGAGCACATATATATATATATATATATATATATATATATATATATATATATTATCTACTGGCGGTCGCCAGTAGATAGTTATAGTTAGGACCTTTATCCATAGGAAATCCGCAACATTCTATTTGAAATAACTCTTGCGCCGGTTAAAGAATCTTCGCAAAAGCTTCCAACTTGTTGGGGCGCTCCGCTCCTACCCTGAAAGTCTTGGGTTGATTCGTCAAGCGGGGGCCGAGAAAAAAGGGGGGTCCCAAAAAGCGTTTTCTCCGTTTTCTCCATGTTAATTCCCATAGGAAATTTTAGCCACGGCTACAGCCCGAACTGCTGAACGGAATTACACCAAATTTTGCAAAAGGTAGGGCTTGGTTCAGAAAGCGACCTTTTTTAAATGGTGTAAATCCGTTCAGTAGTTGCGGAGAAATTCAAAAAATAAGAGTGAAAAATCGATTTCCCATAGGAAACTTTATGCAAGGCTACAGCAAAAACTGCTGAACGGAATTACACCAAATTTGGCAAAAAGGTAGTGCTTGGTTCAGAAAGCACGCTTTTTAAAAATTGTGTAAATCCGTTCAGTAGTTGCTGAGAAAATCCAAAATAAAAGTTTCGATATTTAGAGGCATGGAGGATCCGCGCACCCTCCCGACCACGAGCTGCATGCTAATTGGCTGTCAACACTCCAAATCAGGAAGTGTTGGCAGCCATCTTGTTCCTTGGTAGAACCGAGGAACAAGAAAGCAGTAAAAAAAGTGCGCAATACGCAAAAAGGGGGCAGGGTAGAAACACCCTGACTGATTTTTTAAATCGGCAGGATGCGCTTACGGTGCGCGGATCCTGCCGAAAAAAACGAGCGCGGGCTCCCGCTGCTTTGGTAATTGGCCCCGGGTGGGCCAAGTCCCGGGGGCATGGGAGGGTTAAGTTTTATGATGTGGGGGCCTCTAAGGCCCCCAAGCCCCGAGGACCGCCACCCCCGGGGTTTAATAAAAAAATGATGCGGGAGGGCTCTCCCGGGGCTTCTTTTTATTTTTTTAAATAACCTATGTGGGGGCTTGAGCCCCCACACGCCCCAAGGACCGCCACCTCCCGGGGCACTAAATATTTTAATGTGGGGGTCCGTTACGGACCCCAGAGCCCCGGGGACCACCACCTCCCGGGGCTGTGCAATTCAAGGGAGGGGGCCGCGCGGCCTCCCTCCTGGAGCCCTTGATGGCCCTGGGGACCGCCACCCCCCAGGGCCGGCTCCTGCAGTGTCCCGGGGTGCCTAACCCTGGGACACAGTAGTTTGCTATGACAGGACGGGAGCCTCGCGGCTCCCGTCCTGTCATAGCAAACTGCTTTGGATATTGGAAACCTGCTCTCGCTTCCAATATCCAAAGCAAATTGCTTTTCCACATGGGGAGCTGCATCTTAGCAGCTCCCCATGTGGAAAAGCAATGCCGGCTCCCAAGGGACCCGGGGAGCCGGCGGGACTGTGGGGGGATTGGGGACCCCCCACAGTCCCCAACGGAGAGGGCCAGCCCCGGGGAATGGGGTCCCCGGGGCAAGTAGTGGCCCGGGAGGGGGGCCACGTGGCCCCCTTCCCCAAAATTAAAAAAAAACAACAAAGGCCGGCCCCGGGGATGGGGTCCCGGGGCCATAAGTGGCCTGAGGAGGGGGCAACGCAGCCCCGATCCAAAACAATAAAAAAAAAAAAAGGCCATGCCCCGGGGATGGGGTCCCGGGGCCGATTAAGAGCCTCGGGAGGGGGCCACGCGCCCCTTCCAAATTTTTTTTTTTTTCAAATAAATAGGGGGCAGGCCCTGGGGGATGGGGTCCCCAGGACCAATAAATTAGAAAAAAAAGGGGGGCCACACAGCCCCCTTTCTTAAAAAAAAAAAACTCTACCCCGATGGGTGCAAGTTATCAATGCTGTTGCCAAAGTTGAAAGCCCTCAAATGAGCCTCCGCATGTAGGTGCGGTTTATCAATCCCGTGCAGATGTCCCACGTCGTAGCTCCGTGAGATACTGAGCTTGTGGCCCCCAAGGTTATAGGGTGGTGCATCTTTCGTGGCAGGGATCGCCGCATGTAAATGAAAGCTCCAAAGTGCCCCCCAAGGGCAAAGACGCACTCGAACAACTGTTAGCACCAAGCCTTTAATGGGTAAAAACAGAACCTGCATGCCAATGCAAATAACTGCTTTCGTGTCGAGTTATGCATGCCTGACGCGCTTCTGTGCTCCTGCACTTTCCTCAGAGGCTTCGACAGTCTTCTGGACCCCCTATAAAAAAAAACAACAGTGAGTGCCCCAGTGGGACCAGGACACCCAGAAATATATATAAAAAAGGTTAAAAGTGATTAATAAATGAGTTGCCACAACCCCTCATTTATTATTCACTGCTTCTTCGGGAAGCACCCCTTAATGCCCTGGGAGGCCTATTTTCATTGTTTGTGGTGGTGGTCCCTAGCACCACCACACATTTTTTAATGTTGTGAGGAGCTTTGCACCCACCAGCTACGTTACAAAAAAGACAGTAAGTCTCCTGGGTAATTGAAACCATGACCCCAGGAGAACTTACTATATTTTTAAAGCATTTCCCAGGCTGGAGCTTTTGCTCTACATTTAGGAATGCAGTATCATCTAGGGCCTGGTTGCATGGCTGCATTTAATATGGCCTGAAGATGTATAAAAAGACGCAAGGTCATTTTGCTGTTGTTTTTATGATTGCATTTTTTTAGATGAAAAATATTAAAAGAAAAAGTTTGTTTTATTATTATTATTTTTTAAATATGTCTCTGACTATTTTCTGAATTTTCCCTACAAAATGTAATCATAAAAACTATGTAGAAAAAAAGAGTCACAAACATATTTCTGAATAAAACTTTATCGAACAATTTGTTATCAATCAATATAAAGAAACATAGCATTGTGAGAATTATTGAAATATACATTTAAATCAAATTATTGGTGATTTGTGGAGAAAGATGATTAGTCTACTTTATATATATTGATATGCTCACCTCCTGATAAAACCAATAAGCTCACTTTTTTCATTTTAGTGCTGCAGAAGGAAATGTTTGGCACAGGGTTAGTTGCTCAGAGGTCAGGCCTTGCAGCCAACTTCTACGCTGTGCACAGGAGATTGGCTGCCTGTGGGGGGATGGCCGCAGGGCATGGCCACAGGCCAGACTATGCAGTCAACCCACCCACCATGCACAGCCGAAGGCCATGTGCGGAGGGGTTTGGATGCCCATTGGGCATTGGCGGCAGGGCCTGGCAATAAGCCAGGTCTTGTGGATCACCCACTACTGCGCACAACTAAAGACCATGAGCAGCGGGGTTGGCTTTACATATGATATTAAAATATTACTTTGCATTTAAAAAAAATCTCGAAATTCACTGAAAAAAACAAAGGTTAAAGTGTCATTATATTTCGGTGAAGATGTCAGTTAAAACATGCTGCTTTAAACGTACAAAACCACTGAAATTCGCCAGTTAAGTTATCTCAAGTAACTATAACTTGTGCCCAAAGGTAACTATAACTCACACCCTAACCGTGCCCTGCTAATAACCCCACATATTACATCAATTGTTACATCTTGTATGACATCATTGATAATATCAGTGCAACATTTGCAATTAAATTATTAATGAGAAAACTGTGCATGGCAGGGGCGCAAGTTATAGTTACCATGGGGCACAAGGTTTTTTTAACCTTTTGAACAGGAATACATAAAAGATGTCATGTTATATATAGCTCCCATTTTTTTCTGCTACTGTGTAGCAGTTGAAATCAGGGGCATCAGATTTGGGAGGCCTTACATACTATAAAAGTATAGATGGGTAGAAAGTGAATTACAGGGACGTTTTTCACCTCCGGGTTCTGAGTGACATCAAATAGACGAGAGAAATGCTTCACTCTCCTTGTCTATTTGATGCCACTCAGAATCCCTCCGTAAAAAACATCCCCATAATTTACAGTTGCCTATCTATAATCATGTATATGTTAGAAATTGGGTTGTTGGTTGACTGAGTTATGAGCCCTGGTCAAGCAGCAACCACAATCCTAGACAGGGTAAGAGGCAGGCAAACCCTAAATTAACCTGTGCTCACCCTCTGGTACATAGGCACAGAGCAGTCAGGCTTTACTTTAGAGACTGTGTAAAGTATTTGTGCAACACTTCAAACAGTAAAACAATGAAAACACCACACAAAAAGATTCCACACTAGGTTAGAAAAATAACTTTGGTTTTAATAAGAGAAATAAGACTAAAACAACAAAAATCCAATTAGTAGAATTGAATTTCAAAGTTTGTTAAGTAAAATAGTGCCGCCGCAAAAAAAGCGCAAATGGGGATATCTGGTCACGCCGGACCAGGACAAAGGCACAAGTTCAAGCCGACTCCGATGGAGCGCAGGCTGGCTGCAGGGACCCAGCTAGGCCCACTGAACAAAGTACCTTAAATCCTGGTTGTGGAGCGTTGCATGGATCCTCGTTGAAGATGCATCGCGCAGGAGAGGCATTGTTTCAGTTACAAAATGAGACGATGCGGCGGTGCTAGGTCCTGAGGCATCGACGAAACAGGGCTTGTGATTTGAAGTCTGGTGTGGAGGACACGAGGCTCAGCAAAGGGAATGCGTCAATTCCGATGAGCGGTGAAGCTGCGATGGGGAATTTCAGCATCGTCATTGAGGCTGCTGTCAACGAGGGATATGAGGAGCTTACCTCGGGTAAAGCGTTACACAGCAGCAGTTTTGAAGGCAATGCTACTGTCTCAAGATGTGGGAGGCAGCAGCAATGTAAGACTTTTGTGATGGGTCCAATCCACATAGCAATGGCGATTTGTCACTTCTGCTCGAGGAAGCCCTGCTCAGCCGAGAAGATAAATCGGTTCTGCTCAGGGTTGCATTGCTCAGCAAAGTGGATGCGTCAGTTCTGCTGGCAAGCATCTTAGGTCTAATTTCATCGGTCCAGGACTGGGGTGGCACCACTTGCCAGGGTAGACTAACAGCTGGAAGAGTCCAGGTGCAGAAGCAGGGTGGTTGGAAGTATTTTATCTCCCTCAGACTTTAGATCAGGAGGCCAGCCAACTAGCCCTTGGAGTAACTTTGGGTTCTGGGGTTAAGTGTTGCAGGTCCAGTCCATCTCACCCAGGCAGAAGGCAGCAGACAGCAAGGCAGCAAAGCAGGAGTCGAGCAGAGAGCAGTCAACAGAGTGGCAGTCCTTCAGAAGCACAGCAGTCCTTCTTCTTGGTAGAGTATCCACAGGTACAGAAATTTACTGAAGTGGTGGTGTCTGAGGTCCAGTGGTGCCTTTGAAGTGGGGGACACTTCAAAGAGATGCCTTTGAAGTGCACATATGACCTCCCTTCCTGCCCTGCCTCCAATCTTACAACAGGGGGGTATGCAGCCCTTTGTGTGTGGACAGGACACAGCCTAATCAGGTGTAAGTGAGGCTTTTCCCAGCTCCTCCTTCCCATCCTGCCAGAATGGCCCATCAAGTCACACGTAAACTCCCATTGTGTGTGTGGCTGTTCAGGTAGAATACACAAAGCCAAACTACCAACTAAACCCAGACATGTGATCAGAGACAGGTTGCAGGCATCAAATGGCTAAGGCAAGAAAATGCCCACATTTTCAGATTTTGAAGTTTAAAATCTGACGTCACCATAAGTTAGGATTTTAAATTAGAATTCCAGAGACACCAGATATGGACCACTTATATCTTCCCATTTGGGAATTACACTTACAAAATGTGATAAGGTAATCCCAATGTTATCTTATGGGAGATATAGATTTTCAGTAATGAAAAATGAATTTAAGATTATTTCACTATCAGGACATGTCAAATTAAAAAGTACATGTCTTGCTTTTTAAGTACATTGCACCCTGCCCTCTGGGCTGTCCAGGGCCTACTCTTGGGGTGACTTATATGTATTAAAAAGGAAGGTTTGGGCCTGGCAAGAAGTATATCTTACCAGGTCAATATGGCAGTTCAAAACTGCACACACAGGCTCTGCAATGGCAGGCCTGAGACATGATTAAAGGGCTACATAAGTGGGTGTCACAATCAGGCTGCAGACCCACTAGTATCATTTAATTTACAGGCCCGGGCACCTGTAGTACCCCTTTACAAGGGACTTATAAGTTATTTAAATATGCCAATTGGGTGCGAGCCAATATTACAATGTTTAGAGGAGAGAGCACGAACACTTTAACACTGATTAGCAGTGGTAAAGAGCATAGAATCCCTAAGCCAACAAAAACAAATTCAGCAAAAAAGGGAAGGACTAAGGCAAAACGTTTGGGTGTGACCGTGCAGAAAGGGCCATTTCCAACTTAACCTCCCTCCAGCCTAAAGCCAGGGTAGACTAATCAATACCTTGATGGGCTTCCTTGCGTAGGTGATAGAATGTGTACAGTGTCCCCCTACTGCAAGGGCACTTGTCAGTTCTACACCTCTCTGAACTCAGTTGCATCCCTCTGTCTATACTCTCCAGAGCCACTGAACTTACCCACAGGGAATCCTTCTCCTCACCTGTAGACCCCATCTGTGCAGCACCTAACTTTAATTTGCTCACAGATGCATCCCAGTAGGCAGACAATACCACCATGACCAAAAATGTGATGTGGCCCATTCTACCCCTTGGGTGTGACTTCTGTCTCCAACCTTGGAAAACTCTGTCTACAAGGACAACAACCAACAGAGACCACTGACAGCTGTCAGTGTCCCAAGCCAGGTCCCAGGCCATCCAGGGCTTTCTGACTTTTGAGGTTCCTCAGAGTGGGGGGCAGTAGCTCCAGGTGTCTTGCACCCTTTTTCCACTGTACCTCCCACCAGTTCAGGGGTGGTATCCTGGCACTGGTACTTCAACCCAGGGTCTGTACCCTTAGGCTGAACATGTGCCTGGCACAGGTCCCCAGCCCTCTGTCCCTGTGACAATGCATGGTACCCCCCTGGCCAAAAGTGGCCTCACCACGGCCAGTCTTGGGGTGCTCTGTTCTCAGAGCTGTCAACCCCTGACCCACTGGTCCTCCCACTGTGGATTGTTTCCACTTCGTGCCCCTCCATCTGGGCCTCTGTACCTTTTAATGTGGAGTGGCACCCCCAGAAAACAGGACTGGTAGGGTGCCTGTGGTGGCAGCCCCACCCGTCTCCCCTGACACAGTGGAGGCACAGACCAGGTCTCCCTACTTGCGCACCCTCTGGGTATCCAAGCTCTTGGGCTGGAAATAGGGCACCCTGGGTCTCTGCCCACCATAACCTCCCCTCCTATCGTTAGAAGGGACATGGGAACCTTTTTTACCCCCTCACCATACTGGGACCTGTCAAGGTCACTGCATACCTCCCCCTCATTCTGATGGGAGGATCCTGAGCCACCCTCCTTATGGATCACCCCCAATACCTTCCCAGACACCCCAGTACTCACCCAGAGTCTGCCTCCTTTGCAAGCTCCCTGGGATCAGCAAACTTGCAATCAACCAGTTATTGGCGTAGCTCTGGAAACAGTGACTGAACATGTGCTCACTAGCAATCAAATTGTACAGCCCCTCATAGGTGTTTACCTCACTACCCTTCACCCAACCATCCAGTGCCTTGCAAAAGTAACCCACAAAATCCTCCCATGGCTGTTGTGACAGTTTCTGACTGCCCCTGAATCTCAACCTGCACTCTTCTGGGGTGAATCTATATCTCTTGACAAGGGTCTCCTTCATGGTGGGATACTCCAGTCTGCCCCCCTTCTCTAGTGCCATATGGACATCCCTGCCATAATTGGATATATGCCTCCATATGCCAGCTCTCCAATACTCCCCAGGGATAATGTCACCTCTAGAGTAACCTCATATACCTCAAATCACCTGTCTATGTTATCCCCCTCCTTGAAGTCAGGCACCAAGTCCATGGTTATGTGGATCCTCCCTTCACCACTGGACACCGTAGTTTCACTGCCACCATTCCTGCTAGACTCTACCAGCTGTTTAGCCTTCAAGTCCAGCTCCTTAAGACTCAGTTCATGAGCCACAAGATATTTTTCTCTTCCCAGACTCTCTCCACCTCAGCTTTACTTTGGTCTGCCTCAATGGCAAATTTTTCCCTTCCTAAGGCTCTCTCAGCCTCAGCCCTTCTCTCCTCCACCAGGGCTTTGTCAGCCTCAGCTCTTCGCTCCTCTGCAGCCAGCCAGGCCAGCCACAGCCTCAGGTCCCTCTCAGCCTGTCTGTCCTTTAACTCCTCAGTAGACAGGGTTTGGGAGGAGACACTGCTTCCTGCATTGGTTCCAGCAGGAGACTCCCTCTCTGTGGACTCCCCTCTCTCCTCTGGAGCCTTTGTCAAGTCATTTTCCTTCTCCTCTTCATCCTTATCAGGGTCACTGCTCTCTTGGGCCTCTGGTTGCAAGTTCCTGCGTAATTAGGGCTCTGCGCTCTCTAACCCTAGAGCCACAAAGTAGTCCTCGTCAGACTCTTCCCCAGAACTGTCACCCTCCTGGTCCTCTGCTTCCTTTATCTAGTAGGCTTTCTCATAAGCATACAGGGCTTTCTGCAGGTGCCGCTTAGTGGACCTCCTCTTCACACCCATCCCCCTATCCTTGGAGAAATCCTTCAATTCCCTCATAGTGTAGTATACTATGCAGTTGGGATCCATGAACATTCTGGCAAGATATCACTGGTGCACCAACAAGAGTCCCAGGTGTATGAAGGTGAAGCAGAAGTAAAATTTAGAAAAATTACCAATTGAGGGAAAAAGGAAAATTAAAAAACTCGTAATGGTCTTAGATATGAGATGGTAGTGTATACCAAATTACAGTATGGCACTGCACAAATATAAGTCCTATCCCATCGCTGAACCCCAATGTTAGAAATTGGGTTGTTGGTTGACTTGTATGTATGAGCCCTGGTCAAGCAGCAAACCCTAAATTAACCTGTGCTCACGCTCTAGTAGCTTGGCACAAAGCAGTCAGGCTTAGCTTTAGAGGCTGTGCAAAAAGTATTCACCTGGCACTTCGAATAGTAAAACAGTGAAAACACCACGCAAAAAGATTCCACACCAGGTTAGAAAAATAGCTATGATTTAAATAAATAATACCAGGCCAAAATGAGAAAACTCCAAATTGTAGAATTGAATTTCAACCTTTTTAAGTAAAATAGCGCCAAGAAGCAAAAAGCCCTATTTGAGATATCTGGTTATGTCGGGCCAACCACCATGAAGCACGGGCCAACTACAGGGACCCAGTTAGGCCCTCTAAACAAAGTACCTTAAATCCTAGTTCCAGAGCATTGCTTGGATCCATGTCGAATATGCGTTGCGCAGAAGAGCCAATGTGTCAGTACTGAGACACGAGGCTGCGGTGTGATGTCCTGATGCATCGACATCGAGAATCCTGCCAACAGGGCTTGTGATTCGAAGTACAATGCTGAGGATGCAAGACACAGCAGAGGCGATGCGTGGATTCCGATGAGCAGTGAAACTGCAATGCGGAGTTTCAGCATCGTCGAGGAGGGATGTGAGGAGCTTGCACCGCGTAAAGCGCCACACAGAGGCAGTTTCCATAGGTGATGCATCGGTCCTAAGATGCGGGAGGTGGGACGATGCAAGGTCCTGTTCACGCAGCAGCTGTGATGCTTCAGTTCTGGTCATGGTTACATCGCTCAGCAGAGAGGATGCCTCAGTTCCTCTGACAAGCACCTTAGGCCCACTTCCAAGGGTCCGGGACTGGAGTGGCAACACTTGGCAGAGTAGACTCACAGCTGACAGAGTCCCGGTGCAGAAGCAGGGTGGTTGGAAATCTTTTATGACCCTGAGACTTCAGATCCAGAGGCCAGCCAAATAGCCCTTGGAGTGACTCTGGGTTCTGAGGGTCAGTGATGCAGGTCCAGTCCTTCTCACCCAGGCAGAGGGCAGCAGGCAGCAGGTCAGCACAGCAAAGCAGGAGTCCAGCAGAGAGGAGTCCAGCAGAGTGGAATTCCTTCAACAGCACAGTAGTCCTTCTTCCTAGCAGAGTATCCACAGGTCCAGAAGTGTGCTGAAGAAGTGGTGTCTGAGGTCCAGTACTTATACGCATTGGTGCCTTTGAAGTGGGGAGACTTCAAAAAGATGTCCGCCCCATCCTGTCCTGGGTCTAGACCCACTACATAGTGGTATGCAGCCATTTGTGTGTGGACAGGACACAGCCTATTCAGGTGTATGTGAGGCTGTTCCCAGCTCCTCCTTCCCATCTTGTCAGGACGGCCCATCAAGTCACATCTAAGATCCCATTGTGTTTGGTTGTCTAGGTAGAATACAAAAAGCCTTACTGCAAACTACACACAGACATGTGATCAGAGACAGGCTGCAGGCACCAAATGGCTAAGGTAAGACAATGCCCACTTTCTAAAAGGGGCATTTTCAGAACTGTAATTTAAAATGCAACTTCATCATAAATTAGGATTTTAACATAGGATTCCAGAGACACCAAACTTGAATATGTTATATTTTCCCAGTTGGGAATTACACTTATAAGATATAATACGGTAATCCCAATGACATGTAAAACTAACAAGTACATGTCCTGCTTTCTAAATACTTTGCACTCTGCCCTTTGGGCTGTCCAGGGCCTACTCTAGAGGTGACTTAGGTGTATTGAAAAGGAAGGTTAGGCCTGGCCAAAGGTTTATCTTGCCAGGCCGCTATAGCAGTTTAAAACTGCACATACAGGCTCTGCATTGGCAGGCCTGAGGCATGTTTAAGGGGCTACGTAACTGGGTGGCACAGTCAGTGCTGCAGGCCTACTAGTAGCATATAGTTTAAAGGCCCCGGGCACCTGTAGTAACACTTTACTAGGGACTTATAAATAAATTAAATATGCCAATTGGATATGAGCCAGTATTACCATGTTAGCACTGGTTAGCAGTGGTAAAGTGCTCAGAGTCATAAAGCCAACAAAAACAAATTCAGCAAAAAATGAGAGGAGGAAGCCAAAAAGTTTGGGTATGACACTGCATAAAGGGCCATTTTCAACAGTATACATACATATATACACACACACCAACCTTAGGTGTACTTATCTTGCTTAGTAAAGGCAGGGGTATAGGGTGGCAAGGGTAATTTTTGTGTTTACGGGTGGGTAGTGTTAGAGGGTGACAAGGGTATTTTTTATGGTTTATGGTGTGGGTAGGGTTATAGGGTGGTACTAGCATTTTAGGTTATAGGGGTGTGTCAGGGGTATAGGGTGGTAAGGGTCTTTTCAGGGTTTTAATGGTGGGTAAGGGTATAGGTTGGTGAGGGTATTTTTTAGGGCTTAGGGGTGGGTAGGGTAATAGAATATTAAGGATGTTTTAGGGTTTATAGGTGCGCAGGGGTTTAGGGGTGGATGGGGCCTAGGGTGGTATGGGTGTTTTAGGGTTGGGTAAGAGTATAGGGTGGTAAGGGTGTTTTGGGGTTCAGAAGTGGGTCGGGGTATAGGGTGGTAATGTTAAAAAAGTGAAACTTGTGGGTTCCCTCACAAAAACTAAAAACTAATTTATAAAAATGTAAAAAGGGGGAATTGAGGGTCTCCCCCACCCAAAAAAAAAAAATTAGCAATTATTAATATATATATATATATATATATATATATATTCACTGAAAAAACCATAGGTTTTAGGGACAGTTATAGTTAGTTGGACATTTCACTCGTACAAAACCATAGAAATTCCCCGTTATAGTTAGTTCAGCTAACTATAACTCGCGCCCGCAATGCACTGCTGATGACGTCACATATTACATCACTCATGACATGGTCAGTGACATCACTGATGACATCTCAAATGACATCACTGATGACATCACTGATGACATCATCCAGTGACTGTGTGTTTCTGTAAAGTTTAAATATGTTTAATATATATAGGGAAAGGCGTATTGAAGAATGAGTGGGTGTATAAGTGTCTGAATGGATGATTTAGTACGTGCGTGACTGACTCTACAAGTGAGTGATTAAACGTATCTTACTGAATGCATGGGTTAGTGACTAAACTGTGTGAATGTCTGTATCCGTCTGTTTGTTGGTGTGTAAGTGGATGCATGGATTTGCGAATAGCTACACGAGTGTCTATATGGGTTATTGATTGGTTCTCTGAGTATCTGTATGGCTGCCTTAGTGTTTGGTGGGTGGGGTGTGTGTGACTCTGTACATAGATGTGTGAGTGGGTGATTCACTGGGTGCATGATTTCAAGAGTGCATCTGTGATGGACTGCTTGGGTGGGTGAGTGTGTGTATGGGTGTGTTAGTGAGTGAATGTATATCTCAGTGGTACATGTGCGAGTAACTACATATGTAAAAGGCAGTATATATGTGTGTTAGATTATTTAAATGGCTATAAGTGAGAGTGTGTGATTGTGAGAGTGGCTGTATGGATGAGTGTGTGCTTGTATCAGTGATTGTATAAGAGCATAAAAATGTGCTTGTATTTATATGAGTAAGTGAGCTGGTGTGTGTATAACTGTATAGGTGAGTAAATGGGTGTGTGATTAATTTTTTGCATGACTGACTAGGTGTGTGAGTACCTCTATGGATGAGTGGCGGTGTGTGAGTGTTTATATAGGTGTATGAGTGCATATGATAGTCCTGTACTGAGTGACTGTAAGTATGAGTGACTGTACGGGTGAGTGAGTAGATGTGTGTGTGTAGACCTAAGAATCAGTGAGTGGGTATGCAGTTATTGGTATTGGAGTGTGTATGGTTTTGAGAGTGGCAGTCTGTAATTTAGAGTGGGTGTATCAAAGGTTATATTAGGGTGTGAGAAGATGCATGAAATTATCACATGGATGATGTCATCAGTGATGTCATCAGTGATGTCATTTGAGATGTCATCAGTGATGTCATCAGTGATGTCACTGACCATGTCATGAGTGATGTAATATGTGACGTCATCAGCAGTGCATTGCGGGGCGCGAGTTATAGTTAGCTGAACTAACTATAACGGGGGAATTTCTATGGTTTTGTACGAGTGAAATGTCCAACTAACTATAACTGTCCCTAAAACCTATGGTTTTTTCAGTGAATTTCAAAGGTTTTTTAAATGCTAATTTCTAACTATAACGTGTCTGAAACCTATGGTTTTTTCAGTGAATTTCAAAGGTTTTTTAAATGCTAATTTCTAATTATAACATGCCTGAAACCTATGATTTGTTAAGTGAATTTCAAAGGTTTTTTAAATGCTAGTTTCTAACTATGCCTACAGAGGTAGGACATGTGAAGAAAGAAGAAAAAACGCACAGAAAGAAGCAAAAGAAATGCAGAAAGAAGCAACAGAATTCCACAAAGACGAAGAAAAGTGCAGGAAGAAGCAAAAGATGTGCAGAAAGAACCAACAGAGGAGCAGAAAGAGGCCTTGTTGCAAAATCATCCTGTGCCCACAACTTTTTCAGACGGGTACTGGTGGTAACTGACTCTGACTAACCAGAGCCGGTGCTATGCTAAAAGACACTTAGAATACAGTGAAAACACCTACATACACTAGGGAACACTATGCGTTGGGGTACCCCTGTGATTAGCATGACCTCCTCTGTAAGTCCCTAGTACATAATAGGGCAGGGGGATTAAAACTACCTCTCAAAACGCGCTACATGGCGCGTTTGCACAGTGGGGAAGGGAAGGGGGGCCTGAAGTGACATGTGTGCAAACGCGCCCCGTGGCGCGTTTTAAGTTGCGGGATTAAGTCCCCTTGAATCCTGAGGGTCCCTGGGGCCCAACTAGCCCCCCAGGTACCTACAGTTAGGACCACACAGCTGAGTTGCAGAGAGGCGTTCTGAGGCCACGCACCTTTTTTCACCTCTCTGCAACGCAACTCTGTTGTGCTTACTGAAGGTACCTGGTGGGCTAGTTGGCCCCCAGGGTCCCTCAGGATTCAAGGGGAATTAATTCCCCAACTTAAAACGCACCACAGGGCGTGTTTGCGCACATGTCACCTGAGGCCCGCCCCCTCCCTTCGCCCCATGGCGCGTTTTAAGTTGGGGGATTAGGTCACTTTGAATCCTGAGGGTCCCTGGGGCCCAACTAGCCCACAAGGTACTTCCAGTAAGCACCACAGGCCTGCGTTGCAACGCCTGTAACAAATTGTGCAGTTGTGTTTAGGTAGTGAAGGGGGTCGTGCTGGGGGTAGTGTTTTAGGGTTTAGGGTAGTGCAGTGGTGTTTGTGTAGTGTAGGGGGTCATGCTGGGGGTAGATTTAGGGTAGTGCAGTGGTGTTTGGGTAGTGTAGGGAGTCGTGCTGGGGGAGTGTTTTAGGGTTTAGGGTAGTGCAGTGGTGTTTGGGTAGTGTAGGGGGTCGTGCTGGGGGTAGTGTTTTAGGGTTTAGGGTAGTGCAGTGGTGTTTGGGTAGTGTAGGGGGTCGTGCTGGGGGTAGTGGATTAGGGTTTAGAGTAGTGCAGTGGTGTTTGGGTAGTGTAGGGGTACTGCTGGGGGTAGTGTTTTAGGGTTTAGGGTAGTGCAATGGTGTTTGGGTAGTGTAGGGGGTAGTGTTGGTTAGTGTTTTAGGGTAGTGCAGTGGTGTTTGGGTAGTGTAGGGGGTACGTGCTGGGGGTAGTGTTTTAGGGTAGGGCAGTGCAGTGGTGTTTGGGTAGTGTAGGGGTTCGTGCTGGGGGTAGTTTTTTAGGGTTTAGGGTAGTGCAGTGGTGTTCGGGTAGTGTAGGGGTCGTAGGGGGTAGTGTTTTAGGGTTTAGGGTAGTGCAGTGGTGTTTGTGTAGTGTAGGGGGTCGTGCTGGGGGTAGTGTTTTAGGGTTTAGGGTAGTGCAGTGGTGTTTGTGTAGTGTAGGAGGTCGTGTTTTAGGGTTTAGGGTAGTGCAGTGGTCTTTTGGTAGTGTAGGGAGTCGTGCGGGGGTAGTGTTTTAGGGTTTAGGGTAGAGCAGTGGTCTTTGGGTAGTGTAGGTGGTCGTGCGGGGGTAGTGTTTTAAAGTTTAGGGTAGTGCATTGGTGTTTGGGTAGTGTAGGGGGTCATGCGGGGGGTGGTGTTTTAGGGTTTAGGGCAGTGCAGTGGTGTTTGGGTAGTGTAGAGGGTCGTGCTGGGGGGAGTGTTTTGGGGTTTAGGGCAGTGCAGTGGTGTTCGGGTAGTGTAGGGGGTCGTGATGGGGGAGTGTTTTAGGGTTTAGGGCAGTGCAGTGGTGTTCGGGTAGTGTAGGGGGTCGTGATGGGGGAGTGTTTGAGGGTTTAGGGCAGTGCAGTTGTGTTCGGGTAGTGTAGGGGTCGTGCTGGGGGAGTATTTTAGGGTTTAGGGTAGTGTAGTGGTGTTCGGGTAGTGTAGGGGGTCGTGCTGGGGGTAGTGTATTAGGGTTTAGGGCAGTGCAGTGGTGTTCGGGCAGTGTAGGGGGTCGTGCTGGGGGTGGTGTTTTAGGGTTTAGGGCAGTGCAGTGGTGTTCGGGCAGTGTAGGGGGTCGTCCTGGGGGTGGTGTTTCAGGGTTTAGGGCAGTGGTGTTCGGGCAGTGTAGGGGGTCATGCTGGGGGTGGTGTTTCAGGGTTTGGGGAGGTGCAGTGGTGTTCGGGCAGTAAAGGGAGTCGTGCTGGGGGTGGTGTTTCAGGGTTTTGGGCAGTGCAGTGGTGTTCGGGCAGTGTAGGGGGTCGTGCGGGGTGGTGTTTCAGGGTTTAGGGCAGTGCAGTGGTGTTCGGGCAGTGTAGGGGGTGGTGCAGGGTTGTGGTGTTTCAGGGTTTAGGGCAGTGCAGTGGTGTTCGGGCAGTGTAGGGGGTGGTGCACGGGGTGGTATTTCAGGGTTTAGGGCAGTGCAGTGGTGTTCGGGCAGTGTAGGGGGTGGTGCAGGGGGTGGTGTTTCAGGGTTCAGGGCAGTGCAGTGGTGTTCGGGCAGTGTAGGGGGTCATGCTGGGGCTGGTGTTTCAGGGTTTAGGGCAGTGCAGTGGTGTTCGGGCAGTGTAGGGGGTGGTGCTGGGGCTGGTGTTTCAGGGTTTAGGGCAGTGCAGTGGTGTTCGGGCAGTGTAGGGGGTCGTGCTGGGGCTGGTGTTTCAGGGTTTAGGGCAGTGCAGTGGTGTCCGGGCAGTGTAGGTGGTCATGCTGGGGCTGGTGTTTCAGGGTTTAGGGCAGTGCAATGGTGTTCGGGCAGTGTAGGGGGTCATGCTGGGGCTGGTGTTTCAGGGTTTAGGGCAGTGCAGTGGTGTTCGAGCAGTGTAGGGGGTCTTGCTGGGGCTGGTGTTTCAAAGTCTAGGGCAGTGCAGTGGTGTTCGGGCAGTGTAGGGGATCTTGCTGGTGCTGGTGTTTCAGGGTTTAGGGCAGTGCAGTGGTGTTCGGGCAGTGTAGGGGGTCATGCTGGGGGTGGTGTTTCAGGGTTTAGGGCAGTGCAGTGGTGTTCGGGCAGTGTAGGGGGTCATTTTGGGGCTAGTGTTTTAGGGTTTAGGGCAGAGCAATGGTGTTCAGGCAGTGTAGGGGGTTGTGCTGGAGGTGGTGTTTCAGGGTTTAGGGCAGTGCAGTGGTGTACGGGCAGTGTAGGGGGTCTTGCTGGGGGTGGTGTTTCAGGGTTTAGGGCAGTGGTGTTCAGGCAGTGTAGGGAGTCTTGCTGGGGGTGATGTTTCAGGGTTTAGGGCAGTGCAGTGGTGTTCGGGCAGTGTAGGGGGTCTTGCTGATGGTAGTGTTTCAGGGTTTAGGGCAGTGCAGTGGTATTCGGGCAGTGTAGGGGGTCGTGCCGGGGGTGGTGTTTCAGGGTTTAGGGCAGTGCAGTGGTGTTTGGGCAGTGTAGGGGGTCATGCTGGGGGTGGTGTTTCAGGGTTTAGGGCAGTGCAGTGGTGTTCCGGCAGTGTAGGGGGTCATGCAGGGGGTGGTGTTTCAGGGTTTAGGGCAGTGCAGTGGTGTTCGGGCAGTGTAGGGGGTCGTGCTGGGGGTGGTGTTTCAGGGTTTAGGGTAGTGCAGTGGTGTTCGGGCAGTGTAGGGTGTTGTGCTGGGGGGTGGTGTTTCAGGGTTTAGGGCAGTGCAGTGGTGTTCGGGCAGTGTAGGGGGTCGTGCAGGGGGTGGTGTTTCAGGGTTTAGGGCAGTGCAGTGGTGTTTGGGCAGTGTAGGGGGTCATGCAGGGGGTGGTGTTTCAGGGTTTAGGGCAGTGGTGTACGGCCAGTGTAGGTGGTCTTGCTGGGGGTGGTGTTTCAGGGTTTAGTGCAGTGGTGTTCGGGCAGTGTAGGGGGTCTTGCTGGGGGTGGTGTTTCAGGGTTTAGGGCAGTGCAGTGGTGTTCGGGCAGTCTAGGGGGTCTTGCTTGGGCTGGTGTTTCAGGGTTTAGGGAAGTGCAGTGGTGTTCGGGCAGTGTAGGGGTTCGTGCTGGGACTGGTGTTTGAGGGTTTAGGGCAGTGCAGTGGTGTTCGGGCAGTGTAGGGGGTTGTGCTGGGGCTGGTATTTCAGGGTTTAGGGCAGTGCAGTGGTTTTCGGGCAGTGTAGGCGGTCGTGCTGGGGCTGGTGTTTCAGGGTTTAGGGCAGTGCAGTGGTGTTCAGGCAGTGTACGGGGTTGTGCTGGGGCTGTTGTTTCAGGGTTTTGGGCAGTGCAGTGGTGTTCGGGCAGTGTAGGAGGTCGTGCTGGGGGTGGTGTTTCAGGGTTTAGGGCAGTGCAGTGGTATTCGGGCAGTGTAGGGGGTCGTGCTGGGGCTGGTGTTTCAGGGTTTAGGGCAGTGCAGTGGTGTTCGGGCAGTGTAGGGGGTCTTGCTGGGGGTGGTGTTTCAGGGTTTAGGGGCAGTGGTATTCGGGCAGTGTAGGGGGTCTTGCTGGGGGTGATGTTTCAGGGTTTAGGGCAGTGCAGTGGTGTTCGGGCAGTGTAGGGGATCTTGCTGGGGGTAGTGTTTCAGGGTTTTGGGCAGTGCAGTGGTGTTCGGGCAGTGTAGGGGGTCGTGCTGGGGGTGGTGTTTCAGGGTTTAGGGCAGTGCAGTAGTGTTCGGGCAGTGTAGGGGGTCATGCAGGGGGTGGTGTTTCAGGGTTTAGGGCAGTGCAGTGGTGTTCGGGCAGTGTAGGGGGTCGTGCTGGGGGTGGTGTTTCAGGGTTTAGGGCAGTGCAGTGGTGTTCGGGCAGTGTAGGGGGTCGTGCAGGGGGTGGTGTTTCAGGGTTTAGGGCAGTGCAGTGGTGTTCGGGCAGTGTAGGGGGTCGTGCTGGGGCTGGTGTTTCAGGGTTTAGGGCAGTGCAGTGGTGTTCTGGCAGTGTAGGGGGTCTTGCTGGGGATGGTGTTTCAGGGTTTAGGGCAGTGGTGTTCGGGCAGTGTAGGGGGTCTTGCTGGGGGGTGATGTTTCAGGGTTTAGGGCAGTGCAGTGGTGTTCGTGCAGTGTAGGGGGTCTTGCTGGGGGTAGTGTTTCAGGGTTTAGGGCAGTGCAGTGGTGTTCGTGCAGTGTAGGGGGTCGTGATGGGGATGGTGTTTCAGGGTTTAGGGCAGTGCAGTAGTGTTCGGGCAGTGTAGGGGGTCGTGCAGGGGGTGGTGTTTCAGGGTTTAGGGCAGTGCAGTGGTGTTCGGGCAGTGTAGGGGGTCGTGCTGGGGATGGTGTTTCAGGGTTTAGGGCAGTGCAGTGGTGTTCGGGCAGTGTAGGGGGTCATGCACGGGGTGGTGTTTCAGGGTTTAGGGCAGTGCAGTAGTGTTCGGGCAGTGTAGGGGGTCATGCTGGGGCTGGTGTTTCAGGGTTTAGGGCAGTGCAGTGGTGTTCGGGCAGTGTAGGGGGTCGTGCTGGGGCTGGTGTTTCACGGTTTAGGGCAGTGCAGTGGTGTTCGGGCAGTGTAGGGGGTCGTGCTGGGGCTGGTGTTTCGGGGTTTAGAGCAGAGCAGTGGTGTTCGGGCAGTGTAGGCGGTCGTGCTGGGGCTAGTGTTTCAGGGTTTAGGGCAGTGCAGTGGTGTTCGGGCAGTGTAGGGGGTCGTGCTGGTGCTGGTGTTTCAGGGTTTAGGGCAGTGCAGTGGTGCCCGGGCAGTGTAGGGGGTCGTGCTGGGGGGTGGTGTTTCAGGGTTTAGGGCAGTGCAGTGGTGTTCGGACAGTGTAGGGGGTCGTGCTGGGGCTGGTGTTTCAGGGTTTAGGGCAGTGCACTGGGGTTCGGGCAGTGTAGGGGGTCGTGCTGGGGGTGGTGTTTCAGGGTTTAGGGCAGTGGTGTTCGGGCAGTGTAGGGGGTCTTGCTGGGGGTGATGTTTCAGGGTTTAGGCAGTGCAGTGGTGTTCGGGCAGTGTAGGGGGTCTTGCTGGGGGTAGTGTTTCAGGGTTTAGGGCAGTGCAGTGGTGTTCAGGCAGTGTAGGGTATCGTGCTGGGGGTGGTGTTTCAGGGTTTAGGGCAGTGCAGTGGTGTTCGGGCAGTGTAGGGGGTCGTGAAGGGGGTGGTGTTTCAGGGTTTAGGGCAGTGCAGTGGTGTTCGGGCAGTGTAGGGGGTCGTGCTGGGGATGGTGTTTCAGGGTTTAGGGCAGTGCAGTGGTGTTCAGGCAGTGTAGGGGGTCGTGCAGGGGCTGGTGTTTCAGGGTTTAGGGCAGTGCAGTGGTGTTTGGGCAGTGTAGGGGGTCGTGCTGGGGGTAGTGGTTTAGGGTTTAGGGTAGTGCAGTGGTGCTTGTGTAGTGTAGGGGGTCGTGCTGGGGGTAGTGTTTTAGGGTTTAGGGTAGTGCAGTGGTGTTTGTGTAGTGTAGGGGGCCATGTTTTAGGGTAGTGCAGTGGTGTTTGGGTAGTGTAGGGGGTCAAGCTGGGGGTAGTGTTTTAGGGTTTAGGGTAGTGCAGTGGTGTTTGTGTTGTGTAGGGGGTTGTGCTGGGGGTAGTGTTTTAGGGTTTAGGATAGTGCAGTGGTGCTTGTGTAGTGTAGGGGGTCGTGCTGGGGGTAGTGTTTTAGGGTTTAGGGTAGTGCAGTGGTGTTTTTGTAGTGTAGGGGTCATGTTTTAAGATGCAACGCTCCAATACCTGACCAGTCTGCACTACATAAAACTGCAAAAAAACTAAAAATAAAAAGTGTTTTGCACACTTTTGTCATTGGGCTATATGTGGGCTACATCTGGGTAATATTTGTGCTACATTTGGGCTCTTTTTTCTCTGGTGGCCGTCTTGGAAGACTTCTTTGTTATGAAGTTTCCTAATTTCCTCATTTACTGCAGTCTCCTCAGTAGGAAATGCTTTCAGTTTTTTACTTTGATTCTATCAAGAAGGCATTCAGATGTGTCTCACATTTGCCATAAATTCAGAATGTTAGCACTCTAGTTGCTCATTAGATCACTGTAGTAAAGCTACTGCTCACCAGGGAGTTAACTGGAAGTCTGCTGCTGGTATTGAAAGTGATTGTTTCAGTCTGCATGTCAGAATTTTCTAATGAAATAGAAGAGGATTTGAGATCTCACTTAAAACATGCCCTAATTTTTCTTTCTGCAGCACTAACCATAATTTCTATTTCAAAAAGAACCCCCTCATTTTGTTCCTTTTTAAATTAAATGTTTTAAGTTTTACCGGTTTATTCCAATCAAGATGGCTTCAGGTGTGCCATACTTTTGTCATAAGTAAGGCTGTTAGCGCTCTAGTTGTTCTTTAGAACACTCTGGGAAGCTGCAGTAGAACACAAAGTCATCAACTGGCAGGCTGCTCCTGTTGAAATATAACAGGAAGATATTTGAGATCACACTTGAAACATGTCCTAATTTTTCTTTCTACAGCACTAACCATAATTTCTATGACAAAATGAACCCCATCATTTTGTTCCTTTTTAAATTAAATGTTTTAAGTGTTACCAGTTTATTCCAATCAAGATGGCTTCAGGTGTGCCATACTTTTGTCATAAGTAAGGCTGTTAGCACTCTAGTTGTTCTTTAGAACACTCTGGGAAGCTGCAGTAGAACACAAAGGAATCAACTGACAGTCTCTGCCCTTGTTGGATGTACATGTTTTACTGAGAATGTCAGACTTCATTCTCACATGACTGAGAAAGATAATGTGAATTTACAGAAAATATGCTCTCATTTTAGCTTCTGGAGCACCTTCCAAAACTCTATGGGACAAGCATGTGAAAATAGTTTTCTCTCAAACATGATTCATGATATCACAGCAGAAGGTTTTTCACAGGGTAAAATCACCTTAGAACACACCACAATTCCTGAAATTAGTATGGTACCATCAACAAATGAATTCTAATGTAACTAAAGTCTGTTATCACCCTTTATAGTTCTCCTTTTGGTAACCCCCAAAATTTTTGATTCACTACAATGCATTTCAATGGGGTACTATCATGTATATTGGTCCCAAGATGGCTGCCAGCAATTCCAGGATGAAGTGCTGACAGCCAATCAGATCTCACGATGACATGTGTGGTTAGGCTCCGCCCAGATATATATGTGATTTTACTTTTGATTTTCTCAGGAACTACTGAACGGATTTACACCATTTAACCAAAAGGCACGACTCTGAACCAAGGGCTACCTTTTTGCCAAATTTGGTGTAATTCCGTTCAGCAGTTCGGGCTGTAGCTGCGACTAAAGGTTCCTATGGAAAAATGAATGGGGAAAACACGTTTTGGGACCCCCCTTTTTTCTTGGCCCCCGCTTGACGAATCACCCCGAGACTTTCAGGATAGGAGCGGACCGGAGCGCCCCAACAAGTTGGAAAATTTCGCAAAGATTCGTCAACCGACGCCAACGTTATTTCAAATAGAATGTTGCGGATTTCCTATGGAAAATAGGTCCTAACTATAACTATCTACTGGCGACTGCCAGTAGATAATATATATATATATATATATATATATATATATATATTCTCGTTTTACTCCGTCTTGGGAATTCCTTTCTTTTGGAAAAACGGGCACGGACCACAGCGTTGTGCAGCAGAAGTATTTTTAATACTCCAGGACCTCTACAGCCATGACGTGTTTCTGCCCGCCTCGGGCCTTGATCACATGACACGCTCTGTCAGGTGAACAGTTTTTTTCTACCATTTTTTTTTTTTCTTTCTTTTTTTACTTTATTTTCCTTTTACTCAACCAGTGTTTAAAGTAACAAGTGCAAATTTACAAATAACGTAGAAACAGAAGATAAGTTCAACTATTGGGGAAATGAATGGCAAAATAATTGCATTCCTGTAACTATTGCGGTAAAATACCATAATGACATTCACAATAACAGTTGTAGAAAATTGTATCAGATGATTTCATTTCATCAATTGAGCCTGTAGCTAAAAATTCCTTATAGTTGATAATAGGAGAGAACATAATTATAAAAGTGTCTAAAATCATGTATAAAAGAACATTATATATATATTACCTGCTGGCGGTCGCCAGTAGGTAGTTATAGTTAGGACCTAGTTTCCAAAGGAAAATCGTTTTTTGATTTGCCAATATCTTTGGCGCCGTTTGACGAATCTTCGCGAAATTTTCAAAACTAATGGGGCATTCCGGTCAGCTCCTGTTTTGAAAGATTCGGGGTGATTCATCAAGCGGGGCCGAGAAAAAAGGGAGGTCCCAAAACACGTTTTCTCCATGTTAATTTCCATAGGAACTTTTGTCGTGGCTACAGCCCGAACTGCTGAACGGAACTCTTGGTCCAGAGTGCACTCTTTGCTTTAAATGGTATAAATCCGTTCAGTAGTTTTTGAGAAATTTAAAAATAAAGAATTTCAATATCTGTTGACCACGGTGGATCCCCGAACCCTCCCAATCACGAGCTTAATTTTGATTGGCTGCAGACACTCCTAACCAAGAAGTGTTGGAAGCCATCTTGTGACTCGGTAAAACCGAGTCACAAGAAAAAAGGGTTGAAAATGGTAAAAGAAATAGAAAAGGGGGCAGGGTAAAAACACCCTGACCCCCTAGGCCTGGTCAGAGGCCAAAAAAAGCATTTTTTTAAACAAATTTCAGCCGTAATCGTGTCGGGTTCACAAATCCGGCAGAAATGTTTTAAAAAATGAAGCGCGGTCTCCTGCGCTTCGTTTCTTTTAAGCCCCCGGGTGGACCGGGTCCGGGGGGCAATGTTTTATTGTGGTGTGGGGACCCGCAGGGGACCCCGCAGCCCCGGGGACCGCCACCTCCCTAGGGCATTTCTGATAATGCGCGGGGGCAAGTGCCCCCCACAGCCCCGGGGACCGCCACCTCCCCTTGGGGGCTTGAAATTAAATAAGGGGGGGCCTCGCGGGCCCCCTCCAAGCCCCCGGGACCTCCACCTCCCCGGGGGTACTTTCTAAAACTGTGTGGGGGCTCAAGCCCCCCACACTGCCACTGGGATCACCCCCTCCTCGGGGCACTAATTATTTAAATACGGGGGTCAGTTGTGGACCCCCGACCCCTGGGACCCCCACCTCCCTGGGCTATTTAAAAGTTGGGAGGGGGACACGTGGCCCCTTTCCTGGAGCCCTCCTTGGCCCTGGGGACTGCCACCCCCCAAGGCCGGCTACGGCAATGTCCCGGGGTGACCACCCCCGGGACATTTCAGTTTGCAATGGCAGGGCGGGAGCACGGCTCCCACCCTGTCATTGCAAACTTCTGCTTCACTTCATGGAAGCGAGAGCAGAAAACCTGCTCTCGCTTCCATGAAGCGAAGCAGTATTGCTTTTGGACAAGGGGAGCTGCATGTCAGCAGCTCCCCTTGTCCAAAAGCAATGCCGGCTCCTGCAGGAGGCGGGGAGCCGACTGGGACTGCGGGGGCATTGGGGCTCCCCCCACAGTCCCCAACGTAAGGCCACGCCCGGGGGATGGGGGCCCCAGTGATGTCATTTGAGATGTCATCAGTGATGTCATTAGTGATGTCACTGACCATGTCATGAGTGATATAATATGTGATGTCATCAGCAGTGCATTGCGGGGGCGCAAGTTATAGTTAGCTCTACTAACTATAATGGCCGAATTTCTCTGGTTTTATACGAGTGAAATGCCCAACTAACTATAACGTCCCTGAAACCTGTGGTTTTTTCAGTGAATTTCTAAGATTTTTTAAATGCTAATTTCTAACTATAACGTCCCTGAAACCTATGGTTTTTTCAGTGAATATATATATATTTATATATATATATATATATTCACTGAAAAAACCATAGGTTTTAGGGGTGTTATAGTTAGTTGGACATTTCACTCGTACAAAACCCGTGAAATTCCCCCGTTATAGTTAGTTCAGCTAACTATAACTTGCGCCCCCGCAATGCACTGCTGATGACGTCACATATTACATCACTCATGACATGGTCAGTGACATCACTGATGACATCTCAAATGACATCACTGATTACGTCATCCATGTGATAATTTCATGCATCTTCTCACACCCTAATATAACTTTTGATACACCCACTCTAAATTACAGACTGCCATTGTAAAAACCATAGACACTCCAACACCAATAACTACATACCCACTCACTGATTCTTAGGTCTACACACACATCCACTCACTCACCTGTACAGTCACTCATACTTACGGTCACTCAGTACAGGACTATCATATGCACTCATACACCTACATAGACACTCACACACCGCCACTCATCCATAGAGGTACTCACACACCTAGTCAGTCATGCAAATAATTAATCACACTGCCATTTACTAACCTATACAGTTATACACACACCAGCTCACTTACTCATACAAATACTAGCACATTCTTACGCTCTTATACAATCACTGATACAAGTACACACTCATCCATACAGCCACTCTCACAATCATACACTCTCACTTATAGCCATTTATATACCCCAACACACATATATACTGCCTTTAACATATGTAGTTACTCACACATGTACCACTGAGATATACATTCACTCACTAACACACCCATACACACACTCACCCACCCATACAGTCCATCACAGATGCACTTTTGAAACCATGCACCCAGTGAATCACCCTCTCACACATCTATGCACAGAGTCACACACACCCCACCCACACAAACACTCAGGCACCCATACAGATACTCAGACAACCAATCAATAACCCATGTAGACACTCATGTAGCTATTCAGAAAGCCATGCAGCCGCTTACAGACCAACAGACAGACGGATACAGACATTCACACAGTTTAGTCACTAACCCATGCATTCAGTAAGATACGTTTAATCACTAACTTATGGAGTCAGTCACGCACCTACTAAATCATCCATTCAGACAATTATACACCCACTCATTCTTCAATACGCCTTTCCCTATATATATTAAACATATTTAAACTTTACAGAAACACACAGTCACTGGATGATGTCATCAGTGATGTCATTTGAGATGTCATCAGTGATGTCATCAGTGATGTCACTGACCATGTCATGAGTGATGTAATATATGACGTCATCAGCAGTGCATTGCGGGGCGCGAGTTATAGTTAGCTGAACTAACTATAACGGGGGAATTTCACGGGTTTTGTACGAGTGAAATGTCCAACTAACTATAACACCCCTAAAACCTATGGTTTTTTTCAGTGAATTTCTAAGGTTTTTTAAATGCTAATTCCTAACTATAACATGTCTGAAACCTATGGTTTTTTCAGTGAATTTCAAAGGTTATTTAAATGCTAATTCCTAACTATAACATGTCTGAAACCTATGGTTTTTTCGAGTGAATTTCAAAGGTTTTGTAAATGACAATTTTTAAATGTATTAATTGTTATATTTATTTTTTGATACTGATTTACTACATTTTTTTTAACTATTTATTTTTAGATATTTTATTTTTTAAATTACGTTATAATTACATTATACATTACATTACAAAATATACTTTCTCAGAATGAATTCCTTTAGTTTAAATACTTTGCAAATAGGCAATAGACTTTTAAGTACAGTAGTTACAGTTGTTGCAATGGGCAACACAATTTCAAACACAATGCAACATTGAGCTCAATGGGAATTTCTAGTTAAATGCAATTAGTTACTTTATGGATTACTTTTCTAACCACAGGACTGGATCCTAGATTCAGTCCTGGGACATCTCCTGTAATCAGTTGAGTAAAAGCGTTTTGGTTAAAGTAGTGATTTTTAAGGAATATTATTGTATTTTAAAAGTTGACACTTAGAAACTTTTTCACATAGAATCACCAATGTTATCCTATGGGAGGAAATTCACTTAGCAGGTAAGTAGTGTTATCGTTACTTTTTCTTACTCAGTGGTGGATCCTGGATCCAGCACTGGTGCATCTCCTGTAAACAGTTGAAAGAATGCGTTTAAGTCATACAGGTGATTTTTAAGGAATATTTGTAGTTTGTGGAAATAGACACTTAGAAACTTTTCTGGTGAAAACCAGACAATGGATTCCTATGGAGGGAAATACAAGTTACTGGTAAGTACGGTTAGAATTACTTTTCAGGGTCAGTGCTGGGCTAAAAGATGCAGCACTGGGTTCTCTCCTGATAACAGGTGAGTAAATCGGAATTCGTTGTTTGGCTGATTTTAGATGAATATTTTAAAGTTCCAAAACTCCACACTTTGAAGAATTCCCAAGTGAAACCAGTCAATGTTAGCCTATGGAAGGAAATTCAAGTTACTGGTAAGTACGGTTAGAATTACTTTTCAGGATCAGTACTGGGCTCAAAGATGCAGCACTGAGGTCTCTCCTGATAACAGGTGAGTAAATCGGAATTCGTAGTTCGGCTGATTTTACTTCGGTCCAGTATATATAGAGCCACTTTCCTACACCATCCCCTCCCTTCACCACTGTGCAAACACGCCCTGTGGCACGTTTTAAGTTGAGGAAATAATTCCCCTTCAATCCTGAGGGTCCGTAGAGTCCAACTAGCCCACTAGGTACATCCAGTAAGCGCCACAGAGCTGCGTAGCAGAGAGATGTAAAAAGGGGCACGGCCTGCACCACCTCTCTGCAACGCAGCGCAGTGGCACTTCCTGGGAGCACCTGGTGGGCTACTTGGCCCCCAGGGTCCCTCAGCATTGAAGGGGAATTTTTTCCCCAACTTAAAACGCGCCACAGGGCGTGTTTACACACGTCACCTCAGGCCCCGTCCCCTCCCTTCACCACTGTGTAAACGCGCCCCGTGGCACGTTTTAAGTTGGGAGATTAAGTCCCCTTGAATCCTGAGGGTCCCTAGGGTCAAACTAGCCCACTAGGTACCTCCAAAAAGCGCCACAGAGCTGCGTTGCAGAGAGGTGTAAAAAGGGGCGTGGCCTCTGAACACCTGTCTGCAACGCAGCTCCCTGGCGCATACTGGAGATACCTGTTGGGCTATTTGGCCCTCAGGGACCCTCAGTATTGAAAGAGAATTAATTCCCCAACTTAAAACGCGCCACGGGGCGCGTTTGCACAGTGGTGAAGAAAAGGGGCGTGGCCTGAGGTGACATGTCTGCAAACACGCCCTGTGGCGCGTTTTAAGTTAGAGAATTAATTCCTCCTCAATCCTGTGGGTCCCTGGGGGCCAACTAGCCCACCAGGTACCTCCAGTATGCACCAGGGGGCTACGTTGCAGAGAAGTGTTCAGAGGCCACGCCCCTTTTTACAACACTTTGCAACGCAGCTCCGTGGCGCTTACTGGAGGTACCTGGTGGGCTAGTTGGCCCCCAGGGACCCTCAGGATTGACAAGGAATTAATTCCCCATCTTAAAACGCGCCACGGGGCCTGTTTGCACACATGTCACCTGAAGCCCCGCCCCCTCCCTTCACCACTGAGCAAACGCGCCCCGTGGCGCGTTTTAAGCTGGGGGATTAAGTCCCCTTGAATCCTGAGGGTCCCTGGAGTCCAACTAGCCCACCATGTACCTCCAAAAGGCGCCACAGAGCTGCGTTGCAGAGAGGTGTAAAAAGGGGCATGGCCTCAGAACACCTCTCTGCAACGCAGGCCTCTGGCACATCCTGGAGATTCCTGGTGGGCTAGTTGGCCCCCAGGGACCCCCAGTATTCAAGGGGAATACGTTCCCCCTCTGCATACGCGCCAGGGGGCGCGTTTGCAGAGTGCTGGAAGGAGGGGGCGTGGCCTCCAGCTCGATGCCGGTCTTTTTTTATTTTTTTATTTTTAGAAGGGGGGCTGTGTGGCCCCCCTTGTTTTTCTAATTTCTTGGCCCTGGGGACCCCATCCCCCAGGGCCTGCCCCCTAATATTTTGTTTAATAAAAAAAAATTGGAAGGGGGCCTTGTGGCCCCCCTCCCCAGGCCTTAATCGGCCCCGGAAACCCCATCCCCCGGGGCATGGCCTTTTTAAAAAAAAAATGTTATGGAGGGGGGCTGTGTTGCCCCCCTCCTTAGGCCACTTATGGCCCCGGGGACCCCATCCCCCGGGGCCGGCCTTTACGTTTTTTTTTTTAGTTTTTTTTAAATTTTAATTTGTATCATGATGGTTTATAACAGGTGAGTCCCATTGGATATGGCACACAAACACTGAAAGAGGACTCGGACCCAGCATTTTTCTTCCCTGATGTATTCTGGGATTCAAAGTCCGTGAAAAAAATATTTCTCCTTTTGGCGGCTCAATTGCGTCCTCTTTTAGTGCCCTGTCAATCATACCAGCCATACCACCTTTGCGCCGTGGAGTGCATCTTCTCCGAGGACCCCTCGCCTTGCCACAGGGTCTCACTGCACTCAGCGTGGGAGCAGGTCAGATGGCCCTAGCTTCCACAGGCATGATTCCTGTCGACAAAGGTCGGCGTCGGTGCCCTGATTCCCAGAATACATCAGGGAAGAAAAATGCTGGGTCCGAGTCCTCTTTCAGTGTTTGTGTGCCATATCCAATGGGACTCACCTGTTATAAACCATCATGATAGGTTGTGCCACTTTTCAAACACAAGCAGATGAAGGCAGAATGCCGAAACGCTTCCTTGTGAATAAAGCATCTTTAACTTGGGCCCCGTGAGTGCGGTGTGTTTCTTTTGGAACCGGAGCTTTGATATTTGTATGGACCCACCTCCATACTAACCGCACCCGTCTGCAAGAGTGCATACATTGCCGAGGTGGACTTTGGAGCTGGAATATATATATATATATATATAAATATATATATTAGATAGATAGATTAGATATGAAATAGTTTTACTTACCTTTATTAAACTTACCTTGCATGGTAAAGGTAGTATCTGAGGATAAGGCATTTGTGCTAAAACCATTGCGTGGTAAAGGCATTGCATAGAAAATGATGCGTGGTAAAGGCATTGTTTGTAATGACTGCATTGTAAAGGCTGTTTCCCCATCCAGCGGCTCCTCCACAATGATACCTCCTACTTGGACACCGTTGGCTGCCTTGCGTCGCTGAACTTTACCTTCTCATACATTTTTTCTCAAAAAATTCTTCTAAGTCCGAAGGTAAGCGGAGACCGGACACAATTCACTTCATGTATCCGAACCTCACTCCATCGCGGTCAGCAATAACTTTCTACTGTGCCCGGGTCTCACTAGATTAGATGTCCACAATTGACACTAGGATCTTGTAGGCGCTAGTCTTCACATTAAAAATTCAAAATTCACAACTCCGGTTCTACTGATTGGAAAATGTACTTTATTTTTCGAAATTGATGTGGGATTTTTCTTGCATTGTGTTTTCACTTTATTACTGTTTACGCTTTGCACACATTCTTTACACATTGGCTCTAAGTTAAGAATCACTCCCTTTGTTCCTAACTACCAGAGGGTTAAGCACGGGTTAATTTAGTGACTTTTGTGGTTCACCCTGACAAGGATTGTGGTTGTTGGTTTTACCCCCTCAACCAACAAAGCAATTTTTCACCACCTCCAACTAGGCAGGTCTCTTTAATGTCCCATCAACTGAAATATGGAGACACACCATGCTGCATTTTCGCTTAATAAGTCATGACTGAGTAACCATTTAGAGATGTACTTAGTATGAAGCTAGTTTTCAAGCAGTGTGGTCCTATGCAATTTTGCTCACACTAACGAGGCACACCGCAGATGTTTGGAACAGAGTAGTGTTTTCTGGGTGCCTGGAGCATGAATGGAAGAGAAGAAAACAATGCTTGCAATTGATATGTTACACTATATACTTTCATGGTCTACTTCAAAAGGCAGGCATATTTTGGATTTTTTCATCTCATTATTCATTTCAAATACACATTTTCCATGCCAGTACTGTTTGCATTGCTTTCTACTGTCAAAGTATTATTTGCCTACAGCCATTTAACGTGATTTATTGAGATGCTCCTAAATTATTGATACAAATGTGAAAAGATTTTGTGTCTTTAGGATCAAATATGTAGAATGGAATGTGACTCGAGGCACCAAATGGCAGATACAAGTTGGAGTAGAAAAACATTAAACCAGTAAGCACGTAATATTTCAAGAAAAAATGCTTAAGAAAATGCAGATCTGTCAGCTCTGTTTTTTCTAAAATACACTATATCAAGTACAGCATATCTTTAAATGATGAGAAGCAGCAAAAGGTTATTACATCCACACTCATGACACAAACGTTAATATAACCCACCACTTATGAAAAAAATAAAAGTCTCTTTTTCAATTTTTCAGAAAGGTGTTCATGTTGGAAACCCATGAATTTGGTCACTATCCAAATTGGTGAAGAAAAAGGTTATTCACATTCACAAAGATGTATTACATCGAGTGTATGCGGTTATTGAGCTTCTATATTGCTCCAACACGGTATATTTGCCATGTCAGAACTTTAGTATGATATAGGTGCATCAGTGGCGTAATGCAAAATGATGGGGCCCACTGCAGAGTGTGACCATGGGCTCTAGATTGCACAGATATTCATTGGTATTGGGCTTAATGGGGGCCCTCAGAAAAGTGGGTGCCCCACTACACTGCAGGGGCTGCAGGTGCCTGTGTTACACACCTGAGATGCATTGAATGTAGGCTCAACCAGTGGTGGCCGGTGACTTTTCAAAGTGGTGGGGCGTATAAGGGTATAGTGGGATGTGGTGTGTTAAAACCAACCAACCTTCAGCTAGAGAGCTGACCAAAAAATGTGGTTTCGCAGGAGCCCACCTTGGCATTGCAATGAAGCAGCAGGATAACAGAAATAAGTAGAAATAGTGCTGTTAGAAATGGGATTTCTGGTTGGCTAGGGCTTGCGCCTAAGCCAGGCAGAAACCACCACTCTAGTCAGGGCAAGGGAGTTACACGCTGAAGATAACCCCTGCTCACCCCCTTGGTAGCTTGGCACGAGCAGTCAGGCTTATCCCAGAGGCAATGTGTAAAGCATTTGCGCAACACACACACAGCAGCAACATGCTAGGCACACCACAAAAGGAACTCCACACAAAGTTATATATAAAAATAGCCTTTGTATTGTCATAAATACATTAGAATAGTAATCACACAATATACACTGTGCCAACTGGCACTAGGCAATATTTACAGGGGATTATATACACATGACAGGGCCAATTAGGCCACTGTCAAAACCATCACAAGCACAAATAGTAAATGTAGAACATAACCAGTAATAACTGGCGAAATACCGTACTCAGCATTATCCTGTAACATAAATCATAGTATGCAATCAGCATTACCTTAGGCGTAAAATACACTCTGCGCCAACCTTATAAGCCTAAACATATTAGACCATAACCTCCTAATCATAAATCACATTAGAGGCATAAATCACAGTAGAGAATAACCTCACAAGCATAAACCACAGTATGCAAATAACCTCATAACATAAACCACATTAGAAGCATAAACACAGTATGCAAAACCTCATAATCATAAACCACATTAGAGGCATAAAATCACGGTGCATAAATCGCATTCCCTGCGCACCACATAAATCACATTAGGGCCTGGCGCCCTATCAACCTAACACAGTCCCCCTGGCCAACTGGCCTTCTTAGAGGGCTCAAATGCCCTAGGTCCATAATGTCAGGGCTTGGGCTGCCAATGCAGCAGAATTCACAAGTGTGCAATTGCGCAGACCTAAACGTTGCAGCTGTCACTAACTGCTGTACAGCTGGGAAAATCATATGTGGGCATGGGCACTCACTGTGCCCTCTGGGTGGGTCCCCACTGGGACTCTCTAAAGCAAATGTGCAAAACGTTGCAGCTGCCCGCGCTGGTGCGGCGCAGCTGTGAATGAGCAAAGGGCCTGGCACCACTGTACCTCTCCAGCCCCACTGGGACTCCTATCATAAAATACTGCCAAACGTTGCAGCTGCCCGCGCTGGTGCGGCGCAGCTGTGAACAAAGGAAAGGGGCTCTTTGAATCAATTTTGCCCCCAAGGGAAATAAACACTGGCCGGCTCTAGGCAGGAAAATCGCAAAGGGGTGCCACCGGGGGCACCAACATTACTTTACGTGTAGCCCCACTCACCGGAGTAGCTTGGAGGCTCCGTCTCCTCTCTTCGCCCGGTCCCCCTTCCTGGGACCGGGACTTCAACGTGGGACCTGCGAGGCTCCGGACGGGTCTCCTGTGGCGGGCGCAGTAACACGCGGGGCTCTCTCTGCTCATGAGAGCCCCGCCTCGGATCCCGCCTGCTCCCGGCTCCTTCCTTAGCACCGGGGCTCCCAACAGCTCACGGGAGCCCCGCTCGGGCCGGCCACACCGCCGCCTTACTTCCGGCCATAGGCACCGCCCCAGGCCAGGCAGACACGCCTGGCTTCCGGCGCTGAATCGGGCCGCGGCGGTGATTCTTAATATAGTAGAACGCGGGGTGGGCACCCGCAAAAGGCACCATAAAAGCGGGGTGGGCTCCCGCTATTTTAAATATATTTAAAGCGGGGTGGGCTCCCGCTCGGTATGAAAAGAATGCGTGGTGGGCACCCGCTCCATGAGGCATCACGGGGGAATTCCTATGACGGGGATACCCTCTAGAAAGACGGGCAGCTCAGCGCTGCACAGCCCACGCTCTCCTCCTTCTTGGAGCAGATTAAAATATAGCGTTCACGAGGCGCTAGATGCAGCAAAAGTCCTGAAGGTCCTGGAATATTAAAAGAAAAGCACTCACAGGGCGCAAGGAGCACCAAAAAGTCCTTAGATATTAAGGGGGCAAGGCTGGGCCCAGGGAGGCAAGCCCTCATGGTGGTTCCTCCTGGGCCCCAGCAGCAGCACGCCCCAGCAGGTTCAGGAACAGTACAAAATCATGGGGTCACAGCCCCTATACTTATACTACTTCTCTCCTTTGTTTGCAGTCCAGGGTTTGGGGGAACCAGCAATAACTGGTTCAGGGGGGAATTGGAGCACTCTGTGTACCAGGCTCCTCTTCCCCTTTGTCAGGTGGGGGCTCAGTGATCAGACACACCACAGGGGGCGGAGCCAGCATTGTACAGGCTAGGCACAGATCTATTCAGGGTCAGGGGATTACTCCTCCCACTACTCCCAATGCAGATGTCCCATTCAGCCTAGTGCTGACTCACCCTGCCCCTCCTGGAGCCACACACACCTCCCAGCCCCTGTCACTCAAAAGCTAGACATGCAATTCACATCAGGCAGGCAGACACATAGCACACAGAAATGCCAACTTCTAAAAGTGGCATTTCTAAATTAGTTATAATAAATCTGCGCACCCCATTGCGCAACATTTATTATGACAATTCCAAATATACTAAACTTGACCACGCCTCTCCTCTCATATCAGGAATTACCACTGAAACACTTATCAGGGAATCCCCAATGCATTCCTATAGGAGGGCAGCCCCACAGTAGTGAGAAACCAACATGGCTGTTTGTCACTACCAGGACATGTCCCACACATAAGGTACATGTCCTTCTTTTACCTACAATGCACCCTGCCCATAGGGCTAGCTAGGGCCTACCTTAGGGGTGACTGACATGCAGGAAAAGTGGGTCACAGACATGGCACACACTTTAGGTGCCACGTCACAGCGGCAGTAACACTGCGCGCACAGGCCCTGCAATGGCAGAGGCCTGAGATAGGTTTGCAAGGCTACTTTGGTGGGTGGCGCAATCAGCGCTGCAAGCCCACCAGTAGCATTTAATTTACCAGCCCTGTGTATATGAGATACCACTTTACAAGGGACTGACAGGTAAATTAAATATGCCAAACAGGTGTAGACCAATCTTACCAAATGTAACACAGAGAGCGCACGCACTTTACACTGGACAGCAGTGTTAAAGTGCCCAGAGGCCTAAAACCACCAACACCATGTCAGAGAAAAGGCTAGGAGAAAGGCAAAAAGTTTAGGGATGACCCTGCAAAAAGGGCCAAGTCCAACAAGTGCCATATCATCCGGTGCGGCGGGCAGACGAACACCTAATCAGGCAGCGGCCCTCTGCTTGAAGGGGGTCAAAGGAGGCCAACAAGAAGGAAGAAAGGCACTGGCACTGATGTTGATGTTGGTGGGGGCCATCACGCAGGATCCTCAAACGAGCACAAGCTGACTGGCCTAACGGCGGCCATCTCCATGCTACGCGAGGAGACTGCAGCCTAATGCTTACCACCTCACCTTGACACAAGCATCTCCTGAAGGTTGCTGTCTCCCTCTCCCTCGATTGTCGGGAGGCAGGAAGCTGAGCCAAAGCAGGCATTACTGCCACCTCTCTGCGCTAAACAGCCAACTCATGGACTACAGCACACCTGCAGCGCGCTGATTATCCCCAAAATTGGAACTGCGCAGCCGATCTCTTCCGCAGTTCACGCCCCAGCTTCTATTATCCAATTAGGAACCATAAACAGTACTCCGGATGCGAGGGAGTAGTTCAATTGGTGCCACCCACTGCACTGCCCCTTACCCTGTACGCGAATAGTGCTCTGCTGACCTCGCCGTGGGCCATAGCATAAACGTCCCATTAAAATCTAGCCTCTGCCGCATTGTGTGGCCACACCCACCTCTAATTGACATCAATCTCCTCGCTTGGGCCTCGAGGACGAGCAATACTCCGCGCCAGGACAGCACATGCGCAGGAGGACTCTGACATCACCCACTTCCTCCCAAAAAAAAGAAATTGCTTTATACGGGAACACGAAGCAGTAAGTACTTTTATGAAGCTGCTTCATAGTGTTCTTTCTCTCTCTTTTGTATCCTCCTGCTTCTAGTAGGGCGCGGCCCCTCGCCCGTTTACACTAGCCGCCACTGGGCTCAACAGCTAAATGATTCATCTGAAATTTCATACAGTTCTAGAAATTGAATCACATGCAGATGTTTTCACTAATGTTTTAATAGGTAGTCACTAAGGGACACGTTTACAAGTATTGAAACTAGGCAATTTTTTTAACGAATGAAATGTGACAGCTTAGACAGTTAGCTATGACTTAATTTTTAAAATATTATTATGGAAATATGTTTTAATGATCCGTGGCAATGAACATCTCTGCCATAAAATGATGGACATATTCTCTTGGGTTTACCTCCTTGAAGCTTTGCAGATAATACTACAAATATTTTAGACATTGCTGATGAATTATCTTTCTGTCACAGATGGATAGTCCCTCAACAGATCAGAGACGTCAATAAAATGATTGTTCTTTTCTTCAATTTGTCCTCGAAAAACAAGGGGCCTATGAAAGGTTTCCCAAAGTTTCTTTTATGCACGTTTTTGTGAATACTGACAAAAAGATTAGGCTAACTATAAAAAAATGTTGGTTTCCTCACATGTGGCCAGCAGACAGGCTGAAGAGGATGTTGCTTCCAAACACATCTTAACAGACTCCTAATGTACATTTGATAAAACCGAGAAATTCCCAAAGATACTCCTGTGCAAATTTACGAGACGTGGCTCTATGTGCTGCAGGTTTCAGTTATATTTAACAATGCAGAAAAACCGAGTAGAACAGCACTGTTTGTATGATGCCATGGAAAGTCAATGTTAAGTTTATTTCGTGAAAATGTCCGTAAAAAATATATACACTTCATTATAAGCATTCATTAAATGCATGCAGAAAAGGGAGAATCATGGAGGAAGAGAACCATGGACGTCAATTCACCAAAGTTTTAGGGTTAGCGGAAGTGACATCACATGTTATTTGACCCACAATGACATCACAAGAAGTGATGTCACACAACATCGGCCTGGTGCGTTACCGGAAGTGATCTCATGAGATCTTGGAATTTGATGCAAAGTGACACCAGCAATGAAAAGCAAAGCATAAGTGCAAAATTAATAAAAAATAATGTAATTATTAATAACACAAAAAAGCAGTAGCTAAACCAAGTTTGTTTATTTCTTGCACCAGACATGTAAATAGTTAGATTTCTACCATGTTATGTCAGAGATACATCTATCAATATCCAGGGATAACTACCATATGCCATGCAAAGCCCAATAACAGCCTAAAGTTCCAGTCACCGCCCCAAAGGTCCAAACACAAATAGAACTGGAAAGATCCCTCAGGCACACTGAGCAGCTACAGTGTGGTCTGTAGTAGTGTATGCTTCATTCATAGTCCAAACATGGCATAGCAAAGGTGCAAGCTTCCCTCATACCACAAACCAGATACAGAATTAGCATCAGTAATGGTAATCCCTTATGCTGGGACCTAGACTGTGGCTAACCTTCGTAGCAGGACTGCCTTGGCTACCACTTTCAGTATGAAATACTTCATTACAAAAGTTCCACCTATCAATCCAAAGGGCTAGAAGTAAAAGCAGCAAAGTGCCTCAATCCTCCCTAATTTATTAAGTATGAATTTCTAGGATTACAAAAAAAGCATGAATGTTTTTTTCTTACGTAGCCGCTGCGAGTCTTTGTAAGTGACGCAATAAGCAAAAATAAATGATCCCTGTATAATCATTACTTTGCTTGCATGGTCTTGTGAAAGGTACTTGGACTAGATTGGCAAATGAGTGCATCAGTCCACCAGCATAAGGCTACAGTATAGATTACATTAAGAGACCTAGAGGAATTATTTGTGGGACCAGGGTCAAAAACTACATGTGGGGTCCCTTCCTTCTTTTGAATCAAAGAATTAAAGCAGGAAATGGTGAAAATGGTACATCTCAATGCACATTTGGCTGAACAATACTTTAAATGGATAAACATTTGGAGACAACTTTAATACTAAGGAATCCTTGGAAAATTAATGCTATTTTGTACCAGATCATTCCTGTGACCTTAATGGAAAGTCGTTAGGTTCAAAGCAGGTTTACATGGTATCTGGGTATTCTCTTCAATTAATTTCTGATAAAACATTTGTTAAATGGTACGTCTGAAAGTGCATGCACTTGTAACATTGCTGAAGAAAACGTGATAGGATTTTAACATTACTCTACAAATGATAATTGGCTCTTCCTAAGGCGTTTATTGAAAAAATGTGGAAACTAGAATAGATTGAAACATATAAAACTCGGAAAAATTAGTGAAGACCACAGGGCATAAAGTCAACTTTACAACATGATTGGGGATTTTCCCCAACAAATTGTTGTTAAAAACAGGAACTATGTCAACAATTAAAGGAACTCCAGTGATTACCTACTTTAGGACGCTTTTGTGCTTCCCAAGGAATTAACCTAGAAATGTAGTGGCATAAATAATTTCAGCTCGAAATCAATTCAAATAACAAGGCATTAGATGACAATTCCCAGTCCAAGGGAAGATATTTAACTGGAGTTTGCATTTCTTTTATATTCTGCTTTGATATCCCATGAGCTGCATTGGTTTTATTTTTTAACTCTGGAAACGGAAAGCTTAACTCATATATTTTATGGTACATGCAAACCACAGATTTTTAAGTTTTATGGCCTGTAAAAACGTTATTGCACCTCACATTGATCCTAAAAGGTTTGAAATAGTAGTATCGTTTAACCAATCAACCTTGTTTGACTCTCCTTGGGATGGGAACCAAGGGCAGCTCTAGGTTTAGTAAGTCTTGTATGCTTGCACCTACAGCTCCTAGTGCGCACTTACAAAGTACTTTAAAACAATACTGGTTATCTACAAGGAGCATTGCTAAAGAATATGCTTACCAGGCCATTTCTTCTAGACTAAATGGACAACTTCTGTCATTATCATAATCTGCCAGGAACATGCAATGGTGGTAAAGATACAAGAGCTTGCGATTTCTTCCTGAAACTGCAGGCACTTGCAGGTCAGCATTGTCCTCTTCCCTTCTTTCTTTGATCTATTGAATGCTTTTGTGAGGGCACATAAAAGAAATCCGTGTCAAACTGTCTCATTCGGAAATATCAGTATTCCACTACTAAGATAGCTTGGTTGGTTAATACACCTGTTGCAGCGATCTGTGTGAAATGTGCAGATCCCAGGGGCAGGCTTTGTCTACTCATTTATGTGACATGATGCACCCGTTGCAGTGATCTGTGTGAAATCTGCAGTTCCCAGGTGCAGTCTTGGTCAGCTCATTCATGTGACTATGGGCCTCATTAGGATGGCAGTCAGACTTTTGTCCGACCACCATCTCTTCGGAAACGGAGCCGCCCCACTATCTGTCGGCGGTCCCACCATTGGAATTACGATGTGACTGCCTTGAAGGCAGTCACAATGTGTATCCTTTATATTGTGGCATGTGCTGCGAGCTGCAGCACACGCCGCAGTACAAAAAATACACATTCTGCATATCCCTGCACTATGTGGCAGACACCATGCGGTGCCTGCCTCATTGGGCAGGGATATGTAGGGGGGCAGATACCGGAGGCCCTGGGTGGAAGGGGGACCTGCTAAGGGCCCCCAAAGTCACTTTCTGCCAGCCTTCTCATGGCGGGTTAACCACAATGAAACGACCGTCGGAAACTGACACTGTAATGCCTACGGCGGTGCCTGAGAAGGCATAGCCACCATTGTAGGCATTACAGACCGTCCGACGGGCTCCTTGAGCCCGTTAGATTAGTGTCAGAAGGTCTTTCCACCCCCGACCATCCGCCCGCCATCCTAATGTGGCAGGCGGTCTTACATGGTCTGATGGAGGTTGGACCACCACAGACGGGCTGATGGTGGTGGTCCCACCGCCATTGTAATCAGCCCCATAGTTTTAATAGGCCTGAATCACAAAGACATTTGCAATGAAAACTAAAGTTTTCACAAAAGGTGAAGGGGCATATTACCAAGGATGTGCGATAATTATCGCAAAGCGCACCTAGCGATGTTTTTTTTATCGCCGGCTATCGCTGGATTACATCGCGGAGATAACGCGTTATTATCAATGCTTATCTCTAAGGCGATAGAAAATCCAGCGATAGCGGCGAAACCCAGCAATAGCGCGCGAAATCCAGCGATAAATTCCACGCGCTAATGAAAAGCTTGCTAATAGGCAGGTGAGGACTTAACCTTACAATCCACCTCCCATTGACTAGAATGGTTAAGTCAAGTTTTAAAGAGGTGTTAGATTCCAGCGATAATCGCGGTTAGCGCGACTATTTTATCGCTTCGCGGGCATTGCTAATAGGGGAAGTTGTGTTTGCGACTGTTTTCAGTCGCTTTTAGTTGGGAAAGCCTACTTTGCATGTCATTAGCGATAATTATCGCTGACATGCAAAGCGGCAAGAAAACGGCCGCTTTCGCCATAAAGCTGTCGCTAACAGCTGTTAGCGACAGCTTGCTAATAGGGCGATAAAAATATTGCCGCTTTAGCGGCAAAAAGTGCCGCTAAAGTGGCGATACTGCCCTTGATAATATGCCCCGAAATGTCTGTAAATTGATTTACCTATGTGTTACTTGACCCCAAGATGGTGTAGTTCTATGCACTGGCAAAATTAGTAAATCTTACTCCAAGGTTTGGGAGTTGGCATTGTGTGGCCAATATGCCCTGGAAAGATTGTAACACAAACTGTTTGCCAATAAATACTCCATACTCACCCTTTTCCAGTGTGGCAGTGTTAAGGTAACACCCTCAAAACTGGTGAAGAGTTGTGACATAAGTTCTCCAAAGGGAAAAAAATATTGTAGATGTGGAGAAAAGAAAGAGTAGGAAAAAGCGCAATTGCACAAATGAAATTCCATGTACTATGCACAGCTGAATACTATGTACAAATATACACCTGAAAAGGCCACTGCTTTGAAGCAATTGAAAGTTAACAATACTTTCCAGGTGCACTCATGGAAAGGTGCAACTGTTGTATGTTTCTAGGAGAACTCATGGTATGGCTTGTGAATGGCTGATATTTGTAAATCGGTGTGCGTACAGCTATATGGATGCAGATTTACAAATACCTTTATGAATGGGGCCCAATGCGTACCACCAAAATAGGTGATAAAACTTGTTTAAAAATTAAGAGGGGCAAGTGGTCTAAATCACCAGCTTCTCAGTTCCTGGAGAGAACCAGTACTCCAACTCCCAAAATGCACTAATTGATTAAATGAAAAGTGGTGTCCAGCGATATGGCATCATGATCTGCACACCCTTTTTATACAATGGTTCCATATCCCAGGGGGAGGGAAAACCATGAGCAAAAAAAGAGAGAATGTGTTCATGTTTTCCATCATATTAAACTGGGTTAAAGTACAGTCTTTAGGCACCGACCCACTCACTCACTAACTCATGATGCAGGGCAGACAAAGGAGCAGGTTAAGCTGGGTCCAGCTGAGCTACATAGGTCGTATAGCCAGCCGCTACGAACTAGAGCTAAGACTCTGGAGGCCCTGAGCACAGCACAGTGCATGGGATAAATTCTCTCTCATCCAATGACTCAAGCAGAAACCAGCCACACAGCTTGCTCTGATGACCTAAAAGCAGCTGTCCAGCAGGTCAGGACCATTTCTAGACTAGGTGGTTTGAGAGCTCTCTGTCCTTGTGTGCATGTGCATGTGTGCAAATCTGCACAGTGCATGTTGAAACATTAAGGGGTCGTTGGCGAATGCAAGAAGAAAAATCCTCCTTACCTTGAGCAAGCACAACTAATGTACCCTCATAGTGGTGCAAATTTTCAAAGCAGACAATGGTGACTGCCTAATGTGCTTCGGAGCACCCGCCACACCTTTATGGAGCCCTCAGATGGCTCGCGTTTTTTCACAGTTACTGTTAGCGGTTCAATCTCTCCTGCACTACGAGTACAGTTAGTGTGGACCCAGGGCATAGAGCAATGACTGCTTTACCAATGGCAGTTCGCCCTTTTGGCAGCACTTGATTTATATAACATGGTCCCCCATGGTCCATAGCCCCCAGAGAGGCACTCACTTATAGGGTGAAGTACATACGCTTCTCCCATGCAGACTCGGTGCCACTCTGGTTACACATTTCAAACTGGCTCGCTCAGTGGATTGTAGATGGAAGGCACGTGCAGGTGCAGACTTTACTCCCTCTGCACGTATTCTGTGAAGTACAGAGGAAGGAAAACAAACACCTCCCTAGACCTTCAGTAGCCAATAGGCGGCGGCTGAGGGCCTAGGAGAAAAGTAAGGGACTGGAAGATTCCACCCTTTTTCTGAGCCTAATTCCCTCTTTGGCCAAGAACCTACTGCTGTACAACTAAGGGGTCGATTTCGATGTCGTCAGGAAAGGCTCCGAACAGCATTCGATTCGGTTAAATCCGATTTGGAAGCCTTGTTTCCGACCGACTCTGACACATTTCCCAACGAGCGAGTATGATGGCTAGAAAGTGTTTGAACTGTCCGACTCGGTTCCAAAAGGGATTGGGAGTAACCGAGTCATTCAAAGCCGAATCGTAGCGGTCTACGGATGATGTTTCCAGCTGAGCGATTAGGATGTCAGATTCGGACAGCCTTTCCGATTCAGTTGCGCCGACACGGATTGGCTTCCGGAATCTGACTTTGGGGGCCCGTAGCAGGCCCTCCAAATCAGTCCAGGGGGGTACACATGGGTCCCCCCTTCCCATGCATGCACAGTGTGGCAAGCACCATGGGGTGCCCATCACAGGGTGCAAGATTTTTCCCACTCACCCCTTTTCTCAATGGGAGCCTGTGTTCTCGTTCAGGACACAGACTCCTGTTGAAGTCAATAGGAGTCCGACCAAACCGTATCCGTAAGCACCTGGACACATTGTAATCAGTCGGTAGGACTACCCAAATATGATTCAAATGTAAACCATTCCGGAACCAAGTCAGTAGGAATGCTTTCCTGACTACATCGTAATCGGCCCCTAAGATGGGAGGAAGACGTGGTAACTACAGAATGCAAACACACCTCTCGGAGAGTCGCGTTTGCTGTTTGTTCTTGGTGAAACCCAGTCAGTGTGCCAGGGGTCACAAGGGATGGACCAGGGGTCGCAAAGGGCAAGCTAGGGGTCGCAGCTGCGACCCTCAATTGACGTCCATAAAGAGAACTATAGAAAAACAGTGCGAACAGTGAGAAAGCAGGGCTACAAAAGTATTCGAAGAGTGACACAAACATATAGGAGTGGATTGGTGGAAGAGGGAGATATGAAGAGGAATCAAAAGTAGGCCTCCCTGGTATCAGGAAACTGTGACAGCAGGCTCCCAAGTAGAGCTTCAGGCACCTGGCTTCACTTTTCTTCCCTTTAAAATGAAGTACTGTTGTTGATTGTGGGATTGTGAATGTTGAGATTCTTTTTTGAGATGCTGGTATGTTGACTATATGTGTAGTAGTGAGAGTGATGGTATTGAAATTTTATGGGAGCCAGGAGATCGAGATGACCGTCATGCTGCTACCTGTAAAACAGAATAAAACGTTTCTGGGTATTTGCAGTGTCGGAGCAGTGCAACAGAGAGACTCTATGCACACGCTGCTCGTGCACTCTTGACTTTCTGCTGTCTCACCCAAAGGCCGCACTCAAAGCTCAACTCAACTAAGCTATGAACGCGACTCTGCTGTAGCATCAGGGCCGGACTGAGAACCAAAACCGGCCCTGGCAAAGTGCTCGGCCGCCCCCCCCCCACCCCACAGGGCTTGGGGGGGTGCGGCCGAGTTGTTTGCCAGGGCCGGTTTCGGCCGATTTTGTTACAGGGGCCGATATTACAGCTATGCTGCAAAAACGGCCCTGTAACAAAAACGGCCCCCAGGGGCCCAAATCGGCCCCCACCCTAGCGGCCCACCGGGGGAACGCCCGGTGCCCGCTATGGCCAGTCCGGCCCTGTGTAGCATTGAACCATTCTCATGCTGCTTCTTCTCTGGAAGCCTGGGGAGTATGCCACATTTGTGAGTAGGTGCATGTGTGTATATTGTTGTGCGAGAATATTTAGCACACTTGCGGTGCAGATTGCCAGCAGCCATTCTTTGGACTGCATACCAAAAAAAAAAAACACGACTTTTCACTTTTATAAAAGGAAGAGGAGTAAAGGAAGTAATGAATACGGCCATACCATGGGATTGCATGTTACTGAAAGTGTGCGGGTTTTATTTAATATGGTACTGTACAGCTTGGAGTTTACCTATACATTTAGGAGATACATGACAATGGAAATAAATGCATGATTCCATTTCAAGGGCACTGCATGCAAGTTCTACACCAGAGTGTGAGCAAAATGAGGATTTCTTGGCTGTGAGTATTGGTGGGGATGTCAGGAATGGGGATACATATGTGCAGTAATGCATGCTCAGATGCAGTATAGGGAAGAGGTCTGGTTGAAGGGTGATGCAGCGACAGAGTAAGTTTTTAATTAAAAAACGTGTAGAACATAAACTAATTCGTTGTTGAGATTGGAAACGAACAAGACTTTGAGATCAGAAGTTTGGGGTTGCTAGACCTCAGCAGTTTCGGCAGCAGATAAGAATTCAATTTGTGTTGTACATAGCTTGGCATAGAGCCATAGAAGGCCTTTTGAGCCAGGCACAGTGCTTTAGAGAATTACCTCTTATGTTTCTGTATTGGCAGCCAGTGAAGCGTTCTCAAGTGTAGACCAGTAGATTGATGACTGTTCCAGAAATGAGAAGGGGGTAAAAACAAGAGTGGCTAACCACATTAATTGAGGACTAGTGAATAGTATCGTCTTAGTGGTGTAAAAGGATCATTACATTGTCCCCTCGTTTTAGTTGAGAGATAAATGGTTACATTTTAATCGGTTCAGGGCAGAGGTAGTCTTTGATCTCTTCAGAGTATATTTGAAGTGTTTTTAGAGAAATACTTATCGATATCGGACCGGCTGATATTGGGCCCATAAGATTTGCCATTTAAGAGAAAAACAGAATACAGTGCATGCTACTAATAAGGGGCACACAACCTGATAGCCTGCCACTGATGTTATTTGAAAATAGTGCTAAACCCTACTATTAGGAAGCAGGCACAACTGCACTGGATGAGAAGGAGGAGACAGTTAATATACGGATAGTGTACTCCCACTCACTGCTGTGTTTTGAGTGACTTTGAACACAAGTTTACTCATGAGGGTATGCTGACCTTCTTGTCTGCTGAGGGCATTATTTCAAAATAACTTAAAAAGTCATGTTAGAGGAACAGCATTGAACCGGTAGAAGAAAAAGAGTTGGTAAGGCAAATTGCAGTAAAAATTAACACTTCTGGGGCATCCTTCCATGTCTAGAAATTCTCATACTCAACAAGGATGTATTTTTGACAGCTTCCAATATTAGCAAGGTGATCCCTCTGTTAGAGGATGCTGAGTGCTTTTAACAGCGGGCCTGTCTGTAGCCTATTATCAGGTCAAGTTGCCTGTTGGCTACGTTTATCACTCCTGAGCTAATCATTCTCTTCAGTTCCAGAGTATGGCATTTGGCTAAGGGCTGGCTATAAAGGGTTACGAGTGGGCCTTTGGAGCTATTCAAGCAGCATGAAGGAATATGGTATTTCTAGAGCAATAAGTACAATCATAAAAAAAATAGAAGGAGGAGGGGCCACCATCCACATTTCCAGTGCAGCGCGCGATGCTCTGTTGGCCATTGTTGCTGCCTGGTGTTGCTGAAGGACTCGTAGTTCCAGGACTCTAAGGCCCAGAAGGAGGAGGGGCCACCACCCACATTTCCGTGCCGCCGCTCCATATAGCGTCTTGCTACTTCCCGCAACACAGGACACTCTGTTGATCATTGTTGCTGTCTGGTGTTGCTGAGGGACTTGTAGTCCCAGAATCCAATGCCCAGAAGGGGTCGCCACCTGCATTTCCAGTGTCGTCGCGCTAAATAGCACCTTGCCATCGCCCGTCTTGCGCACGTCATCACCCAGATGAGGCTGGGCTTGGCCACTTCCCTGATATTTATAAGGACAGAAGACAGACTTGAGACTTCCAGAATAGTTTTTAATCCAATACCAACATTGGGACTTGTTTATGAAAGTTTTTGATTTCATCTGTTGGTTGGAGGGGGCTGGGGTGGGCCAATTACTCTTAATTTTTAAACTAGTTCCTGGCGAACTTTTATACCTTAAGAAAATGTATAGTCACGTTATATATTGCTGTCATAAGGTTTCTGCACATACACAGAGCTATGCACAGGAAAATGGGACCCCGGAATACAGTGGTTTGCCACCATATACCGTAGCACCCAAAAACCCCAACCCAACTAGCTTAGCATCCCATTAGCACCCAAGTACTAATGTGTCAGGACTCACGGGAGGTTTCCTCCTTCTAACTGTATGCTGGCTACCATTTTCCCCCTACAAACTTACCAAAAGTCAGATAATCCCTCAAGCTGGAGTGCTTGTTGGCACCGATGGAACTCCAAGATGGCTGCCAACATGCACATACTGCGACAGCACACCACTGTTAGCAGTCTAGTCTTTTAGGCTTCATGACATCAGGTGAAGTGTGCTTCAACATTCCACTGTGCACTTCACTGAAGAAATAATTTGAAGAGCACCTGTTTTCCCAGCGTCGTGGAAGTCAGTTAGGGTAGTTGCGATAAAATCGGGGTTAGCTTCGTCGGAACTACATTCCCTCACTAATCAGGTTAGTGTTAAACTTGTAGCTAATATAAAACATTCTGTGAGAAAAGGTTATTGTGTCAGAGGTAAATTTCTATTTAAAGAGAAAAAAGGAAACAAGTCAGAATATATTTTCCTTCGTTTGAAAACTGGAAATACTTTTTTCAGTAATTGCTTTCCTTAGCTGAGAAGATTAAATAAAAAGCTTTTTGAATCAGCTGTCTTTTTCAGCTGTTCCAGAATCTGTCAGACGCAGGCGTGACCTTTCAACACACAGTGTCTTCTTAGACTGAAACTTGTTCACTCTTCTGAGAATTAATTAAAAGGTGAAGTCAGGGTCAAAGGCCCGGCATGTTTCTTTCTCATGCCATGTGTTAAAGAACTCCAGTAATGTTCTCCTCACGTATGGCAGTGCTTCCAGCAAACATTAAAACCAAAGGCCTGAATAAAAGGAACGCTTCCTTTTAACATTTAACCTAAGTTCTGAAGCATTGTTTAAAAAACTAATTAAAGACAGAAAACCAGTCATCCTACTACAGAAACCCCAGTTCAAGGCCCACTCCAGTCTCTTAACAGTGAGTTAATAGAAAGAAAGAGAAACCCAAATAATACATAAATTAGGAATACAGAAATAAATACTTACCTTATCTTTCTTACATTAAGGAATAGCAGGATCAAGTGCAGATTGTACCTGAGAACGAAAAGGAAAGAGATCTGAGTGAAGACTTCTCATACAACCTAGCAAACAATACATGAGAAGTAGAAGAGAAGTAAGCTTCAGTAAACATTCTGGTAAGATAAGTTATTTATACACCATAGAAAAAACAGTAAGTTAAAAGGCACAATAAATAAAGGTTTTTACATGTTAATGTTGCAGTCCAGTAAGAAGAAGAAGACGTAGCTGAACAGGCAGAATATTGGAGCAGTCTCTTCTCTGTCCCCAACCCCTTTTCCCCCTTAGAACTTACCTGCAATGGAATACTAAAAGACCTAGCAGGGTTGGTTCTGAGAAGGGTATTGGGACCTAGCGTCATTCTGCTCCTGTGTGGTTCAGACAGCAAAAGGGATTTAGACCCTGACAGAGTGAAGTGCCCACGTTGGTACAAGCACCTGAGCAGAATGGCAGAAGGACTTGATTTAAAAAATTTGGGCGAGATTTTGAGTAATATACAAAGGGACTTGGAGGCAGTCAGAGAGGAAAATAAAATACTAAGACAGGAGATAATAACCTTTAAAACGGGAACACCAGCTTTGGGATCTAGGCCAAGCACCGCATCCTTTGAAACCCAGAGTCCTAACATCAGCACTTCATCCTTTGCCCCCACACAAGTAATCCACTCATTATCCCCAGTAATTCCTCTTGCCCCTCCAGAGCGATTTAATGGAGACCCGCAGAAAGCGCAAATTTTTTTGACCCAATGCTCTCTGCATTTTATGTGCCGTCCAACGATCTTCCCCGATGCTCAATCCCGAGTGGCGTTTATCTTGTCCTACCTTAGTGGGGACGCCGCCTCATGGTCCATGCCACTAGTAACCAAGGATGACCCAATTTTGTACAGTTTAGATGACTTCAAGAAGGAATTTCTCCGAATTTTTGATAGAAGAACAGCATCTCAAGCTTCAGACAACGAACTGTTGGAATTAAAGCAAGGAAACCGAGAACTCGTGTCTTACCTAGCCCAATTTAATAAACTAGTGGTCGAGACCAACTGGCCCGAGGATAAAAGAGCAGCAGTATTCTATAGAGGATTGCGAGAGGAATTGAAGGACGCTCTATCTCAAATCCCTAATCGACCCACCGACATCTCTGCCTTAGTGGATTTAACCTTAGAGATCGATTATCGGCAAAGTGAGCGGAAAGGAGAACGGCGGAAGGAGCTTAGACCAAGTGTTCCTCGTTTTGACCGTGTCAAAACAGAATCCACACGGACAGTAGAGAGTTCTTCGGGAATTGAACCCATGCAAATCGGTGTAGTCAGAGGTCCACTCTCTAAAGAAGAAAAAGAAAAGAGAAGGCTGAACAAACTGTGCCTATATTGTGGAAGAAGTGGACATTTTGTCAAGAATTGCTTAAAAAGACCAAAGTTGCCTGCTAAGGAGAAGGAAAACTAGAGGCACCACAGGTAAGGGAGTTGGACCTGTGGATGCGAATGGAAAAACGACTCCAACAAATCACCAATTGGCAAACACACTACAAGTCTCCTCTCCCCATTTGGTTATGACTGTGACCTTAAGGTTTAGAGATGTGGTTTTGACAGGAATCATCGTCATGGTAGATTCTGGGGCAACAGGTAATTTCTCCGACCACAAATTCGCTAGCCTGATCGGTTTACAAGCTATCAAGAAGGAGAAAAGTGAGAAGGTCAGAGCGGTGGATGGTACGGATTTAACTTCAGGGCCCATAACCAGTCATACTGAATTGGTACACATGACTACTGTCGAAGGACACCAAGAGACCTTGCAATTTAATTTAATAGACGCCCCCAATTTCAACTGATTCTAGGTCTACCATGGCTAACGGAACACAACCCGTTAATTGATTGGGGAGCCCGAACTATTCAATTAAATTCAGACTACTGCACCAAAAATTGTTTCGACGACCAGACACATTCTTCTGTAATCTGCGCTGCCACCCAATTGTGTGAAGGTGGAGGTTCGGTATGTGCGATCCAAACTACCATGATACCAGATGAATACCAAGACTTTGCAGACGTCTTTGATGAGAAAAAGGCAGAGACGTTACCCCCCACAGGCCCTATGACTGCAAAATTGATCTAGAACCAGGGGCTAATCTACCATGCAGCAGAGTTTACGCATTAACGGAGAAGGAAAACATCCATTTGAAGGAATACCTAGCTAAGAATCTGGAGAACGGATTTATCCGACCGTCGCAGTCCCCTGTCTCTTCCCCACTTTTTTTCGTGCCGAAAAAGGGGGAGATCTCAGGACTTGTATTGACTTTAGAGCGATTAACAGGATAACTGTGAAGAATCGTTATCCATTGCCTCTCATTTCAGTACTAATTGATCAAGTGAAGGAAGCAAAGATATACACTCGCCTAGACCTACGAGGAGCGTACCACTTGATTAGACTCCGGGAAGGCGACGAGTGGAAGACTGCGTTCAGGACCAAATTTGGCCTTTATGAGTATCTTGTGATGCCATATGGTCTCTGTAACGCACCAGCGGCCTTCCAGTACTTTATCAATGATGTTTTAAGTGAATTCATTGACCGATGCGCTATAGTATACATAGATGACATCCTGATTTATTCCAACACGGTTGAAGAACATCACAACCAGGTCAGAGCAGTTTTACAACGTCTACGAGAGAACTCTCTATACGTTAAATTGGAGAAATGCCTCTTCAACACAGATACAGTAGAATTCCTAGGTTTTGTGTTATCACCTGCAGGAGTTCGAATGGATGAGCAAAAAGTGAAGGCGATAACAGACTGGAAATCTCCTACCAGTATCAAAGAGGTTCAAAGCTTTATCGGATTCTCTAATTTTTACAGACGATTCATTAATGGATTCTCCAATAAGATACTTCCGCTGACTCGTCTTCTGAAGAAAGGAGTTCCGTTCCAATGGTCAGAAGAAGCAGAAGAAGCTTTTCAGTTGATGAAGGACAGTTTCACCACAGCACCGGTGCTGCTTCATGCAGATCCCTCTGAGCCTTTTTATTTGGAGACAGACGCATCGGACCTAGCCATCGGGGGAATACTTTCTCAGAGGCACAAGGACACGGGACAGTTACACCCGGTGGCATATCGGTCCCGCAAACTCAACCCTGCGGAATGCAACTATACGATTACAGAAAAAGAACTCTTGGCAATCAAAGATGCCTTCAAAGATTGGAGGCATTACTTAATGGGGGCAAAACACACTGTAACGGTGTTTACGGACCACCGCAACCTAAAATTTTTGCGATCTGCTCGAACTCTCACACCACGTCAGCTGCGTTGGTCTCTTTACTTCGCGGACTTTGATTTTGTTATCACTTTTCGTCCCGGATCCAAGAATGGAAAGGCTGATGTCCTCTCTAGACTCGACACAGAAAATCAAACTTCAGTCATTGAAAACCAGCAAATCATACCTGATGGAAAATTCATTGGAACTATCTCCTTAGAACCTTTTGAACATCACGTTCGAAATTTGATGACCGACCTTGAAATGGAGAACTGGGCCACAGAAGATCCACAACGTTTCATTCGCAATGGCCTCCCTATTTAGGTACCACCCTGTATTTACCCACCAAGGAGCTTCAGCTGAAGGCAATGCAGGAATGTCACGACAACCCTCTGGCTGGCCACAAAGGTGTTGTGAAAACCGAAGAATTACTCAAACGTCGTTTCTGGTGGCCATACATGTGCCGAGACGTCCGTCAATATGTGTTAGGCTGTGAAATTTGTGCACGGGGAAAATCGGACAGACAAGCTCCTAAAGATCTCCTACAACCCATGCCAACCCCCATATCCTTGGCACACAGTCTCCTTAGATTTGATTGTTGATCTACCTTCTTCCCATGGGTATGATACCATTCTTGTAGTTGTCGACACTTTTAGTAAGATGGCACATTATATACCCTTCAAAGGTACACCCACTGCTAAACAATTGTCCCAACTTTTCAATCAACATGTTATTCGCCTTCATGGGATTCCTAGGGTCCTCGTTTCAGACAGGGGCTCTCAGTTCCTATCACGATTTTGGAAGGCTTACATCAAAGGCCTTAATATTGACCATCGTTATTCCACCAGTTTTCACCCAGAAACTGATGGTCAGACTGAACGCATTAACCAAGACCTAGAACAACACCTCAGACTTTATTTGTTAGATGAGGAGGGTGACTGGCCTGACCACTTATGGACTGCGGAGTATGCTCACAATAATGCTCTAAATGTATCCACTGGCCACTCCCCTTTCTTTATAAACTCAGGCAGACATCCCAATTCTCATGCTAATTTTGATGATATTAATGTTCCTGCTGTTCAAGATATTGCCCGACAGTTAACTAAAATTCATCACTCAGTAACCCAGAATTTGTCGATCGCGAAGGATCGTTACAAACACTTCGCTGACCGAAAACGTAAAAGAACCTGAGCTTCATGTAGGAGACTTAGTCTGGTTGAGTACAAAAAATCTCAGACTCAAAGGTCCCCGTAAATTTCAGCCTCGTTTTATGGGTCCTTATCCAATTGAGAAGGTCATAAATCCAGTCACTTATCAACTATCTCTTCCTGGTTCTACCAAAATTCATCCAGTATTTCATGTTTCTCTCCTTAAACCAATTCAACCGGGGTTGCGTAGGGTTTCCCCTCCTGATCCTCTGATGGTTAATGGTGAGGCGGAGTACGAAGTTAAACGAATTTTGGATTCAAAACTCATCCGCAATGAAATTTTCTACCTCATTGATTGGCAAGGTTATGGACCTGATGAACGTTCCTGGGAAAAGACTACTAATGTCCATGCCCCCCGTTTAATTAGAGCCTTTCATGCCAAATTCCCTGCCAAACCACGACCGGAGGAAACCCCGTTGGGAGGGGGTACTGTCAGGACTCACGGGAGGTTTCCTCCTTCTAACTGTATGCTGGCTACCATTTTCCCCCTACAAACTTACCAAAAGTCAGATAATCCCTCAAGCTGGAGTGCTTGTTGGCACCGATGGAACTCCAAGATGGCTGCCAACATGCACATACTGCGACAGCACACCACTGTTAGCAGTCTAGTCTTTTAGGCTTCATGACATCAGGTGAAGTGTGCTTCAACATTCCACTGTGCACTTCACTGAAGAAATAATTTGAAGAGCACCTGTTTTCCCAGCGTCGTGGAAGTCAGTTAGGGTAGTTGCGATAAAATCGGGGTTAGCTTCGTCGGAACTACATTCCCTCACTAATCAGGTTAGTGTTAAACTTGTAGCTAATATAAAACATTCTGTGAGAAAAGGTTATTGTGTCAGAGGTAAATTTCTATTTAAAGAGAAAAAAGGAAACAAGTCAGAATATATTTTCCTTCGTTTGAAAACTGGAAATACTTTTTTCAGTAATTGCTTTCCTTAGCTGAGAAGATTAAATAAAAAGCTTTTTGAATCAGCTGTCTTTTTCAGCTGTTCCAGAATCTGTCAGACGCAGGCGTGACCTTTCAACACACAGTGTCTTCTTAGACTGAAACTTGTTCACTCTTCTGAGAATTAATTAAAAGGTGAAGTCAGGGTCAAAGGCCCGGCATGTTTCTTTCTCATGCCATGTGTTAAAGAACTCCAGTAATGTTCTCCTCACGTATGGCAGTGCTTCCAGCAAACATTAAAACCAAAGGCCTGAATAAAAGGAACGCTTCCTTTTAACATTTAACCTAAGTTCTGAAGCATTGTTTAAAAAACTAATTAAAGACAGAAAACCAGTCATCCTACTACAGAAACCCCAGTTCAAGGCACACTCCAGTCTCTTAACAGTGAGTTAATAGAAAGAAAGAGAAACCCAAATAATACATAAATTAGGAATACAGAAATAAATACTTACCTTATCTTTCTTACATTAAGGAATAGCAGGATCAAGTGCAGATTGTACCTGAGAACGAAAAGGAAAGAGATCTGAGTGAAGACTTCTCATACAACCTAGCAAACAATACATGAGAAGTAGAAGAGAAGTAAGCTTCAGTAAACATTCTGGTAAGATAAGTTATTTATACACCATAGAAAAAACAGTAAGTTAAAAGGCACAATAAATAAAGGTTTTTACATGTTAATGTTGCAGTCCAGTAAGAAGAAGAAGACGTAGCTGAACAGGCAGAATATTGGAGCAGTCTCTTCTCTGTTCCCAACCCCTTTTCCCCCCTTAGAACTTACCTGCAATGGAATACTAAAAGACCTAGCAGGGTTGGTTCTGAGAAGGGTATTGGGACCTAGCGTCATTCTGCTCCTGTGTGGTTCAGACAGCAAAAGGGATTTAGACCCTGACATAATGTTTGGACAACCCAGAACACGGTATCTTTAACTCAGGACTCGCAGAAGCAAGAACACTCTTTCATCACTCACTCGTACTTGTACACAAGGTGCGTAGGAAGAGACACTAGATAGGTTAAAATGTTTATTCCAACTTACGTGCTCTAATGTACAGTACACGTGTCAGTACTAATAGCATAATGCATATGACTAATATAAGCAGCATGGTTACAATTCCATAGAATACAAACGGGGAAAGCATCTCAGAGCTCAGTGGATAAACGTATAAATAACATTACCACCCTCCCCTTGCAGTAAGATAGTTTATTATAATAATAGAAGACCTCTGGGCTTTGACTAGCGAACCCCCATACCTCAGTCTCTAGATGCAGAATTACATCAGCAGGACAGCATAGCTCTTCTCCCTGAAAGGGATTTCTCCAAGTGTCTTAAGCGCTAGTAAACCACAGTATTAAAAGCATACCAAATTCTTCATGGCAATTGCACATAATGTTATGTCTGGGTGCGCGAGACTGGCCATATCAGGAAGAACCAAAATACATTGTTATGCGACCTTGTACATGTTTGTGCAGACTGAGCCCAAAAAGGTGAACAACAGAAAATGCAGACAGTGCAAAAGAACTTGGCACGAGCAAAGGGCGAGGAAGGCCCGGCTCAGTGTAACGTGCGCAAAGAAAAGCAGCATGGCAGCCAGGCCTAGGCCAACATAACAAGGCAGGTAACAATCCACAAGACACCCTCCCCTGGACAGTCCGGCGGCCAGGACAGAGGCCCATCAGAGGAAAAACAGAGCTGTTGGAGCACAGGGAGCGCCCAAACGGCGAAGGGCAGGTCAATCCATGAAAGTGTAAGTGCAGAAAAAAGCCATACCCTCCAAGAGTTCATCATTGGAATCGTCAAAAAACATAGATGCCATCCAATCCATGAGATCAAAGAGCAGGAATGCTCCTCAGCAAAGGGAGCATCCAGAAGCAATGCGGGACAGCTTGCGTGATAATTGAAACAGCTTCGTTGTAGGAGATCCTGGGCAGCCGCCCAGATATCCCATTGCGCCAAAATCCCCAGTGCAGCCGCACGCGCCATACAGCCAGCAACGGAACAGTCCTGCTCATGGGCCTCTAAGGGACCCATCAACTGAACAAAATCCGGAACAGACAATGACGAATTGGAGAGGCAATAATCCAGAGTCCAGGTGAAAGGACAGCGGACACAAGTCATTACAGGTTGCACGCAAGTGAAATACGCAAAGCGAAATGAAAGAGTATATGACACACTCAGTGTCGCCAATGGCAAGACACCAAAACCGGCCAAAAGGCGCTCACGGAGCAGCTGGAGGCGTTCTGGATCGAGCAGGTCCCATCGGGGAGCAGCCATTGCGCAGAAAGCAAATTAAGAGCAAGACACCAGCCGCTAAAGCGAGGATCAATGGGAAACCGCCAAAGACACTGGAAAAAATAGAATGTATGAAAGCCGGGATGACACCAAAAACAGTTTGGAAGGAGGACACCAAGCCCGACCCCACGACCTTAAAAAAGTGTACTAGGCCTTCAGTGTTAGATGCGTTAAAAATACGATGTATTAACTCCCCAAAATGTTGGGGGAGATTAGTGTTTAAAAGGGCCTGTATTTCACTGTGGGTACTCGCCACCTGGAGAATGAATGTCTCCCGGGCGGACGTGAGCATAACTTCCTCGTTTAATAATAGTGCCTTTATTCTGCTCAGTCTATTGAAATCTGCTTCCATGGTAGGGATGGAAGGCCAAATAGAGATATCAACCTTGCCATGAGGGGGAGGAAAAAGCACATTTTTGCAGCAGACAACCCTGTGCGAAACTGTTACAATGTAAGGAATGCCAGCCTGCAGGCCACAACAGTTTTCGTTATTTAAAAGTAAATAACTACCATTGGAAAGGAGAGTGAAAGTAGGTGAAATAACAGGAGCAGGAATACCTTTCAGCACACAAGCAAGATTAGGAGAGGAAACGCTACATGAGCCATGCAATTTAATGTGTTTACAAATAAGCGAATGACCCATAGTCGAGTCGCAGTACTCCCCCGTGAGAAAGACTTCCTTGCCGTCCCGAAGGCATTTATACATGAAAGGCAAGGACCAGAGTTCATGCAGGAAAGCACTGCCCAATGGCCGGTAACGGCCCACAGGATAATGTTTCATGCACGAGTCAAATTCAAACAAGGAAAAAGGTAAAACGATAACCCCATGAACTAGCCATACAGCAGAATCGAGTTCTGCAACAGAGAACGGCAAAGGATCCATCTTTTCGATATGTAATAGAGTGTAAGTTGCATCTTTCATGGACATAAATTGCTGTTTGTCAGTTAAGTTAAAAGGTAGAAACAAGGCAGAGGTGTTCAAAAAATGCCAAGGAACTTTACCTAACTTGAGCGTTTGTAAAGTCCATGCAAACTGCATAACCGAACGCAATTGATTCTGCCCATGATATAACACAGAAACATCATCTTGTACAATATCAACAACAGAGGACACAATATTCTCCAAAGTATAAATGCGAGAAGACAGGGTATTAATACTATTGTCAACAACAGCAAGCACCTTTTCCAAATTTGCTTGATCTATTTCCCGAAGACGGGAAGCAGCTTCCATTTGTGATAGCTTCCAGAGTTCATTATATGTTTCATAAATGAATCTCTTAGGTCGGGGACCACGAGGTCCCAAAACAAAGTCGGACAGATCAATATTGCCTGAAAGGAGGGACAAATGTTGTTTAACAGAATCAAGGGACGAATGTTGCAGCCATTGTTTGCATAATTTACCAACAGAATATGTAGTGACAGTACGGGAATCAGTAAATCTCGGATCAGGCCTATCCTGTGTGTAACTAGTTCTTGAGTCGTGAAAACGCATTTGACATGCATTTGATGATGTAGGCCATACCAACCAGGGTGACTGAACTAGCTCAGAAACATTAAACGAATTATTTTGTAACAGAGCCTGCAGGGACACGAGGGACATATTGAATCGTGAGCTTTCATTGGGAAAACTCGACAGGGATGGTATTGATGGAGTATTCAATTGTTTAGTGGTTGCTAAGCCCCAACATGTAGTCTGATAGATGGAGACATTGAGGAACATAATTTGTGTAGGGATGAGGCAAGCACGGTGTAATGCCTCAGTTCCCTGTACCTGCCATGGCTTGGAGCCCCAAATAGATTTTAAATCCACTGTATTATCCCAGTACTCATAACCACCCACAGCTAGGGAACTTAGAAAGGAACCTGAATAAAGCAATTTGGTGTGTGTTAACATAATTTTCTGAGTTGATGTGTTATTAAGTCTAAAATAATAGGATGCAGGGTTCGACCGATTAAAATCAGTAAAATAATTAAACTTATTTCGTAAAGTTTGAGAGCTACCTGGCAAGGGGTTTGGACAATGTTCCCATTGGGTATAGTTAACAGAACTACGCAGGGCACTGGGCTTATGGAGAAAATGAGTACCCCAATGTTGGTAACAATACAAATCGGCATAATTAGCAGAATTCATATATAGATCTTCAGCATTAAAAGATGCATAATATTTTAAATCGGCAAACAATGCTTCAACGGCATGCACATCCCAATCATCAGAATGAATATTATTTTGTACTACATCACCCATTGAAACACGAAGGACATTAGGTACATTAATAATTTCCGTCGGACCATGGATTTGATAGTTCACTGCATCCCATACGATGCCATCAGCAACTGGGAAGGCTGAAATGTTCACAAATGTGTGGTCACGCTTCATGATGTGAGACGAGGAATGAGGAGCCAAAGTTCCAGAAACATAGTCTACAGCAGAGCGTTCAGGTAAATAGTGACCATTGATTAGTAGAAAAAACACTGTGACAAAGCCAATGGACATGAACAAAAAAATCAAGAAAAGTACCAACCAGATGTATGTCCAGGGTGGAATCAAAAAATTGTCTCTAAACCAGGATACAAAAATACTGAACTTGGATGGGACTTTTGAAGAGGTGGAATCCGAATCAAAGGAATAACGAGTCGGGCCTAGTGGCGTTGTTGGTTGATGTGCCACCGATTCAGATGCAGGATAAGTATACTCGTCCTCGTCGATGTTGGTGGAGAGTTGGGGATCAATTATAGTTTCAGGCAAAATAGAGGATTCAGGCAAATCGACCATCTCAATTACAGCATCAGCGACCGTTCGTGTAGATGGGCCACGAACATATGTCCGATAAATGGCAGGACAAGAGACCGCTGGTGTGACACTATTCAGGATCGGCCAGGCGCTGTAGCTTGACATTTTCCACTGAGATGTATCTGTTCTCCTTGCGACCAGGAAGCGGTGGTAAAATGACTGTACGTGTTCCCTTCAAGCCCAGAACTGGAACCGGTGCACGAAAAGAGGGGCCGAATTCTTTTTTGTTTTCAACCTTCTCCCGAACCAGTTCTCCAACCTTTGGAAGCCAGCCGGCTACCGGAATCTGCAACGCAGGATCTGTGGCTGAAGGCAAATGTGTAGTTGCAAGTTTGTCTCGGGCTTCTTGTAAGTCCTGTAACATAGCAGAATGGTTATCTACATCAAACTTGGCGGATTGCGCCGCGATGTCTGGACCCTCAAGGTCAGGCACAAACATTCTTATGCCAAAGAGCATTTCGTATGGGGTCCGCCCACCCAGAGGTCTTCTAGGGAGATTATTAAGTGCACGCTGAACGGTATACAAATGGGCCAGCCAGTTCCTGCCAGTACCTATAACCCTAGCTGTTAAGGATTGCTTTAAGTCACGGTTCATTCGTTCAACGATAGAGTTGCCCTCAGGCCTATACGGAGACGAAAATTTCACCCGCACCCCAAGCGAAGCCATTGCATCCTTGTAAGCCCTAGAGGCAAACGCTGGACCTTGGTCCGAATGGAAGGTGCCGCATGCGAAAATTCCCACAAAGACACGCAAATCCCTGATTACATTTCGGGCGTCAGCACTCCGTTGTGGCCAGACCCAGAGAAACCGTGTGCACGAGTCCACTGCCACTAAGATGTATTTATAGGCAGTGTCTGATGAGAATGGACCGCAGTGATCCAAGTAAACACACCCAAAGGGTCTGTTAGCAATGCAGAGCGGTGTTTGTGGTGGACGTGTTACCGTGGAAGGCTTAATCTGTTGACAAACGTCGCAAGAAAGCACAAAAGCACGGGTGTCTTTATACAATCCACGCCACCAATAACGCTGCTGCAAGATGGAAACTGTAGCTGACACACCTGCATGAGCCGAAGCCATGCCTTCGTGTGCAGCTAATATCAAGGCACTCCTGCGGTCCGCGTTGGGGATCAGCCGATCTCCAACGTCAGGTATAGTTACATAAGGAACCTGATCGGGACTTAATGTGTAAGAATACTTGGAAGGGAAACCTGTAGGGTAATTATTACCTTCCTTGGTTGCAGCAATAGCTGCTAATATAACAGGGTCTATTTTAGACATGGACCTGGTAACCGCTGCTACTGAACACGTGACTACTGCTGAACGGGCAGCTTCATCTGCCAGATCGTTACCAATAGCGTGTGCGCCCACCCGCTGATGGCCTAAGGTGTGAACCACCTGTGTGAGAGGCAGACGTTGTTGCAATTCTGCCACTCGAACCCAAAGCATTTTATGCTTAATTGTGCTCCCTTTTGCGTCCTTGTAGTCGTTTTTCGACCAGAAAAACAGATTGTCATTGTAAGATTGTACACAGTAAAAAGAATCACATACAATAAGAGTGGTCTCATCCTGTGAAGCGAACTCAAGCGCAAGTAGCAATGCATGCAGCTCGGCCAATTGTGCGGTACTATCTCCAAGTGTGCGAGTATGCACTACAGAGGATTTGAACTTTCCATCTACAAAGGAACCCGCAACAATTGCACATGCAGCTGAATAAGCGTGCTTGGACCCAGTGGCCGGTTGCGCCGAACCATCGGTGTAGATCACACATTTGTAATCCTCAAGCGGTAGTAAAAACAAAGGAGGAGGATGAACGAATTCATACTGCAAAAACTCCTGAGTCTGAAGAGAAGAATCAAAAACAAAAGTGACGTCCGAAGACGTCAAAGATGTAGCCCATTGTATCCAACGGGGATGCATTGCTTTTGAGTTCGGTACACTTGCCTTTGTTACTGCCTCCAGGGCAGGACAGGGTGTTACCACCAGAATCCGCTTTCCCTGTGCCAGTGCGCGTTCTTTCAGAATCGCCATTTGCACTGCAGTTAGAACTTTTTCGACAGATGTAAAGCGCAATTCAGCGGAAGTGTACAGATGTGACTTGTATGCGATGGGTACTGTATCACCTTCATTAAAGGTTAAATAGGTGAATCCCACCGCCCCCGGAATTATTCTAATCACCAGGTTTGTGTGGTTATCACGAGTCAAAAGATATTTAGACTCCAAAAGGTCTGTCTGCAAAGACTGCAGAATTGAGGTATGCTCAGGCAGCCAGCAAGACCTTGAATAAGTAGGTTGTATCAAAGCATACAAAGGCTTGATACGCTGGGCATATTCGGGAATGTAAGTACGCCCAAAATTTAGGAAACCCAGCAAAGACTGAAGTTTCTTCAGAGTATTTGGGGGGCACAAATGTGCACATTTTTCCAAGAAATGGGGGCTAAGCCCTTACCTTCGTTATTGAGCTCATAGCCCAAGAACAGAACGGTAAATTCAGCAATGTGTGACTTAGCAAAGTTAAATTTGTAACCCTGCTCCGCAAATTCAAGAATAATGCGGTCCACACGGGACAGATGCTGATATAACTCGTCGTCTGTCAGATAGATGTCATCAACGTACGAACATGCGTCTTGATCAATGTCATTTAACAAAGAAACAACACGGGCGGCGAATATACCCGGACTATTTTTATAGCCCATGGGTAATCGCCGGAACTGGAATAATTTACCACCGGAAGTGAATGCGGTCCATTGACCACTCTCCGGGGCTAGGTTGTGCGTGTAGAAACCGTTTGAAAGGTCAAGTGTCGTTTTGTATTTTTTACGAACAAGACTGTCTACAAGCGCAGAACTGTGTGTATTTTGCACCGCAAAGTTCCGACAATGAGTATTTAAATGCCGGTAATCCAAAACTAAGCGGTACGATCCATCGGGTTTAGAAACCACGAAAAGGGGATTGTTCATAGGTGATACGCATGGTTCAATTACTCCCTGATATTCCAACTGTGTCAGAATTTCGGAGACGGGGCCTTTTGCCTGCCGTTTGATGGGATATTGGGGTTGTGGCTGCGGTAGTGACCGCAAAGGTATTGCATGAGGAGGTGATTCTTCATCCCATCCCACATGGTTGCGGTATAACGCTGGTGCCAGGTACACAGCCCACTCAGCTGCAAGTGCTTCAGCTTTGTCTTTTGGGACATGCCGTGAGAAGCTTGGAAGGATGACCTCCTCTCCTTTATGTGCAGCTAAAACGAATGGGGGTGGCCAATCCACCTCTGCTAACAAAATGTCATATGAAGAGGTTAGATTTTCCCAAAAATCCCTTTTATTTCACGCGGTATGTCACCTTCAATTTGTATGACTATATTATATAGTCTGTCAGGGGGTGCCACTCTCGTGTCAGCTGTCTCTACAGTAACGAATGTTTCAGTTGCTGTCGCCTCCATATGAGGACGTAGCGCCTCCCGCACTATGGTAACTTCCGCGGCGCTGTCTAGGAGGGTCACTGCCCACGTCCAATTCTGGAGTCTCGTTCTCACGGTCTGAGGCATATTTCGCTGTGACAGCAGCAACTTTTTCTTCTGAAATTGCGGTCGAGGAAGATGAAAGTCTTCTGCTTTCCCTCTGACTTGTTGTCGAGGTTGGTCTCGCTCCTGGGGAGCCTCTCGGCCCCTTCCTCTATCTTGCCGTCCTCTTCCACCAGCCTGTGATGACGTCTGGGCCTGTGAAGAACGAGGAGAACGCGTATCAGAGCTCTGAAACCTTTCTGGTGATTTAATCCTTGACCTATCACGTAAATCATAAGTACGTTCAGAAGAAACCGAAACTGGGGAAGCGCCTCTCGACCCCGGCTTCTTTTGTTGCTTACCCTGTTTTTTCTGTCTCCAACTCTTTTTAGTGAAGACTGGTTTATCATCTTTCTCAGATGCACTTTTTGTTTGTGTAACTTGTGTTTGCGATTGAGTTTGCATTTTTACAAAAGGCTTGTTGCCCAGGCTATTTCTTCCAATTGTTTTATAAGCCCGGGCAATAATTTTCGGTAATTCGCGGGGCCTGTCCAACTCTGGGACCAAAGCCAAAGCATTCGCTACTTGAAAGTTCATAGCATCGCCCTTGACATTTCCAAGGATCAGCTCAGCTACTACATCAAACACTCCCACTAGTCTCATCCCTAATTCCACAGCCGCTTCAGGGCCATGTTCATCCTGTACTTTTTTAATTACAGAGGGTAGAACCGTCATGGAAGGAGTTCCAAAACATTTTGAATAAACTGCTGCGAATACCTTACCCCAGTTTTCACATGATGTCAAATCGGGGATTATGTCTTTTGGCAAACTTATCGTGAGGATGCGGTGTTTATCTACTGGGGATGTATGGGGAAACACTGCTTCTATCTGATCGAACTTTTCTGCAAGCCAGTAAGGATAGTCGTCCTTATTTTGTGGACGTTTGCCCATCACAGAATTTACCATGACAGGACTTATAGTCACTCCAGCGGCTATAGCTGGTTGGCCTGCGACTACAGGAGCAGCTCCATGTAGACTACCTGTAACGTATGTCACTAGGGCTCGATGCACTCGCACCAATTCGGTATGCATAGTGCGCAGTTCCGCAAGCGGTAATGCCAGATAATTTGGATGCGGGGTATACCCGGCCAATACAGGCCAAGTGGCCCCCTGAATTGACAAGGGGCCTAAACGAACTGCGGTAGTTGGTTGTGGTAGGGCGCCATTAAACCAAACACGGTGCTGCCAAGCCGTGAGAGGTACTTCAAGAGTGGTATAGGGTCGATATGCAGCAGGAATAACGGTGGGTTTATATTCATGAAACAGATTATCATCTGCCTCCTCCGCTTCAAAAGTGATCCAAGTGTAAAACACCTCAAAGTGGTAAGCCGGATCGGCTTGAACCACAAAGACCAAATCGATCCCTGTATCAGGCACTCCATACACCCGTAAGTGGTCTCGGAGTGCTCCTCGACTATGTGCAGCAATCGCCACACCAGCCATGACTAATCAGTTATATTCGACAACCTAACAGGGAGCACTAAAATGGGTCTGTTACTAACCTTTTTAATAACATCAAGCTTGAAAGAACCTATAAAACATTCAATATAGGAGGTATCACCATCACATACGCCTCCGGAAGCGTACGCGAGGGGTTTGTGGACAAGCACAAGTACTACTCAAGCGTCTCGCAGATAAGCTGCCCCACGGTGGTCGCGCCATGTCATAAGGTTTCTGCACATACACAGAGCTATGCACAGGAAAATGGGACCCCGGAATACAGTGGTTTGCCACCATATACCGTAGCACCCAAAAACCCCAACCCAACTAGCTTAGCATCCCATTAGCACCCAAGTACTAATGTTTGGACAACCCAGAACACGGTATCTTTAACTCAGGACTCGCAGAAGCAAGAACACTCTTTCATCACTCACTCGTACTTGTACACAAGGTGCGTAGGAAGAGACACTAGATAGGTTAAAATGTTTATTCCAACTTACGTGCTCTAATGTACAGTACACGTGTCAGTACTAATAGCATAATGCATATGACTAATATAAGCAGCATGGTTACAATTCCATAGAATACAAACGGGGAAAGCATCTCAGAGCTCAGTGGATAAACGTATAAATAACATTACCACCCTCCCCTTGCAGTAAGATAGTTTATTATAATAATAGAAGACCTCTGGGCTTTGACTAGCGAACCCCCATACCTCAGTCTCTAGATGCAGAATTACATCAGCAGGACAGCATAGCTCTTCTCCCTGAAAGGGATTTCTCCAAGTGTCTTAAGCGCTAGTAAACCACAGTATTAAAAGCATACCAAATTCTTCATGGCAATTGCACATAATGTTATGTCTGGGTGCGCGAGACTGGCCATATCAGGAAGAACCAAAATACATTGTTATGCGACCTTGTACATGTTTGTGCAGACTGAGCCCAAAAAGGTGAACAACAGAAAATGCAGACAGTGCAAAAGAACTTGGCACGAGCAAAGGGCGAGGAAGGCCCGGCTCAGTGTAACGTGCGCAAAGAAAAGCAGCATGGCAGCCAGGCCTAGGCCAACATAACAAGGCAGGTAACAATCCACAAGACATTGCAATCGGAAAATGCAAGCCACCTTCTAGCATGACCAAGCCTGTACTAGCACTTCCTTAGATGGGTTTTTACAGCGGGCTGTGGGGGTACTCAGCAAAGAAATTGAACTAGCGGAGTGCCGCCTCTCCCTTTCCTCACCTCCCTTCATGTCGCTTCCTAATCTCTCCTTGGATGGTTCTGAATTGGACGCAGTGACTTCAAGTAATTTGGTAGGTCCAAGTGTTAATAACCTCCCTACTGCCCCTTCTACCCTGGTGCCTTGCGTACCCCTTGAACCCTAATTGAAATTGTCCCTTTGGCTTGCAATGGCTCCAGAGGAAGAGAAAAAGAGTAGAAATGTGCAACAAGTCTAAACGCCCATTGACATTGCTTAAAAACTCGCAGAGGGACTCTGAGGACCGTAATAAGGGTAAGATTGAGGATCTGCTGAAGAGCTTCTATGGAAGAATCATAGGCTTACTAGAAGCAAACCTGAAATGAATACATGATTGGTTAACTGCAATAGACGCTGAACTAGGTAACCTAAAAATGTCCACTGTGGCCCTAGCGACGGTCTCACATGCTGCAGATTGCATTTCTCCTGTAACTGTAACCACAAAGGCTAGGGTTGCTGTCTGTGCAGGAAATTGTTCCTTGGAGGGGGTAGCGCACAGTACCCTATATTCATTAGAAGTTTGCAGCTGGGGGGGCGTACAAACACAGGCATGCTTGACTGAGGGCAATTATGATGTTGAATGTGAGAACAAAGGAGCAAATGGGGCTATCAAACATTTACTTAATCCTGCTGTAATTGATCTTCCCCGGAGGCGTGTCCTTATGGGGTAGCAACAAAAAATTAGATGGGTAGTAGTGGTTATAAATATCGCACCTCGTTTACGATACAACAAATTAGACTGCGGGTGAAGTGATAATCAAAAAAGAGCCAAAGTACTTTTGTGGTGCTATAGTGGTTTGAAGCTCCCTACTACCAAAGGTGCATAAACGCGCTGGAAAAGAACAGTGCATATTGCAACATGTCATATGAAAAAAACCAAAATACTCTGGAGCATGTTGAGCAACAAATATAATGTCCGAACAGAAAGGACTTGTTTTAGAAACCACACATTGTCTTCAGAGATATTCAGCCAACATGTGTTTCGTCACTTCGTGACTTTTTCAAAGCTTGATAAAAATGTGTGTCGAAATCTACTTGATTGGTAAACAGCACAATCCTACAGTAACACATTGCATAATAAAGTAGTTCCAAACTAAGGAAACAATTCGGTAGAGTGAGTGAGGGACCAGACCTGATTTAAAAAGAAGTAAATGATAATATTCAATGAAACAGTTAGAACCATGTATTGCCAATAGGTGTCAACTGTGCCGGAAGGTGCAAAGGATCAATCCAAAAACTATGAACATACGCCCAAAGATTATTAGAACACTGGTCAGTTATCAGGTCCTGGTGATCACACGTCAAGCAAGATAGTATATTGTTCCAGACTATAGTGTTTGAAGACAGGTCTAGTATCACAAGTGCACGAAAATCTAATAGGGCCAGGAGTCCATGATAAGCTCCAATCTGAACAACGACAATGGCGTTTTCCGTGCTGCCCCACTCTTCCTCACACAAGTGTCAGAGAATTTTGAGGAGGCTACGGAAACACATGCCGCTCATCAATTTTAAAGTGAGAAAAATTAAGAAAAATAGACAGAGAAAATGAAATCTTGAAATTAGGATAGATGCAAATGCCCTGATGGAGTCCCTATAAGCAGGGGTGGCCGTCATGGCTCATGGGTGGGAGTTGGGTGCGGGGGCCGTGAGTGTCGCAGGGGAGTCATGGGCAGGATCATGGGGGGGTCGCACGGGGGGAGCGGGGCTTAGCAAAAAAAAAAAAAACTTACCTCGAGGCCAGGTCCCGCGTCTTCTGTGCTCCTGCTCTCCCGAGTCCGCTTCCAGGAACAGGAAGCAGGCACCCAGGCTTCCTCCCCTAGGCCAATTACAACGCTGCAATTGCAGCGTTGTGATTGGTGTGAGCGCCATGACACGGTGCTCAGCCAGGGGCTGTAGGGGTGGGCATGTTCTCCATGCAGGCTGTAATGCAGCCTGCATGGAAAACAGGGAAGTGAGCATGACTGCTTTGGGCGGCCCGAGAGGGCCGAGCAAACAGCCATTTCGCACTTGAGTGGGCAAAGCACTCCGCCCCTGCCCTGCTCCGTGAGTAGAGCAGCCCCGCCCTCCCTCCCGCCCGTAAAGGAAACATAACCTGATAATAACTGAAAGTTATTATCATGTTATGTTTCATCTTCTCGCACTGCTTGAAAGCAGTAGGGCGACGCTCCTCCGCCATAGCGGAGGAGCCACCACTGCTTATAAGGGATGAAACACGTTGGCTGGGTCTGTCAAATTGATATTGGAAAATTGGATATTTAATAAAAAGAACTTTATATGAAAAGTTACCAACGTTTGGCAATTGATTGAGAAAAGAAAAGAAAAGAAAGACTTTGCATGCAAGAACTGAAATCAAAAAGAGTGATTATAGCTACAAGCAATTGAATCTGAATGTTCAATGTGGACAAAGATATTTTGTTGCCCTCCTACTAATGAAAAAATGTTTTTCTATGGATTGAGTTTTGTGAGCAGTCGGAACTCTAGGAGTGGGCACATGATTAGAATATATTGGGATTTCGACCTGTGCTGTCCAAGGAACACTACTGCTGCCTTTAGGAATCTTCTTCCAGATCATAACGAGGTTCATTGCCCCCTGACCGAGATTGATTGACATTACATTGCTGATGGTTTCCTGAACACCTTGGTCACCCTGGCTCTTGGGCAGATTACGAGAAGTCCTAGTCCAACACTTATAGCTTCTATAAACCCCCTCCTACCTATTATTTGTTCATGTCCCCAGTCGCTAGTGTCATCTACCAATGACAACGCTAGTCCTATGGAAGCCATTAATGGTATATCAGCTACTTTTATTCCAGAATGCATCAGAGAACTCCCACTAGCATCACCTTCCAGTGTACAACGATCATCTTGTGTTACAGTTATAGATGCTTCTTCTGTTACTCCATCAGCTAATTTAGCAGGTATCCTCAGTTCAAGCATTGCCGGGATTAGGTCCAAGCCTGACAATCCAGCATGGGGGCAATTTATTGTCAAACTCCAAATATGCCTTTTTCAGGAGACTTGGGCTAAAGATCCAATTTTCAGGTGTGGTTTTAAGAATTTTTTTGATTGCAGCTAGTGGATCCACAGCAGGACATCCATCGGGTGAGTTGCTCACCTGGGTGAGCACATCACTTTCCTGTTGAGTAGTCAAACTCCAGACAGAATCCCAAAAAATCCAATGGCTTTTTAGAGGGCATGCCTTTTGTGTTAATTAGCATCTATTATGGACGCTTAGGGAAGTACTGTGAATTTACAACTCTCCAGCACTGGACAAGATTTTAGTGGGCCTTTCAGGCTCTCACTATTTGATTGTAGTGGGTGACTTTAGTCTTACATATGAGCCAACACCATGTCACAGGATCTATCCTTTGAGGAGGATCAACTATGGGGTATTCCGGAGCTAGCAACTTCCTCTAGGAAAAATTGAACTAGGGCTGCCCTTCAGGTGTTGGACATCACTTTAGCCCATGGGCTGTGAGCGTGCAATGACCGTAGCCTACTGATGCAATACCTGTTCCAACATTCAGAATTGGGACTTATGTAAGCTTTATTGATTATGTTCTTCTAGATATTGGGCTATGGAGGCAAATGAAGGACCTGGTAATAACAGCACTGGATGAGAGTGACCATGATCCCTTAGTACCCTATATCCAACACTATTATCATTAGTCCTCCTGACCTTAACTGGCATGTATGACCAACAGCTGAAGGCCACAAATAACTGCAGGAATGTGAAATTGGAGGTAGTGAATTATTCTCCAAATGCTATGTCAAGCCTATACTTGACCCTCGCTATGCAGATGGAGGTCATGCATGATAATTGGGGGAATAGTGGTTTGATTAATGCTGAACACAAACTCTTTGATAGGCTCAGGGATTTCTTCCTTTCTAGGCCAAGTAGTGCAGGAAGAGAGAGCACTGCAACCAAGTGGTTTTCAAAACCTTGTAGAGGGGCTAAAAATAGCTTATTAAAAGCATTTAAAAGCAGAAATATTCAGGAAATCCGGGTGAGTAGGGCCCAGTACAGGCGAAAAATAAAGCAAGCAAAAGTTATCTGGGAGTGTACATTTTGGGCTGGCCTCTTTGAGGCCTCATCCGCTAAGGACCCGAAAAATGTCTGGCCTTTAGTTAGTGCTGGTGCCTGGAACTCTCGGACTCTTGCAGAGGTATCCATAGTGCCTTGTGAGTGGGTTGCCCATTATAGTCACCTACATGCATGCCGATACAGATTTGTCCCCAATTGCATCTGCTGTTCTACTGAACAGGGAAAAGCTGTCTGCTCCAGTAGAGTTCTCTTTAGAAGAGACTGCTTTAGAAATTAAAGCTCTGAAGCAAGGGAAAGCACCAGTCCTGGATAAAATCCCAGTCGATCTTTATAAATCTGATAATAACATCCTGGGTCCCTTATATTATTACCATCACTAACGCAATAGCAGCAGGGGCACCAACACCATCCACACAGAGGGGGGCTAAGATTGTTCTTGTTTTCAAGAACAGAAATCCAGGTGTTCCATCCAATTACTGCGTAATTAGCCTTCTAGACAATCTCCAGAAGGTTTTTTTGCAAACAAGTTCTGAAACGGTTACTTAGAGAAATAAATGACAACAATTAAATTTCTAACTTGTAAGCAGGATTTATAACTAAGGCCAGCTCCATTGAACTGTTTTTCTGCTTTCTACAGGTCAAGTGGAAAACAGTTGATATAATGAGGGGGGCGATCTTTTTGAGGTTTTTGTTGACCTTCGTGCCGCTTATGATTTGGTTCAAAGAAAAGAGCTATGGGTGACCCTGCAAGGGATGGTGGTCCCATGTGAGCTTCCAAAGATCATTGTATGCCTCCATGAGGGGAACTATGCCAGTATTCAATGTAGCACTAAGGGGGAATTGACAGATCCAGCTTGTGTTAACAAGGGTGTCCTGGCTCCTGCCCTTTTTCTCCTGTACATCCATAACTTTTTGAAATACTTAATTAACTGTGTCAATGATTCCCCTAGTCTTGCTGGGCAGAAAATCCCAGGTTCAATGACAGAATATCGATGTAAAAAATATAGAAGTAAAAAATATTGATTGAAAAATATAGAATGCCAAAATATCGACTCCCTATACTTAAACAGGTAAGTACAAAAATAGCGAAACAAAAATATTGATGTAAGACATATAGTTGTACAAAATATCGATTTATATGTATATATATAAAATAATAAATATTAAATATGTTAAATAATAAAACAATATAAAAAAATAAAGTAAATTTAATATCAAGTTCAAGTAATCTTTATTTCGGTTTAGCAAACCATAAAAGATACACATTAACAAATTACACAACACAATAAAAGCACTTCATTTCATAATCTTCCAAAAAGGTACCGCTAGACCAATGCATACATTTTTTGAATTGTATTTCTAATCTAAGACCTTTGTTAATCCTTAAAAAGAAATATCATTATCATTTAAAAAAATTTAAAAAGAGTATAAAAACATTGAGGAGTTGCAACAAATTTCATTATAGAATACCCGAAAACAAACATATTATTTCTGGGTTCCTTAAAGTATGTTTCCTGGTCTTTAAAATACTAATACTACAAAACAAAATATATATACCAGATGTGATGTTCCAACTGATTTTTCATTTCTAGTACAGTATAGCTAATATAATAATACTAATAGTTTTCTTCAAGTACTAAATAAAGTGCAAAAACCAGTATGGTTTTGGAATAATAAGTTAAAATTTCAGACCTTCCTTTCCTCTTATTAAACTTACGCCAAACAGGTACCTACTAACACTGAAGACCACAGTTTGAGATGTGTCAGTTTTCAATATTCTTTCTGCCTCATAGCAGGATTTTGTACCCAGTAACCGGCAAATGGGTTTGATCCACTTTCTTCTATATTTTGTATAGGCTGGGCAGAAGAACAATAAATGTACATCATTTTCTTTAGCACCTGTCTGACATAATACACAACACTCCAAACTTTCGTCCCCATGTTTCCGAATCCATTTTGATGTATTCGAATTTGTCTGTAATACACCGTATCGGAATTTCAAATATAGGGATTTTGCTAACTGTGGATGCACCTCGTCCAAAAATGGTTCGAAACTCCAAGTTGGTTTCATCAAGAGAAACCGTGTTGTTAAAGTACCTGTGGCTGAACTATGATAAAAGCTGTCTTGAATATAGGCCCAAAAGTTAGCTTAAGTACTTTCTTCGAAGCCATAGACAGACCAGCAGGTTCCTCCCAAAAATACTTCAGTCCTAATTTAAGGAACCAAGCATGAACATGCTTCAGCCATGGCAAACCTCTACCATTTTTTAACCTTAGAATTTCCTCCAGCCCTTCCTTATAGTGGACGAGCTCCACTGTTGACCACAGTCGCACCCGGAACAATAGTGGTCGTAAAATTGCCTGGTAGTCAATACGGCGTATATTTAGGTCCATTACAATAGGTATTAGCGGTGTGCGCACTGGAAGGCATAACAATTTTCCCAAAAACTTATTTTCTCCCATCACAAACGTATTACTGCTTGAAGGTCCCCATAGTTCTGCCCCATATAGGGATGCCGATTGTGCCCTATACTTATATACCTCAAGGGCAGGGGATACCGCTTTAGACAAACTGCTCTCGTGTTTCTTTACTATTGGTAGAGCATTTTGGAGTAAAATAGACTTACTTTTCTCAAATTGCGGTTTCCAAGTCATTTTGGTGTCCAAAGTAATACCTAGATAATTAAAACTATGCACATACTCTAGCTTTTGATTTTTGACAGTTAAGTTCTTTTTAAAAGACTTATGTGGATTAATTGCCATATATTTTGTTTTACTAGAGTTTATTTCCAGACCCTTAGCTTCACAGTATACCCCAAAAGTGTTTATTAAACATTGTAAACCTTTGGGGGTTTGGGAAATTAAGATAGTATCATCCTCAAATAGGAGCGCAGGTACTGCCACCCCCCCTAGTTTGGGAGAATCATGTTCGCAGCCCAATAAATATTCGGGAATATCATTTACATATAATGAAATAGGGTGGGTGCCAGCACACATCCCTGCCTTACGCCCCTGTTTACCTGAATTTATTCAGTAAGTTCGCCCCTTGGACCCCATCTAACCCTTGCAAAATTATCTTCGTGCAGTCTTATTATTTGCAAGAGTATTTCTCCCGGTACCCCTTGATGTTTTAGGGATTTCCAAAGGAGATTTCTAGGGATGAGGTCGAAGGCAGCCTTCAAGTCAACAAAGGCAATATACAGATGGCCCTTCTTAAATACTGTGTATTTCCGACTCATACAGATAAATCTAAAGACCTGGTCAATTGTGCTGATTTTGGCTCTAAAGCCAGCCTGATACTTAGATAAAATGTTATTCTCCTCAATCCAATCATTCAATTTTTTTAAAATTTGCCGAGCATATATTTTCTGTAAAACATCTATTAAACTAATCGGTCGATAATGCGAAGGGTCTTGGCGATTACCCTTTTTAAAAATAGTTGTAATTTCAGCCCCTTTCCATGATTCTGGTATAGGCGCATCTGCAGCGACTGAATTACATAAAAAATTGATATAAGGGCCCCAAACTTCTTTATCATGTTTCCATAGATCTCCTGGTATCTTATCTGGTCCTGGTGCCTTCCCCGGTTTTACTGCATCTATTGCTGCCAATGTTTCATCCAAACTAAAGTGTAGAGGTGCTATAGTCGAGCCTGTTACATAGTCTTGTAGACTGAACTCTATATCACTCATAGATGCCGAATATAGGCTAGAAAAGTGGCTTACCCATGTTTTAGCATCTAAAAAAAGGTCCTTACTACATCTCCCTGTTTTATTACCTTTAGATATCAGGCGCCAAAAGCCCGAATGATCTTTGGCTTTGGCTGCACTAATTAGTTCAGTCCAGATATTATCATCCCAGTTTTTTTTAGTTTGGACTAATAGCCTCTTGTATTTACTCCTTTTCTCCCTTAAAACCACTACATTTTTAGCTTTTGTTGCCAGGATAAGTTCCTTTTTGCATCCCGGCACTCTTTATTGTACCAGGGATTATCCAGATTAGTTTCATCTGTTGTCCCCTTATTACGTTCTTTGGGAATCCTGCTTAATATAGGTATCAGAGCTTCTGCCAGTACATGATGTATATTCATAATTGTGATATCTGAAGCAGACAAATTAGCATACGGAGAAATAGTCTCCACAAAAATATCATAAATCTGCTTCATAGCCACCTCATTTCCCCCTATGGAAGGCCATTTTAACGCTCTGCGGTTGTTACTAATTAATGGGTCAATGTTACTACCATTAATATCTCCGTTCTTCAAGGGAACTGGATGAAAAAGATGAGCCGCAAGTGTCAAACATACGGGAAAATGATCGCTCTCAGATCTATCATCAATTACCAAGTCATGTAAAATTGGCCACAGTCCAATGGATACCAATATGTAATCTATATAACTCTTAGAGTTACTCCTGCTAAACGTGGCAGCATTTGGGCTGTCAGAGGGCAATCGACCATTGCAAGCCCGAAGTCCATGTCCCGAGACAAGTCTTATTAACTGTGCAACAGCACATGTGCAGGGTACTATCGGACTGCTTTCCAACATGGGAATGTTATTAGCCATATCTTCTTCCTCGAAGATATTTTCAAGTCCCGCCACAGGCTCTAATTTACGATTAAAATCACCCCCCACAATTACCATTGCCCTTGGGTTAATTGAACATAAGAATTGGTCTAACTGTTCAATAACCACAGATTCATTACTCGCTGAGCTAGGTCTACTATAGATATTTACTACATACAATTCGTTTTTTTCAGGTGTTATGATCTTTACTCCCGCTATGTCCCGGGTTAAAAAATCCACCTGGCTTATATCAATACCTAGAGTAACCTTTACTCAAATAACGAGTCCTCCTGAGGGCCTCCCTCTAGCCGAAGGAGTAGCAGCTACACTGAGGGGCCGATTCCGATCTCGGCTGGTAGGGCTCTGAATCGGATTCGGCTTTACCGGATCCGATTCGGAGCCCTGGTTTCCGACCGATTCGTACGTGCGTCCGGGCGAGCGAGTACGATGCGAGCGCTCGCGAAATCGCCGACCGACTCGTTCGCGGGACTCAACCGCTCCGACCGACTCGCTCGGATACGACTCGCCCCGCGCAATGGAGACGTTCCCCAGCCGGGTAAGTACGATGCGCGCCGCGAGCAGTCCGACCGACTCGCGCCGTCCGGCTCGAAAGAGCAGTCGGAGCCGCACTTTGGGGGTCCGTGTCGGACCCCCCTGTACGCATAGCTGCGCGAGTCGCACACAGGGGGGACCCATGGGTCCCCCCTACCTGTGCATGTACGGCGCGACCCGCGTCGATGCGTACCCGCTGTAGGGGGCGCCCTTGTTCGCCTCGCACCCATTGAGTCAATGGGAGTACGCGTTGTACAACCGGCTCCCATTGACTTCAATGGGAGTCCGACCGACTCGAGTCCGATAACATGCGAACGCATCGTACTCGTTCGGTCGGACTGCTAGGGTCCGATTCGGTCGGAAATCTCTCCGGGTCTGGCTCGGTCGGAGAGATTTCCAGCCCGAATCGGATTCGGCCCCTATATGTTTTAAATCCTACTTTGTGGGGCGTTTCCAAAGCCCATGTTTCTTGTAGTAAAATAATTTCGCTTTGCACGATATATTCCTGCCACACTACATCCCCTTGGTTTCTTTTCAACCCTGCAATATTCCAGGACGTCAATCTTATCTCTGCTTGACATTCCTCCCTGCTTTGCTTGTTAAATACTCCTTCCACTTCATTTATGGCTCCTTGAACTTCCTGACAATCATCAGCCAAATTAGAGTTAGAGTTACAATTAAGGGTACCTCTTCCATTGTTATGCAGTGAATAAGTAGTCTCAGCTATTACCTCATTCTCATCAAACAAAATTGCTAGCGGTACGCCCAAGATATCACATACTATGGGGCCGATTCCGATCTCAGCCGGTAGGGCTCCGAATCGGATTCGGCTTAACCGGATCCGATTCGGAGCCCTATTTCCCGACCGATTCGTACGCGCGTCCGGGCGAGCGAGTACGATGCGAATTCGCCGACCGACTCGTCCGGGCATCCCGACCACTCCGACCGACTCGTTCCCGGGTCGAACCGCACCGACCGACTCGCTCGGACTCGACTCGCACCGCACAATGGAGACGTTCCCCGGCCGGGTAAGTACGATGCGCGCCTCGAGCAGTCCGACCGAGCCGCGCACTCCGGCTCCAAAGAGCAGTCGGAGCAGTACTTTGGGGGTCCATGTCGGACTCCCCTGTATGCGTAGCCACGCGAGTCGCACACAGGGGGGACCCATGGGTCCCCCCTACCTGTGCGTGTACGGCGCGAATCGCTTCGCCGCGTACACGCTGTAGGGGGCGCACTTGTCCGCATCGCACCCATTGAGTCAATGGGAGCCCGCGTACGCGTTGTACGACAGGCTCCCATTGACTTCAATGGGAGTCCGACCGACTCGAGTCCGATGGCATACGTGCGCATCGTACTCGTTTGGTCGGGCTGCACGGGTCCGATTCGGTCGGAAATCTCTCCGGGTCCGGCTCAGTCGGAGAGATTTCCGGCCCGAATCGGAATCGGCCCCTTAATCTTTCTCCCAATCATTTGGAATACATGTTAGATCCTGATGGCTAGTCCTCTTATAGAGTCTTCCTACATCCTCATTTAAGGTACCTGAGTCAATGCCTACATTGGCATCATCTGCAACAAATTTGGCCGCTTGACCATTGGCCAAAAAAGTAGGTACAGAAACTTGTGCACTATCCACAGGAACCATTTCGTGTTTTAATATGGGTAATTGTCAGTCTTGGGCATCTAAATCTGACAAGATCTGAAACCTATTAAACATGGAAATCGGAGTAGGTTTGTCTACAAGAGGGCCAGTCGGAGGTTTATAAAAGTATCCCAAAGGGAGTGCACAGATACTAGTATTTAAGCTACAAGTTGACTCACAGTAATTTAGTAAGGAGCGAACCATCTGTGGCCTGCGGAAATTGATCACAATGCAGTCGCCGTTAATACACTTAGACGATTGTCCGACCCATCCCACTCTACGAACCATTAAAATCTCATTTGTATCCGAAGAGTGGAATCTTTTATTTTTTTTCAACCAATCTGTAACTTTATTACGTAAGTCAACCCACGTCTCTCTCTGATCCTCCCTAAGGGCAGGAACTCCAGCCAAGATTAAAACATAAGGGCATGAGGCGGGAGGCGGGAGGTAAACTCAACACATCTACATTAGGTTTCAAGCGGTTACTAGTTAAATCAACTCTTGTATCCTTATTTGAGGTACTCGATACAATTCCTGGAGCTAGACGTTCAGTATTATTTTGTGTACCTACACATTTCAACCCCTTAAATACATCTTGCATTCTACCTTCCGTACCAATATAAGTAGAATTCAACATATAATTTTCTTTGGTTTTTCCATCTGGAACTACAGATGAAGTACTATCCACCATTACTCTTAAATCTTTTCTTTCTATTCCATTCGGTTGTTTGCCCACATTTTCACTACTTAAATTTCTTATAGCAATATCCACGTGATTCAATTTTTCCCATAAAAGGGCCAAATTCTTTTCGACCATATCATGGACACGGGCTAACACTACACCTAATGCAGAGTAATTCGCAGTGGCAGAGGTTTCAGTCATAGCATCCACATTATTGGTATTTCTGGGTACAGAGGGTAATGGAACCACATCAGTTTGAGTGCCAACAGAATTACTTTTCGATGAATCAACTTTCACATTATTAACACGGTTAGTCACCTGAGATCCCTTTACATTTTTAGACTTATGTGCACCAGCCCCCCGTTTCCGTTTTGCTGGGGGTTCTACCACCTTCTTCGCACCCAAATTATTAGAAGTCCATGTCCTGGTAACTCTACGGGATACTTCTAGTGCAACAGGTGGAGGAGAATTTAAATCTGGTGCAGAAGGGGTAAGTAGCCCATTTATAGGAGTTGTGGGCAGGCGTGTATGTTCAAAGCCTCCCGGATTACCCAATGACAATCGTCTCTGGAGAATAGAAGGGTCTAGGGAAAGACGTTGCTCAGTTAGTTCTATTTCATGCATCAATAGTGACTCTGCTCTACCTAGAAATGCATCCAGAGTACCCACAACTCCCTTTTTCTTATCCATATTGGATTACAGGGGCTGATTACCAAGGAGGGAGCCCACAGGTACCCAAGTTTATATAATAGGTCACAGATAATGTACTACAATACCTTCCCACACAAATTATCAAATCGATGTCCAGAAATGGGTCTGGATTTCAGGGGGATGGCCCAGCCCAGCCTCCTCCGGGCTCTGACGGACGCAGACGGGCCCGCCCTTGGCCCGGGCGCAGCTCGGGCACGCCCCGCGCGGCCCGCGCTGCGGGGCCCTGTGCTCTTCTTAAGCGCCTCCCGGCGCTCGAAACCGGCGTGGGCGGCGTGCGCGCCGCTAGGGCTGCTGAGGCTTGTAGTCCCTGGCCGGCGTCCTCCCTCACGGCCGGGACCGGGAATTTGAAGATGCCCAAATGACAGTGGCGGCAGCAAACACCAATGACACAGATTGCGGGCGAAATGCTGACAAGGCAATGCAAGGCACCAGGTAAGTTCGGCTCCCGCGCTGCGGGGGCCCTGTGCTCTTCTTAAGCGCCTCCCGGCACTCGAAACCGGCGTGGGCGGCGTGCGCGCCGCTAGGGCTGCTGGGGCTTGTAGTCCCTGGCCGGCGTCCTCCCTCACGGGCGGGACCGGGAATTTGAAGATGCCCAAATGACTCTGTTGGCGGTGGCGGCAGCAAACACCAATGACACAGATTGCGGGCGAAATGCTGACAAGGCAATGCAAGGCACCAGGTAAGTTCGGCTCCCGCGCTGCAGGGGACCTGTGCTCTTCTTAAGCACCTCCCACCGCTCAAAACCGTCGTGGGCGGCGTGCGCGCCGCTAGGGCTGCTGGGGCTTGTAGTCCCTGGCCGGCGTCCTCCCTCACGGCCGGGACCGGGAATTTGAAGATGCCCAAATGACTCTGTTGGCGGTGGCGGCAACAAACACCCATGACACAGATTGCGGGCGAAATGCTGACAAGGCAATGCAAGGCACCAGGTAAGTTCGACTCCCGCGCTGCGGGGGCCCTGTGCTATTCTTTTTTGTTCAAAATATTTTATTGAATTTTCAGATATTAAACATACAGGACAAAAATGAAATATTACAATAAAAGTACCTAAAATGCGTATATGAATTAAACAATCATAATAAATTCAAAATAAATACAGTCTAATATAGTCTATTATTGCAATAAATTAAAACAGGAGGGGGGAGGGAACAGAGATAATATATGGACGTTATTAATAATAAGTCTAAAATAGAACTACTGTCTGTCAAAAGATAGAGAAACTATTAATAAACATTAAACTTTCTAAGAAGATAAATAATTATCAACAGGTTTCCAGAATAAATGAAAAGAATCACAATTATGAATAACACCATTCAAAGATAAATGAGCTCCTCTTCTTGTAAAAATAACCCACGACCACCATGCATGAACAGATAGTGATGAAACATCTTTCCAGCAAGCTGCAATGGACTTTAAGGCAGCTGATACTAAAAAATTAAAAAGTTTACATTCTAAGTCTACTAATTTATGAGAAAGAACAACAGATTTACAAATTATTAAGCTAAATGTCAAATCATCTTGAATATTAAGTATGCGTTTTATAACATCCCAGACTTCAGTCCAAAATTTGACAATAAAAGGGCATTCAAAAAGCAAATGTTTTAACGAACCAGTATGCAAATTACAATGCCAACATATAGGGGAGGGAAGGAGTTTAGCTTGGAACAGTCTTAAAGGTGACCATAAACAATTATATAAAATATATGAATTTGTTTGGTAGAGCGATACAGGTAGCCATCCTGAAATACTATTTAACCAAATAATTTTCCATGTTTCATAGGATAATGATAAAGAAAGCTCATTATTCCAATAGGTCAATAACTTATCAATATTGTCACCTTTAAATGTAATCATCTTGTTATACAATCTAGAAACACCATGTGGTAAGGTGGAAAGTGTTTGAATATAAATCAATAAATCCGATTTAGCATTAAGAGGTATAGAATGAGGAAATGAATCCAAAATCGAATTGCATAAACATTCATATTTGAATAAATCAGTAGAAGGTACGTTAAATTTTTCTTGCAGAACATCAAAAGTTATAAAAGTATTATTATAATAAATATCTTTGAGATAAAAAATACCATTTTTAATCCATGAATGCCAAAATCTAACATTTTTAGTGAGTTTTATGTTTGAATTATACCACAACGACATGTCTTCAGTAATAGACATGGGTGATTGGAAAATAGAATCAAAATCATGTAATATTAACTTAGTAGATTTCAGAATAACAGATCTATTAAAAAATATTGACCTATTAGACATAGTTAATAAAGAAGGTAAGGGGAGTGGATCTATTAAGCTTTTTTCTATAGACAGCCATGCAGGGGAATTATTCAACTGAGAATGATTAAACCAAAGAGAGCTTTGCTTTAAAATAAAGGCCTTATGATAACAAAAAAATCCGGTAAACCAAAACCTCCATTACATTTAGGCAGTTTCAATTTTTTATAACTGATACGAGGAGCTTTATTGCACCATAAAAACTTGGATAGAAGCCGATCTATATCTTTATAAAACTTCATAGGAAATTGGGTAGAAATCATGGAGAGGGAGTAAAAAAGTTTTGGCGCTATAGTCATTTTTATGGAGTTCATTCTCCCCCACCACGAAAGATGAAGTGGAGACCATTTCGATATTTTATCTTTAATATAAGTTAGAATAGACTCACAATTTAATGAAATTGTAGATTTTATAGTAGATGAGAACAAAATACCCAAATATTTAATTTTTTCTCTTTGCCAAATTATATCTTTCATGGGTAACATATCTGGGGTACAATGGATATTTATCGGAAAACATTCAGTTTTATTAGTATTTAATTTGTAACCAGAAAGTGTGGAATATGATGAAATAATCTCAAATAAAGGGGGAAGTGAAGAGATAGGATTACTAATAAATAAAAGTACATCATCTGCATATGCCAGTGTTTTAACATTGACCTTATTAATTTTAATACCATTAATATCGTTACAATTCCTAATTGACACAAGCAAAGGCTCAATCACCAGAAGAAATAGGAGTGGGGAGAGGGGGCAGCCTTGTCTAGTACCTCTGAAAAGAGAAAATTGGTTAGAAATTTGACCATTAATAAATAACCGGGCTGTCGGTGCAGAATACAAAGCAGTTACCATACGAATGAATACATCACCAAAATTAAATGCAACTAAAGTATGGAATAAAAACTGCCAATGAACTTTATCGAAGGCTTTTTCAGCATCCAGAGCTAACACTCCTGTTGGAATAGATAATTTAAAACCTTGTTCGATAACATGTAATAATGTTCTTGTATTATCTGCAGAATGTCTATTCTTCATAAACCCAGATTGGTCCGGATGAATAATAGAATCTAAAACAGATGTTAACCTGGTAGCAAGTATTTTAGCGTATAATTTACAATCTTGATTTAATAAAGAAATAGGGCGATAATTTGAGACAAGTGTAGGATCTTTATTGGGTTTGGGTAACACAACAATTAACGCCTCAGTAAAAGAGCCCGTAATAGTCCCTGTAGTGCTAAAAAGGTAAATAATTTAAATAAATAAGGAATAAGTTGTATTTGAAATTCTTTATAAAATTCAGCTGGAATGCCATTAGGACCAGGTGATTTCTTTTGTTTGAGAGATTTAATAGCTACTCAAATTTCATCCTCTTTAATGGGCAGGTCCAATTTATTTTTATCTAAATGAGAAATTTTGGGTAAGTTACTAGTAGATAAAAAAGAATCAATTAAAGAAGAGTCATTAGAACTAGGTTGATTATATAAATTAGTATAATAATTTAAAAATTCCTTAACAATATCATTGTGTGATATGGCAATTTTCCCATTGGGACCATGAATCGAATTTATTTGGGCCTTATCTTTTTTTATACGTAAATAATTAGCTAACAGTCGACCAGACCTATTAGCATTAAAACAAAACTTTGCTTTGGATTTGGAAAGTTGAATACCAGCTCTTCTACTAAGAATGGAATTAAATTCATATCTAAGTTTCTGCAACCTAAATTTATATTTAGGATCGTTAGAAGTGATAAAAAGCCTTTAAACTTCTGAAATTTGTTTATCCAACTCTTTAATTCGTATATTATAGGTTTTATTCTCATATGCCATAAGAGAGATAGAAGCGCCTCTAACATAAGCTTTAAAGGCGTCCCATCTATTCACAAGGGAAGTGGAGCCTTCTGGGTTAAGTTGAAAGTAATCCTGTATAGCTGTTAATATTTTTGGTTTGTTTTGTTCATTAAGAATAATATCAGTATTCATACGCCATCTAGATTGTACTTTATAATTTGAATTAACTTGCAAAACAAAAGACACAAGAGCATGATCTGATATGTCAATATTGCCAATGTTAGGAGAAACCACAGAATTAAGGAGCTGCCTGGAAATTAATAAATAATCAAGTCTAGAGTGTGAATTATGAGGATTGGAAAAAAAGTGAACACTTTATCCGTAGGGAAATGTAATCGCCAAATATCGATTAATTTTGTAACTTTAAGGAAAGTTCTAAAAGTTAAAAAAGCTTTTGGAGGTCTAAACTTAGTGAAGGATGATCTATCTAATAAAGGATCAGAAATAAGGTTAAAGTCTCCTCCAACTATAAGAGGAACGTTGCCTAACTTGAGTACTTCAGTGGTCAAATTAGACCAAAACAAAGGGTCATCAGCAGTTGGACCATAAACATTAATTAAATACATGACAGAATCATAAATTTTAACTTTGACTATAACATATCTACCTTCTAAATCTGATGTTTTACTTAAAATTTGACAATGTAATCTTTTAGCAAAAAGAATAGCAACACCATCCTTTCTCCCGTTAGCAGGAGAAGAGACAATAGAATCTACCCATTGTTTTTTCATATAATCCAATATTTTGTCGTCAATATGTGTTTCCTGAATAAAACAAATATCTGCTTTACAACTTCTGAAATAGTTTAGTATCTTTGTACGTTTTACCGGATGTCTCAAACCTTTAACATTTAAAGAAGTAATTTTAATATTATGAGTATTAGCCATAGTAGAATAGAAAGGAAGAGGAAGAAGGATTGAAGAAGAGGAAACATTGAAGAAAATTACAGAGAGTAGTAGTTCTAGTATAATATACAAGGAATAGGAGGAAAAAGAACAGAGACAGACAAACAGAAAAAAGACGACCACACATAAACATTAATACGAGTTTTGAGACGCACATGTGCTTTACAAGCATGACCGAACCGTTGGAGCCCATCGTGTAAAGAGCTAGAAAAAATTAGTCAGAAATGCATATGAAAACACTTTTCAAATTGCAGAGTCATGCGTATCCATAGAATGTAGTGATAGCTGTGAGTGCTGTTCCAGGAATAATTTTAAGTCTTCTGGACGTTGAAAGGACTTAGAAAAATTATCTTTCCAGATTCTCATTGTTGATGGATCAAATAAGCCGTATTTAAATCCAAGACTTCTCAAGTGAGGGCGACAATCAGTAAATTCTTTACGAATCTTGACAGTCTCTTTGGCATAGTCTTGGTGAATAAATATTTTATTGCCATCAACTATTAAAGATGGAATTTCCCTTGCTGCTTTCCTTATCATGACCAAATGATGGTGACGCAGTACCTTAAAAATCATTTGTCTTGGCTTAGTATGTTGAGGATTGCGATGGGATGGAATCCTATGTGCTTTGTCAATTTCAAATTTTTCCGGGAATTTGACGTTTAAAAGGCCAGGTAACAAATTTTCCAGGTATACTCTACAATTAGAGCCTTCAACTTCCCCTGGTAAATTAAAAATGCGCAAATTATATTGCCTATTACGATTTTCCATATCCAGAAGAAGGGTAGACATAGGGGAAATTTTTGCCACAAGTGGTGTAAAAGCGTCAATTTTTACTTTATTGTCTTGTATTTTAATTGCATTATCCGATACTTTCATCAACGTGCTGGCCATATCTTTACGTAAGTTTTTAATTTCAGATGCAATATTCTCAGTATTTGCACGCAAAGCATGTATCTCGTCAAGAATTAAAGCCAAGGATGGCTCACTGGATTCCACCACTTTAGATTTTACTGGAGGAGGGAAGTCTGATTTTTCCTTTTATTATTAGGATTTTGTATAGTTTTATTCTCCATTTTCATATGAGAAAATGCACAGGAGTAATTAAGAATAATGAAGCAAGTATAAATTAAAAGAACCGAAATTGCTTCTCTGTAAAAGCTGGTGCAGCAGCTAAACCAGACTGTGGGAGTGGTTAGGCCAAAGCCAGGCCCTTTCCTGAGAAGACGCTCCGCCCCCCTGACAGGAATCTGGGCAGTACCTGAAAGCAGAGCTCGAGGCTGGAGCAGGCTGAAGCAGGAGGTAGAAACCATGTACTTCCGACGTTCCAAGGAGGAAAAAACAGCATCCACAGCAACAGGTAGGGCTTTAGCAGTCAGCTAGCATCATTTCCAGCAATTCCTGACTGGAAATGCTAATTTCGTCGACAAAAACGGGCTCCTTGAACACGGAGCTCACCGGGAGGCGGCCATCTTGTTTTCACGCGTTCGCGCCTCTCCGGCCCTGTGCTATTCTTAAGCGCCTCCCAAACACCCATGACACAGATTGCGGGCGAAATGCTCGTGGGATTGGAGAGTAAGTCACAGCGTGTTTTGGGGTCTACAAACGTCCTTTTATGGGGCAGGCTGAGGTGACAGCTTGACCGCTAAGCCCATATCAGTCACTGAAGTCAGCCTAATGTCCGTTTTCTCCTGTACATCCATAACTTTTTGAAATACTTAGTTAACTGTGTCAATGATTCCCCTAGTCTTGCTGGGCAGAAAATCCCAGGTTCAATGACAGAATATCGATGTAAAAAATATAGAAGTAAAAAATGTTGATGAAAAAATATAGAATGCAAAAATATCGACTCCCGATACTTAAACAGGTAAGTACAAAAATATCGAAACAGAAATATTGATGTAAAACATATAGTTCTACAAAATATCGATTTATATGTATATATATATAAAATAAAATAATAAATATTAAATATGTTGAATAATAAAATAATATAAAAAAATAAAGTAAATTTAATATACATTTTAACAAATATAACAAATAAACTTAATGTAAAAAAGTTAATCACAAATACATAATAATTAATATATATATTTACTTTAAAATAATGAATGAACTATTACTTTTAAAATTATATAAACATTTACATTTACAAATATATATATATATATATATATATATATATATATTATCTACTGGCGGTCGCCAGTAGATAGATAGTTATAGTTACAACCTATTATCCATAGGAAATCCGCGACATTCTATTTGAAATAACTCTCTTGCCGGTTGACGTATCTTCGCGAAATTTTCAAACTTTGTGGCCCGCTCCGGTCCGCTCCTACCCTGAAAGTCTCGGGGGATTCGTCAAGCCGGGGCCGAGAAAAAGGGGGTCCCAAAACGTGTTTTCCCCATGCACTTTTCCATAGGAAACTTTAGACACGGCTACAGCCCGAACTGCTGAACGGAATTACACCAAATTTGGCAAAGAGGTAGTTCTTGGTTCAGAAAGAACCCTTTTGTTAAATGGTGTAAATCCGTTCAGTAGTTGCTGAGAAAATGAAAAGTAAAAAGTTAGTGATATCCATGGCCGAGTAGGGTCCGCGTACCCTCAGCGCACCCTGCGCGCACCGTCCCGATCACGAGCTGCATGTTAATTGGCTGTCAGCTGGCTGTCAACATTCCGATTCAGGAAATGTTGGCAGCCATTTTATCCCTCGGTAGAACCGAGGGACAGAAACTAAGTGCGCAAAGCGCACAAAGGGAGCAGGGTAGAAACACCCTGACCCCCTAGGCTTGCTCAGGGGTCCCACAAGGACCCCTGGGCAAAAAAAATACTTTTTTTAAATCGGCAGGATGCGCTCCGGGTGCGCGAATCCTGCCGAAAAAAAATCGAGCGCGGTCTCCGCGCTCGATGTATTTGCCCCGGGTGGCCCAAGTCCCGGGGGCATGGTGGGGGTTTAATTTTATGTGTGGGGGCCTCAAGGGCCCCCAAGCCCCGGGACCGCCACCCCCGGGGCTTTTTAAAAATGGTGCGGGAGGGCTCTGAGCCCTCCCGCAGCCCCGGGACCACCACCTCCCGGGGCTTTTTTTTATTATTGAACAACCTGTGTGGGGGCTCCAGCCCCCCACACGCCCGGGACCGCCACCTCCCGGGGCACTAACAAATTAAAATGGGGGTCCGTTTTGGACCCCCGAAGCCCAGGGACCATCACCTCCCCGGGGCTGTGCTGATGTAGGAGGAGGGCCGCGCGGCCCCCCTCCTGGAGCCCTTGATGGCCCTGGGGACCGCCACCCCCAGGGCCGGCTCCTGCAGTGTCCCGGGGTGCCTACCCCGGGACACTATAGTTTGCTATGGCAGGACGGGAGCCTCGCGGCTCCCGTCCTGCCATAGCAAACTGCTTTGGATATTGGAAGAGAGAGCAGGGAAACCTGCTCTCTCTTCCAATATCCAAAGCACATTGCTTTCCACATGGGGAGCAGCATGTCAGCTGCTCTCCATGTGGAAAGCAATGCCGGAACCGAAGGGACGTGGGGAGCCGGCGGGACTGTGGGGGGATTGGGGACCCCCCCACAGTCCCCAACGGAGAGGGCCAGCCCCGGGGGATGGGGTCCCCGGGGCAAGTAGTGGCCCAGGAGGGGGGCCACGCGGCCCCCCTCCCCCAAAAAAAATAAATAAAATAAAATAAAAAAATGGAAAGGCCGGCCCCGGGGATGGGGTCCCGGGGCCTTAATGGCCAGAGGAGGGGGCCACGCAGCCCCCTCCCAAGAAAATAAAAAAGGCCATGCCCCGGGGATGGGGTCCCGGGGCCAATACAGGCCCAGGGAAGGGGGCCACGCGGCCCCCTTCCCGTTTTTTTAAATTAAATTTTAAAAAAGGGGTAAGGCCCTGGGGGATGGGGTCCCCAGGGCCCAAAACAGGAAAAAGAAGGGGGCCACACAGCCCCCTTCAGAGGACAAAAAAAAAAAAAAAAACGATCAGGCCCGCAGGCCCCGCCCCTTCCTTCACCACTCTGCAAACGCGCCCCTGGCGTGTTTGCAGAGAGGGAACGATTCCCTTGAATACTGGGGGTCCCTGGGGCCAACTAGCCCACCAGGAACCTCCAATATGCGCCAGGGGCTGCGTTGCAGAGACGTGTAGAGAGGCCACACCCCTTTACACCTCTCTGCAACGCAGCTCTGTGGCGCTTTGGAGGTATATGGTGGGCTAGTTGGACTCCGGGGACCCTCAGGATTCAAGGGGACTTAATCCCCAGCTTAAAACGCGCCACGGGCGCGTTTGCACAGTGGTGAAGGGAGGGGCGGGGCTTCAGGTGACATGTGTGCAAACAGGCCCCGTGGCGCGTTTTAAGATGGGGAATTAAATCCCCTTCAATCCTGAGGGTCCCTGGGGCCAACTAGCCCAACAGGTACATCCAGAAAGCGCCACAGAGCTGCGTTGCAGAGAGGTGTAAAAGGGGTGTGGCCTCTCTACACGTCTCTGCAACGCAGCCACCTGGCGCATATTGGAGGTTCCTGGTGGACTAGTTGGCCCCTAGGGACCCTCAGGATTCAAGGGGACTTAATCCCCCAACTTAAAACGCGCCACGGGCGCGTTTGCACAGATGTCACCTCAGGCCCCGCCCCTCCCTTCACCATTGTGCAAATATTCTTCTAAAATCATCCGAAATACGAATTCCGATTTACTCACCTGTTATCAGGAGAGACCTCAGTGCTGTATCTTTCAGCCCAGTACTGGTCCTGAAAAGTAATTTTAACCGTACTTACCAGTAACTTGAATTTCCTTCCATAGGCTAACATTGACTGGTTTCACTTGGAAATTCTTCTAAGTGTGGAGTTTTGGAACTTTAAAATATTCCTCTAAAATCAGCCGAAATACGAATTCCGATTTACTCACCTGTTATCAGGAGAGACCTCAGTGCTGCATCTTTCAGCCCAGTACTGATCCTCAAAAGTAATTTTAACCGTACTTACCAGTAACTTGAATTTCCTTCCATAGGATATCATTGCCTGGTTTTTGCTGAAAAAGTTTCTAAGTGTTGATTTTTGAAACATACAAATATTCCTCTAAAATCAGCCGAAATACGAATTCCGATTTACTCACCTGTTATAAGGAAAGACCTCAGTGCTGCATCTTTCAGCCCAGTACTGGTCCTGAAAAGTAATTTTAACCGTACTTACCAGTAACTTGAATTTCCTTCCATAGGCTAACATTGACTGGTTTCACTTGGAAATTCTTCTAAGTGTTGATTTTTGAAACATACAAATATTCCTCTAAAATCAGCCGAAATACAAATTCCGATTTACTCACCTGTTATAAGGAGAGACCTCAGTGCTGCATCTTTCAGCCCAGTACTAATCCTGAAAAGTAATTTTAACCGTACTTACCAGTAACTTATATTTTCTTCCATAGGAATCCATTGTCTGGTTTTCAGCAAAAAGTTTCAAAGTGTTGATTTTTACAAACTACAAATATTCCTTAAAAATCACCTGTATGACTTAAACGCATTCTTTCAACTGTTTACAGGAGATGCACCAGTGCTGGATCCAGGATCCAACACTGAGTAAGAAAAAGTAACGATAACAGTTTTTACCTGCTAAGTGAATTTCCTTCCATAGGATAACATTGGTGATTCTATGAGAAAAAGTTTCTAAGTGTCAACTTTTAAAATACAATAATATTCCTTAAAAATCACGACTGTAACCAAAACGCTTTTACTCAACTGTTTACAGGAGATGTACCAGGACTGAATCTAGGATCCAGTCCTGTGGTTAGAAAAGTAATCCATAAAGTAACTAATTGCATTTAACTAGAAATTCACATTGAGCTGAATGTTGCATTGTGTTTGAAAATGTGTTGCCCATTGCAACAACTGTAACTACTGTACTTAAAAGTCTATTGCCTATGTGCAAAGTATTTAAACTAAAGTAATTCATTCTGAGAAAGTATTTTTGTAATGTAATGTATAATGTAATTACAATGTAATTTAAAAAATAAAATCTGTAAAAAAAAATTGTTTCTAAAAATGTAGTAAATCAGTATGAAAAAAATTAGTATAACAATTAATACATTTAAAAATTGTCATTTACAAAACCTTTGAAATTCACTGAAAAAACCGTAGTTTTCAGGCACGTTATAATTAGAAATTAGCATTTAAAAAACCTTTGAAATTCACTGAAAAAACCATAGGTTTCAGACACGTTATAGTTACAAATTAGCATTTAAAAAACCTTTGAAATTCACTGAAAAAACCATAGGTTTCAGACACGTTATAGTTACAAATTAGCATTTAAAAAACCTTTGAAATTCACTGAAAAAACCATAGGTTTTAGGGACAGTTATAGTTACTTGGACATTGCACTCGTACAAAACCCGTGAAATTCCCCCGTTATAGTTAGTTCAGCTAACTATAACTCGCGCCTCGCAATGCACTGCTGATGACGTCACATATTACATCACTCATGACATGGTCAGTGACATCACTGATGACATCACTGATGACATCTCAAATGACATCACTGATGACATCATCCACGTGATAATCTGATGCACCTCCTCACACCCTAATATAATCTTTGATACACCCACTCTAAATTACAGACTGCCATTCGCAAAACCATAGACACTCCAACACCAATAACTACATACCCACTCACTGATTCTTAGGTCTACACACACACATCCACTCACTCACCCGTACAGTCACTCATACTTACGGTCACTCAGTACAGGACTATCATATGCACTCTTACTCCTATATAGACACTCAAACAACGCCACTCATCCATAGAGATACTCAGACACCTAGTCAGTCATGCAAATAATTAAACACACTGCCATTTACTCACCTATACAGTTATACACACACCAGCTCACTTACTCATACAAATAGTAGCACATTGTTACGCTCTTATACAATCACTGATACAAGCACACACTCATCCATACAGCCACTATCACAATCACTCACTCTTGCTTATAGCTATTTATATACTCCAACACACATATATACTGCCTTTCACATATGTAGTTACTCACACATGTACCACTGGGACATACATTCACTCACTAACACACTCTTACACACACTTACCCACCCATACAGTCTATCACAGATGCACTCTTGAAACCATCCACCCAGTGAATCACCCACTCACACATCTATGCACAGAGTTGCACACACCCCTCCCACACAAACACTCAGGCACCCATACAGATACTCAGACAAGCATTCAATAACTCATATAGACACTCATTTAGCTATTCACAAACACATGCAGCCACTTACACAGCAACAGACAGACGGATACAGACATTCACCCAGTTTAGTCACTAACCCATGCATTCAGTAAGATACGTTAAATCACTCACTTATAGAGTCAGTCACGCACCTACTAAATCATCCATACAGACACTTACACACCCACTCATTCTTCAATACGTCTTTTCCTATATATATTAAAAATATTTAAACTTTACAGAAACACACAGTCACTGGATGATGTCATCAGTGATGTCATTTGAGATGTCATCAGTGATGTCATCAGTGATGTCACTGACCATGTCATGAGTGATGTAATATGTGACGTCATCAGCAGTGCATTGCGGGGCGCGAGTTATAGTTAGCTGAACTAACTATAACGGCGGAATTTCACGGGTTTTGTACGAGTGCAATGTCCAAGTAACTATAACTGTCCCTAAAACCTATGGTTTTTTCAGTGAATATATATATATATATATATGTATATATGTACTAATAACATAAAATCTAATAAAAAAAGCATTCTATTATAAATTAAAACATTAAATATTTAAAAATATTTAAAATTAAATTTCCCACTGCAGTCAGTGCAACAGAAGCGAGAGTGTTGGATAGCCGAGGGGTAAAAATTACTATTCCCACTCCAGTAAAAGCAACAGTAGGGAAAGTGTTGGATAGCGGATGGGTAAAAATGACGATGCCCACTACAGTCAGTGTAACAGTAGGAAAAGTGTTGGATAGCGGAAGGGTATAAATTACTCTGCCGACTCCAGTGAGTGTAACAGTAGGAAAAGTGTTGGATAGCAGAGAGGTATAAATTACTATTCCCACTCCAGTGAGTGCAACAGTAGGGAAAGTGTTGGATAGCGGACGGGTAACAATTACTATTCCCACTCCAGTGAATGCAACAGTAGGGAAAGTGTTGGATAGTGGCAGTATAAAATTTACTATTCCCACTCAAATGAGTGCAACAGTAGGAAAAGTGTTTGCGGAGGGGTAACAAATAATATTCTCACTCCAATCAGTTCAAAATTAAAAACAAACAAAATATTAACAACAAATATTTAAAAAAGCAAAATAAATAAAAAAACTTTAAATATGTTAAAAATTAAAATACAAATATATTTAATAGTAAACAAAATAATATAATGTTAAACACATATGACAAATACCTACAAATATTATATAAAATAAAATAAAAAATAATTTTCAAACACATTTTTAATTAGAAATTATTTAGAAACAAAAACATTATTACATAAATTAACTTTTTTATTTCCTACCATTTAACACCACACAATGCACAACCCACATCTAAATTTTAAAGAAATGCACTTCCATAATTAACATAATTAATTACCAATTAAATAAATATTATTAATTAAAAAGCAAATTAAAACTCATAAAAATTAATTAACTTCCCACACTTTACCCCTATAAACCCCAAAACCCATTGCTAAAATTAAACTGTAAAGAAATGAATTACTCAATTAAAACTTATTTACAATTTAAAAACCTAAATGTATTTAACAACTAATTAAAAAGTAATTAAAATTAATTTACTCCCCACCCTTTACCCCTATAAAAGGAAAACCCACGCACAAAAAAATATAAACAATGACCCTAATTAAATATCAATTAATTAATTTATATTAATGATCAACTAATTATTAATTAATTAAACATAAATTACTTCCCACCCTTTACCCCTATAAACCCCACAACCCGCACCTAAAATTAATTACACAATTTCCATTATTAATTTTCAATTAGTTAATATAAATTAACAACTAATTTTTAATTATTCAAAAATAAATTACTTTCCACCCTTTACCCCTATAAACCCCACAACCCACACCTAAAACAAATTACACAATTACCATAATTAGTTACCAATTAATTAATTAATATTAATTAACAAATTAAAAATTATTTACAAATAAATTACTTCCCACAATTAACACTATACAATCTCAATTAAATGAATATTAATAAATAAAAAATGATCAATAATTTATTATAATTAAATTACTTCCCTCCCTATTCCCCTATAAACCCACAACCCGCTACGGAACTAAAAAATGCAAAATTAAATTAAAATAAAATTGATAACTACTAAAAATGTAACACATATATTAAAAAACATAAACAATACTTATACAAAAAAACATACATCACATACATTTAAAATATAAACTAAAATACATAACACTAATTAAAAAATCGATATTTTAAACAACGATATTTCTTACCTTAAAGTCGATATTCTTGACCATAATATTCTTGCTGTCGATATTTCTGTGTCACAATATTTCCAACTCGATATTTGTATAAATCGCAATTTCCAACTCAATATTCTGTCTGAATACCAAAATCCCAGGCCTCTTCTATGCTGATGATACTTTCCTGCTGGCAAAAACTAGGGCGGGCCTTCAAAATCTTGTTGACAGCTTCTGTACATTTTGTGAAGACTATGGTCTTGCAGTAAATGCTGCCAAAATTAAACTGATGTTTTATACAAGGAGAAAGAGGGTGAATGGCATTGTAAAATTGAGTTACGAAGTACTGGAAAGGGTAACTGAATTTGATTAGTTAGAGGTCCGTCTTGGCAATTCCAGATTATGGGTACCGCAGATTGCAAAAAGCTCCCACGCTGTAAGCCACAGGACAGGGGCTATAATTATGAGGGCCAAAAAGCTGAGTGGTTACCTATTGTCCCCACAATAGAAATTCAAAAGATGGAGGCGTGAGGAGCAGTACTATACAGGGCAAAACTGTTGGGTTATTGTAATCTGAGTGTCTTGGGTACTTAAGAGAATAACTTTTTTAGAACTGTTCCGGGGTTAGAAAAAGGAACTCTTTACTGGCCCTATCGATGGAACTTTGCATTGATTTTGTTACTGATTTTGTGGCTATGAGACCGCTCTAATACTGGGTGCGCATCTAGACAACTAATGATTTACAAGATTACAGATTGGGCCTTTTTTATATTATGACTCTCCAATCTTCCAACAAGATCAATTGGCTAACTTACGTAAAAAGAGCTTGCATAGAGTTGGGTCTACCGGAGTTTTGGGAAGACCCCTTGTCCATCCCAGCCGATGTACGCCAACTGGTTAAATTTAGGTATTGGGAGAAGATAGCTGCACAAAATGAACAGCCGCGCTATAAGGGGAGACTTACAAGTTATTGTTTAATGCATATATCGGTACCCAAAGCAGAGGATATTCATCCAGTGCGTGCTCGTACCCTGTTTCTGCAGTTTAGATATGGGACCTTGTCAATTGCAGCTTTTACCGCACTATGGGATTCCTCTAAGACGGGTTCGCCAAGTTATAGTTTTTGCACTTTTACCAATTAAACTGAGGTACACTTGGTGTTCTTTTCTCCTAAGTAGGCAACCTTAGCCGTAGGTGGATTGTTCCCTTGTGTAGGGGTTTATCTCATACAAATTGAGTAAACGCTCTTAGAATCTGTAAGAGTGATTCCTCAGCTGTGGTTGTGGTGACAGTCTCTAAATTTTTCTATGTTGCATGGTCTGTTAAACAAAAATTATTAGCACAACTGCAGTAAATGGAGGTGCAGGGGAACATCTTGTGGTGCAACACACTTGTTTTTAATTATTTATGCAATAGATGTTAGTGTCTTTTATCATTAATTAATTAATCAATTACTGACATAAGAAATGTATTCTTTTGTCTTGTATCTGTCAATAAACTTTGACTTTGAAATAAAATCATATTTTTGAGAATGATGGCCTAGTGAAGAAAGTACATGGGACATTAAAGAACAGAGGGGTCACTCTATTTAGGAGCAGTGCAATTTTGGGTTACCGCAGAGATTTTAGAAGTATAATGTCAAGCCCACAACAGGTGTTTAGTATGAGCATTTGTGGGTTCCCCTATCTATCAACACTCTATATATAATAAGAAAATCTTTAACTTCCTAGGAATGGCTAAATAGTATGCCCTGTGTGTGTGGAATTTCACAGAAACATTTACAAACAAAAAAAATGATGAAAAAGGGAATAGAATTTAAGTAGCCTGTTGGTGGCCAACATTAATTTGAAACTATGAAAATGACTGCTAGCTGTCACTATTGATTTGTATTTGGCAGCAAGAACATGCTTTCTACCTGTACTCATAAACATAGCCTACAGGCTGCTCTCTCCTGAATGTACGTAGCAAAGAGTTTGTGATCACCTCTACATCCAAGTTTTTCTAAGGAGCAGAAAAATGGTATTCTGCCACATGGAAAGAAATTATACTATTTGGGGTGTGGGGACAACAAGTTTATATGATTTCTGCATGCATGTGATTTGCAATTTTACAATTAAAAAGGATCTAACACTACTGACATAAATTTTCACCTCTACGATTTTGGAAAGGATGTTGCCATTTATTTATAAATGGCTGACACAGTTAAAAGATCATTTGTTTGATAAGGTGACTGCTGGAAGGAGATAACTCACATTTGCCAGTCAATGTATTGAAAGAATTGGTGGGTGGGGGTATATAAGATGAATGTAACCATTCTTTCTGTGCCCTCCATTTTGAAGTGAGTATAGAGGTCTGAAGTTAGTGAGAAAGCAAGGATACAGGCCTGAAAGAAGTGAAGAAATTTATGGCGCATGGTCAGTGACAGAAACTATTATTAAGTGAACATTTTTTTGTATTTTGAATATTTATTCATGAGACCAAGGCTAAGAAAAGCTTTTATAAAGAGGAGATAGGGAAAATCCTTTGATGGCTATGAGGGAAAAGGTAGCGCACAGCATGTAGGAAAAGCCATCTTGTCTTTGTGTGTCCTTTGATTATTTATTTATTATGGATCTGAACTATTGATGTTTCTGACTTCCTGGCAGTGAGGACTTCCTAAGAGCATCTCAGTGCATATGCATTTCCCTAAATATGATAACTATTTTGATTAAATAAATGGCCCGCTTTACCTTTATATTCGCAGTGAATAACAAAGTGATGAAAGGAGTGCTAGACATAATCTCAACCAGTGGGGCTGCATTTCAATCCATCACTTTCTGCTTGTTATTCCACTCTTGACAGAGAACAGCTGTCTGCACTTCAGTCTTGGACTATTCCACCTGTAAAACTTCTGACTGAACATCCAGGTCAAGTCCTCTCCAGACAGTAGCACAAGCACCCCAAACCTGTTAGGCCTACTTAAATCCAGGTGATCACCAGTGGCTAAGATTAAGAATTCTTTCCATCACTTTGTTGTTTATGACTTTTCTTCAACTCTTCCATAGGGGCACACAATATGCACATGTGGCATTAAAGCCAAATATTCTACGTGGGCTGCTGCTGGATGTTCACCACCCACATGTGGAGCAAAAAAATAGCATATGGTCTGAGCCGCAGCCATGTATCACTATAGGCCTAATCTCAGATGGGTTTGTAATTTTTGTTCACACTTTGCTGTTTAAAGTGTTAACTTAGGTTAAACGGATGTGGCGCTATAGAGAGTGCTGCAGATCTACTTCTTCCGTACCATGGCATTTAGGAAGCTAAAAGGACAATTTTGTGACATTTACCTAAAAGGCAAACATAATATTTATCAGCAAACACTGTTTTTATTTTATGTGGAAATAATAACTTCTCGAAAGGTTGTTGCAGCCTGTATTTTAAACATCTAGCTTCAAATTTGTAGGCTAACATATGCTGCTTGGCTGAGCTCCCCACAGAGTATCTTGTTGAAGAATTAGCACTTGTGTATTCAGCCATCTTGAGCTCTAAACGGAGGTGAGAAAATCTCCTCAGCTACAACATTATAAACTGCTAGAATGTTTCAACAAGTAAAAAGGGGTTGGCAGACAAGGGAAAATGACAGTGGTAGGGCTGGCACATCAAAAGTAGACAATAGAATTATGATTACAAAACATCGTCTATCAATAGGGAAAAGAGGGGATGGACAGAAATTATATCATACAAAAGCCTTTTTGCCCACAGGGAGCATTTATGTTTCTCTAGATATACTGATTACCTTCTACATTTAATCACATGTAATGTTTCATTCATACCATCGTAGTCAACCATATCAATCCTATCAAGTCTGTCTATGCTCCACGTTGGACGATTGTCCATTACATCAACGTTTTGGTTGACTTTAACAATGTACAGGGGTTAGGGGTTAGAAGACATTACGTTCCACCACCATCCAAATGAGAGGGTCTTTTGACCAGAACAAGATCTCCCACCATCCAACGTTGACTCTTTAACCCATGTATGTAATCAAACCACAATTTACATTTCTTTTGATGATTAAAAATGTTGTCTTTACTGCTATCCTTGTCAAAATGCATGGGAATACCTCCACACAACCAACTTGTACATGTTAGTACAAGTTTCCCTGCCCCTAAGGGATAAAAACAGGGGTATACCTGTAACCAAATTGCGGGCTGTGTGGTATGCCATAACATATCTTGAATTGCTTTTTCAACAGGGTGCCCATTTATGAAAAACAGTAGAATGCATTTATTATTCACCCTGTTAGCCCTCTCTACAAGGCTGTTGGCCTGAGGGCAATAAAACACTGTTTTCGTATGTACAATAAACAAACTGGCTAAAAACCTTTCATCACATTTCAAGAGAATTGCACCCCATTGTCTGTGATTAATGTGGCAGGAATACCTTCAGAAGAAAATGAGTCTCATAAAAAACGAATTAACCCATCTTTTTTTAATATGGGTTACCATTTGGTCCTATTCAATTGTAATTGGAAGCCAATTATTGCAAACATCAATTGTTTAGGAACTCCTTTCTTATTAATAGGGCCAATAATGTCCAATGCTATCTTGTCATGCGGTTTGTCTGGAACAGGTACTGGAGCCAAAGGGGAACAACAATTTATTTTAGATTTGTAAGTGCATGTACAAGTGTTATATTCTTTTATTTTTTATCCTACCAATGCATCCATTTTAGGAAACCAGCAATTGCATCTTAATTTGGATTTAGTAAGGCTTCTGCCTCAATGGCCCTCATGTGCAAGATCTATGTTCTTGTCCCATAGATCAACCAGCGATAAAATCTTGTCCTTCCTTAACACCATGTTGTCCTCAAAGTTCAGTTCATTGCTGACCTCCCAAAAATTCACAAGATCCCCATTCAGTGTGCTACACTTGGAATGCCAGCATTGGACAATATATTTTTTGAGCTGATTCAGAAGACTATCTTTATTATATAATTCCTTCCACTCATCTTTTGAAATTGCAAAACAATTTATCTCAAAGACAGGGTACTTATTTACTTCAGAGTAATCTTCTATGTTTAATGGTGCTCTAAAAAAACTGAATGTTAAATTGCAACCACTCAGAACATATTAAATTTTATAACAGATATCCTCTGATCCCAGAACCCATTTGGCAATGGGTAGGATGCTATTTTCAGCTCATTTAGTCTTGAACATAATGGAAAGGGGTTTATGATCTATACACACTGTGAATTGTAAACCCACACAGGAAAATTTCTGATTGGCCAAAAACAGGCTAAAAACTTTTTTCCACCACTGAATAGTTATGTTCAGATTTTGAAAAAGTGCACGAGGCAAAAGCCATAATTTTTCCTTCTCCTCTGCCATCTGGGACAGCGTCGCACCTAACCCCTTTTATAACTGGTGTCTGTTGTCAGGAATGTTCTTCTATTGGAGTCAAAGTTGTCCAATGATGGAGCCCAACGGATAGCATTTTTTACACAATTAGCTGACTCCTGACATTTGCCATTCCAAATGGGATTTTCCCATTTTTCATTAACTCTGAGGTCATAAGTGATTTCTATAAAGTTTGTAACATATTTAAACATGCACTTTAACAAGCCTAGGAATGATTAAAGCTCCTCCTATTGGTAGGATGGGGAGCTTTTTTTAACCACGTTTAGGAAACACATTTTAGGTTTGAACCCATCCTACGAAATAGTATGTCCCCAATAGTCCACAGAGCTAACACCTATCTTGCATTTATCTCATTTTAAAGTAAAACCAATATCACTTATCTTAGTCAATACTAAACGGAGAATGTCAAAATGTTCTGGAACAGAGGATCCATAAATTAGGATACTGTCTTGCAAACACAATGTGATGGGAACACCAGTTAAAACTGCTGCTGGGGAAGCAAGTCAAAATGGCATCCTGCAAAGCATGAATGCACCTGATGGTGTGATGAAAGCTGTTAATTACCTGGACTGTAGATGGAGTTCAACCTGGTGATTAACCACGGACAAGTCTATGACACTAAAGCAGGTTGCCGTGCCAACAGTACTTAACATGTAATTTACACTAGGTAAGGGATGTCTTTCAATCCATATGTGGTTGTGTAGGTCATGCAAGTCTATGCAAAGGCGTATGTCATGCCTTTGATATTTCTTGTCAAAAACGTCTAGGGCAAGCCACTCACAACAATCAGTGGGTTGTGGTATGCCCAATTCAGTAAGAAAATGTATTTCTTTTTGCAAGGGGTCCTTTATCACATGTGAAACATTGCAAGTTTTGTGGACCACTGGGTAGCATCCATTTTTTATTTTATTTTGTACAGGAAATCCTTTAACAGGCTAGGTTTAGCATTAAATATCAATCAATCAATCATAAAGCTTTATTCGATCTTAGATAAAAGCAAAGATCATAAATGCACAAACAGTAATAACCAGCATAAAATTAATCAAATGTTACAATAAAATATCTTAAAATAACAAGTATATCTCAGTGTTTTAAAATTAGTTAAAAAGCTTCCTTTTCTTTGTGTAGGCCCAGAGGAAGTTAGCTACTATGTAGCAGATAAAAGGATTGCTAAGTTTTTTGAGAAAGCTGAGAGCCAATCTACATTGCCTAAAATTGTGCTGTCTCAGAACCGGTAATAGGTATCTTGCTCGTTCCTCTTTCTACAGTTCACAGAATAGAATGATATGAAGGTCTGATTGTTTTGAGATTCCGTCACATGGGCAAACAGACAGGTCACAGAGCTTATATTTTCCCGCTGGGTGCCCCACCAACAGTGGAAACAGATTCATGCGGAATCTTACTAGAATGAATCTATGCTGTAGATTTGGGATTTCCTCTAGGTAGTGATAATCGCTCTCTGAAAAGGGTGGGAGACTTATATATATCCTAACTGATGACTTTGCTCTATTTATCTCTATGCGCTCATGCGCCAGATTAGCCCAAAAAAATTCTTTTAAGAGTTTCTTTGATATTTGGAGACAATTGCTTGGATTTTTATACAGATCCTCCATGCCCAGTGTGCTCAGGGTCGATCTTACATAACCCAGCCATCTTACGTTGTGCACATTATCCAGCTCAAGGCAGTCCTTTATAATATGGTGTGTTAGAGGGAGCGTATTCTTCCTCCAAATTGAGTGCCATAATGCTAGAGGGGCTAATCTTATCCGATCTCTAATATATGGAAAGTCTAGTTCTGCATGGCAGTTAAAATTAGAGCATGATACCGGTAAGGCAATTACCCGTTTCAGGAATTTATCCTCAATAGTCTGCACATGGTCGATATTAGAGATACCCCACACCCTTGCTCCATAGGTAGTTAGGGATACTGTCTTTGCCTTGTAAATACTTTTTATGACTCTTATGGGCTTAGAACCCAATTTTTGGCAAATCTAGTAATGGCTGCTAAACTTCTTTCCATTGCTAACACCCTATTTTTGATCATAGGAGCCCAGGTATAATGCTTATCAATCATGACACCCAAGTAGGAGAAGGAATCTACGATCTCTAGTTTGCGGGCCCCTAAATAGAAGGATGGTGTTTTGCCTCGCCCCATTGGAGTTGCTATTAGGATAAATGATTTTGATTTGTTTAACCTTAAATCGAGGGAAGTCATGAATGAGGTATAAGCCATTAACATGTGTTGCAGCACCTTCCCAGTTCTAGCCACTAGGACAGTATCATCTGCATATGCAAGAAGAGGCAGCGATAGTGACCCTAATTTTGGGATGTCCAGGGCTGTACCCGCCAGTGCTGCTCCTCCCCATTCGTGTATAAGGAGAATAGGAAAGGGGCAAGAACGCACCCTTGCCTAACCCCTCGTAGAGTCCTAAAAGAACGGGTGCAAGCCCCGGCCTTACCGTACCGCACCGAGGCGCTCGTCTGGGTGTAGAGCTGTCTGATGAACCTGAGTATCGGCGGGTCCACCCCCATGGCGTCCGTTATCTCCCATAACCTGCTGTGGTTTACGCAATCAAATGCGTCTGAGAGATCCATGAAGGCCATGTAGATTGTTTCTCCTTTAGCCCTGGTGTATTTTTCAATGATAAGGCTTAAATTCAAGCACTGGTCAGTCGTGACCCTTCCCCGTTGGAATCCATATTGGGCTGGAATCAATATGTTTTTGTCATTAGCCCGTTCTTCCAACCGATGTAGTAATAACCCTCCCATTAATTTGGAAGTGCTATCTAACAGGGATATAGGCCTGTAATTACCTGGCTCTCTTCTAGCTCCCTATTTAAAAATCGGGACGATGACACTTGTACTCCATGATACCAGGGGGCCGTCCTTGGCTATGGCATTAAATACATTCTGCAGTAGGGGTGCCCACAGAACATGGTCTTCAAGAAAGAGGTCTATTGGGACCCCATCTGGGCCTGGGGCCTTCGCCCTGCTGTACCTTTCCAACCCTTTTGTTATTTCCTCAATGGTGAATACGAGGGGGTCAGTGTGTGCAGAAGGGACTGGAGGATACTCCGCCTTCTGGGTTACCCCTGATCCAAAAATTGTCTCAAACTGAGCTACCCAGGCATCCTCTCCCACATGGGATTCCAAAGTGGGGTCACTGGCATCCTTGAAGTGGTTTTTGTTTACCACCTTCCATAAATCCCTACTATTGTTAGTTCGGGCTGCCCTTTCTAGTTCTTCCCAGGCCTCTTCTTTCAGGACTTTTTTCCTCTGCTGCCTACAATCTTTATATGCCTTCCAGAGTGATTTTATCCTCCTTTGGTCTCTTGGGACTTCTTTCAGGGCTTCATGGAGGATTTTTAACATTTGAGAACATGCACGATCGAACTAGCGCCTCACCGGTGCCTTACTTCAACTTCTTTTGTGGGATAGAGCCTTGTTTATTGCATCTAAAAGTTTTGTGAAATCATGGATGATAAGGTCATCAGATAGATTTATGTCCAAGCAATTTTGTATACAGTCCATGTTTTTTGATATTATTTCCTGGGTTATGTTTACCTTGTCTACGCTAGCCCATTTTAGTTGGTAACCATTCTTTCTTCCTATGGCCAGTGTCTCAATTGTCTTAATTGGCCTCTCACAGGAGGAGCCTAATGCTATATAAAGAGAAGCAATGGCATGGTCACTGAAAGTGGTAAAAACTGTCTCCACTTGAGTCAGTTTCCCATCTGAGATGTCAGAAGTCAGTATGTAGTTAATAGTTGACTCATATTCGTTGCATCTAAAGGTTGTTATAAACTCACGAGACTGTTTGGACTGACTGTTCCTTATCTCCAGGTTTCTAATGGACAGAAGCCTACTCAATGTCTGGCCATATTCATTATGAATAAAATGAATTGCTGGGGGCCCTTCCATGTCCTCGGTGCCGCAAACTGGGGTGGTAGAGTATTTACATAAGTGTGTGTTAAAATCGCCCACCCACTAAATGGCAATATTCTCTTTGACTCCAGCTCCCACTTTATCAAGCTCACGCTCCACTTGAGCCATCGCCAAATTCATGTTAGAGCCAAAATTATTGTTATAAATGTTTATCAGTAGCCAATCCTGGCCACGTGAGCCTTCAAACAACAAAAGGTGAAAGAATAGAGACACCTTCCGAAAGTCCTTTAGGGTTATTGGCAGGGTATTGGATATTAATGCTAGTAAACCACCCCTGGCTCGCCCTACAGGTGCGGGTACTGCCTCTGTTTGGAAGGAACGAAACCCATCTATGACAATGTGGTCAGTGGCCCAGGTCTCCTGCATGCATATTATGTCATATTTTTGCCAAGCCTCGCACCACTGCGTATTGCCCACCTTCCCCTTGATGCCCGCAATATTCCATGAAGCTAGGTTTATCCATTTACCAACCTCATCCCCTCCCGTGACTGATACGCAAACTAACCCCTCAGTAGTTATACTCTCCAAGGGTTCTGGGGGTTGGGTGGGTGGATTCATTATAGGCAGTCAATCACAGCTGTCAAGCCCCTCTAAGGGTGCAAATCTATTTCCTGTTTCCCACATAGAGGTTCCCCATCTCCTCGGAGAAGTTGTGTTCATCTGGGGGGGTCTTTGTTGAGGTCTGTAAATTCCATATACAGGGGTACGTTGATCAGGTTTCCCCATGGCAAGTTGTGCATAAAAAAAGTCTAGGGGTAGGGCTAACATCTGGGTGCCATGGAGTGATGTGTTGCATAATCGACATTTCAGAAGTCTCACCACTTGGCAATTATTGAAGTTCACCACAACGCAGTCTCCTTTAAAACTTTTGTGTGTGGGACCAACCCAACCCACTCTTCTTGCCATTATGATATTATTGGCTAGGCCCCCGTACCTTTCTAAGCCCAAACCTCCTTGTTTATTCAGTCAATGTAATGACTTATCCATTACTTGTTGTGTGGATTCCTTCAGGTCCTATCTCAGTTCTGGAACGTTCGCTGAAACCAGGGTCAGAGGTAGGGCTGTGGGGGGAGGTCTACCAAGGAATACGGGAAGTGGCTTTATTAGGTCTAATGCCTTCCATCTGTGGCACAGCCCTTGCCTCATATACTGCGACCCTCTCGGCCATATGGGGAGTGCGAGGAAGTGCTCTCTCTGGTTGTAATAATCCCCTTGTGCCCAATCGGGTGGCCTGCTTGACTGTAGGAGAGGGAGGAATAGAGGGGTGCTGTTCTGAATCCATAAAGCTGTCTCCCTTTCTTGATACTTCCAAGGTTGTTGGTCCTTTGGGATTTCCTGGTATTGTTGCTACTGATCCTCCACCTATAGCACCCATTGAGCCAAATAGGCCTAACTGCTCTTCTATTTTAGTGACTTTGTGTATTAATGGCTGTAAGAGGAGAGAGACAACATTCTCCAGTCTATTCCATCCCTCCTCATTAATCGTTACTGGGGTCGACTTGGTACTGGGCAAGTGTGGCGAGCCCAGGAGTCCTTCGTTCGGAACCAGAGGTCTTTTTGGTTTTAAGTTTTTAGGTAAGTTTACTTTAGGTTTCTTCCCACACTTTTTCCTTTTGACTGCTGGCTCACTATTAGACTCTTCAATGTGAGGTGGATTATCTACTGTAGTCAAGGCTGATTGTGAGTGCAGATGAGCAGAAGTTTGGAACCCACAGGGAGTCATTTCACCCAGTTCTGACCCAGATACAGTCGCGGGAAGCGGGGGAGCTAGGGGAGCGCGCCCTCTCGTTTCCTCCAGTGATAATCTGCGCTCAGTGAGTTCTATTTCGTGCGACAGTGCGCTTGCGGCCATCAGCAAGAAGGCATCAAGAGTGTTCACAAACCCCCCCCCCGGGCCTCGCTGGTTGCCTTTCTCTTACCCATATGTTGTTGTGGCACTCCTACCACGGTGTGTAAGGGACAGGAAGCCTCGCTGGAGACGGTCGTTAGAGGGGTGACCCATCCTCCTCCGGGCTCCGACAGGCGTGGATGGGCCCGCCCTTGTCCCAGGCACGTCCCCCCGTGCGTCCCGCACCGCAGGCCAGCGTCGGTGTTTTATGCGCCCCCAGGCGCAAGGAAGTGCAGTCCCCCAGCAGCACGGCTTCAAAAACTGCCCAGCAGAGTCCAGAAATGCGGCGAGGTGAGGTTACACCGGCCGCGGGCCAGCGTCAGTGTTTTATGCGCCTCCTGGGGCAAGGGAGTGCGGGAAGTGCAGTCCCCCAGCAGCGCGGCTTCAAAAACTGCCCAGCAGAGTACAGAAATGCAGCGAGGTGAGGTTACATTAAAGAATTCTGGGAATTTATTGCACACTTGATCTCCAGTTACAGATATGTTTACCACAAGAAACTGTTCTATGTTATTGGGAGCCAAAATGATCCCTAATTTCTTTTGGTGTTGCCAAACCAGGAAAGTTGACCCATTTTCCACACATACACTTTTCCCACCTTGGAGCTGTCTTTAAAAAAAATATCAGTTTTGATCATACCTAGAAGAGGAACGGTATCTCTGTTGAATCCGCTAGGGGAAATATCAGGGGTCTCTAGAACTGCATAATCTCTTTTGCTGATGAATGTGAATGGTAAGCATTAATCAGCAAACATTTTTACTGGAATGTAACATTAAGGTGAATGTTGCATTCCAGATAGCATATTAATATATTATTAATACCATTCTCCTTTACCTGAAAAACAATTGTCCTTATCTCTTGGGTGTCTTCTTCCAAACAATTAAACCGTTTGTTATAAATGTCTCTGTAAACCTTAGCAAAATTACCTTTTCTATTACATTTTATGTAAGTAGCATTCCTAGCTTGACAATTAATTTATTGGCTAAGTGGGGACTGCTGCCCCAACAGAAGCATTTTATTTTGTTACTTTCTACTAATAGTTTGGTGTGATTCATAGACGATGACCTTATTTTACATATTTCTTTAGCAGATGTATCCACTCTAATTCCTCAAAATTATTCAGTAGGCAATTTCAACTCCTTAATGCATGAGGCATTAGGGTCAATTGATTTCACAATTTCAATCGCCTTCTCTATCCCTGGGTTTATCATAAGCAGCTTCTCCTTTATATGTTCAATGTTTCAGTAATGTACCAGTTGGTCACAAATTAGGGAATCATTCAATGTACCAAAATCACACAATTTACTAAGGCCATGAAGAACAGCAGAATAGTTTGTGACACTCTCTTGTTTACCCAGAGCTCTGCTGAAAAACCTGTGGCTTTCCAAAACCAAGTTATTTTTGTCATCAAATTGTGCTTTTAGTTTTAGGAAGGTTATCTTGTATACATCTAAATCTCCTCCCTTTACTCCATCAGGGAAATATACAGGATCAGGTAATGTTTCATATATTTTCCTACCATTTATCCCTAAATTGTGTAGTAGAATATGTTGCTTTCTAAGTGCACTACATTTTTCTCCTCCAATGGCAATTATGTATGATACAAATTACTTTACCCTCTACTTCCATGGTAATGTAGGTTCTCCCACCTCATTGAAGAAAGGTGAAGGCTGGGTCTTACATGCAGCATCATGATGTAATATATACCCTGGTCTAAGAGTGTGAAATAAAAAAGTGGGAATTTCTCTGTTTTTTGATGCGTTAAAAGTCAAAACATAGTAAATTAACTGCAGCATGTAGAATCCATATATGAAGTATCCAGGAATCAACTGACTGTATATTAAAATGTTCTCGATCAGTATAGTACATGGATGTACAAATTTCACAACAGCAGGAATGGGTATGCATATTAACAAGCAGAACTTTGAGTATTGACACCTTAAATTTTAAAGGAATTAGTCCATGTAACATTGACAAACCTTGTGTTGAAATAAGGTGTGCAAGTCACCACAATGAGCTGCATGGTACACAATAAAAATATTCACTTCAAAATTAGATCACCCAGGCAGAATAAGTTTTAAAGCCTTTCAAAAATGATAAGGTAAAAACTATGAGGTAAACCAGTAGCCATAATGAGATTCATGTTTGTTTCTTGAACTGCCATTCAGGAGCAGAAGCTGATGCTGAAAAGAGGCGTGTATCATTAATATTATGGTTGACACACAAACGCATAGAAAGTGTTGATGTATGTTTGATATCTGAATATGTTCAAAATGGCTTGGCCACTTGGTTGGTGAGTGACCTAAACGTTATTTCTTATTTCTACCACTAATTGTGGTGTTGCTAAACCTTGTGACAGGTTCAAGGTGAGGAACATTAATGGCAAAGTAATGCACATTCTAACCTGCCTCTTGCACCAGAGCACTCGCTTGTTGATATAGAGATCCTCCATGATCACAGAAACTGGTGTGCATAAGTGTGATGAGAAAGGTAGAAAGTGCCCTCTTTCTGCATGGTTGACCCCACTTTTTCCTGAACTGCTCATGTACTTTGACTGAGTGTGCCCTGAGCTCCTGTCAATCAGGTACCCAAGGCCTATGTTCTTTCCCTAAAACTGCATTGAAGACCAAATCCAATTGGCACTCTCTGGCCACAGGTCAGTCCCTGGTAAATGGTACCACAGGTACCCAGGGCACTGTGACCAGGGAAGGCCTCTAAGGGCTGCAGCACTTATTGCGCCACCCTTAGAGGTCCTGTACCTTTACACTCGCACACTGCCTTTGCAGGCTGCGTGTTTTGGTGCAGAACAAAGTGAAGAGTCGACCTGGCACACATCCCTGTGTGCTATGCCTACAACCCACTGCCCTGGCATAGATCAGCCACTACTCTAGCTGGGTGCACTATACCAGTGGTGAGGGTACAGGTGCATGAGCCCTGTGCCCATACAGTGTCTAAGCCAATTCTTAGACATTGTAAGTTCAGTAATGCCATTAAGATTATATGGTGCTGGGAGTTGTTCATTACGAACTCCACAGTACCATAATTACTTTACTTAAAACTGAGAAGTTTGGTATCAAACTTCTCAGCACATTAAACCCACACTGATGCCATTGTGGGATTTAATGAAAAATGCACACAGAAGGCATCTTAGAGATGCCCCCTGAAAAACGACCTACCACTAGTGTCCAGGCTGAGTGGCTGCTCGCCAGCTGCCACCACCAGATATGTTTCTGGACCCCTGGGTCTAGAGCCTGCTGCTCTTGGGGGTCTGAAACAATGCATATCGTGGGACGAGGTGCCAAGCCTCCTCCCCCAGGATAGGCAGGGTCCACGAAGGGGAAGCTTCAAAGGCTTGCCGCCTTTGCGAGCATCCCCAGGCCTGTTGCTGCTTTCAGGAATTGGCCCCCACCGGTTCTGACCCCCGCATTGGGTGGGAGAATCGGCTGGAAAAACAAAGTGAGGAAGGGAGGTGTGCCCACCTTTGCCAACCCCACCCTTCAGGTGGGGGAGGCAAGGTGAAGCACAACTCTCAGTCCCCACCATCTTGCAGATGGGGGACCCAGCCAACCAGAGTGAGGCATATGCCCCCTCCCACTGGAGGGTGGCATAATAGGGGGTGCACCCACCCCAAGGAAGGGACCCATTGGTCCCAACCTTTTACTTACCTATAACACCCCTAAATTTAGTATTATGGGGCACCCCTGAACCTTGCCTCTTCAGACAAGAAACCACAAGAAGAAGAAGGACCGAACAGCTGTGCCGAAGCTAACACGAGGAGGACGCCCACTGACTTGGCCCCAGCCCTACCTGCTTGTCCCCACCTCGAACCTGCAGAAGCGAAACTCCAGTGTGACCTGCAGCCAGCAACCTCAAGAACCCTGAGGACCTGCCCTGCCTTCCAAAGAAAATACTTTTCTCCCCATGAACACTGGATTTGTTCACCAAACAGACTCCAGCTCTGGCAAAATGCGCCAGTCTGCACCACCCTGCACCCAATGCCTCTGGCCCGAGTTCCAGTGGCCCAACACCGCGAGGAGGTCTCCCCGGCAATCCAGACCCGAGATCCAGTGATCCCTGACCTGCCTCAAGCCTCCAGCCGACGCCTGCAGCCTAAATCTGGAAGGTCCCCCCAACCGCTACCAGGAGCTGGTAAGAAGATCCGACCATAAAAGACACCCCTGCACCCGACGCCCCACGGCCTTGGGTGGCCCAACCGACAGTGTCTAGCCAACCCCCAGCATCCCAACTTACCTCTCCAAGTGGTGGTCGCACCCAGAAGACCTTCGTCCCGAGCCTGCAGTGTGTTTGCAACCCGGAGAATCCCCATTGAAAGCAACAGGGCACCCGACAACAAACCAGCACCCTGCACCCGGCCGCCCTAGTGCCGCTGAGGGTGCACCTTTGGTGCTATCTTGAACCCCCATTTGCCCTGAGCTTAAATCCAGGAGCTTTGCTCCCACAACTTCGTGGCCTGCTCGTGAGCAGCCACGAACCGGAGGCCCCCTATCCCCCATTGGATAACATTGGGCCTCAGCACTCTGCACCCGGCCGCCCTAGTGCCGCTGAGGGTGTAACAAGAGTGCATCCTAGACCCTGGGGGACCCCTGAGTCTAACACCAGAAACCCAACTCCCACAGCAAAGTACTTACCTATGAACCGATAACACTATTTTCTCCCATAGGATAACATTGACTGTTTTTCTATGAAAAAGTTTCTAAGTGTGGAGTTGGAAAATCTATAAAAGCCTCTTTAACGGTGGGCAAGATGGCGGCCGAGTAGGATGTGCCTACTCGCAGCTCCGTTCTACCTCCTAGGCCCTGCCGTATTAGCAGCGTATAGCTAACCGGGAGTGGCATACAATCATCAACCCCTCCCCCGTACGATAACAGAAAGCTAATCTGGGCGGAGAAGGGTTGCGGAGGCGCTGTATGGCCCGAGAGCGATCGCCTTCCCCGGGAGCGGTGGAGACTGTTGCCGCGGCAGCCTACGGTGTGTGACCGGGCAGCCCAGGGATCCACCCCCGGGTCATCCTGCCTGGCCGAGACTCGATTCTTCAAAGGCGGCAGTGGAGATCTGTTTGCCTGCCGATAGAGGGGCACCCCAGCGCTGTGGATTTGACCCTGGAGGAGGCTAAGATTGATCGGCCTGCAAGGGGTGAGCCACACCTTGCCTAAGACGAGCGCTCCGGAGGTGGAGGGGCGAGCGCTGCAGGGAGTCCCGATCGACTGCGGCTGCTCAGATGGTCCAGCTATTTATGGCGTGAGCACCGTGTGGGATGCCAGCAAGGGACAGCGTGCGTACGTGCACAGATTCAGACGGAGGTGAGAGGCGTCTCCCTCCCCCCGCTCCCCTGAGAAGGATACGAGGCAGTGTCTTACACTGAGAGGCCTGCGCAGACTGGAAGGCCTCGACACCAACAGTGGTCAAGGCCGAGTGCGGTAATCCCAAGCCAGGCGGCCGCCTGACTGGAGGAAGAGACCCCTTTTGCCAGCGCTTGGCCCTGGGGGAAGAGCAACACGACCAGGGAGCCGGGGAAGGCTCGGGCGACACAAGAGCGAGGAGCAATTCAGAGAGCAACCCCCCCTGAGTGCCCCTAGAAGAGAAGGTAAGTGGAATCGGGGGAAGGTTTCGCCGGGTTCGGAGCGAGAACTTTCCCTGGGACACGTGGCACCAACGCCTGCAGGGCCTCTGGGACTGCTTCCTGGGGGTCCAGTTCCAGGCGGACATTTTGCCCTCTTCCGACTGAATGTTTGGAACCCGTGCTGCAAGCGATCGCCCCCCAGAGGCCAGACTTTGAGCGGCAACACGAATAGCCTTGGATGGGCAGATTGAGACGCTACCTGACCTAGGGCCAGAGCCAGTGGGATAGAGATCGCCATACCGATAACGGCTAGATCCTGACGGTGCGTCTACAGAGGCTGAGTTTTCGGTGCACCGGGCCACGGAGTACATTCCAGGAATGGTGTCCAATAAAACCAAGAAAGAACGCTCAGTTAAGGACCTCCTACTCAAGACCAGTGCTGGGAGCTCAGGGACGGCCCCTTCCCCGACTGGCGGTCCCACAGACACAGAGCCGGGAGATGCAGAAGGCCCAGTCACATGCACCTTCTTAGAGACCTTATTCGCCTCCCTGAAGGATGACCTCCACACCATGAAAAAAGAGATAACCCAGGAACTGCGTGAAGTGCGGAGGGACCTGGACTTCATGGGCGACAGGGTCGACACGTTGGAGATGCAGGCTACAACGCGGGATGAGGAGATAGACCAACTCCAACAGGAGATAATCCGCCTGCAAGACCAGCAACTGGACCTCCAGGCCCACGCGGAGGACCTTGAAAACCGTTCCCGGTGGAACAACATCCGGATCTGGGTGTTCCCGCAGGGGGCTGAGGGGCAAAACATTGCAGCTTATGTGGAGGAACTCTTTCACTTCATTTTGGGATCCCCGCTGGAACAACGGATCAAGCTGGACAGGACTCATCGGGTGGGCCCAAAGAGAGCGGCGACAGCCCCTCCGCCAGATATCCTCACGTGCGTCCATGACTTTCAGCTTAAAGAGATGATCCTCCGAGAAGGCAAAGATAAACACCCTGTCGAATTTCGTTCAAACAGGCCCCTCTTGTACAAGGACTTAGCAGCATCTACTCTGCAAAAGAGAAGGGAGTTCAGACCGAATACTGCTCACCTGCGCTCGATAGAAATTTCATACTCCTGGGGACATCCGTTCAGACTAATCTTTAATGGGACGGTAAATTACTCCAGATTCTCTCCCTGCAAGAGGCCAAGTGGCTGTTAGGCCTGTCCGACGATGAGCTGAGCACCCAAGCACAGGAAGGAACTAGGAGAAGATCCCCGGGAACAGAGAGATGGAGGAGAGTTGGCCGATACCCGCTTCGCCTTCGACCAGACCCTGAAACTATGGCAAAAGAGAGGCAAGCTGTCATTGCCTCCCTGGAGGTGGACTCGGCTAATACAGATTGAGCCCTATTTTGCCATGTTAATTGGGAGGGGACGGCGGGTATAGATGCATACAGTTAATGCTCCCCGATTACCACTTCCTGGGGTTTGGGCGGGACGGAGAGGCGAAATGGGTCCTGCTTACATCTCACGCCTTTCCATGGGGTTGATCACCCAGGACTATTATGATGTTTGTAATTTCATGTTTATTCTTAAATGTACTGTTTTGGGGTTAATTGGGTCCCCTCCGCCCTCATACATAAGCTTTCCAGCCCGAGGCAGCCTAGCTGGGGTTAGGCCCCAGACGCATAACACCTGCACATTTAGAAACGAGGCCGGTCCTTGTGGATATTATGGCCCTATAGGCACATATAGTGCTCTAAAGAACTTATCCTTATGGCAGCGGCCCTTAAGATAATATCGCTTAATGTAAAAGGCCTCAATAGCCCAATTAAGAGACGGGCCGTCCTGTCATTCTTGTAAAATTCAGATGCGCAAATATGTCTCCTCCAAGAGACACACTTGCTGTCCAAGGATACCCACAGATTGCGCGCCAGGGCATTCCCTCACCAACTATTCTCATCCCAACCCTCTAAAACATCAGGAGTTGCCATTTTAGTTTCTGCTAAGTTCCAGGGTAAAGTGGGCCCCAAGCGAGCCGAAATCAGGGGAAGGCTTCTGGCGCACCCGTTCACCTTAGCATATGCTCACCATCGCCACAGTCTACGCACCGAATGCCGGTCAGGAAGAGTTTCTCCAGGAGGCGGTAAAGGGAATATCCGAATCCCTGAACAGATCACTGATAATAGGGGGGATCTCAATCTCGTCCTTGATAACGAACTGGACAGATCTACCCAGCGTTACGAACAGGCCGGGCCCTTACTAAAAAGGGGAGGCAGCTTCTGATGGAGGCAGGGCTGACGGATATATGGAGGTCCCATAACCCGACATCTAGAGAGTATACATTTTACTAGCACCCCCACAAGACATATGCTAGAATTGATTATATACTGACCACCAACACATTGTCCCAGCAGACACAGCAGATCGAGATACTCCCCTGCACCCTGTCGGACCACTCAGCAGGTCATATATCTCTAGTCTTATCTTGCCCAGGCCCAGCCCGTCGGCTCTGGAGGCTAAGGGAGACGATGCTAAAACACCCCACAGTGGTTCAGCGAGTCACAAAGGCTATAGTTTACTACCTTGCCACCAACGACACACCGGACACCCCTATTGCCATACTATGGGACGCCCTGAAGGCGGTAATCAGGGGAGAGTTCCTAGCTATATCTGTGTATGATAATAAAGTTCAAAGAGGGAACAACTCTCCAGTGAGGTGACAGAGTTAGAGCGCATACACCAAAGAACTGGTGCTTCCAGGGTATGGAAGCAACTTACAGCAGCGAGAGTTCCGCTGACAGGCCTAGATATCGATAGAGCCAAGCATGCTGCCCTGCGGCTTCGGCACGCATTCTACTCTAAGGGTGATAGAAGTGGGATACTCCTGGCTAATAGATTGTGGACCCAGCGGCAGTCCTCTAACATTTCCATGGTAATTGATCACACTGGGCAAGAGCAGACCACTGACCAGGGTATTGCGGACACCTTCAGGCAGTACTATGCATCCCTCTACAGAGCGCAGAAACTCCCTGATGACGCCCCTACCCAATACCTACAAGGAGTGAGGACTTCCAGGCTGGTTCCAAGCCAGGTGGAAGACCTTGAATCTCCGATTCGATTGGAGGAAGTTATCTCTGCCATATCTAAGCAAAAAACGCTTAAATCTCCGGGCCCGGACGGATTTTCCTCCATTTTTTATAAAACCTGCTGCGCCACGCTGGCCCTACTGTTGGTGAGGGTATTCAACTTGATTGTATTGTCCTCTCCCATACCACCCACGATACTGGAAGCACTAGTTACAGTTATACCCAAACCAGGGAAGGGCAAACGATGCTGTGCTTCGTACCATCCTATCTCCCTCCTCAAAATGGACCTAAAAATATTCACTGGGATCTTGGCGCAGAGGCTCTCCCCCTGTCTTCCCGGGCTGATTGATCCGGACCAATCGAGCTTTGTACCAGGCCGCCAGTGTTCCGACAACACTAAACGCCTTTTACACATGATAGATAAATCTGAACGCTTTGAAGTTGAGCGCATGATACTGACTGTGGATGCCGATAAGGCGTTTGACCGGGTGCACTGGCCCTATCTCAAAGCAACCCTGTGTCACTTTGGGCTGCCAGAGCGTTTTATAAACTGGGTGCTCGGTAGTTACACCCACCCCTCCGCCTCACTCCGGGTGAATGGTCTGGTCTCGCACCCCTTCCCTATTCAACAAGGCACAAGGCAGGGATGCTCTCTCTCGCCACTCTTGTTCGCCCTGTACATGGAGCCCATGGCCCAAAGAGTGCGCGACGACCCCTTAATATTCGGGGTAAAGTTTGGGGCGAAGATCATCAAATCAGCCTCTACACGGATGATGTGGTGGCCACCCTGGAGCTGCCTGAGGAGTGTTTACCTGCCCTTCTGGCGGAGTAAGATCGCTTTGCACATGCATCAGGATTTAAGGTTAATGTTAACAAATCGCAGGCCCTTAGTTTGACCCTCAGTCTGGCCACACTAGAGATGCTCCAGCGGACACATCACCTCCAATGGGCACAAGATATCATTCCCTACCTAGGCCTACAACTCACAGCCAGTATACAAAACACCACTTCCCTGAATTACACAATGCTGTTGCGACACATACGCGATTGCCTCCGCAGGTGGAGACCGCACTCACTGTCTTGGCTGGGCCCTATAGCGGCGATAAAAATGACAGTACTACCTAAGATAATATATTTGTTTCAGGCCCTTCCTGTGGCCCCCCCTTCGGGTGTGTTGCACTCACTACAGAGGGATCTGGAGCGCTTTGTCTGGTGGAATCAATGTCCCAGAATGCATAGAGAAATAGGCTGCAGGGCCCCAATTGAAGGGGGGTTAGCGATCCCAAACTTGCAAGAATACTACTGGGCGGTGCAGCTGCGGGCCCTGGTTGAGTGGTCCCGACCGGAATCTGAGAAACGCTGGCTGTTCATGGATAGGGCCCTAGCTAGGTAACCACTATGGGGAGTCCCCTTTCTCATGAAAGCAGCTAGACCTCACAACCTGTACCTCTCAAAAGTAACGCATTCTACTTTATCAGCTTGGGACAGGGTCACCACCTCACGAGGACTCACAACATTCCCATCCCCAATCACACCCATAGTTTACAACCCTGACTTTACTCCAGGGCTTGACGCGACAGCGTTTGCACAATGGTCAAAAGAACTCTGCCACTCAGTAGGACATTTCTTTGACGTGGAGGGGCCCCTGTCTTTCAATGACTTTCATGCGCAGCATAACATCCCGGAGAAGGAGCGGTACCGATACCAGCAGATCCGACACTGGGTAATTCAGCCAGGGGTACAAAAAGGGGAGGAGAGATCACTTACATCATTCGAAAAATGGCTACTCACGAGACACACTGACGCAAGCTTGACGACAGATCTCTATAAGTTTCTCAGGCGTAATCCTGGGACAGAGAAAACCCCTGGACAGTTGAGGTGGGAGGGGGAGCTGGGCAGGACGATATCGCAGAAGGAATGGATGGATATTTACTATAGGGCCCGACATACGGCACGTAGCGTTGCTAATACTGAAACCGCAACGAAAATAGCAACTTATTGGTATTTGACACCTCAGCTTCTCCACAGAGGCAACCCGACACGTAGCTCCCTATGCTGGAGAGCCTGCGGTTCACTGGGTACTCTGACTCACCTACCCGGGGAATGCCCCCTAATATCAAGCTATTGGGAACAGGTACTAGACGACATTGACACTCATTTTGAAACCCAAATACCTCGCTTCCCAGGCTACATACTCCTGGGCCTGCCTAATCCTCTCACCTTCCCACTTAGATCACGGAGGGACAGGCAGATGGCACAAGCGCCGTTGGCGGCCGTACAAAATATCCTTTCTCACTGGGGGAAAGCAACACCACCCACCTATGTTGGGTGGCTCTACAGACTGTGGGGGATCCTTGGGATGGAAAAAATCTCCCTTTCACTCTCCAATCCCGGGGCCTCCTTCCAGGACCTTTGGGAGCCCCTCCTAACGCTGCTAACTTCGGAGTTCAAAGAACTCACCTGTCCGAAATATTTAAGATTGCTACGATTAGCAAACCCACCACAAATTACCCCACCAGAAGACGGGACGCCTCAGGCTACACAGGGATAGGTAGCCTGGGCTAAAGGGTGCACCCGGGAACACCTACTGTACATGCCTTAGGTCTTTAGAGGGAGGGGGTGGGAGGGACTGGGTGGGGGGGCTGTTCTTGTGTTCTTGGATCTTTTGTTTCCTTACTTATCTCAGCCACCCCCTAGGTGGGGCGCATAGTAATGATTATAGAATGCCTTTCAATTCTGTACGTTGTATGTTTTTCTTGAGAAAATGAATAAAGAAATCTAAACAACAAAAAAAGTCTCTTTAACTGTAACCAAATAACCAAAACGCTTTTACTTACCTGTTTACAGGAAATGTCCCAGTGCAGTATCCAGGTATACTACACTGTGTAAGAAAAGTAATCTGTAAAGTAATTTACTTGACATCTTATTGAAAAGTCAATACAAAGTATATGTACAATATTTCAAAACATTGCATTACCAGTAATCCTACTGTAACCAATCTGAAGTATATATACAACTGCAATTCAAACTGTATTATTATTGCAAAGTATACATCATTTACCTGTGCCAGGCTTGCTTGGTTCTAGAAAATAAAATAACTAAAAGAATATTTTTATACAAAAACAAATTGGTCTGAGTTCAGTCTTTGAGTGTGTGACAATCATTTGCTAATTGGGTGTGTACAACAAATGCTTAACACTACCCTCTGATAAAGCCTTACTGCTCACCCACACTACCACAAATAGAGAGTAAGGTGCTATCCACTTTTACGTCTGCCTACCTTTGGGGTTCCACTGGACTCTGTGCACACTATATCTCACTCGGGTATAGTATATACAGAGTCGGCTTCCTACAGGTGGTCTTCCACTGTTGTGCCCCCCCCTCCCAGGTGGATGACATGGACGAGAAGGTGGTTCTAACTTCACAGTACACAGAAGCATGTTCCTCTCAACGATCCTGTTTCCTGAATGTGAGTAGCATACTGTTGAGCTCTGCCCAGAGGGTAAGGTTATGTACTTGAGCATAGACTATCTCCTTTACAATGTTTCGATAAATAAGGGTAGTTGAGTGAGTCACAGGACTATTGTCTTGTGTATTTGCAGAGAAGCAAAGTGAGGGTGGAGAAGATGGCTTTTCCCTTTGCGGCTCGAAACTTGTTGTCTGTGAAGTAAAGGCACTGAGAACATCTGTTAAGTGAAGAACGTGTTCCTTCAACTATTTCCAGCACTAAACTGAGGTTGAAAATCTCTTCAGCTTCTGTGTTTTAAACTCCTAGAATGTTCCAACAAGTAAGGCAGGGTGAGCAGGGAAGGGGTCAATGACATTGGTAGAATTGGCACATCAGAAAGAGGCAATAAAATTATTATTATTGCAGCACTTATCTTAGAGATCTCAGGCAAGGGACCGTCTTGGCATTTTGAAAAACGTGGACATATGGTGTTGTGTCATTAGTTCCCACTATCAGTCAGAGGAACTGAATTATTATGCTGCTAATTGGCAGATGGAAATGTATGGGAACTTATGATTTATTTCTGGAATCAATTTAATCAGTAATGGTTCATCCATATGAAGCACCTTTTCCATCGCTCACAACTTAGGGTCATGGTGGAATCTGAGCAGACAACAAGACAGCTGTGGGAGAGTTCCTGTCTGGTGAAAGATTAGTTGTTCCCTCTGTACATAAATCTCTAAATATAGCTGCTACTTTTGGGGTTAGGAAAAAAATCCTCTTTGAGACCACTGAGGAGAAAAGGGATCCATGACTATACAGTGGTAGACTGTCTGTATCTGAGTTTTTTTCATTCTGAATGGGCAAAGTGTGGAAGATCAAAAAGAGAGATGGAGCTGTGTCTGACTTGATAGGAGCCAGACAAGACAACTTCAAATTGGCTGTGGTACTGACTGAAAGTGTAGCAAAGACATATTGCCACTTGTCCCCACAGACTGGTGTCCAAGCAACAGTTGCTAAAAATCAGAGGACATTTGGAGCCCCAGCAACATTGTTATGGAGCATAATTGCTACAAGGTCTACAAGTTTAAAATGTGTTTTTATTGCTGCCTTCTTTTCAGCACATTTGGTTCACACAAGTGAAACTAAGTTTTAAAGCACAACATTTTTCAGATAATTATTCTTTTCTAAATTTGAAGCTGTGGCTTTTTTCTGTGCCAAATGCCAATTCACTGGTGCCCTCATGGATTGCTTTAAGATGCACAATTGGAGCAATGCCATTTTTTATACATGATGTTTTTCTTGCATAGACTTACATTTCAAAAAGCATCACAAGTCTTTGATTTCTATATGAGACTTGCTTGATTCTTGTGTCATTTAAAACATTAAATTGTTTTGTTTCTAACTAACTTGGTTGAGGAATTGTATTCTGTTTATTTATTTCATGCAACGTTGCTTCGGTGTAATTATTTCTGTATCACACACCATTTTTTCTATCAAGGATACGCTTCAGAGTCCTTAACAGACACCAGCTTTAACCTTAAGGCATTAGATTGTTTGACTGAAGTGGAGCTAAGCCACAGCTCATATCGAGACTAAGAACCCTTTTTCTATAGTCTAACAGTCGTGTTGCTTAATGGTGAGTTTTAAACGACTGCATGCCGCTTTGAAGACAGTTCAAAAGACAGCAGAGTTAATTTCAATTACATTTTCTATTTCAATTCAATTTTATTGATTTAGACCTCTACAAAGTAAATACATATATCATATAATTTATATAAAATTTAAACTATAAACATGTTGATAAAAAATTTCCTTTTAAAATATAGGTAAAAAAGATTTCATAAATGTATACATATTATAACAAATGAATTCATTAAGTGTAGATTTCAATAAGACAATCAAGTCATTGGAAGTAGAAAGATTATACTTAAAATATATAGGTTTTAAGAAACAATTCCTGGCCTCTACCATTGCATTATTAGAATAGGAATAAAAGACATGGGTTAAGTCTTGGACTCCTCTATTACATTCATCACAGGCTCCTGTGCTTTGACCCGTGTCACTCCAGCTCTTTGTATAAGCCTTTTGAGGTAATATCCCTAGGCGAAGCATAATAATGCATCGCCGAATACTATGTTCTATATCTCACGTAATTTTGGTGGGTCTTAAACTCGATAGTAGATACAAAAGACTTATAGTGGGATAGTTGGGAGCAATGAGCCATGCCGAGATCAAAGCTTAATCGAGGAGTCATATTTTTTAGAAAAAGCTTCAAGTGTGCTGGAGACCAGGATTGTAGGATCCTTTGGTTATATTGGTAGTATGCTAAGGCTATATTAAAGTTTCTGTTAAAAGTGTATACATTTGTTCCTGCCTTAAAAGCTTTGTGCTTTAATAAGGCCCTTAAAGAGCCTTCTTCCCTGTGCAGAAGCTTAAATGCCCATCTAATTATATTGGCTAAAGTGTTTGAAGAGGCACTAAAAATTGAGAGTTCTAAACAAAGTATTTGAACCGGTACAGCTTGGCTCAGTAGCATTATTTTATGTAGTAATTTACCTTCGCATGTATTCAGAATGTGCCATCCATTAGTAGGAATATATTCTGTCTCATAGAAATAAGGACTGCGTCATCCGCATATAAAAGAGAAGCGATAGCGTTTTTCCCACTCTTGGGGAAATCAAGATTTTTCCACAGCAAATAAGCCTCCAACCCATTAAGGTAAATGAGAAATAAGAATGGGGCAAGAATACATCCTTGATGGACACCTTCTGTAGATAAAATAGACCGAGTCTTCTCTCCATGTCAAATCCATGTCGAATTGTAACTGCAGTTTCCAGATGTAGCCTACGTAATAAAAGAACCAGAGGTGGCTCTACGCCCATTTTCCCAGCATAGTCCACAATTTGTCACGATTGACAGAATCAAACACACAAGATAAGTCCATGAAGTCAAGATGTACTGAGCACTTCATGAACTTAATGTACTTGATGACAATCAGTGATAAATTGAGGCACTGTTCTACCATGCCTATCCCTCGTCTAAAGTCATATTGAGTTTTTGACAATATGTGCTTCTGTTCGGCCCAATCTTAGAGACAATCTAAAAGCACCCTCCCCAATATCTTGACCGTTGAATCTCTTAAAGATATGGGCCTATAGCAGCCTGGTTCATTTTATCCCATTTTTTAAAAACAGGAACCCCTATTGCCTCTTTCCATGACTCTGGGAGGGGACCAACAATAACAGTTCTAATTAGATCTGTTATAAGAGGGGCCCACAAGGGAATATTTTCTTTAAAAAGGTCAATTGGTGTCCCATGTGGACCCAGGGCTTTAAGAAGAGAGCCCAGCGTGATGGCAGTCTCAACCTCTTCAACTGTAATTGATTTACTGAATGCAATTGCTTCAGCCAAAATAACAGGTGTATATTTGCCCGGGCCCCCCTGGGACCTCATGTTTTTAAAAGGAATAAAAACACCATTAAAATGCTCCACCCTGGTATCCCCTATGATAAAAGAATTCATTTGTTGAGAGGGGGCATCTACAAATATAGAACTATTGATAATGTTCCAGAACTTTTTAGAATCCTTTGTGACACTAGCTGCCTCTAGATCATGCCATTCTCTCGTCCTTAATTCGGTCTTCCTCTGCTCTAACACTTCTTTATATTCCTTTTATAGGCCCTTCACTAAGTTTTTGTCCCTGGGCACAGCCTGCAGGGCACCTTTTAAATCTTTATGGGCTTTAGAACATGCTTTATTGAACCAATGTGACACTGACTTCTTCTTTGATTGAGCCCTTTTCCCCATCGATTCTTTTGAGATGACAATACATAAGCTGACAATACATAAGCTCTGAAAATCCTGAATAATGACCTCCGGAGGGGACTCATGATTTAAACATCTTAATGCGATAGAGTCCATGGAGAGATAGACTGAAGATTTATGTTGAGGTTCAGATGAATTAGTGCATGGTCACTCTCATTTGTAAATTGGGTACTGAGATGGTTACATTTTTGGAAAAGATTCAGACTACAGATTATGTAGTCTAATATAGAACGTCTGTGAAGTCCCTTTTTTAGAAAACTTGCTGGTACGTCACCTTCCAGTCTGCAGTTTAAAATCACACCATTGATTCCATTAGTTAACTCAAGTAAAGTTTTCCCACATTTATTTGCTTTTAAAAAGTCAGGGAATGTAGGAGCTGGTATTGACCAAGCTTCTTCTGTGTCTTTATTCCTACAGGACTTTATTGAGAGATTAGAAATGTTCGCATTAAAATCTCCTCTTAGAATGACTTGGGAATTTCCGCTTGCTTCAAGAGTTGATTCAGTCTGTTCAAATATTTTTACAAGCATGGAATTAAATTCAGGACTCGGTGGTAGGTAGATATTAAAAAGAAATACAAATTCAACTGTGCAAGAACTTTCTTTTTTAGTATTTATCTTGATGCATTAAAACTATTGCTGCCCAGGTGAATTATTCAGAAATTCCACTTTATATCTTCCGTCAGTAGGATCAAAGACCCCCCTTTGCGTGACCTTGACTTACCCTCATTACGGGAATTTTGAACACAAAATAATCCTTTTGGTCAAGTTTTCCAAGAGACCAAGTTTCCTGAAGGCAGACAATTGAAGGAGAGTTTTTCAAAAGATGATGGAATATTTGTGGTTCCAGACCTGCTATGTTCCATGAGAGAATATCAACGTTCTTACTGAAGAAATCTTCGCTAAAAGGCAGTTTTGCTCCTCCTCCCTGCCTATTTGCATTTAAGTTGCCTGGGAGCCACGACCAAAAGTTGGCCTTTTTTTAGATTTTATAGATTCGAGAAGGCTATGATTCCAGATCTGCCTATCTCCTTCTGTAATACAAATTATTAGTTTATCAACTTGAGGTTGTAGAGAGCCTTCTATAGAATGATTTTGAATAGAAGTTGAGAGGTGTTGTTGAACCTCTGTTTTTAAGACTGATGGTGCCTTTGGTAGGACAGACGGGATTTTGTTTAACTCCAATAATGTTGAATCTAAACATATGCAGAGGTCACCTTTCATTAAGGATAATTGATGGATTCACAATAGACCAGAATTCGACTCTCGCTGTAGAGACATCAGACTCTTCTGGATAAGATTATAATTTTAATTCCAAGGATGTTAAAGATTGGAGAGGGGGGAGTGCATGTGAAAGATTAAGAACCCTTTTTCAATTCAGAGGATCATTTCCTATGGAAAAGAGATCTGATATCCCTAGAGTTAGATATGTACTCTCTATTTGCCTTTTGCCTGTATTCGCATCATTGAGGTCGATAGAGAGTACAGTCTAAGCGAGTGAGTTTTTAATCTGAGGACAGTTTTTACTTGTAAAATTGGGAGCTAAAGGATTAAGTTGTATTAAGGGGTCTTCACAAGGAGATAGAAAAAATATTCCATTCTCGATATTACTCTCAGAATTAGGCGATATTTAATCAATTTGCCTTTTTTCTTCTTCTTGAGCATCAGAAAGTGGGCCCCTGGTTGAAACTTTATCTTGACATTTTTTTTTGCTTTGAAATTCTATGATTACACATTTTTCCTTCTCTTTTTGATCTTTTCATTTGTGATCTCGAAATTGTATCGGAGAGGTTTTCGGGATTTGGTTTTTTGGATGACTTCTCCCTTATTTTTTGTGGTTCTGAAATGGGTGACAAGGGTTGTTGTAAAGGTTGTTGTGGAGGTTGTTGTAGAGGTGCCAATACTTCTCTTCGAGTAAAGATAGGGTAATACTGAGGAGTTATGTTTGTCTCACTGTTCTCCTTAGGGTCCGTGAACAACTTTCTTAGCGAATAGATTGTATCAGCTTGATCTCTATTTTTGTTTTTGAATTTATTACTTTTGCTTCCAGTTTGAGTTCCTCTTGTCATTTTACGATTCAGAGTTTGTGGATTCTCTTCTGGATGAGGTGTGACGTAGGTCTGTTGATATGCTTTACTGTTTTGTACTTTGTTTCTGTAAGGGGAAGTTTGAATGTTTTTCTGGTCCAACAGGAATTGAAGAATGACAGATTGCATTTCTAGAAAGTGATCAGAAATTGCTGTAGATTTTTCTAGAAGTGCCAGTATAGATTCTAAAACTCTTTGTAAGGAGCTGGGAGATTCAGAGATTATTTCTTGCTTATTTTGAAATTCTGGAGATAATAATAACGGAAAATCAGGAGAGTGGGATACGTTTTCTTCTACACCAGATGGATTGCTTGTGTCAAGGTACGCTCCGCGGAATCCAGTTGCAGCAAGAAAGGGTCCACCTCCTGATCTCACCAACACCCTAATCATGCCACAGAGTATTCGAGTGATCAGGCGAGGGAAAGGATAGGGAAGGAACAGCGGGGAAAAGAACCTGTAACAAAAACAACAAGGTTATAAACACTGCATGTGAATGGCTACTCTCATAAGGTCTCACTCGGACGCGCTCTGTTACGGCTATCCTGCTGATTCTAATTACGCTGTGGGTAGCTTGCTATAACCCTATTTTATCGCGCTTGTACCATTTTAAATGTTATTAACTTTGTTGTGTTTTTAACCTGACTGCTGCTATCTTACCTGGCATTTTGCACTTTCCTTTTCTTCTCGCTCGCGCCCCGGTCCACCACGGGTTTTCCCGCTTGATGTGGAGGGTGCGAGCATTTTTCCTAACGAGTTTCCGGTTGCTGTGGGCGGAGTTGGGAGGTTGACATCCTAGTCTTTTGACTATTTAAACCGGATGCCTTTCACGTCGCGCAGCGGACGTGCTCTGTTACAGCTATCCTGCTGATTCTAATTACGCTGTGGGTAGCTTGCTATAACCCTATTTTATCGCGCTTGTACCATTTTAAATGTTATTAACTTTGTTGTGTTTTTAACCTGACTGCTGCTATCTTACCTGGCATTTTGCACTTTCCTTTTCTTCTCGCTCGCGCCCCGGTCCACCACGGGTTTTCCCGCTTGATGTGGAGGGTGCGAGCGTTTTTCCTAACGAGTTTCCGGTTGCTGTGGGCGGAGTTGGGAGGTTGACATCCTAGTGTTTTGACTATTTAAACCGGATGCCTTTCACGTCGCGCAGCGGACGCACTCTGTTACGGCTATCCTGCTGATTCTAATTACGCTGTGGGTAGCTTGCTATAACCCTATTTTATCGCGCTTGTACCATTTTAAATGTTATTAACTTTGTTGTGTTTTTAACCTGACTGCTGCTATCTTACCTGGCATTTTGCACTTTCCTTTTCTTCTCGCTCGCGCCCCGGTCCAGCACGGGTTTTCCCGCTTGATGTGGAGGGTGCGAGCATTTTTCCTAACGAGTTTCCGGTTGCTGTGGGCGGAGTTGGGAGGTTGACATCCTGGTCTTTTGACTATTTAAACCGGGTGCCTTTCACGTCGCGCAGCGGGCGCGCCGCCGGCGCGCCAAAGGCGCGCCAAAGGCAAGCCCGTCTGCGCCCGTTTGCGCCAAGACCGTGCCTTGTGCAAGCGAAGCTGCTGAACTTGCACCTGAACAGACTGCTACTGTGATTTACTCCAGGGAAGAGCTTCTGGACCTACGGCAGGGTGGAGGTTCTTGCCGCCATTCTGTTGACCCTGAGTTCTTAATTGCTAATCATTGCTTTGCCTGTCCCTTGTGCAGTCTTATCCTAGTACAGGTAGGCGGTGGTTGCTCCTTTTGGAGGAAAGTAAACTTACATCACTTTCCCATGAGGAGATGCTCGTGGGATATCTTGTTAACACTAGATCCCTGATCAAGAACAAAATTGCTTTTAGGGACTTTGTTTCACTTCGTAAACCTGACTGGATGTTTATCACAGAGACCTGGGCAAGGGACTGCTCTGGTCCAGATCTTGTGGAAGCAATCCCTTCTGGTTATAGCTTAGCTAGACTGGACAGGGTGGGTAAAATAGGAGGAGGGCTGGGCATTCTTTATAGGGATATTTATACCTGTCGCACCGAACCCCTTTCTACACTTTCTGACCGATACCAGGCACTATATTTCTCTATAAATACTCTTCCTACTGAAAGTTTTTCTGGGGTCCTATGTTATCACAACCTGGATCCAGATCTTCTTTCAGTCAAGATTTTAGTAATCTCTTGGAACCCTACTTGTTAAGATCTAATTTTACATTGCTGGGTGATTTTAATTTTCATTTAGATAAATTTCAATGTAAAGACACCCAAACCCTTCTGGAAACCTTAGGCTGTTGTGGTTTTTCGCAGCTAGTTACCAGTTCCACCCATACTTCAGGAAATATATTGGATGGCATATTCTCTAACGATCCTAGGATCAAGGTGGGACTGCCCATACCTCTTTCATGGTCGGACCACTTTGCTATCCCTTTTAATCTTCTGACCTCAGCACTAAGTACTGTCCTAGCTGGTAAAGGGATAGTGGAGGAAAAGAGAAATTTGAGCCAATTCAGTAATGATGCGCTTGCCAATTATTTTAGGAATTTTCAGTTTTCTGAGCATTCGGATGCTAATGTGGTTGCAGATGAACTTTCTAGAGGGTTGTCAGGAGCCATAGATACTTTGGCACCCGTTAAAAAGCCCTATGTAGCGAGGAAAAAACCCTCTGCACCATGGTATTCTGATAGGCTCAGAAAGTTGAGACAGTCCTGCCGCAAACAGGAAAGGATCTGGCGTACTGATCTCGTGCCAGCAGGTAGAGAGCTACATAAACAGTGCTTGAGGGACTATAAAATGGCGATTATTGAGGAGAAAAGACTGTATTACTCTAAGGCTACTGAATCAATTAAATCTTCTAGAGAGCTTTTTAAGGTTATTAACTCTCTCATCTCCCCTCCGGTTGCTGATTCATCTGATCTTTCCCAAGAACTCTGTGACAGAATGGCAGAGTTTTTCCGTATTAAGATTACAGACATATATTCCACCTTGGAGGACTGTAATGCTGGAAAGGTTATATTTGCTCCTTCTAAAACTAACCCTGCTTTATCAGCAACTACGGTAGACGACCCGAGGTTTCTTACCTTACCTTGTATTTCTCATGAAACAACTGGTCATCTTTTGGAAGGAGTTACCTCGGGGTCTCCCCTGGATGCCTGCCCCCTTAAGGTTTTAAAGATTGGAAGGAAGTCATTGTTCCCCTTCTCACCTCAGTACTAAATATAGCTATTACTGAGGGGCAGTATCCTACTCTTTGGAAAACCGCGGTGGTCAAACCGCTTTTAAAAAGCCGTCTCTGGATCCTATGGAACTAAAAATTATCGCCCCATTTCCTTGCTTCCGGTTCCAGCTAAGATTCTGGAAAAATATCTGAATTCCCACCTCAGTTCCTATTTATCGGATCACCAGTTGCTTGATGGTTCTCAGCATGGCTTTAGATGCCTTCATAGCACTGAATCAGCGCTAACTGCGGTTTTTGATAACATCCGGGTTCAGGTTGATGCAGGGTATACAACCTTGCTGGTCCTTCTTGACCTTACCGCAGCTTTTGATACCCTGTCTCCATTGAGGCTGGTGGAACGCCTCAAGGAGATAGGGATTGGGGGCTCTGCCCTCGAGCTTCTTTCCTCCTTTCTTAGTGATAGGGCACAAATAGTGAAACTGGGCCAATTTTATTCTTCTCCCAACCCATTGATTTGTGGAGTTCCTCAGGGATCCTCTCTAAGCCCCACCCTTTTAATATCTATGTTGCCCCACTGGCGAGGGTGGTGAGAGCCTTTGGATTTGAGGTGCTGTCTTATGCCGATGACACTCAAATCATGGTGTCTATCACTAACAGCATCAGTGAATCTGCCGCAAATTTCAAAAGTTGTATGCAGGCAGTCTCATCTTGGATGGTTGAGAATTACCTTAAATTGAATGGGGAAAAAACGGAGATCCTGATTTTTGGCAACCAACACGATATATGGTCTAATGACTGGTGGCCTGACACCATGGGCAGCTGTCCCTCTCCTGTTTCCCATGGGAAAAATCTGGGGGTTATGGTTGACACTTCACTGTCCATGAACCTACAGGTTAGCACAACAGTGTCTATCTGTTTTGGAATAATCAGGCTGCTTAGGAAAATTTCACAGTTCCTGTCGTTTTCATCACGAAAGCAGGCAGTGATTGCTTTGATACTGTCCAGACTTGATTATTGTAATGCCCTTTATTTGGGCATTAACAAGGGCTTGGTGAGACGGTTACAGATGGTACAGAATGCTGCAGCGAGGTTGGTGTTGGAGTTGCCAAAGTATCACTCTGTTTCGGCCTCCCTCATCTCGCTGCATTGGCTACCTCTGGATCGTAGAATCCTTTTCAAGACTTTGTGCTTGACTCATAATGCCTATTATGGATCTGGCCCTGAGGCCATTAAGGCAATGTTTCAACGCTATATCCCGACCAGGCAGCTTAGGTCTGCCAGCAAGAACTTGCTGGTGGTTCCTAGGTTTAAGAAGGTTAGATGGGGAGGCAGAGTCTTCGCCACTGCTGCTGCTAGGCTGTGGAATTCTCTTCCGGATGGTTTATCGGTTCTTGAGTCATACTCTCTTTTTCGCAAGGCCCTGAAAACCTGGCTTTTTACACAGACTTTAGCTTGAGCATCCTATCCGGTTGAACGTTAGTCCTCTGCAGCGCCTTGATGCCCTTGGGCAAAGTTAGCGCTTTATAAATCTAATATTCATTCATTCATTCATTCACTACGTCCCTTTCTGTACCTTGAATAAACAACCGTGATTCCTTGGAACTGGACCAACAAGGACATCCCTATGGACAATCACGGTATCTATAATACAGAATGTACACTGTTAGTAAACCTAGGTATGTTGTTACCATTCAAGCATTTCCCTTCAGGCATACCCATACATACCTAGGGCTTCCTATGCCAAGCTTGTAAGATAACACCAATCCAAAATACGAGAAACTAGATCCCCCTGTTCAACAAAAAACCAACGCTGTTCCCAAATACTTTCCTTTAGATATGTTCTTGCCCTAAGGTTTGTTTGAAGAAACCACAAAGTTAAATCGGAACAAAATACTCCTGAACGTATGGCAGTCTCGGCAAGACGTTGTTAACCTCACCACTGTTTTCCGCTCATGGACGGGAGATCTATGCCAGACATGTAGAAAACCCAGACACGGCAAAGCGTGGTTCCTTCACCACCGCTTTCCGCTCTGTTATTGAGGCGCACTGTAGAAACGACAGAAACTCCCAGACACGGCAAAGCGTGGTTAACTCACCACCGCTTTCCGCTCTGGTACTTGCCAGAAAGAGTGCACTCTTGAAACGGCATTGCGTGGTTAAACCACCACTGCATTCCGCTCACGATAGCAAGGAATAGTCAATTGGTACCGTAGCACCTGAGCAAAATATGACACGGAACATGGTGTGTTACGGGAAGCCTCACCGCAACACACACCGCTTACCTCACGATGCAGAAGCCGCCAAAATCCTTGACGTTGGAAGGCCGTTCTCCCAAACTGTCCAAGAACAGGAATGTGGCGACTAACAGCCACAGACTTCCCCTCGTCCGAGAGAAGGCAGGAACTCCGAATTACACACGTCGTCCTACGTGCGTCACTCTTTAATGTATCCCCTCCCAGATCCAGGCATCCTGGGATATGTAGTTTCGGAATCGGCACTGTAGGCGCCGCTAGGCTCAGTTCCTGACAGCTTGGTGTGCTATTAAATAGTTGGAGAGTCTCCTTTGGTGATTTTGGGTCTGGCAAAAGGGTAACCTGGCTCAAATTTAAATCCAGGAGAGTAAAGTCCACCACAGGAATGTGTGTTGACACAATTGGAAGTGGAGTTTGTTGCTGATGAAATGCTACTTCTGAGCTGGGTGTATTCTGTCCTTTGATATCTTCATTCTTGGGTTCTGTGGAAAAGACTGGTGTTTTTACCATATACCCTTTAATTTCCCTTTGGAATTCTGGTTGTGAAGAAATTTCTGGTTCTTTTTTTGCAGACGGTGTGCAAGAGGGAAAAAACTCAGGTATTGTGAGTGAGCCTGGGAGTGCTCCAATATGTGCTGATCGAGATTTACTCCTTCTCTGTGATTGCACCATTCCCAGTCTTTTCATAAAACTTGTCCTACTTCTTAATTTTTTGAAAGCCATAACGTTCACCTTAGACTGGTAAGGTTAACGACCGGTGGAGCCAATAGCGGTGTTTGTTTGATTTTTCTCTGAATAGAGTGGGCTTTAAGTAGGCCTATGGGAGAGGCAGTTTGTGTAGGCGTCTTGTGTCTACCGAACCTCTCTGCAACACGCTGTCCCTCTTATATTGGTGCAGAGGAGATGTGAACGAGAGTCTTTTTACCAGCCGTGGGCACAACAGTGCGAGATGAGGTTGAGTTGTGCCAGTTTATTGTCCCTTCCTGGAATAAAAAAAAAGTACAGTTTCCCTATTCACCAAAAGGAGAGGAGTAGGTCAGTCAGAACTCAGTGCAAAAGCAGAGGCGTCCCTCACCCGTGAGGCAAGCCGCACCGCCCTAATGCCAGCCGCTTCTGCGTACGAGGGGGGCCACAGCGCTAGCCTCACCTGCCTTTCTGGTCCGGGTTACACAGCCTGAATGTCTAGTTTCTGCTTCGCTCGCAACCTCTTCACTCCTGCCCCTACTCTCTGCCTGCCACCCGCCGGGTGCAGACCTCAGCCTTGGTCCACGTCGACAGGGTGCAGTGCAGTGGGGCTAAATGAGAACAAGACGAGGGCGTAGGCAAGGGTGAAGGCTGTCTCACTGCCCCGCTATTCCACCTCCGTCCGCAGGAGGCATGGCCCACACAAGGGCATAGGCAAAGGCGCCAGCTTTCCCACCACTACACCTCCGACCCCGGTAGGTCCCAGCTAATGAGGTGGGAGGCGGGAGTCAAGCGGGGCCCGGACCGAGATCCGGGAATCCGGAAGTTCTGGTGCTGCGTTCCTCTTGCGCTCTTCTTGCGAGTTGTGACTTCCGGGGACACAATTGGAAAGCCTGATTGCTTGCACTCCAGTAGAGTTAATATCCTGGAAAGAATGGAAACATGAGTGATATTTGAAAAAAAACACACCCGCGGTATACAGACACTTTATAATCAAAGTCAATACACTGAAGTGCAAAGTAATTCTTTTATAAATATTATGTTGGGAGATAGGTGCAAGAAAAGTGTAAATTGTATTTTCTAAGCAATAAGATGTGGTAAGACAAAGTAAAAGGTTACCTAATCTCTCTTTTAACATGTGGATCAAAGCAAGAGCTAGAGGTGACCTGGTTTCATAATCTGTTTTTTCATTATAAATTGTAGGAGAGAAACCCTTGCTTTAGTGTGGTTTTATGAACCTCAGTTCAAAAGGATAAAGCCATGAACGTATGCACCTGCACATGGATAATTCATGTGCATTTATGGTGTTAAGAAAAGTAGCTAACAGTGTATGCTTTAAAGCTCCCTTTTTCATATGAGGCAACCCATTTGACATTACCACTGTTAAAGGTTATATGCAACAATTTTTTCATTACTCCACTGATTCCAAGGGAAAAGTATAAAATTAAAGGCCTGATTTAGAGTTCGATGGATGGGTCACTTCATCACAAACATGATGGATATCCATCTGTTGTATTACAAATGCCACTGGATATAATGCACGTGTAATAAGCCGAATGGGATATTCATCATGCTTGTGAAAGAGTAACCCGTCTACCAAACTCTAAATCAGGCCCCTGGTCATTTAATTTGTTTTTGAGGGGAAAAGTGAAAGTAAAATCCAAAAGAGCAGGATACATACAACACATGCAATATGGTACAGAGCCTGAGGCCTTCCTTGTAATAGGCTGGGATTAACTTGTCATGGCGAGGGAGGGATTCCGGTAAGTCGACATATGATGGGAGAAGTAAAATTAAATTAATAAATAAATAAAACAACTTACCTTGCGCTCGCCGCATTGCCAATTTGTTTTTTTTTTTAAATTTGATTTTACTTCTCCTGTTGTATGTAGACTTACCCGACCCCCACCCCGCTCCGCCCCACTGCCCCACCGCTCTTACCTGTGCCGGCCGCTATTGGATATCTGTTACTGTTTTCCTACATGTGTCCATGGTCAGGACCCAGGAAAATCTTCTGGTCATTGCCCCTAGAAGGCTGCGCTCAAATGAGGAAACTCCAATGACGTAGTCAGAACAAAAGACAAAATTAATAAAGTTTCAAGGAAAAAGGTCTATTTTCACCAGAAGGGGAGATGGATTTTATAGGCAGTATGAGTCCCAGTGCAATTTTGCAACAACATTTGCACCAGTAAACCAGAGCAAAAACAGAAGCTTGATCGGATTGATCTGTCCAGATGTCATTGCTGAATGGATTGCAGGATTATTGTAGTCTATGTAATCTGGAAGGGACATAAAAACAAATTGTGCTTTTGAGTTTCCTAAGTAAAAATGACAAAACAATCAGAAAAAGATGTTCTGTAAGTATGACCGTACCTCTTTCAGCGTCACTTTCATTTGGACTTTGAAGACAAAGTATGCCAAACTAAATTTTGGTGTATACCGTTCTTGATTGTAGATGTTTTATAGTGCATGACATCCACTTTTAATGATTGATCATCTTTACTTGCAAGACTATGTGACAACAAGACTGCAACAACAAATAAAAATCTGTTAGTCTTTTGATTGACCCACTTATTTGATGGCTTTAACTATAGCTGTTTGCCTAGAAATTCCATCACCATGACTGCAAGGATGGTGGCCCCTTCTACTAGCCACTAATTCATCATTCTTTCCATTTGATCATCAGAGTCATCATGTGCTTATGAAGAAAGGTAAAGCTTATCTATTTCACTGCTTGCTCTATGCACGTCAGTTCCTTCCGAGCTCCTGTGAATATATTTTCACTTACAGCACATTTTCTGCTAGTCAGACAATCCAGAGAGCCCCACTGGCAGCATGCAGGATGCCACCTTGCTCCATCCTTTGAGTTCGACATCTATGCTGAACTGGACTGACTTCCAGTGGGGTTGATGGGCCAAGAGTACCATTGAATTTCAAAATGGTATCGGAAAGACACAGGAGAGCATTTAGATGTGGGAGCACAAAGAAATTTTTGTAGATCCATGCAATGAAAGATTGTAAAAATAGGCAGGGAAATAGGCATTCGTTAATGGAACTTGATGCAGCGGAAGGGGCTTTTGCCAATTTTTACCATCTGGACCCAATTTAATACCTATCAGTCCCTTTCACACGGCATGAGTTTAAACCATGATACCAATTTCTATTGTCCATATTGATTCTCTCTCCTCTCCGATGAATCTTTGTAGTTGTTAGGGATTGGCAAAGGATTGACAGAATTCTAAAAATGAGGATCTAAATAAAGAATATAACCATTTGACATTAATAAATACAGACTATGATTACTTATCAATATGCTTTTATCTAAATTAATGTGAATGCTCATCAAGTACAATACAGCTTGAATCATAGATCACCATACAAGAGAAATAACAAAATAGCAATTCATAAACACATCTCAATATCTGTGTCTCGAGTGAGTGGGCAGGTGAAGAGACAAAAGAATAAAGACATTTGCAAATAAGATAAATGCAAATTCAGAATATCATACCTAATAGCACATAATGCTAAAAGTCGAAAAGCTGCTCTCCGGCCGGGAGTGTAAGCTGAGCACCCTCAAAGATATGAGGAGCAAAGTTAAGAGACAGGATCAGCAGAACAACAGCCAGCCAATAAAGTTAGGAAACAGCAACATGTCTCTCTCCTCTCGCAAAGAAACCTATCCTTAGTCTGCCTAACAATGAAAATTAACACTAATAGTTATACCCTAATTCACTAAAGATCCAACCCCCCATGTATCATCACACGAAAAATCCTTTAATCTCATTGGCATTGGTCAAGACCAGGGGGTGTCTGCTCACTCCACATTCGGTGTGCCTAACTTTTCAACAGTTCCTTTGTCTTTAGAAAACTTCCGTCATCGACCTTCAGCAGAGGAAACTCAGATAGTCTCTTCCGCGGCTTGTACATTTCTCCAGCTCGCTAATGTATCAAACTCATAGCACAAGTGTCGACATACTCAGCTCGGCAAGGAAATTCCATTCAGAATGTTCATTTTTTCCTCCGTACAGCCTTGGTCATCATCAGGAACTCACGAACGACAAATAACAATTCTCTACAGCCTACATTTTAATAAGGAAATTAAACCTAAAAAGACTCTTGAGGCCTTTTCTGCAGAACTGTGAAATGTGCTCTAGGAAAAACAAATACACGTGTGATTAACGTTGTCACTTTTCAAAACTCCATTATTAATGCTTCTTTGCTGCTCGTGTTGTATATTTTCTAACAGTTAGAAAAAAAGTAAATATCATGTCTCTTTTAAACTTATTATTATTATTATTTTCTTTTGCTGTTATTTCTGCATTATTCATTTATTTGCAGCCTACTTTAAAAGCACTGGAAGCACTAGCTTCTTTCCAGCACGCACTTGCACAGTTTTCATCTTCCCCTATTTAGTTTTGCACTGTTAATTTTCACACCATTTTGTTAATAATTCACACAATGAGAAGTTTGATCCAAGCATGTTTTATTTCGCAAAAACCCTGCTCCATCAAACTGGAGCTTCCTATCTGCAGACAATATGTTTGTATACAATTAATTCAGAAGTCCTTATCCACATTCACAGATGCATCAGACTTATTCTGTTTGTTGCTAACATATATGACTGGATTTCAATGCCATGGAACAGACCAACGACTAGGCAGCAGACCTTCTCGTTCCCGCCCCTTGCATTTTCTCCTTCTTATGCATCTGATTCCAGGAGCAAAAATGCAAATGCACAATTGGTGTGCATGAAAGCAGAGGATTCATGGCGGGAGACTGAAGAAGGAACATAATCGTTAACTATGGTGAAAATGAAGCTTGGAAGATTTCAAAGAGATTTGGAGGACCCTAAAAACAGGGAGGCAGAAGAAATGCATGGATAGTGAAAGGAAAACTGTGAAGGGGAAAAAAGAGGCACGCCTGGGGCAGAGCAGAAGGCAGAGCATCAGAAAGAAGTAGAAGGTGGGAATGTAGCGGAAACATACATAGAGATGCCTTGCAGATTATTATCGAACAAAGGTGATGAAGGAAGGAGGGCTGGCAGTGGCTGGACTGCATAAAATTAGGAGGAGATAACAGATCCCTAAAAAGGGGAACCCATGGAATATACCCCTTTATTAAGGAAGGTCATGCCCATAGCCATTATGTATGTAGTCACAGGGAGCATCCTCTCTGCAAATGAGGGTTTGCAGTGCAATACATATGCATTAGTAATCAAAATGGATCAAATGCTCATTACAGGATGAACATGGCCAGACAACTTGCATTAACATATATGTAAACCATGTCTTACTTGTGTTTATTAGTTTTTAAAACCTTTGTGTATTAGTCCCTCCATTAACTGGGATTCTGGCCTTGGTGCAGTCAGCTTCGTCTGTGGAGCAGGCATAAAGGACTCATCTTTGAAATGTAGAGAGACAATTCGAATGAAAGCAAGTAGTGATCACATTCCTCTCATCCTGCTGTGGATCACATTTGGAGATAACTGAATAGTATTTTCTTTATTTTATGCCCCTGCATACAGCATTGCTCATTTCTTCTGCACCATGCACTGATTTCTAAACTGTTCATAACAGTAATAAAGGGATGTTCTTGTCTTCCAGGTGATGGTCGAGGAGAAGCATGCAAAGATGACTTTGACAATGATAGTATTCCTGACATCATTGATGTTTGCCCTGAAAACAATGCAATAAGCGAAACTGACTTCAGGAAGTTTCAGATGGTTCCTCTGGATCCGAAAGGAACGGCTCAGATCGATCCAAATTGGGTTATCCGTCATCAGGGCAAGGAGCTGGTGCAGACTGCTAATTCTGATCCTGGAATAGCTGTTGGTATGTATTAAACTGAAAAGAGAACAATAGTGATGTCTCGCCCAAGTACTCTGGTAAGTTAAAATAGTACAGGCCTGATTTAAAGTTTGGCAGTCGAGTTACTCCACATACTTGACATATATCCCATTTGCCTCATAACAAGTGGATTTTATCCTATGGCACTTGCAATAAAGTGGATGGATATCTGTCATTTTTGTGAGGGAGTAACAGTCCCCCAGATTCTAAATCAGGCCATAATTCTTTACCTGCAGAAATGCCTGTCGCAATTGCTTTATTTTCTTTTTATAAAGTGAGTAAGTTTGCCAAAGCAGATGTCCAAATTAATGCTAGTTTTCAAATTTCTTAAACTCAGTGATTGAGGCCAAAAAACTATGAGCCTGATTGCGAGTTGCTCATAATATTCCGACCCATGGGTTAACTCTTTTTTATGCATGGGTCGGAATTACGACTTCGAAAGTATTTAACACATCCAATATTTATCGTATGCATTCAATAACTTTCATTAAATTTTGGCCTGTTAAACCTGCTGACATTTAACAGGGGAAAACATACGGTATTTACTATAGAATGCGAATTTTGGTGCATTAAACACCATATCCACATGTTATTCCCCATAAATTCTTAATAGATGTTATTTATCGCATCTGAAAAATAACGTACCCATGGTATCGTTATTTATCAGGGGCAATAAATAATGCCTCAACTTGTTATCATGCTGAAAGTAGAGGATATAAGGGGGTGGGCCAAAGAATGGTGGGCTAGCAACTGACAGAGCACCTGGCTAAAATGTAAAGCAAGTGATATAACAATAAGAAAGTGTGAACGGAAAACACAGTGTGTAAAAGTGCAACTTAAATATAAAAACATGATTGAGCCTGTAGGAAGAGCTGCATGGGAAAGGGAAAGATTTGAACCAATATCTAATCATGGTTAACTGCTAAGAGTGTTGGCCGTTCAGGAGGGATGCACGTTATCATTCCCCACAAATGTGCGTGTGCCTGTGTAGCCGAACACAAACACTCTCAGACTTACTTCCAAGCTAATGTTGTGTGATGCTCTATCCAAATATAAGGTGAATTGCTTTAAATTGTTTTAAAAAAACAAAATATTAGGGGTGGGCGGAATTTGCGTAGTCGCGCTACGCAAAGCTCCGCTAAACGGTAAAAAATCTCTGCGAGCACGCAAAAGTTACGCGAACACTCGGAATTGCTTGTTCCGCCTGTTCGCGATGCTTTTTTCCTGTTCGCGAACGCTGTTTGCGTGCTCGGGGAGAAATATCTGGCGAACACGCATTTTGAAAGCGCGAACAAGCAAAAAATGCTGCGAAGCCGCGGAATTTTTGGTAATTCCGCGTGTTCCGCGGAACGCGAAATTACCCAAATTCTGCAAATTCCGCGAGCGGAACGGAATTTACCGCCCAGGCCTGCAAAATATTTGACAATTTGTGGAAAAACTTTACTGTAAAATATAGATAACTGATCTTAAATGAAGTGTGCAAAAGGGCGGAATTGAAAGTGGATATGGACTTATTGAAATTCCATGTTTCCAAGAATGGTTAAGTTAAAAATGGAAAAACGGCCAGGGGGTGAGCAATTTTATAGTATTTGACAAATTCCAACTGGCATTAAATGAACAGCTAGACTTGCAGGTAAACAAACCTAACATTGACCACATTGTAGTTCATGTAGGAACAATTGATAAGTGTTATATTTTCTGGTTAAGGTTCATTTAAAATTTATATTTTCAACCTTGTTGTGGATGTAATGATAACCACATGTTCTATGGCCTCTTCGAGATCACATGACCTAAAAGCATTGTAACAATGGAGTTCATTCCAAGTCGGTGATATGCCCAAACGATTCCATGGCTGTAACCAGTGCGGCTTATGTTTTGTGCAGGCTTTGATGAGTTCAGTGCTGTGGACTTCAGTGGCACATTCTACGTCAATACAGATCGCGATGATGATTATGCAGGATTTGTTTTTGGATATCAATCCAGCAGCCGATTCTATGTACTGATGTGGAAACAGGTCACTCAAACATACTGGGAGGAAAAGCCGTCCAAGGCTTATGGCTATTCTGGAGTCTCCCTCAAAGTGGTGAACTCCACAACGGGCAGTGGAGAGCGCTTAAGAAATGCCCTTTGGCATACAGGAAACACCCCGGGGCAGGTAAGTGGATTAAAGAGAGATCGAGCATTTTAATTATTACATGTACTTCTTCCAATATGTCCAGTAATGATGTACCATTCAATACCAAGATTCAACTTTTTTAGAAGTGGGCTTTACTTCCTTTTGTTTTTTTTTTTAAATGTGACAATTGGCCAAATGTACTTACTTACCTACTGGTCACAAAAAGTAGTTGCAAATTGGGCACTGGCTTTTTGCAACCAGTATTTTATTTTTTGAACCAACCTATGTACTAATTGGTTGGTTCTCAAAATCAGGAAACAGAAAGGGGATTCCAAAATGACATACCTAATTAATATTCGTAATATTCATTAGGCAGGTAGTACTTTTGGACCCCCCTATAATTAGAAACAATCACAGGGATATTGACCTGCAAGGAACAAAAGATCACAATCATTGAAATTATATTCCAAAACAGAATTTGTTTTTTTAAACCAGTGTGAATACCTTAAAGGAACTGAGCTGGTAAAAAAAAAAAAAAAGTTCAAAAACTTTAATGAGAGCTGGTAGTAATTCATTGGACCACCTCCTGCTTCCTCTGAAGCTGTTCCCAAAGCAAAATAGGTCCAAAAAGGACCTTTTCTCCATTGCAAATCAGTTCTCTTCCCAACTTGGGATTCAGTAATGGACCAATGGTTTGTGACTGGAATTACAGCCACAAACCATTGATACAATGCTTACCGAATCAGCCAGTTAATAATCTTGATTCGGCATATGCCATAAAAGTAGAAATATAATAAATGCAATTCATAAATATAAGCATTAGCAATTTTAAATATTTAAAATCAATATTCATACAGATCATAAACTACATTTCATAGGGTACAGTGGAAATTGTCAACCTGGAATTAATTCCATAAATCTGCACAGCGTTTCCTGATTGCTAGTGCCACTCATAAAAATGTATGACTATGGAGCAAATATCTATTGTATGTAATTGCTGCAAAAACACCATGCCGACCTTATGTTGTCTCATTTTGGCACTACGTAGGATAGGAACCAAAAAGGAGGTCCACGGGTCTGAATACAGTGGACAAAACAGCATAAAGTGAGTTGTTTTTTGTTTGGAGAAGTTTTCACATCGGCACTGGGGAAGGTCATGTTGTCAGGTTCCTTGCAAAGGGAAAGCTACCTTAAAGTGCACTGTGGATAACCTGAAGAGAGTCACATAAAAATGATAAGTGGGATTCACTATCCATTCTAAATCGGGTTCCATTCCACTTGTAGTTGACACCAAGGAGTACCTAACTACTGTTTCCTTATACTGTGCTCTCTCCAACCGCAACTTCAAACAACAATCAGGGTATCTTTGTTTAACTGTTTCTTTACAGCTAAGAGATATTGAATGCAGATTTTTACATAACTCAGGGTTAGCTATCAGCTCAACGGTTTTCCTTAGGTAATTAAACCAGGGGATCCACTCCAATTCATCAAGTGTGAGGCAGTCATTCAGAATGAGTCTAACCAAGCCTGCCTCTGGTTTGCCCCAGCTATTGATCCATAACATCAATGGTGCTAACCCGATTATGTCTTCCAAATTGGATAGTCCTAATTCCTTGTCACAAATGAAAGTAGCAGTGCCTCTGGGAACCGACAATAGTCTACCAGTAAAACCATTTTGGGCACATTGGAGAGATCCCACTTTGCTATAGCCCCACAAATGCCCTCCATATGTCGCTACTGGGATGCATTACCCTTTTTAAATATTTACCATTTCTTTCACAGGTTTGTGAAGTACTCTATGCGCAAACCTAAAAATGGCCTCAATAGTTCTACTGAACTGCTGCCATCTTAGAGTTAAAAAGGGCATTCCAGCTTAGTAAGAAATTAAAAGAATCCCCAAATAATTTTTTTTTAAATTGTCTTATCGAGCTGTACGTCCCCCATGCAATAGGAATTAGTCATAGTATTGGGTTGCCCACAAGTCATAATATATCATTTTGAAAGATTCACCTTCAAATTCAAATCTTCCATGAAAGTTAAAAAGGAGTCCAGCAAAATTTGAGGGGCCATTGGCTGTACAAGCAGTAAGGACTGCATCGTACGTACCCATACAGTAAAATTGGTATGCGCTGGATTCCCATTCGAGGCATATCCTCTCCCTTACATTATAAGTGGTTATTAATCCCATTTATGTAGAGTAAGAATAGGAAGGAGGCCAAAATACACCCCAGTCTCACACCATGAGAAGTTCTAATTTGGGAGGTACATTCACCTAGTAAATCATAACGGACCCTAACCGATGTGTCATAATGCAGGTATCTTATTAAGGTAAGCAATTCCTTTTCCACCCCCATCTGTTCCATTAAGATCCAGAGTATTGAGTGGTTTACTAGGTCAAAAGCACTAAAGAGATCCATAAATGATAGGTGTAAATCACCCTTCTTCACCATGACATATTTCCCCACCAGGAGGTACAAATTGAGACATTGTTCTACAGTACCAATTCCTGGTCTAAAACCATATTCTACCTCTGTTGGAATGTTGTTTTCCTCAGCCCAGGCTTCCAGACAGGAGAGAAGTACCCGACCCATGATCTTGGCACTAGAATCAATCAAGGAAATTGGTCGGTAGCAGGATGGTGAAGACCTATCACCTTTCTTTATAATAAGCCGGATAATAGCTGTCCTCCAGGAGTCAGATATGGGGCCTATCACTGTGGTTCTTATAACATTTGTTAACAATGGTGCCCATCATTTAATATATGGTTTAAAAATGTCAACTGGTACTCCATCTGGCCTGAGTGCTTTCCCCACGATACTCTTTTGAATTGCTAAGGCCACCTCCTGGACGTCTAGTGAGTTGTAGAAGCCCTCTTGATCATATAAATTCAAATGCACCATGCTATGTAATTCGATTTGGTGATCCTCCCTATACTCTGACTGAAAAATTGTTGAAAAATGGGTCACCCATAAGTCTTCTGAAATTAGAGGCTCAACCCTTAGGGTATCATATTCAGACAAAAAGGGCCATTTACTACCTCCCAGAATCTTATATTATCTCTTGCCCTCCCTGCCTCTGAAACTTCATTCCAGGCTTTGCTATGTATCTCGTTTTTTCTCACCTCTAGAGTATTTTCATATAGTCGCCTAGTATCTTTAACTCCTTGAGTCGAATTGGGGTGGGCTTGAAGTGCTGCTCGCAACTGCCTGTGAGCAGTGTGGGCTGCATTGAACCATCTACAAGAAGGTATCTCAGATGTTACCAGATTGAGGGTTAGTTTACCTGAGATAGACCTGCAAATATCTTCGAAACCATTTTGAATAGTACTAGGATCTGATTCGTAGGATAAGCAAGCTAAAATAGAGTCCGTATTTTCACCAACTACGTTTTGGATACAAACTACCTGGTCGATCTTGTCCTATTTCACTCTTAATCCTTTATTCTTAGAGAATTTCATCCCATGTGATCTTTATGCTGTTCCTCCTGATTTTGTGATTCGATTTCATACAGCAGTGAGGGGATTGTGATCGCTAGAGAACTTGCTAGCAATTTTAAAATCCACAAGTAGAGGGGAAAGATCAGCAGACATCATAATAAAACCAATGGTGCTCCCTTTAGAGTTTCCAGTGAAAGTTGGGACGTGAATGCTTTCCTTGTGGATTATATCACTGGTGAAAACTAAATTATATTTCAATATTAGTCAATTTAAAGCCTCTCCATAAACTGTATGTTTAAAATTAGCCACATTTTCATTCTTCAAATGCTTAAGACCACAGCCTGACTGCCCATTATGCTCATATTTGGGGATATTAAAATCCTCTACCCAGATTAATAAAACAATACGATTGTTTCACAAATAGAACATTTCTAAAAAGCTATCAAATTGATCTATCACATTGCTAATGTTATGATTAAATATTTTAATAGTTATGACTCAGCAATATATCACAGAGGCATAAGGCATCAACGATGTGGTCAATTGCCCAGGGCCCCCACCTTGCTAGGTGCCCCTGGGAAAATAAACTTTCTTTATATCTATCTCACTTCTGTCTAATTCCTTATCTCAGCCTCTGCTCTCGGCCTACCTCTACCTCTGAGTCTGTCTCTCTTTGCCAGGTGACTTCCTAAGGGTTTTGGGGGGCCATGAAAAGACATGTCGTTAGACCTGGCATCCTTGGCGTGGTTACCCCTGTCTTTTTGCCTCTACCTCCTTTATTTTTAATGTTATGCTGGCAATAGTTGTTGCTAGTTTGCGTACTCTGGGCACTTTATCACTGTCAGTGCTAAAGTGCAAGTGCTCCCTGTGTAAATTGTAATTCTGATTGGTTATCCATAATTGGCATATTTGATTGGCATATTTGATTTACTGGTGTGTCCCTAGTAAAGTGCACTATGTGTGCCCAATGCCTGTAAATCAAATGTTACTAGTGGGCCTGCAGCACTGGTTTTGCCACCCACATAGGTAGCCCTGTAAACGTGTCTCAGGCCTGCCACTGCAGTGTCTGTGATTGCAGTTTTTAACTGCCATGTTGACCTGGCAAGTGCACCCACTTGCCAGGACCAAACCTTCCCTTTTACTACATGTAAGGCACCCCTATGGTAAGCCCAAGGTCCCCCATGGGCAGGATGAGGTGTATGTGAAAGGTAGAACATGTAGTTGTGTGTTTTACATGTCCTGATAGTGAAATACTGCCAATTTTGTTTTTCACTATTGCAAGGACTAGCTCTCTCATTAAAGCTGCCTTGTAACATTTTACAAGTGTAGCTTTCAATTGGGAACAGCTAGAGATTTGGAGTTTGGGCTCTCTAAGCTCAGAATTTAAAAACACATCTTTTAGTGCAGGTGGTTTTTAAATTGTGTGTCTGAAAATGACATTTTTAGAAAGGGACAATTTCTTATTTAACCATCTTGTGCCTTTGCCTGCCTATGGAGTCAGCGTCTGGTTTGAACTGACAGGGGCCTGTTTCTGCATTCACTCTAGACAGTCACACAAAGGGAGTTGAGGTGTGCCCTGCATATCCTGATGGCCCATCACCAGGCTGGTGGGCCTTCCTGGCTACAGTGGTGGGAGGAGCTGTCACCTGCACCTGGCCTCTCAAAATGGTGTCTCCACCCCCCTGGGGTGTGTCTATAACCAAGACCAGGCAGAACAAGAACTTGTGCACTACAAAGACAAACCTTTGAATAATGCCTACTTCAAAGGCCAAAAGAGGTATACGTATTGGACCTAAAACCCCAGCCTTTTAGAACACTTCTGGATCAAGAGGAACCTCTACCAAGGAGAAGAGCGGAAGAGCTGTGAGGAGGAGTACTGCCCCTTTGCTGTGTGTTGCTTTGCTGGGATGGCCTGCAGTTGCTGCACTCTGCTTTGGAGAGGAAAAGGACTGGACTTTGCTTTGTATCCTGCCTGTGAAGTTTCTCCAAGGGCTTGTGTGTGCTTGCCTCCTGTTGGAAGTCTCAGGGCCATCAAAGACTTCGTCTGCAGCATCCTTGAACTACATTTCTGGGGATTCTGAACTGCCTTGTGGGCCAAATCCAGTTCTGGGCCTTTGGAGGTTGCTCCTGCTGCAAAGACCGGCTCAAATCCATTGAAATCGACTCATTGCCCTTCCAGCACCCGTTTTTCCAACGAAACACCTCTGTGCGGGAGAAAATTCCACACACCGCCACCGTGCGGCAAAAGAAATCAACGCAGTGCCTGTCAGCTGCCAAAGAAACTGCTGCAGCCTGAGTTCAGCACACCGTGTCTCCGAAATCTGAGACCCCTGCACTGACTCTGACACAGGCACTGCTGTATGGCTGAAAGAATCGACGTATTATGGGACCGTGGCTGAATAAATCGATGTAGCACCAGTTTTACCGATGCCGCATCGATCTCCAGTACATCAGTACTTCTGCTGTATTCCGCTTTAGGTGTCCGTATATAGGTTTTCCTGAATCATGTCCTTATATAGGCACAATTCGCATTGCCCTTATATAGGCAGAGAATCCCTGTCCTTATTTAGGCACTAACCGTGCACTCCAAATACAGGCATGGTCACCGACATCCGTCCACCCTAACGTCACAACGAGTTCTTAGAAACCAGACCCTTAAGCTTCAGGAGTTCCCCTAGCACAGGACTATTGATTTCTCCAAGAACTCATCTATTATGTATGAACCGTTATACCTTAAGGGTTCATTCCTGACGTCTTCCTCTGTCCGACTTCACGTCAATGCTAACATTCCGAGGCACCTATCAGGTATAAATATACCTTCCCTCGCCCAAGCAAGTTAGAGGAGACCTCGACTTCAGAGGAGCCCGTATCCCAGCCTGACGCACTGAGAAGACGCTGTCATTCCTGCACGCAGATGAATCCAGCTTCCAGTGTTGGAAGTGGGGTGTTAGAGTTCCAGATCCGGCAAGAGATTCCCACCTCTCTCATTCTCAAGGTATGGAGCTGACTAGAACCTAGAGGGACTCTTGGCATACTTGGCGTACTATACTTAACATACTCTTGGTATACCAGACTAGAGAATACTCCACCTACTTCTACCTTTCCCTACACCTAGACTAGGTTAGGTACATTGGGGTAGAACTAGCTTAGAGACGCATCGTATGAGTACTCGCATTTTTAGCTCATGTTATTTATGTACGTGAATATATGCTAAAAGATAATGCTAGCGCAGTATTATTTATTTCTACTGCTTACGCTGTACATTATTTATCTTGCATACTGTCTTGTGATCATAACAGCACATATCTCTTACACGAGAAACAAGACTGTTCAATAAAACCTTTTTATTGACACGTCCGTCTTTCCTTTCTGTGTAACTCTGTAGAAACTAAGCATGCACGATTGACTGAGTGAAACTGTTATCTATTGTTTCCACGATTCTGAGACGTGTCCCGATTCTAAAGGGAAACAAAGTTGTCATGTTTTTTGGGTGCCAGAAACTACTCCCTTCTTGTTCTCAAGGAGTTTCTAGTGGCCTCTGAGCTAGCTGGCACAAGTAATTAAGTTTAATATACTCGATAGGGACATACCGACCTTAGTCCTATGTCAAACCTATAGGTTATATTATTCCAATGCGCAGTGCCTATTAGGGAAATAGGAACTACACTACACTTCCACGCATCACACCTGTGCACCACGTTTATCGGACTCATCACCTGCAGACCAGAACCGTCTCTGAATCAATGCACCGTTTCCACCTGCAATCTGAATTTGATGCAACACTTCTCCTGCGCGCAGCAAAACTGATGCATCGCCACCCCAAGGCTTCAGGAATCGACGCATCTCTGCGTTTTCCAGCGTCTCCCTCTTCTGTGGCTGTTTTCCCTTGTGGATTTTGATGCATTGGAGGTATTTTGTGTAAAACCACTGCATCCATAGAGTTCTATGAACATAATTGCTTGAAACCTTTTAAAAGTGAATGTTTGAGTTGTGTATGTTGGAAGTTTGTTTTTTTGGTCTTTTTTGGTTTAGATAAAGATCCTTTATTTTTCTAAACTGGTGTGGTGTCCATTTGTAGTGTTTTCACTGTGTTACTGTGTGTGCTATGTAAAAAAATGCTTTACACATTGCCTCAGAGATAAGCTTGCCTGCTTGTGTCAAGCTACCAAGCAGGTGAGCAGGGGTTATCTCGGTTTGTAACTCATTTATCCTGTCTAGAAGGAAGGGTCCCTACTTGGACAGGGTGCAAGCAACTGCCAACTAGAGACCCCCATTTCTAACACATTTCAAGTGTTTTTGTGTGATCCCTGTTTCTGAAAGTTTGTTTGGCATCATACAGGTTTCAATTAGCAGAAAATAGATAGTAAAATTACAAACAAGCGGCCACAAATTATGTCTTGCCCAGGGCCCCAAAAATCAATAAGATGACACTTATATATTGGGTTCTTCAGGAAAGTAAAGTGTTGCCAAGAAGTGTGGGGAAGACCAGACTTCTGATGCTCGCAGAATAGGAATTTAAAAAGAGATGAACGTGGCCAGACCTCCCTTGGCCCTGCCAGCAGCTTACGGTAAGGCTCACTGGTCAAAAGCGTAAAAACCATCAATGTGAAACTTTTCTTTCATCTAAGTTTCTTGGCAGCATGTAATATCAAATTCACTAACATACGACAACCAGTTTGGATTTCCAATCTTGGTATATGCCCCTTCAATGTTCCATGTAATGAGACTTAAACCCCAGAGGATGAAAGAGTCTTTTTATCTGAAGAGCTCTCAATTTCAGCCTGGGTGAATGAGAGTTTTGGATTGGAATGTCAGATTGGTTTTCCAGCTAGTAATTTTGCTTGTTTGTCTACGTATGGGACAACATTCATTAATTCATATTCAATATTTCAATTGGCTCAAAACTATTCCTGACAGAAACATGATAGCAATCCTGTAATCCAGCTTGTGGTCTCAAATATCTCCCATAGTTAATACAGGTGATTGTTGATGGAAGATTTGGTCTATAGAAGAAACCTAGGTGATGTGCTTCTATTCCATCTTGTGTTTTTGCCAGATAATTAAGATGTTGTAGTAGATATTTAACAAGCATTGGTTTCCTGAAGTTTATCACAACACAATCCCCTTTTGATTTCTTACTTGTTTTTCCGATCCATCTAACTCTACTCGTTAAGGGAACTCATTATGCAAATCATCATGATAGCCTGCTTTGGAACTTAACCATTGAGCAGTCTTACATTTTGAGGCCAAGCCATCCTCATTTGACCTAATTGTTACCAGCGGCACATCTTCTTGCACAATCACGTAGAGAGCACAGTCCAGTGGTAGTTGCAGAGTCTCTTTACAGATGGAATATTTCCTTACATTTTGGGTAGATAAGCGAGGTTCCTTTTTTTGCATTGCACCCCTTTTATGACACACATTACTTGGTTGCAAAGCTAGCCTGGGGGTTTTCTCTATTTCCTCTATTCATTTTTGCCAACATTGTGTGTGTCTAGGCCCTCAACTGAAGTTACAGGGTCTATATTTCCCAATTGTTGGGTTCTACCAGCGTCCCTCCTATCTTTATAATCAGCTGTTGCACATGATAAGTTTGCTTCTGCCAGTGATTGCTTCAGAAGGGCCATAAGCCTGGCTTCAAATTTAGTGCAAAAGTCAGTGATTAGAGATTCTGTTCTCATCAAAAATTGGTTGCAAAGTTCAAAAATATTAGTTTGGGTATCCTTTATTATCTCATTTTTGTTGTTATTCTCCATCCCTGCATCTGGGAATTGTTCACCATGAAGGCTTGGATTCCTTGCAGCCACAACAGTGGACATTGTATGGGTGCTAACTTACTAGGTGCTTTGGCCTTATCCTCCCCTCTCTTCATTTTTAGAGGTGGTGGGTTTGCTAGTATTGAGATGTTATCCCCAGGATTATCCACATTTTTCAGGATGATACATGAGGTAGAGGGTCTGAGCTCATTGATCAATTTTGTCCCTAACTTTTCCCCTTGTATAGCTCTCTCAGCGCTTTTCTGAGGATTCTGACAAATCACGTAGCTATTAAGTACAATAAACATTAGTTCCAAAGGGGGATTGTGGGATTTATGCTATGCAGCATCAATCCTTACCTCCACATTTTTATGATCAGATGCTATCACTCCCATTATAGTAGTGAGATAATTAACAATTGAGGTCTTTTGAGCAGAAGAAACTGCTTTTCTCTCTTTCAGGGATATGGCCGTTCTTTTTCTCATGCTTACATCAAGAACAGCATTAAAAGAGGGGAAGCCTACCTTGAAGTCAAGCAGGTGATATTGGATTTAAGTATCAGAGCCAAGCGAGGTGGCCCAACCTAGCCTTTTCCAGGCGCAGACGGAGACACTCCAAGGCATGTCCTTTGCAGTGAGTCATGCATTGATTAATGAAGAGCCTGCACAGCGCATTAGTTAGCTCCCCCGACGCATGACATGTGGGAACCTGGATACTGGAGTCCTTGGCTGCAGGTTGTAGCATCCCGCACAGTGGGTCCTCTGGTGTATAAAGAAGTGCCCGCACAGCGAGTCTGTTAGCTCCCCCACCCCCTGGCATGTGGGAACCTGTTTCACCGAATCACAATTGGGAAGAAGTACTCCTAATATGCTGTTGTCATTTGGTAATGTATTTTAAACCCATTTTGTGATTTGGGAAAAGTTTCTCAAATCGCAACATTGTCGCAAAATTGGGTTTGTACATATTTTAAATTGTTTTTGAGGTTGGAAACCCTGTATTTTACTGAATCATATGGTTTGGCACAGCAAAACCCTTTTGACTTATGGCACCATGTGAAGATAAAGCATAAGCCCCATTTTGTCTGAATTCAGACTATACACCTGCTATGTCACTGCCAAACTAATCGAAATGAACACTATTTAACATTTTATTTTGCTTGAGCATACTGGAGAGGTTTAGATACAATAACAAAAACCATACAAGTTTAGTCTAGTGAAAAGGTGAGTCAGGGGTGTGTGCTCAAAAGCTGAAATTATTGTCACATTGTTTAAACTACATTCAAAACTGTGGTTACTTGTGAAGTTAACAGCACACATATCCTTTTTTTACAACACTGATCAACCAAACCACAGGAAAGAAAACTATTTTCCTTGATGAGATGCTCCAACTTGCATTAAACTTACAAACAGTGCAAAGATTTGCTTTTTTTTTTTTTGAGTTTTACATAGTCCGAAGATATCAGGTATCAGAGCGCTTTACATGAGCGCCAGTTTAGTTACAGATGGACACATTCATTTTTGTTAGGTGGGGGAGATTATGGGGTCGATTCCGATCTCATCCGGTAGGGCTCCGAATTGGATTCGGCTTTACCGGATCCGATTCGGACGCCCTGTTTCCGACCGAGTCGGACGTGCGTCCGGGCGAGCGAGTACGATGCGAACGTACGCGAAATCGCCGACCGACTCGTTCGCGGGACCCAACCGCTCCGACCGACTCGCACGGACACGACTCGCACCGCGCAATGGAGACGTTCTCCGGCCGGGTAAGTACGATGCGCGCCGCGAGCAGTCCGACCGACTCGCGCCGTCCGGCTCGAAAGAGCAGTCGGAGCCGCACTTTGGGGGTCCATGTCGGACCCCCCTGTATGCCTAGCCGCGCGAGTCGCACACAGGGGGGACCCATGGGTCCCCCCTACCTGTGCGTGTACGGGCCGACCCGCTTCGACGCGTACCCGCTGTAGGGGGCGCCCTTGTTTGCCTCGCACCCATTGAGTCAATGGGAGCCCGCGTATGCGTTGTACGACCGGCTCCCATTGACTTCAATGGGAGTCCGACCGAATCGAGTCCGATAGCATGCGAACGCATCGTACTCGTTCGGTCGGACTGCTAGGGTCCTATTCGGTCGGAAATCTCTCCGGGTCCGGCTCGGTCGGAGAGATTTCCTGCCCGAATCGGAATCAGCCCCTAAGTGTTTTGCCCAGAATCACAGGATGTTGAGCGTCCCTGCCGAGACTCGAATCTGGTTCCCCACCTTCGAGGTCGACCGCTCTAGCCATAAAGCTACATCCTCTCCCCTAGACTACAACCTATGGCTCATCAGCTGTGAGAACTAATAGACACCACAAGTAATAAAAAATCTAGTTCTGAACTTTTTTCAACTAGTGAAATGATGTACTTAGAGACAATGGGCCAATTCACAAAGGCATTCATGAGTACATTCTGTAGTACTACTGTACATACTCTTAAAGGTTTTAGTGGATTGGCCCCAAAACATATACAATGGGAATATTCATGGACTATTCAAGTCCAATTAATACAAATAGAAAGGGCTATGCTCTCTTTTCACTTTTACTAATAGGGGGCATTAGTACCACTATTGAATTAATGTTCCAGGAGCACAGATTTTGACAAAAACAATGGTTCATCAGGCTGCCATTATACCTCTAATGCATACACTTGTCTTAATTTTTTTTTTTTTAAACTTTATTTATGGTTTTGACAAAAACAGAGCTGCGGCAAGCTACCCCAGAGGGGGAGGTAATAAAGAATCACAGTAAGGCACAGCATCAATCACAAACAGGCAGTTGAAGATCAAGCAATGCACGAAGTTGGTAATTCGGCCATACTTTCAAAAGTCCGAGGATGCCCATATACTTGTCTTAATATGTGAGGAAATATTGAGGTGTGTCTCAGGGATGAGCACAAACAGAGGTACGTATGAGACAACATCAGGTTGATCCTAAACATAATTTGGACCCAGACAGCATGGGGAACAAATCCAAATTTTAATAGATGACCACACAACCATGATAATCTCTACCAAATGATATTTAACATTAAGGCCCTCATTTAGAGACTAGCTACACTTAATATGTCAATAATCATATTCGCATTGCACACAAAACTACAATAATGCCTTGATTAAAACCTTGGCAAAGGGAGGTTGTAGCCTCCCCTCCACCAAGATACTGCTACCAATCAGCATGCAGTAAGGGTGACATAGAGACAGCACCAAGTAAATGCTAGTACCCCTGCCTCCACACCCTGCTACCACCATGTACATATAGGTCACCTAAATTGTTACATAGCCTTCTAAGGCAGCAAGTTGGTGGTGGGGTTTCGGTGGATCAACTAAGCTCAGATTTGGAGGGAATCCACATCTGGCCTTCCCTGGTACTCCGAGATCCTTGAGGATTATCTCCTGTCGATCTGTGAATATGCAGTAGTCAAGTGGAAGTCCCTAGGCATTCGAAGAACACTGATAAGGGGGAGACAGCTGCTGTCAACCATGCACTCAAAGGCATCCTAGATATCCCTCAAATTGCCTACTCTGAGGTGTGCAAAGCCCTCAGGGACCTGACTAAAGGAGAATCCTGGAATTCCATTGCCAATACTGCACACATACAGCATAGGTAATGGAAGAACAAAACTAAATAAAAGGGAAACATTCATACAATCAATTCCCCAGCTAGCCATAGTTACGGATACCTGTTTCAATGGGAGGGGCCTCAGTAGCAGGGAATGAAAACACATGGAAATAAAGTCTCATGAATCAATAACTGCATATATACTTTCTGGACTTATGAACAATGGTCCTAGTCTTGACACCACCAAGACTGTGTAGACACCCAATACCATAACCGTATAGGGACTATGGGGCCGATTCCGATCTCGGCTTGAAGCGCACCGAAAACGATTCGTCCAGAAAAAATACGAGCCGAACGCGGTTTACCCGACCGATTCGTACAGTCGTCCGAGCGAGCAAGTACGATGCGATTGAACGCGAAATCGCCGACCGACTCGTTTCTGGTTCCGAACCGCTCCGTCCGACTCGTTCGCACTCGATTCGTACCGCGCAATGGATACGTTTTACGACCGAGCCAGTACGATGCACGATCCGGACAGCCGGATCGAGTCGGAGCCTCCGACACGAAAAAGCTCTCGGAAGCGGACTTCGGGGGTCCGTGCCGGACCCCCTTCACCCGTAGCCGTACGAGTCGGACACAGGGGGGACCCATGGGTCCCCCCTATACATGCGTGTACGGTGCGGATGGCACCAACGCGTACCCACTACAGGGGGCCCCCTTGTGCGCAACGTACCCATTGAGTCAATGGGAGCCCATGTACATGTCGTACGACCGGCTCCCATTGACTTCAATGGGAGTCCGACCGAACCGAGTCCGGCAGCATACGGCCGCATCGTACTCGCTCGGTCGGACTGCAGGGGTCTGGCTCGGTCGGAAAACAATCCGGATCGGTCGGAGAGCTTTCCGACCCAGATCGGAATCGGCCCCTATATGTATATATAATGCTCATTTCCTTCATTCTTGAATGGGCTTTATATTTCCAACAATATTAAGATTTTTGCTACCATTTGGGTACCTGTATTCCGTTCTAGATCAGGTTTAATAAAAGCCTACAAAATGTTAGATCAGATGGCCTGTGTGTGTTAACTTGAGTTAGAGGCTGAGGGGACCCAAGAACTAACCTGATGAGTCTTTCGAAGGACTGACAGTACATCTCAAAGGGGTAATGGGGAGCTCTTCTATTTGTATTCTATTTATATGATCCGCATTGCTGGAAAGTGTATCTTTTTTATCTTCAGGGGCCATATCAGGATGGTAGAGCATCCTCGCTTAGTACCTGAGTACACCTATGCTAAATGCAGGTCAGATTGTGTACCAGTTCAATAATCAACTGGAAAATTCTGTAATCCAATAGATTTCTTTTCAATAAAGCAGCACGGAAACAAATGGTATAGATGGCTCTTTGGTATCATGAATTAGCAAGTTAGAACTGATGTGCTTGCCACCCAATTTGTTGGCCTCCAGGTGTTTAATGAATGAGAATATCTTACCTGGAATTTCTTTTTGTTTTTAATTTTTCCCAACGCTATTCTGTTTCCCTCATTATGAGTGTGCAGGTTTTAGTAGCTGTGATTTTCCTCCAGAGAGATAGTATTCATACTGCAGGGTCATTAATTCACAGTTGCAAATTTCTAATTTTAGCCCTTGGTATGAGGAGTAACAATGGAAATCAGTTTGCACACCAATTTCCACATGTTTTTTCCTCATTTCAGGCACTTCTCTGTATTCACATTTCACCAGGGTTTTCCTGGCAAAATGTGAAGCGAGAGTGGGATTTCCTACTGAACTTGTAATCTCAAATCAGCACCAAATGCCTGTTTAAGGCAGAATCGAAATGTATGCACAACTTGTGATGAGGGATCATATGTCTTGCGAGAAGAGAAGCTTTAGTTGCATCGCCAGGTACCAGAAGCCTTCTTTGAGTTTCTAATGCTGCCACAAACTCGTAAACCATGCAGTTTGCTTTGACTCTGGTGAAAGTCAACTTGGAATACAGAAATGGAAGCTCATCAAGTGAGGAAGTGGCCCATTTAGTAAAATAAATTAACATGTCCTAACTAATGAATTCAAGGCAGTGATCATTGTGTTCATTGACTTGACAATCTCAAGAGTCACTTCAAAGAGTGTTAGAGAACATACTTTTTATTTTTACTGTGCTATTTTTAATCTGAGTTTTGTCTGGTTTCACATTGACAGTTGGTCTGTAATGTCTAATGTAATTCTTTCACAAGTTATCTTTGTGACATCTTTTTGATCTGTCTGTGAGTTGCATTTTTGGAGGAGAATTGTTAAGCAGCTTTTAAAAAAGACAACTCTCTTGTGAAGTTAATCCATGCAACTCTGTTTATTTTTTAGGTGCGTACCTTATGGCATGACCCCAAGAATGTTGGCTGGAAGGACTACACTGCATACAGATGGCACCTGACTCACAGGCCTAAAACTGGTTTCATTAGGTGAGAGACAGTTTATTGCATACAAAATATTTTAAAAATATGACCTTTATGCTACTAGGTTCTGTACGTTAATATAGATTGGTCAAGATGGTATGGACAGTAAGCAGTTCCTAAAAGTTGCATTTTCCATTCAAAATGCCATATGAATTTTCCCTCAATTACAGTAAAAACTGCTGGGCAGAATTAAACCAAATTCAGTTTTAAAGAGGTGTAAATGTGACCCTTTGCTGAGTCTGGTGTCAATTCATTCAGTAGATTTTAAGAATTCTGAAAAAGAAAATTCTGCCCTGCCATAATGGCTTTGCTTTGTAGAGTTGGGATCAAAAATGTAATCTGAGTGGTACAGAGGCTGCTTCCTTTTGGTAATTTTTAGGATCACAAACCTGTCAACCTGGTTCACAAAACTTGTGTAAAATGTTTGTGGAGCCCATGCAAGAGCAAGGTGAAGATATGGCATTCTAGGGAGAGATCACAGCACATCACTGAGGGTTGGAAATGGCCTGTTTCCTCTAAAAATGCAACATTAAAATTCCTTTCTTGTGAATGAGCTTACTGTCCTCATGAAGCAAACATTCATGAACCAGCCCTCCTGATTCATAAAAATTGCTCAGGTTAATGTTGGGAAAGTTGAGCGCACCATAACACAGCTAAGGCCAGGGCAAATCCCTGAAAATAATTTTGCACCACATAAACAACGAAATTAAACCACATGGTTAATGAGCCCATGTTCCATGTTTGGGAACCAGTATGAGCATTTTCAAAAAATCTTGTGCAGTTTGGTTGGCAAAAAAGCTCACTGCATTTCAGGAAAAGGAAAAAAAAAGACACATGAAGACAGGATAAGAGACATTGGGCACAGGACTTTCATTTGCCCACTGCAGTAGTAAGGCTGCCATATTACGTATAGCTACAGTACCACCATCAAAGTCTTTTCACGGACTAAAAATATGGAATGAAAGCCTCCTGTAGTTACATCTCAATCCAAAACATAAAATCGAACACATTACATGCAATTGTAAGGCTGCCATATTGTAGTCAATTTCTAAATGCCCTCATGCGTGACATAAAGAACAGAAAGGCTACTATAGTTGTAATTGTTTTTAATTAATATTTTCACATACATGGCATTTAATTTTAGGCCACAGTACTACCATTAACGATTAAGGATCCCTTCAGAAATGACATTAATGGCAATGACTGCTGCAGTAACCCACACAAACATTAAGGGGTCGATTCCGATCTCGGTCGGAAGGCCTCCGAATCGGATTCGACTTTACCGGATCCGAGTCGGAGGCTTTGTTTCCGACCGAGTCGTACAGAGGTCCGGACGCCCAAGTACGATGCGAATGAACGCGAAATCGCTGTCCGAATCATTTCCGGGTCCGAACCGCTCCGTACGACTCATTTGCACTCGATTCGTACCGCGCAATGGAGACATATTACGACCGAGCCAGTACGATGCACGATCCGGACAGCCGGATCGAGTCGGAGCCTCCGACACGTAAACGCTCTGGGAAGCGGACTTCGGGGGTCCGTGCCGGATCCCCCTTCACCTGTAGCCGTACGAGTCGGACAAAAGGGGGACCCAAGGGTCCCCCCTATACATGCATGTACGGTGCGGATGGCACCAACGCGAACCCACTACAGGGGGCACCCTTTTGCGCAATGTACCCATTCAGTCAATGGGAGCCCATGTACGCGTTGTACGACCGGCTCCCATTGACTTCAATGAGAGTCCGACCGAACCGAGTCCGTCAGCATGCGGCTGCATCGTACTCGCTCACTTGGTGCCAAGGGCCACGAATCGGTCGGAAATCGCTCCAGGAACGTGTCGGGCGGAACGGTTTCCGACCAGGATCGGAATCGGCTCCTAAATGTCACTAAACACATTAAATGTAGTTTTAAGTCTCCAGAACTACTGTCGACATTGAGATGGACGGATCACTGACAGAATATCGACATTTAAAATATCGAGGTACAAAAATATTGAAGCAAAAATATAGTTGTCCAGAATATCGAAGTCCTATCTACATAATAGTAAGTCCAAAAATATCGAGAAAAAAAATATTGTTGTTAAAAATATCGTTGTTAAAAATATCTTTTTTTTTAAATGTTTAAAAAATAATGTAAAATAAAGTAAATAATACATATAATTAAAAAAACATAGGGGTCTATTACGATGGCGGTCGGATGACCACTGCCGGGCCGGCGGTGGCACCCGCCGGACCGGCGGTAGACATCCGTCCGTGATCGCAACCAAGAAAACCGCCGGTCAAATTAGGATAGCGGTGGTGACCAGGGCGGTGGTAAATTCCGACCGCCGCTTTTCTGCCGGTTGCCATCCGTACTCCTGCCTGGCGGACGGAGCAGGACCGGGATAATGGTGGTGGTGCAGAGCAGGCTCCGCCGGCAGGATTATGGACCGGCGGTAGACATCCGTCCGTGATCGCAACCAAGAAAACCGCCGGTCAAATTAGGATAGCGGTGGTGACCGCGGCGGTGGTAAATTCCGACCGCCGCTTTTCCGCCGGTTGCCATCCGTACTCCTGCCTGGCGGACGGAGCAGGACCGGGATAATGGTGGCGGTGCAGAGCAGGCTCCGCCGGCAGGATTATGATGCCGGCGGTAGCCAGCCTTTCCTCAGCGGTCAAACCGCCATGGAAAGGCATGCAGAGATTGTCTTCCGGGGGCCCGTTGTGGGCCCCCAATGTGTTGGGGGGTGCACTGGGGGGTACTCATGGTCCCCCCCTACATTTCCCTGTACCAGGTGGCAGGCACTGTGCAGTGCCTGCCACGCAGTGCAGGGAAATGCAGGACATGCTCCTTTTGGCATCACGGCGGTGCTGCGGGCAGCAGCAACCGCCGCAATGTTAAGGCCCGCGATCCGACCGCCGCGGTCGGATTTCGACCGCTGGTCATCGTAATTCGACCGGCGGTGATGTTGCGGTCCATGCGGGCGGTCTTTTCCTGCTACCATGGCGGTCGGGGAGGTTTCCCGACCGCCATCGTAATAGGCCCCATAATTAGAATTATTAGAAAATGTTTAAAATTATAAGTAATACATATAATGTAAAAATAAATTAAACATTCCTTAATATAAAATATAATATATATATTTACTTAATAATATTGATAAATAATTATTTTAATAAATTATAAATTGTTAGAAACATATTAAAAACTATAAATACATATATATACACATACACTAATAACATAAAAATAAAAATAAAATATATATATAATAAATTAAAATATTAAAATAATTTTAATCTTTTTAAAATACATTTTACACTACATTAACTGAAACAGTAGAGAAAATATTGGATATCAAAGGGGATAAAATTACTATTCCCACTCCAGAGAGTGCAACAGTAGGGAAAGTGTTGGATAGCGTAGGGATAAAAATTACTATTCCCACTCCAGTGAGTGCAACAGTAGGGAAAGTGTTGGATAGCAAAGGGTAAAAATTACTATTCCCACTCCAGTGAGTGCAACAGTAGGGACAGTGTTGGATAACGTAAAGGTAAAAATTACTATTCCCACTCCAGAGAGTGCAACAGTAGGGAAAGTGTTGGATAGCGAAGGGGTAAAAATTACTATTCCCACTCCAGTGAGTGCAACAGTAGGGAAAGTGTTGGATAGCGTAGGGGTAAAAATTACTATTCCCACTCCAGTGAGTGCAACAGTAGGGAAAGTGTTGGACAGCGTAGGGGTAAAAATTACTATTCCCACTCCAGAGAGTGCAACAGTAGGGAAAGTGTTGGATAGCGGAGGGGTAAAAATTACCATTCCCACTCCAGTGAGTGCAACAGTAGGGAAAGTTTTGGATAGCGGAGGGGTAAAAATTACTATTCCCACTCCAGTGAGTGCAACAGTAGGGAAAGTTTTGGATAGCGGAGGGGTGAAAATTGCTATTCCCACTCCAGTGAGTGCTACAGTAGGGAAAGTATTGGATAGAGGAGGTGTAAAAATTACTATTCCCACTCCAGAGAGTGCAACAATAGGGAAAGTGTTGGATAGCGTAGGGGTAAAAATTACTATTCCCACTCCAGTGAGTGCAACAGTAGGGAAAATGTTGGAGAGCAGAGGGGTAAAAATTACTATTCCCACTCCAGTGAGTGCTACAGTAGGGAAAGTATTGGATAGCGTAGGGGTAAAAATTACTATTCCCACTCCAGTGAGTGCAACAGTAGGGAAAGTGTTGGATAGCAGAGGGTTAAAATTAATATTTCCCAAAAATTAAAAGAAAAAGAAAAAAGAAACAAAATAGCAACTACAATACAAAAATTGTTAATAACACAAAAATAAAAACCATATAAAAATATAAAAAAATTCCAAAAGATAGAAAAATAATTTAATGTTAACAAATACAAAAAAATTAACTACAAACATTAATTTATAAAAGTTTAAAAACAACATTTTACAAAGAAATAACTATCTTTAAAATAAATTAATTATAATCAAAAAAATATTTATTAATGATTTTTAAATAAATTACTTCACACCATATTCCCCTATAAACGCACAAACAACTCCTACAGATTTGACACAATTAACATATTTACCAATTAATTATTTATAATTTTCAAACAATTAATAATTAATTATTAATAAATAAATTACCACAAACAACACTATAAAATCGAAATATAAAATAAATACTAATAAATAAAAAATATTAATTACTTTATTTTAATTAAATTACTTCCCACCCTATTCCCCTATAAACCTACAACCCGCTTCTTAAAAAAATAACACTATTAACATAATTATCAATTAAATAATTATTAAAAATGAATAAACAATTAATAATTATTTAATAATAAATTAATTATAAATACTAATGAATACAAATTACTAATTACGTTATTATAATTACATTACTTCCCACCCTATTCCCCTCTAAACCCACAACCCGCTCCTAAAAAAATAACACAATTAATATAATTATCAATTAATCAGTTAATAAAAATTAATAACCAATTAATAATTATTAAATAATACATTAATTATAAATACTAATAAATAAATATTAAGAATTACTTTATTATAATTAAATTACTTCCCACCCTATTCCCCTATAAACCTACAACCCGCTCCTAAAAAAAATAACACAATTAATATAATTATCAATTAATTAATTAATAAAAATGAATAACCAATTAATAATTAATTAATAATAAATTATTTATAAATACTAATAAATAAAAATTAATAATTACTTTATTATAATTAAATTACTTCCCACCCTATGCCCCTATAAACCCACAACCCGCTGCTAAAAAGAAGAACACAATATAATTATCAATTAATTAATTAATAACAATTAATAACAATTAATAGTTAATTAATTATCAATTAATTATAAATACTAATAAATAAAAATGAATAATTACTTTATTATAATTAAATTACTTCCCACCCTATTCCCTATAAACCCACAACCTGCTACAGAACTAAAATACGCAAAAATTAATTAACATAAAATTAATTACTGCTAAAAATGTAACACATACATTAAAAAAAAGCTATACTTATACAAAAAAATTACATCACATACTTTTAACACATACTAAAATACAGAACACTAATATAAATATCGATATTAACAACGATTTTTTTAGAAACGATATTACTGTCTTCGATATTTAAAAAAACAATATTTCTTACCTTACTGTCGATATTCTGTACCACGATATTCTTGCAGTCGATATTCTTGTACCTCGATATTATGGTACTTCGAAAAAAACAACTCGATATTCTGTCTGTGCACCGAGATGGACCTTAGGTGACAGATTTAGAGAATAGGCCTGCATAATCACTTTCAGCAAAATTACTTGAAAAAGTTCAACTATTTGCAGATTCTGTCATGACATAAATGTCTTTGGTGAAGTTACATATAATGAAATCAGCAATGTCATTCATTATGTAGGTTGTAATGTTATCTGTGATATCCTCTTTGTGATAATGAATTGTGCATTGGAGATTTTGTGGTTGCCCAGCTAACTATAAAGAGGAATACCTTTTTAAGTTCATTTGTATTTTATTTTTAACATGGGTTACTTATTTATGGTAGTAGATAACCATACAGTGTTAATTAAAGTTTATACAATGAACATAGTGATGGAATGAGTGAGAGATCCTTTGGAAGCTATTAAATGCTGGACAGTATCCACGGTTTCTAAAAGAGGGCTCCTGTCCTCCTGATCTTTGATTTGTGACCTCTGAAATGGTTTGAACAAGTTCACATGGGACAGCCTGTGGGGATGCATAGTGGAACCAAAGTCAATTGTATAGATGATTTTATTCACCTTTTTTAAAATGTTGTATTGTTTTTATTCATTATCCTTTCAAGTATGTTTACCAGCTGGTTTCATGACCAGGAATTCCTGGCTATTCATGTAGCCAGTATGGATCATCTTCTGAACATAAAGTTTTTGACTAGCCTAAAGGTTGTCATTTACCTTGTGCATCTGAAGCATTATCTCCCCACTGTGGTCAAAAGACATAACCCACAATTTACAATGTGTAGGACTTCAGATTATGTTCCCAGCCTTCCTTCACTAGCAGTAATAGTCTACGGATGAAGGATTAGTTCTTTAGTGAGTTCTAAAAAGCAAAAAACAAGCACAGTAGGAGGTTGCCTGTGGTATGATGCAGAAACATTATGGTTAATCCTACACCCTAAGAGGCCTTCATGCTGAAGATATAAAATTTCTTATTCAATCAGAAATCTCATTGGCATTTTAAGGGGGTGACAATGCCTATACCTGGATAGTTGCAAACACTTTTGGTAGGATCTGTTCCAGGTCTACCAGTACATTAAGGAACAGAAATTTTGATTATAATTTTTAGATTCTTTCTGGACATGTTGTTGGTAACTCTTGAACCTGTTGAGCGTAGCCTTCTGAGAGCCCTGCTCCTTTGTCACTCTATTCACCACCCAACTATCTGCTGTAACTGTGAATAGTTAGGGTGAACAATCTGTGAGTAAACCAAATATTTCTCTATCATCATGTGACAAGTGTTCAAAAGTTGCTCAACCAGCAAAATGTCAAAAAAAAAGCACGTTTGATTCATCACCATTTAAAGTTAGAAAGTTATGAATACCATTGGGGTCATTCATGCCTATGACTACGTGATAAAATTGGTGAAACTAGTCATTTTGTTAGTTTTAGGACTTACTTTTATGAGAAGCAGAGTGCAAGTTAAAGGACTGTTATTTTTCAAAAAGATTATGGTTTGAGGGCAATGCAGAAGGTTCAGTATGCTTTGAGATGTCAGCTCTGTGAGCGGGTTAGGATTTTAACTAAGTCTTGCACCTGTGACAACCCTCTCTGTGCTTGAGAGCCACCTCAACTAAATCAGTTTTAACTCATTTAGTGATATTGAGTTCACACAACCTACAGGTTGATCTGAGGTCCTCAAGACTCATGGCCAAAATAGTCATGTCACCAGGCTCTTCAATATCTTAGATGCCCATAATACCTTATTCTTTTACTGTAAAAACTAGATTTGTATTTTCTGTTGCAACCTGGATTCCAATCCACACAGCCTGTCACCAATTTGCAGCCTTTTTCTACTTCCTGGTGCAGTCTCTAACTTCTGAGCAGTATCCATGGTGACTACTGTCTCATACAACTGGGGTTCTAGGTCTGAGGATACAAGGGCACAAAAAGGATATTACATTTTAGTAGAAAATTTAAAAAACAAATTCAGATGTCCTAGCACCATTAGGGAGCAACACATGATAGATTGTTGTTTATTTATCAAGCTGGATCAATGCCCTTCGACTAGGCTCAATGTTAATGTTAATGTTAGTGGGATTTATAAAGCGCACGAATACCCGGGGGTGTCTTGGCGCTGTTTTGAAAGCTTAGCTATGCTTTCTAGGGTTACTCTAATTTTTTTCCCTGTTAAAGGCAAAGCATGTCACAATGTACCTTTGATATATCCTCAAGAGCTGAATAAGGGTTAGCCAAGGTTTCTTTACAAGTTCACATTAGAGTGTTCACAAAGATTCCCCAGTCCACTGTCAAGTGATTATGAAAATTCTAAGACAGTATCAAAACACCACTGTATTGGAATAGGTTTTGCTTATTCCAAGATGGACACCAAAGATGCAGACTTTTTATAATTGTTCCTTGACCAGTACTGTTGCAATGTATTTTATTTACACATTCGAGACCTGAATGTATCTCTCTGGTTCCCTCAGCTGCCCTTTGGTCAGCATGTGATAGCACTTTCTTCTTATGCCTCTCTTATCTTTTTTTCTTAATGAAGGGTTTGCAAACAGTTCTTAGACCCCACAATGGGAAAATTATGTTTGAAACAAAAATCACTGCATCCAATCAGATTGCCATTGTGTGTCCAGGTACCTTTTGAGTCCACAGTTCCTGAAATGCATGACCGTTTTTTTTTTTTAATATAAATACTGCCTGTGAACTATATAGTTCATGAATGTCTTCATAACCTAGTGATTCAGATGTACAAAACTTTAACCATTTAAGGCTGCCCTGGCCCCTTTACAGAACATAAATATCTCATAAACTTCTGAACAGATTTATGCCAACTGAAAAATGATACACATGTTCTTGAAGAGAGGGAAGCATGCACTGCTGTCACCTTAGTTGCACCTGTTCTATAAAGAAGCGAAGCTTGCATTGCTGCTGCCCCAGTTGGACCTGTTGTGTGAGAAAGAGAGAGACACACATTTCTACTGCAACTCGATTTCTATCTTTTCTGAAGGGAAGCTTTTGGAAATTGCTGTTCTTTTTGTACCTCCTCTGTTTGATAGCACATTATGCTGCTTCTACTTATGCTACCATTTGCCCAGTACTTACTCTTTGTGCTAGGGATACTGCCAATGTCTTGATGTGCCTGCAGTATGTTTTAGCAATGTTTCTAATAAAGCATTTAACATTACAAACACCAAAACAAAACTGAAAAATTATGTAGTCTGAGTAAGGTTCATCTTTCTGCTAGTTTTGCTGTAAATTGGTTCAGCAGTTGTTTTTGATGCAAGATAAAGCAATAACTCTGAAAATGAAAACTGCAAATATCTACTTTTGCACGGCTACCAATAAGGCCCCCAAATACACACACTCTTGACCAACCTGTTGAGGCTGCGAGTTATAGTTACTTTAGGCCACAAATTATAGTTACTTGAGATAATTTATAACTGATGAATTTCAGGGGTTTTGTCAGTTTAAATTTGGTATGTTTTAACTGACATTTTCACCTAACTATAATACCCCTTTAACGTTTCTTTTTTTCAGTAAATTTCTAAGGTTTTTTTTATGCAAACTAATATATTATTACCATACCTAACCATAACATCACTGTAACATCTGTTTTTTTCAGTGAATTTCTAGTTTTTTTTAATGTAAAGTAATATTTCTTAACATACATAACACCAAACCCACTCTATGCATGCACAGAGTGAGGTTGGTTATAGGGCCCCTGTAAAGCACAGTATTTACCGTGCACGTTGTTAGGTTGCCTGCAGAGCCTGGCAGTTGGCTAAGACATGCGCCCAACCTCTGTGCTCAACAATGGGTTGGCGCACGGCCTGGCATCCAAAACCCTGCGCTTGCATGGCTGCTTATGTGATGTTGCAATATAAAAGGAGTCATGGCGCCCAAACCTCCTGGGCGGGAATTGGTGACTATGTGATGTTACAATATAAAGTGTGTCATTTTAAGTAAAGCAGACCTACTGACTTTGTCAAAGGGTCAGAACACCAAAATTCACACAGTGCAATGTTTAATGAAAGCGATTGCCATAGAAAATGAATACACTTTTATTTAAGAAAAGAAGTATCAACATATGTTTGAGTCTTTCTGTTCTTTCAGTCAATCAATCTTTATCTTTATTCGGTTACTTGTACAAAAACCATAAAAGCACACACAATGACTACAAATAAGAACTTCCTCAAATAAAAACATACCAATTAAAATAGTAACCAAGACTGTGTATAAAGGACAGGATACAAAGAATGCCAGACTCACACAGGCAAAACCGAATAGGAAAAAATAACTTAAATGAAAACAACTAATCTTATCCGATATAAACATTTAGTGAACAAGTAAAATGTGCAAAACAATTGTAACATACATCGTGCCATAGATAGTGTGTTAAATATGCGCTGATTAATCCCAACTAGATCTAAGCCTGACTGCAGATTTTGAAAAGCTAAGCACATAAAAAATGGTACTGCCCGTGAGCATTAATAAAAAAAATGTAAGCGGGGCGCTCTTGCCTGAAATTAGCCTTTTTCAAAATCGGAATGATGAAGGACTTCCTAGGTAGATCACAAAAGCTGCAGAACATCAAAAAGTGAAACGTGTCCTGTGGAGACTTACCGTCGCAGCCACAGGGCGACAGCCTCTGTCCCTTACTCTGCCCTCTAGGGTAGGCGAGGAGGAGAGTCTTTCTGTTAACATTCTAGCCACAATGCCATACAAACAGAAACAACAAGAGGCCCCTACACTCTGGCTGAAAATCATAGAGCTCCATCTAGGAGTGCTTTAAAAAATATGGTAAGCTCTCTTGTATGTATTTAATGACCCAGGAGACTTATTGTTTTTTTTAATGTTGGTGAGGGCCTCCAGCACTTCATGTAGCCCCCCACAACATAAAAAATATGCTTGATGGTGTCACAGCACCTCTAGGGGCTCCACAGTGATCCAAAAAATGTAAATAAGAAGCCCTCGCAGGCATTATGGGGTGCTTCTTGCTTGGATTAGTGAGTAATACCTGAGTGGCTCCTGCCACTCATTTATTATTCATGTATGGTGTTTTTTTATTATTTTCTTTGGTGTCTTTGTGTCTTGTTACCTACTAGGGACACCCACATCTTTCATTTTTGTTGTGGGCCACAGGGTGAGCCTCAGGGCAACTGCTTCCCGGCCTTCTCCCTGCAAGCGACCCCATGGGCAAAGTTTTGCTTTTTAAAAAAATGGTTGGGTCCCCCAGTGCCCACCTGGAGCACCCCACAGCACTTTTAATGGTGGGTGCTGTGGCAGGGAAACCATGGTGTCCTGGGGTTTGGGGTCCCTGAGGCATTATCCAACAGCCGCCCCTGGGGATGGAGTCCACAAGGCTATAGTATGGCTCAGGGAGGGGGGGTGCATGGCCCATCCCCTCAATTACTATCTCAGCCCCGTGAGGATGGGGTCCCTGGGGCCTAAAGAAGGCTCTGAGAGGGGAGCGACATGCCCCCTTCCCTTTATTCTAAACTTTGGCTCCGGGGGTAGGGTTCCTGGACGTGAAGGAGGCCCAGGGAGAGGGGCCGCACACCCAATCCTCTTAATTCATAGCTCGTCCCAGGGAATATTGGCCTCAAGGAGACTCAGACAGGGGGGCTGCATGCCCCCCTCCCCTATAAAATATGTTGGGCCAGCCCCTAGTCCCTGGCCCACCCCAGATTTTCGTTACACGTTTTTATTGATTTTAAACCAAGCATCACATTAAATGAGAGAAAATAACCACCATGTATTTACATAGTCATAAATATATATTCCACAATTGAACCTCAGTCATTGAAAATTGAACTATGTACATTTATAGGTGTCAGACAGTCCTTGCTATGTGGGTGTGGGTTCTCTCGGGGGGTATCATAGCTATGGATGCAGGAAATCTAATCCGCTTCAATAGTCTGTGTGTGTTCACGTATCTGATTATACATCACCATCAGCTCCACCCTCTGCAATTACTGCATCCTCTCCAAATAGACTATCCTGGTGAGATATGCCTTCACGGGTCACCAAATATTCTTGGGCCTTGAGGTGACAGATTGAAGGGAGGTATACATTTCAGATCGATCATTGCAGATGACTAAGTCTCAACTCCAGTTGTCTTTACTCAGGGCTGCTCTATTGCACCAGTACATTTCTACTCTTCTTTTAGCCAGCAGGAGTGCAATTGCTACATATCTGTGGTTTTCACCTGTCAGTTGTTAAAACTAGCTCAATAGAGTCATACCTGTGTTTGGTTTCAGTTTGTACCCCAGCATGTCTGATAATGCGAGAAATATTTCCTGCCTGTTCTGGGAAATGCAAGGACAATCTCAGGCAAAATGGAAAAAATCCATCCAATCTGTTCTGCACCTCTAGCAAAGGTGGGGTCTAGAAGGGATCCATCCTATGTTGCCTAGCAAGTGTAATGCACTATTGGTCTAGGAACTCAAATTGGATAAGCTTGTGTCTGTGATTAGTCCATACTAATTGGGTTTGAGTGCAACAGTATTTCCACTTGGCAGGCATCAATTCAGTTCCCAAATTTCTTTCCCATTTAATTTATGTTGGAACACAATCACCTTTTGAAGCTACAAAAACATCAAATAGAGTCTCGATACCCACCTTGCAGCTTCTGGTAATTTGATTTTCTGCGTCCGTGGAGGCACCTCCAGCAGCTCCTCCGAGAACCCCGGTAGGGTCTCCCGGGCTGTATGTCATACCATTATGTAAGGTAAAGTAGAGAGTGGTGTCCAGCCACTGCGCTGTCCAAACTGTTCAAGGGACATAAAAATCCCATCAATATACAAGTGAACCACTTCTGTCTGTCTCTGGCAACTGGCAGAGTGTGCATTGCCTTGGTGTCTTTTGTCATGGGGAGAAGGGGATTCTTGGACAGTCTTAATGCAGGAATATAAATAATTTGAAACCCTGCCTTTTGTTGCAGCATATACCAGGCCCAGCAAGAGGCTGCAGTAGTGAGAATCTCAGTTCTAAAATGAGGTAGGCCCACTGGCAGAAGCGACTCCAAGGGTGTATTTTCATTTTGTTCCTTATCTGGAATAAGATAGGACAGTCTCCTCTTGGGGATGTACCACCACATAATGAAGTGTTCCTACACCGCCATATAGTTTGTCTCTAGGTCGGGAACTTCAAATCTGCGTTTTTCATAAGATAAGACCAGGGTCCCCCATTTTATTCTGTATTGTCTATTTGCCCAGATTCATCTAATAAGAAGTGCTATCAAGGTCCCGTAGAAATCCCTATTTAAGAATATAGGAATATTAAACACATATAGGAATCTGGGAAGGATTTTTATTTTTATAAGTGCCATGCTGCCCGCTAAGGATAATGGCAGTTTGATCCAAGCGTTTACCTGGTGTGCCAACTTGTTGATGTGTGGGCCATAATTCAAACATATTTACTCTTCTTTGTCCCTGTGTAAGGTTGTTCCTAAATATTTGATGGAGTCTTTCACCCAGCGGATTGGAAATTTGAGGTCTGGTGCCTCGGTGTCATAATTGAATAGAAACACTTCTGCCTTCTCTAAGCTAATCTGAATTCCAGAGTATTGACCATATCGGATCACCTCATGGATTAGGGGAGATAGATTCCTTGTCACGTGGCGAACGAACAGGCAAATATCTTCTGTGTACATAGATAGTAATATGTGGTCTGAGCGGAAATATAATTCTCTGTACAGATGACACTCCTGGAGCTTCTGAGCAAAGGGGACCATAGTTAGTATGAATAATAGGGGGGGAACAGCGGACATTCCTGCCATGTACCCTGGGGTACCAAAAAATAGAAGTGAGGTTAGTCTATTATTCCTCACCCTAGGTATTGGTTGTGAAAGGAGAAGTTGCATTAGAGCAAGGAAATGGTGCAGAATGTTGAACCGTCGCAGCACCGCCATCTAGAATCGCCATTCTATGGAATTAAACACATTCTCGGCATCCAGGAAGGCAGCTGCTGCCCTCGACTGAGGGTTAAGCTGATCAGGCAGGGAGAATACCGTCCTAAGATTTATTGCAGTGGATCTATGTGGAACAAATCTGGACTGTACTGGAAAAACCATACCTTCCATCAGTAAGGATAGTCCTTTGGCTATGACTTTGGCCATAATCTTATTGTCCATATTTAATTGGGACACTCAGTGGTATGAGGCACATCTACTATGATCTCTTCCTAACTTAGGGAGGACAGTGATAAATGCCTCTCAATTTGTCTTAGGCAGCAAACCCTCTTTCAAAGCCTCTTCATAGACTTGCAAAAGATAGGTAGCTTGTAGCTGCTTGAAAGCCTTGTAGAACGATAAGTGAAACCATCTGACCAGGGAGCTTTGTTGCCAGCCATGTTGTTGCTCCGATGATTTCACGTCTGACCAATGGGTATTACAAATAATCAGGCAGGGATATTGCCTGGAACTTACCCAACAGCCACCAAATATCCCACCCAAACATCACATTTTAAAACCACTGCATCTACATCTGCTGAAGGAAGAAGTAAAAGCATTACTGCAAAAAGGGGCCATAGATCTAGTCCCACACAAACATCATAACAAAGCAGTCTATTCCCTTAATTTCTTGATACCAAAGAAGGACTGCTCACTACAACCCACTCTGGACCTACCCACTCAATCAATACATACTGTCTGAACAAGTCCATATGGTCACATTGCAACATGTGATACCGCTACTACAAAAGGGGAACTTCATGACTGCATTAGACCCGAAGGACGTGTATTTCCACATTCCAATCCACCCTGCACATCGCAAATACCTACGGTTTAAGGTAAGTTCACGCCAAGTCCTACCATTTGGGGTAACAACAGCCCAAAGGGTGTTCAGAAAATGCTTAGCGGTAGTAGCTGCAAAATTACAAAGAGAAAACATACATGTTTTCCATAGCTAAACAATTTGCTGATCAATAGTCCAACCAAAGTCAGATGTCTAACAGACACTCAAAGCACAATTGACCTACTACACCAATTGTGCTTCACAATAAATGCGACAAAATCCCTCTCCAACTGCTCCGAGTTCAACCATACCCAGGAGGGATACTCGATTCAGTCTCTACACCCCTGCACAAAGGGTTATCAATCTCCAGAACCAACTAGATTTTTTTCAGCCACATCATCACCTACCAGTCGAAACAGTGATGTGCCTTCTAGGGATAATGGTATCATGCATAGAAATACTGCCTCATGCAAGACTACACATGAGACCTCTCTAGGAGTGCTTACCACCACAATGGTCACAGGTGGGGGCAACATGGAGGATCTAGTGTTGGTTTTACCCAAGGTCCATCAGACACTACAGTGGTGAAACACCTCAAACATACTGAAGAGAAGAGCCTTCAAGAACCCAATCCCAGAAGTAACAACATCACTGCGGGCAGGGTAATAGATCTAAAGTCTTCTCCCAACAGGCGGGAGCATTTTTCAAGCTGGGAGCGGACTTTGTGCTTGCTCCCCCTTGACAGGAGATTTGAAATTGCTCCTGCCAAGCGAGAGCAAACACAGTTTTCCCTGCCCACGCCAGTGAGGCAGAGAAACCCCTATGTCCCCGAGGTAGGCACCCCCAGACATAGCATAAAAGCTGACCCTGTGGATGGGGTCCCCAGGGCCATTAATGGCTCAGGGAGGGGGACCGCAGGGCCCCCTTCACATATACGTCCAGGCCCTAGAGAATGGGGTCCCTGGGCCAAAATCAGCCTGGGTAGGGGGGCACACAGCCAAAAATGGCCTGGGGAGGGCGGCCAAGCGCACCCTGTCCCCAAATTATAAATTTTTGTTTCCCCCGGGACCAGACCCACTTGTCATGAACTTGAAAAAAAACAAGCATGGGAGACAATGCTTTTTTTTATTTTTTATTTTGCCAAGGAAACGGGGATCTCCACTAATTTGAGACAAAATGTTTTAAAAAAAATTTCAGGCCTCAGACACAGTCCTTCTGGGACCCCACCACCAGGCCTAGGGGGTCAGGGTATTCCTACCCTGCCCCCTTGTGTGTTTGTGTTTTTATATATGTTAGGACTCAGGACTGAGTCCCATGTCCTAAAATGGCTGCCACCACTTCCTGGTTGAGGTGGTGGCAGCAAATCAGATCTCAGTTTGAGATCTGTTGGGATCGGCGGAGCCTCTGCGTCCCTATATATACAAAGGTTGTTTTCATTAATTTCTCAAAAACTACTGAACGGATCTACACCAAATTTAAAAAAGCACTCTTTATGGACCAAGATTTAGCTGTCTCCCACATTTGGTGTAAATCCGTTCAGTGGTTTGGGCTGTAGCTGTGCCTAAAGTTATTATGAAAAAATCAATGGGGAAAATGCGTTTCGGGCCCCCCCCCTTTTTCGCGAACCCCAATTGACGGATCACCCCGAAACTCTCCATGTGCAAACTAGGCAAAAAAGAGCACTTTTTTGGTAAGATTTGTGGAGGTGTGTTAACGGCAAAAGATTGTCCTTTGGGCTTCTGCTTGTTTGTAGGAAAATAGTGTTTTTTCCCATTGGTCTCTGACCAGGTAAAGAAGGCCGTAAACAAACGTAGGCGCATTCTACAGACAGGTAATCACTACAACACTATTTGCCTACAAACTAGCAAGAAGCCTAAAGGACAATCTAGTGTCCACCCACCCCAAGAGAAACACAGAAATAAGAATGACAGTTCTCAACAGCTGGGGTCTTCTGGACGGCATAGGTCATTATGCATGTGGCAACTGTAATGTTTGCCACCTGACTTGCATCACAAAAACACTGCACTTGGAACCAGAGAGAGTGTGGACCACCAAAACACACACTAACTATAATTCCACTAAAGTTGTATACATGATAACTTTTCCCTGTGGGTTCCGTTATGTGGGTATGACAAATAGAAAAATCTAAATAAGAATATGTGAGCATTGAAGCAACATCCAGTGCAAATAAAATACAACTAAAAAGACTGACCACTTCCTTAAAGTGGGACACACGACAAATGATATGAGATGGGTCATAATTGAGCAGCAGCATGAGAAACCCAGAAAGGTTCCTCTTTGAAAAAGAACCACAGTGGATATACTGTTTATCCACAGAGAATACAGGCCTAAACAACAATATACCAATGAATACCATGCAACTGTAATTCATTAAATAGATTTAAACGTACTGAAGTTGGACCATTTTTTGTAAGGTTATGACCGCCTTATATGTGTGTAGCCTTAATCCCACATAGATTACTGCACTTGGCACGTGCCAACAGATTACCTTGTAACACACCAAACCAAGCATCTCTTAACATGATTCGAATCATAAAGCTCCCCTTTTTAGGTCTCACCTAGCATTGCAGCGCATGCGCTGCTCGCTCTGCGAGATCTATTGTAATCGAGGCGATTTCGGAAGTGGAGTGGAAGCTCCGCCCATCCTTTCTATTGGCCGGCGTCATCCTTTATGGTAAACGCTGGCCTCCGATTGAAAGTGAGGCTTTTTGGTGACCGCCCTGTCTCCTTTAGGCCCCGCCCACCCGGACTGGATCTTTTACTCGTCTGTTGCTCATCATGCGCGCTGCGTCTCTTCACTTCTCCCTTCTCACGAGGCGGTGGGCGGGTCGGCACTTGTTGCTTTGTGCCTGTGGATTTAAATATCGTGCTCACTCTACGGGAGTTAGTTTAGTACTGCTAAACACGCTCCTCCATTTGGCTGCAGAACCGGCTGTGCCTAGAAGGGAACCCAGAGCCTGGAACCCCGAGAGCGGCTCCTTCCTAACACCTCCCGCCCCTTCCTTGAAGGCAGCTGGCTTAGTCAGAGCGTTGCGCTCATATTTGTAGGCACGGAGATGGCGATGTGAAAGTGAATTACTTCCAAGTGGTTTCATTTGAAGATTTTTCACTTAATTTTAAAACGCAGCATAGGCGAGCTGATAGAGAACACCCAGAAGGCAGACCCACTCTGAGGCTTCAGTGCTGCGCGTCTCGTGCTGCTCTGGCAAAGGAGTCGGGCTGAGGGGGTCAGCCTAGCCCCCCCCATCTCAGGCTGCTGAGTATTCCGCTCCCTACCCGGACCTCACCTGGCGTCAGTCGCCTGACGATGAAAACACTCGGCTGAGATGGCTCATCCCCCAGGAACCGGTCCTCTAAATGGAAAGTGCGCACAAACGGAATTATTTCAAAACAAATGCATGTCGCCTGCCTCTGCGGCGACCTACAGAGAAGTAAACAAGATCCTCTCCAGCGCCATCAATCCTCATATTCTGACTTTATTAGCCTTCATTATATACATTATAAATTACATTAAATGAAAAATGATGCACTCTTAATGCAAGCTACAGTATCCCATTGTCGTTAAAACAATAATAGATTTGTAGGGCGAAAGGGGATGAATATTTATGAGCTGGGAAAAGTAAATTATTATTCGTAATTTCTGGGTATGAATTACTTCCTGTTAAAAGCCGAGGCATCCTGTCAGGCTTGAAATGTCAAGCCGTGTAGAAGCGAGGCCCGTGGACCGCCTCTGCCCCCGTGGAGGGCCGTCTCTGCCGCTGTGTGTTCTCAAAGGAAGCACGTCTCCTGGGGAGCTTCTAAAGCCGTCTCTGATGCTGCATGTCTCTCTCAAAGGCAGGCTGTCCTGGGGGGCCACTCAAGCGGTCTCTCATGCTGTCCCCTGCAGAGCACACTCTACTGCTGTCCCCTGCAATGGGCTGCCTCTGTGAATGCCCCCCGGTGAGGGGCTATTTTTGCCACTGCTTGCCCCTCTCAATGGCTGGGTCTCCAGGAGCACTCCTCAGGCTGTCTTGGTGGTCTCTGTCTTTGCCCCAGGGGGCAGTCTCTGCTGATTTCCCTTATAGAGTTCGGATTCTGCCTCTATTCCATACATGGGGATGTCTCTGCCGTTGTTCCATGCAGAGGGCTGTCTCTGCCATTGTCCCACGAAAAGGGCTGTCTCTGCTGTTGTCCCACTAAGAGGGCTGTCTCTGCCATTGTCCCACGCGGAGGGCTGTCTCTGCCGTTGTCCCACGCAGACGGCTGTCTCTGCCGTTGTCCCATGCAGAGAGCTGTCTCTGCAGTTGTCCCACGCAGAGGGCTGTCTCTGCCGTTGTCCCATGCAGAGGGCTGTCTCTGCCGTTGTCCCATGCAGAGGGCTGTCTCTGCAGTTGTCCCACGCAGAGGGCTGTCTCTGCCATTGTCCCACGCAGAGGGCTGTCTCTGCTGTTGTCCCATGCAGAGGGCTGTCCCTGCCGCTGTCCCATGCAGAGGGCTGTCTCTGCCTTTGTCCCATGCAGAGGGCTGTCTCTGCCATTGTCCCATACATATGACAGTCTCTGCCGTTGTCCCGTACATAAGGCTTTCTCTGTTGCCTATCCCTGCCAAAGGCCATCCCTCCTGGGGAGCTTCTCAAGCTGTCTCTGCACTGCCCTTTGTGAGGAGTCTCCACACTGGGCTCTTTGGGATGTCTCTCTTTAACTGTGCATTCTGGGGCGCTGTCTCTGGTGCTGCACGTGCCCCTCAGAGGCCTGTTCTCCGGGGGGCTGCATGGGATTTGTCTAGGTCTCTTCTTCCGTGCGTCTCCCATCCCCGAGCTCTCCTCCTGCCTCTTCCGCTTCTTCTCTAGTCATGGCGGGGACTGCTGTGGAATGCCACTCACAACTATGAAGGCAAAAGACACACAATTGATGGACGGAATGCAGAACAAATCAAAACATTCACCCCCAGTCAAGAGATCTGGGTTAAATCCATCATTCTTTTGCTCACCATGCCACCCCAGTTTAGACCTGGCCATATGCAAATCAGTCTTGACCCTGTGCCTCATGGGAACAGTCCAGCCCGAACTGCCAAGCCAGGTCCTCCCTGGACCGGGACCAAGCATCCTAGGACCGGTTTCGGGGTTTCACCCCTCATCAGCCAGGATAGCTTGATTCCAGTGGCACAGTGAGCCCGGGACCCACGTCTGGGCATACCCGGCGCACTTAGGGCGAGAAAGCAAAAGACACACAATTGATGGACGGAATGCAGAACAAATCAAAACATTCACCCCCAGTCAAGAGATCTGGGTTAAATCCATCATTCTTTTGCTCACCATGCCACCCCAGTTTAGACCTGGCCATATGCAAATCAGTCTGCATTCCTTCCATCAATTGTGCGTCTTTTGCTTCCTCACAACTATGAGGCATCCTCAGAGCTCCTGTGGAGGAAAGATACACGAAGACGGTGTGGGAACGGGTTGGGGGGGTTGGCTGCAATCGACATTTAAGAGGCACATCTTCAAAGTGAAATATCTGCACAATTGCTAGATGAGTTCTGATCTGGTTTGCACGGTTTGACAGTATAGAAGCTCATTGACTACAACATCAAGCATGAAAAGTCCAGAGATGAGAACTGAGCAACTCAAGGCTCTTTTGGGTCAATGAGGGACACGCACTCTGGTCCAATTCACAAAGAGCCTCCGCAATCGTGGCAGAGGGGTAGCACTCGTTGCGGAGTCTCGTACTCCGGGTGGATCTTCTCATTATGGAGATTACGCACGAGTACCGTCAGTCTTGCACTGATGAAGTAGAGGGTATGCCTGGGTTTCTCTGCAAAGCTTTATGAAGCAGCTTCTTCTACTAAAAGAGTACACCCTTCGCACACATTTTTAAATCACTTGGCTTCCTCCTTTATGGTCAGAGGCAAGCAGCCTTTCTAGCAGCGCTCATAACCCTCAAATTGTGTCCCTGACTTAGTAAAGAAGCTGGCAGTCAGACATTCCAGCCCGGTATTTAATAGATAATTCACACCATATAAGATGGGGTCCCTTTTACCTCTCAGTCCAGTAGGTCAAGAATCAAAAAACGAACATTATAGCTTTCTTTGGGGGACACTTTCCCAAACAAGCATTTGCAATGCAATAGGTCTCGCATTTACGCGAGTTTAAGCTATTGCCTTTTATTTATGTTTTAAAAACAAAAACAAAAATAAAAGGCATTGTTATTTGCAATGTCAATAGCTCAAACTCGCGTAAATGCGAGACCTATTACATTGCAAATGCTTGTTTCTGCTTGCACTATAGAAACATTGCCATTGTGTGCTCTATATATCCAGAATGTTGGGCTGTCGCCTAACACATTCATGTGCAAATATATATAACATTCTGGAAATGTGAACCTTGCCACGTTTAAAAAGAGTACACTTTTAATACCTAAATATGCCTTAGACATTATGCCACTTTGAGATTACGGACAGACGGTTCTTGGACTCGCATGGGCATGTCTTGAGGCCATACCGCTAATGCCGGCCGCCACGCCCACAAGCCACAATGCGCAGACTCCAGCCCACCGGCAGACATCACGCTCTGATATGCACACACACAGAAGTTCTCCCCTTGCCAGAAACTGTATTAAGTCCCTATGGGACAGGGGCTGAGTATCATTTTGATCTCGGAGTACCAAAGTGGTAGTATACGGGTGTGACACATTGACAAAGTAAGTTGGGGTGGGTACTTTTGATAATTTCTTCACAATCAATTGGGAGCATTATCTAACATGCTTCTACTCCCACAGTGTGTGAATACAGGGTTCGCCCCCCTCTGAGTATCCATGTTAAAAAGAAATACTGCACTATAAGTAGGTTACATATCCCTTATAAGATAAAGCGATGAATTAAATGCATTTACCTGACTATTCTTAAGTTTGAACACTCTGCAGGGAGACGCATAAGTTTCCCATTTAGGCACATTATGAATGCTTGCTTACTGCATGAAGGTCAATGTGGTGGGTTAACAGACAATTTCCAAGAGATACTTGTGATTTTTACCTTTCCAGCATGTTTGGAATTGAGTGCATGGCAGAAGCGCGCTGCGCTTGCTATGCCCAAATGATTCAGCGTTACAAAGAGCAACCAAATAACCTGCATGATGTCTCTCTCACTTTATTTACTACAGATAATCACAAAGAGTGATAAGGAAGATCATAAATTACTAACTATCATACCTGTAGTGCATGTCTTAGTGTGCATGTGGGCATCAACTAGGAGCGACTCATTATTAACAGGGACATCTTGGTCCTGAAGAAAGCCATTTTGACCCTTTACAGTTAGCTGATACATGTAGACATAGGATGTGGGAGATCATCACCACATCTTATCACATCCAACTATGTTTTTAATCTTACCTAAGGTTTCCCTTATTAAATATTACATTGAGTGGTGGTAAAACTTGAGGTAATTTTATTCTTTTGATCCCTATCAAACCCCCAAAAACCCGCTCCGCTGTAATACAGGCATTGTAGCACACCCAGATGCACTAGGCGTCTTGGATGGGAACCCTATGATGAGGCATGCCACTAACTAGTGTTAGTGGGTGAGCGTTTTTTTTTTAAACCTAAAGGGTTTCCCAATTCATGAGAGTGAGGGGCAACACAAGATTTGTAACTTCTTTTGTAGCAGGCTCCCTTTCACATGTTTGCTATATTCGACAGGGAAGTAAAGCAAGCCTTTACTCTTCTCACTCTTTCTGTTATTCTTTTACAAACACACACACACACACCCGTATACATATACATATATATATATATATATATGTATATATATATATATATTATCTACTGGCGGTCGCCAGTAGATAGTTATAGTTACAACCTATTATCCATAGGAAATCCGCGACATTCTATTTGAAATAACTCTCTTGCCGGTTGACGTATCTTCGCGAAATTTTCAAACTTTGTGGCCCGCTCCGGTCCGCTCCTACCCTGAAAGTCTCGGGGGATTCGTCAAGCGGGGGCCGAGAAAAAGGGGGGTCCCAAAACGCGTTTTCCCCATGCACTTTTCCATAGGAAACTTTAGACACGGCTACAGCCCGAACTGCTGAACGGAATTACACCAAATTTGGCAAAGAGGTAGTTCTTGGTTCAGAAAGAACCCTTTTGTTAAATGGTGTAAATCCGTTCAGTAGTTGCTGAGAAAATGAAAAGTAAAAAGTTAGTGATATCTATGGCCGAGTAGGGTCCGCGTACCCTCAGCGCACCCTGCGCGCACCGTCCCGATCACGAGCTGCATGTTAATTGGCTGTCAGCTGGCTGTCAACATTCCGATTCAGGAAATGTTGGCAGCCATTTTGTCCCTCGGTAGAACCGAGGGACAGAAACAAGTGCGCAAAGCGCAAAAAGGGGGCAGGGTAGAAACACCCTGACCCCCTAGGTCTGCTCAGTGATGTCATCAGTGATGTCACTGACCATGTCATGAGTGATGTAATATGTGACGTCATCAGCAGTGCATTGCGGGGGCGCGAGTTATAGTTAGCTGAACTAACTATAACGGGGGAATTTCACGGGTTTTGTACGAGTGCAATGTCCAACTAACTATAACTGTCCCTAAAACCTATGGTTTTTTCAGTGAATATATATATATATATATATATATATATATATATATACTTGAAGATGAAGGATCACAAGAAAACAACAGCCAGCCAGGGCAAAAATCTGGATCCCAAAGGATACAATGAGTCACAAAGAAATAAAATATCCAAGAAAGAAGTGACTCAAACAGATAGATTCACCAAAGAACAAAAATATATTTCCACTACAACGTTTCAGCTTCCGCCTTCCTCAGGTAGTACAAGATGGTTTGCTCAGTGGCTGCACAGATGACACAGCTGAATTTTCAAAAAGCATCATGAGTGAAGATTCCATTTGTAATGTGGAATCAATGCAGTCCTGAGAGCTCTTGAGATATGCAGTAATCAGGTTGTATTATCAGTAATGTTCAGTCCATCTGGATGCAGTGATTTTAAACGGTACATCCAGAAGTTTTCTCTGGAGTCCAGTAGTTCTTCCTTTGAGACATGTTCCAAGGGGAAAATCTTCAAATCTGATAGTAAATGATCCACAAGGTTAAAATGATTGGCTACAGGCTGGTCAATTTTCTTATTAATTATTGCCGATTTGTGGTTCCTGAATCGTGTACGGAGGTCATTCACTGTTTGGCCTACATATTGTTTTTTACAGCTTTGCCGTTGGCACTGAATCACATAAATAATGCATGTTGAGCGCCTTGTAAGATGCTGTCTTATTCCATAGGTCCTTCTCGTAACAGAACTAGTTACTGATGATGTTTGTAGAAGGTATTCACACGTGATGCACCTTTTAGAGTCACAGCAATGAACCCCTGCATTTGTAACAACTTGCTTGAGTTCAGCTCTCACAATAAGAGATCGTAAATTTGGAGCTCTGCGGTAAGCAATGACTGGCGGTTTTGGAAAAACCTTTTGCAATTTTTCACAAGTAGACAGTAAGGGAAATGTTTTTTGCATTATATTTCTGTAGTTGGGAGCTGATGGATGATAGTCAACCACAAATGGAGTTCTGTCAATTTTGTTTCTGCCGTTGGTATTCCAAATAAGTGCTTCTCTGGGTAACTGCAAAGACTTGTCAATTTGTTGCTGTATGATATGCAGAGGATAGCCTCGCCTTTTAAATAATGTAGCAAGCTCCTGTAGATGGTCTTTACAGGTTTCCTCATTGCTGCAGATGCGTCTTATTCTGAGTGCTTGGCTGTAGATGATGCTCAGTTTAGTGTGGTGTGGGTGACATGAAGTCCAGTTTAGATACAAATGAGCATCTGTAGGCTTGTGGTACAGATCAGTTGTAATTTTTGTTCATGAATGGTGAGTAGCACATTCAGAAAAGGGAGATGATGCTTCTGTTTAGTATTGCTGCTGGTAAATTTGATGGTAGGATGGATATTGTTGATATAAGCTGTAAATTGTTCCAATGCTCTACTTCCTGCATTCCATATTATAAATATGTCATCAATGTATCTTAGCCATACCAGTGGTTTGATGCTATAAGTAGCAAGTATACAGTTCTCTAGTTTGCCCATGAAGATATTTGCATAGGATGGAGCCATCCGAGTGCCCATGGAAGTCCCTTGTATCTGCAGATAGTGTTTACCATTGAATGTAAAATTGTTGGATTTAAGGATAACTCTTGCAAAGTTGGTAAGCACATTTGTTGATGGCTTTTTCACAGTTCTTTTATTAAGAGCTTCAGATAATGCCATAAGCCCATCCTCATGTGGTATATTGGTGTATAATGATGTAACATCAAATGTAGCCAGAAGAGTATCATCATCAAATGTGTAGGTTTGGTTTAATTTTTCAATAATCTGAAGGAAGTGACTGGTATCTTTAACAAATGATGGAAGTTCCTGTACAATGGGCTGGAGGTGCAGGTCGACAAATAAAGATAGTCTCTCAGTGGCTGTGTCATTGCCAGAGATGATGGGACGGCCAGGATTGTTCATTTTGTGAATTTTGGGAAGCATATAAAATCTCCCAGGTCTTGGTTTGGGATGAACAAGTATATCTGCTGTTGTTTCATCAATGAGGTTTAAGCTCCTGTACCTTACAACCATGTTCTTAATTTCTTTGTTTAAGTCTTCTGTGGGATCAGTTTCTAAAGGTTTGTAAGTGTTGGTATCCATTAGTTGTCAGTATATCACGATTCAGGAACCACAAATCGGCAATAATTAATAAGAAAATTGACCAGCCTGTAGCCAATAATTTTAACCTTGTGGATCATTTACTATCAGATTTGAAGATTTTCCCCGTGGAACATGTCTCAAAGGAAGAACTACTGGACTCCAGAGAAAACTTCTGGATGTACCGTTTAAAATCACTGCATCCAGATGGACTGAACATTACTGATAATACAAACCTGATTACTGCATATCTCAAGAGCTCTCAGGACTGCATTGATTCCACATTCCAAATGGAATCTTCACTCATGATGCTTTTTGAAAATTCAGCTGTGTCATCTGTGCAGCCACTGAGCAAACCATCTTGTACTACCTGAGGAAGGCGGAAGCTGAAACGTTGTAGTGGAAATATATTTTTGTTCTTTGGTGAATCTATCTGTTTGAGTCACTTCTTTCTTGGATATATATATATATATATATATATATATATATATATTTCAGAAAGCTCGTCCGACGCTTCGTGTATGCGAAAGGACGAGAGCAGACCCAATTATCGTGCCGGTTATCTTTTATTCAGCAATCACCATGTTGCCATGACGCGTTTCGGCCGATCAACGACCTTGATCACATGTCAGCGCCTTGGGGCGGAGATTCCCCTTTTAAAGTGACTGTGCAAATTTAGCAGCAATAGACATAGAAAACATACATCACTGTTTTCATTAATACATGCTTAAATGCATTTGTAACAGATATAATATCTATGTTCTTTAAATTCTAGGATAAAACAAAATTAGATTCTTCATGGCTAAAATCCAGGATAAAATACATGTATAAATACATAAAATCCACTATTTACCACTTTTTGTTTATGTCCTAGCAATGGTACCGTCCATTGTTCTGCTATTTCTAAAATAAAGTGATTAGTGCAAAACATACCTCCATTCCCTATGTGCAAGTCTAAGTAATATCTATATGTGCAAGATTGTGCAATTATAGTGCATAAGTTCAGTGCAAAAACATTTAACAGCGAAAAAATATTGGCTAATGCCGTTATCCATTTTAAGGTGCAATACCTTATCATAACCGTTGTGACTTATAGAGTTTGATCAATCTGCGTTTATCGAAAAGCCTAGATTGATGGATAGCTATCTGTTATACACGGTTGATTCCCTCAAATGAGGATATTTAGTATATAAATATTATATAAAATCATTTCAACCCAGTAAAATCAGATAAATAGACTAAAATAAAACAATTGTAACAATTAAAAACTCCTATCGATAAAGTTAATTCCAGGTTGCTATTTAAATATGTTGTGATAATGCTACCCTATTATCCACCTTAGGATATAAATATAAACTGCAGTTGAATTTATAAATATGCCAAGGTAAAATATACAGGTATGAATTGCAATGTATAAAATTGACGATATACAATTTACAATTTTCAATTTATGACAATATGGCTGCACGGATATTCAATTGTTCTTTCTGTGTTAGTACCGTCTTATGGATGTTTAGAGATATGTGTACATATCTTTACTAGTGTTGAGCCCTCCAGGGTGCTTCGTATCCATTTCTAGGATATACCTTGTTTCTAAGCGCCTAAGTTTGGCCTCCCTGTTGCCTCCTCTCCTGTTTGGTGGCACTGCGTCTAAAACAAAATAATTGAAATGTTTCAGACTGCTCTTGTGTTTATCCTTAAAATGCCTGGCAACTGGGTAGCTTGGGTCGTTGTTTAAAATGGCGCGTGTGTGTTGCAGTATCCTTTTGTGTACTGCCAGTTTTGTACTGCCTACGTAATACAAGTTGCAGCTACAAACTAGTGCATATACTGCAAATTCTGTTTTGCAGGACAGATATTGATTAATCAAATGGGTATGGTCACTTTAAGCTGTTTTGTAGGACGTCGTGTTTATTCCAAATTGGCAGGCCTTACAGCTGGAGCATCTGTAGAATCCCTTCCTAGCTGTTAGCCAAGTGCCTAGTTCTAGATCTTCCGGACTGTTTTTAACCAAGGCATTACCCATTGACGCTGTTCTCCTGAATGTTATTGCTGGCTTTTTAGGAAGTAGCCCTCCTATGACTGGGTCTCCTAATATTATTGGCCAGTTGCGTCTTATGATAGATCTAATCTGTCCTTCCTGTCTAGAATACCTTAGTATTAGTCGTGTTGGCTCATTAGATGTAACCTCTATTGCTCCCTGGGGTTTTGATCTGTATTGTAATAGATCTTGCCTGGCTCTACTTCTTGATTTCGATATTGCTGCATCAATTGTTCTCGATTTGTAACCTCTTTGGAGGTGTCTGTTCTTACACTCCCTTTGTTTTTCCTGTGTGTCCTTTTCCTCACTACAAATTCGCCTAATTCTCAGCATCTCCCCGTAGGGGATGCTGTGTATAAGATGCGGCGGGTGAGAACTTGATGCATGCAATACTGCATTGCCTGCTGTTTGCTTCCTAAAAAGTGATGTTGCCAGGTTATTGTTTGCTATGTACACTTTCACATCCAGAAATGTTATACTTTCACAGCTGATGGAATAAGTAAATTTAAGATTCAAATTGTTATTATTAATGTCTGAAATAAAATCATGTGCACTCTGCTCTGAGCCATTCCATACAATAAAAAGGTCATCTATAAACCTTAGCCATATTATTGCCTTATCAGTAAAAATGCGGGAAAATTGTTTCATGAGGACCAGCTCCTCCCACCATCCCATAAATAAATAGGCATAGCTGGGGGAGAAGCTGGCCCCCATTGCCACACCTTGGATTTGTTGATACATTTGATGTTTATACATAAATAGATTGTTCTTGTGGCAAAATAACAACAAATCAATCAACATTTGGTTGTGTTTGGCAAATCTTATTGGTCTATTGGCTAGGAAATGCTCCACTGCTTTGATTCCGTCATTATTCCTTATGCAGGTATAGAGAGCAGATACATCAAGTGCTATAAGTTGATAACCATCCTGCCATTTAATCTTTTCGATTTTCCTTATGAAATCACTAGTGTCCTGCACATATGATTTGAGGTTTTTTACATGTTCCTGTAAAAATGAATCAATATAAATGGACATATTCTCAAGTGGCCCATCACAAGCCGAGATGATGGGCCTCCCTGGTGGCTTATTTACAGATTTGTGAACCTTGGGGACAAAATAGATTACTGGAATCGTGGGGTTCTCCTTTTTCAGATATTTGTATTCTTGTAGATTCAAAAGACCCAGACTTTTCCATGCTAATAATTTTTTTTTAAAACTGTCTTGTGCATTCTTGAACTTCTGCATGGAACTTTTACGATAGCAGTCAGTGTCACTTAGCTGTTTTGCTGCCTCTTCCATGTAATCTTTGAGGGGCCATAGTACTACGTTGCCCCCTTTGTCCGCATTTCTCACAACAACCTGCTTCTCCTTGTTTAATTTATCCATCAGTTGTTGGTACTGTCTTTCATGATTAGTGATTTTACGTTTAGTCTTGTTGGTATCCATGTGTAGTTTTTTTATTTCCGCCACCACATGTTCATTGAACAGACCTAAAGAATCACGCGGCATAATGGGTATGAATTTAGATTTTTCTTTAAATCCGGTCTTTGGTTTGACACATGTTGCATATGTTGGAGACAAAAGGTCTAGTGTGCTTATTTCTGAGTGTTCACCTTGGGCTATACTCGGGTTATCTACCATTGCAGCTTCATCTCCCAGATTGTAAAGATCCTTTAGAACGCCCAGATCAGATACTGCCAGATTTTGCTTGTCTCCACCGCCCAATATTAGGTCTTGAGTGTCCATATCTTCTGTAGACTCCTGAAGTTTGGCCTTTAGTTTATGGAATTTTTTAAGTTTTAACTTCCTAATAAACTTATAGATATCTGCACGTGTATTCGTATAGTCGAAGTTGGTTTCAGGGCAGTATGACAGTCCCAGTGCTAGCAGCTGTTGTTCTGCTGCGTCCAGATTTATTTCTGTTACATTAATAATAGTGTTGTCCGTGGTAGTTGTTAGGGGGGAGGTGGAAGACGTTTCTATTTGCATCTCCATTGTCCCCGTCCTCTCGCTGGTTTCTCGTTGCCATTGCTGCCTCCTTTTTCTGGCAGCCTGCCTTCACTGCCGCCTGCTCTCTGTCCTTCGTTTTTTGCCGGTTTAGTTGTTCGTGGTCTGAGAGTTTCTCTTCGACTTCTCCTTAAATAGTCCAATTCCTCTCCCACCTATGGTTTTGTTGCTCCAGAATCTGATCTACCCCTTGCCATTTCTGCCTCTGATTCGCTCTCCAGGGCCGAGCTAAGGTCCGACGCTGATGTTGAAATCGCGCCACCTTGATCTTCATTACGTTCTTGTGTGAACCTTGTATTTTTTGCCGTCACATTCCTGAAAGAGTTGAATTTCCGGGCGAACGTGAATATTTGTCCGTTGGTGTAGTCGTCCTTATCTCTTTTGAATTTGTATATCTTCCGTTGTTTTATCTTTTCTTCTTCTTTGTTAAGTCTTGTCATCATATCCTCCTGGAATTTCTTCCTCTGTTGTGGCTCACCCTGTAGTTCAATTTCCTCGTTTAGGGCATCTATTTTGGCCTGGAGCTCAATGCGATCTACCTCCACATACTTTACCAAGATTTGGACTAGCCTGCGGGAGGAGTCGAGATTACACTCTGCCCATTCTGCCATCATGCGAGGGTTGGGCGTGTCATACCTGGGGGCCAACATGATCCGCAGCCCCCTCGGTATCCTGCCAATGTCCAGGTACTTCTGGAGGGATTTTGCCTCCCACCACTTGGCTGTTTCCTGACGCATGTATTTTTCCAGGATACGGTAGTTTTCTTTCAGGCTTTTAACTCCAGTTGTCATTTCAATGGCACTGTATTCATTAAGCTGCTGTCCCTGTGGAGGATTGTCCGAAAACATTTCCTCCGCTGCCGACTCGCGGTCTCTGAGCACTGCGGCGGACATGGTGATTACTGCTGTGATGTTTGTTTACTGCTTATGCTCTCACCCTCTATTGCAATCTTTGAGGGGAGAAAAACTTAAGCGCACACCTCCCCACCTGTTGTATTAATTACGCTATTCAGAGTACCTTGTATTGTCGTCCGATGGGTCCAGCGGTGGTCTCTAACGTGACTGAGCTCATCTGAGCTTGTCGTCGTGTCCGAGATCTGCTCCCGCTGTTTACACCTTCCGACTGCTTCCTCGTCTTTCTGCGTATGTACAGGGGGCTGCCGTGGATTCCTAACTCGGAACAATTTACTTGCACTTCCGGGTTCAACAGGGAAGCAAACGCTGCCGGGATAACGACGCCGGCTATCTGATATCCCCAGAAGAGATGACCGCCAACCACGGAGCCAACTTGAGGAGAGGGGGTCCACACATCCGGAGGTGGCCAATCCAGTAAATATTTCAGAAAGCTCGTCCGACGTTTCGTGTATGCGAAAGGACGAGAGCAGACCCAATTATCGTGCCGGTTATCTTTTATTCAGCAATCACCATGTCGCCATGACGCGTTTCGGCGATCAACGGCCTTGATCACATGTCAGCGCCTTGGGGTGGAGATTCCCCTTTTAAAGTGACTGTGCAAATTTAGCAGCAATAGACTTAGAAAACATACATCACTGTTTTCATTAATACATGCTTAAATGCATTTGTATATATATATATATATATATATATATATATATATATATATATATATATATATATATATCCAACAAAGAGAGAAGCTCATTAGGGAAAGGCCTCCATGGTGAACCCCGTCTCGTACCTGGAATGCAGCGGGTTGTGCAATAAATCAATGTACTGTTTTCCTTCGCCAAACGCGTTTCGGGCTAACATGCCCTTGTTCACTGGCAACAAGCGAGACACACACTGAATGGTTTGAACACCTGCTTTTATTCAATTCAGCCCCGCCCCAACAGGCTTCCGGGCATTCTGGTCTTTGCTGTGCTCACTCTGTCACTCCACAGTGGGTATCAGCGTGTGCTCGCAAATATACAAAAAATAAAAAACCACAGTGGGCGGCATTGGTTACTGCTGCAAGTCCGTTCTGCCATAATCACAGTCACAGGAGGAGACTTCACCAAGTCTAGTCACCACGTTATCGCGGTTCCAGATCCGCTTGATGGGCGGTGGGCAGATCCCACGACCGAAGCCAGCCGTAATAAATCCAACAAAGAGAGAAGCTCATTACGGAAAGGCCTCCATGGTGAACCCCGTCTCGTACCTGGAATGCAGCGGGTTGTGCAATAAATCAATGTCCTGTTTTCCTTCGCCAAACGCGTTTCGGGCTAACATGCCCTTGTTCACTGGCAACAAGCGAGACACACACTGAATGGTTTGAACACCTGCTTTTATTCAATTCAGCCCCGCCCCAACAGGCTTCCGGGCATTCTGGTGATTATGGCAGAACGGACTTGCAGCAGTAACCAATGCCGCCCACTGTGGTTTTTTATTTTTTGTATATTTGCGAGCACACGCTGATACCCACTGTGGAGTGACAGAGTGAGCACTGCAAAGACCAGAATGCCCGGAAGCCTGTTGGGGCGGGGCTGAATTCACTTACCCATACAGCCACTTACACACCCACTCACAGACCTATGCAGCCACTAACACAGCCACTATCTTAACCATACAGCCACTCACACACCCACTCACTCTCCAATACAGTCACACACAAACAGCCACTCACTCACCCATACAGCTACTCACATATGCACTATCACATTTTACATCAACTCCTACACCCACTTACACACCCATACAGCCATTCAAACATCCACTCACGCACTAATACAGACAGTCACACAGCCACTCACATGAGTTATGTTAGAAATAGTATGACTAATTACTAGTAGAGAAAGAATAGAATGTTATCTTATGTTGTACCTTAGTATATATCTTAAAATCTGAAAAACATTTACGAAAAAACTTACACTCATTGGATCATGTCATCTCATCAATGATGTCATTTGAATTGTCATCAGTGATGTCACTGATCATGACATGTGGGATGTAAAATGTGTGGTCACAAGCATTGCATTGCAGGGATGTAAGTTATAGTTAGCCTTAATATAATGTTCCTGTAGCCTTTGGATTTTTCAGTGAATATATATATTTACTTACCGCGTTATATACTATATACTATATGCTGTATCCATGTGTGGTTCATCACGGTGTTGATCGCTGCTTCTAATATTTCTCCTGGCTAGATTTGAGGGCAATTTGCTTCCATTTTTCACAGCCTCAAGGCCTTGTGCAATTTTTCACATGCTGCTTTAAAACTAGTTTATAAATTAAGGCATCATGGTCGACTGCAGGTCTGTATTCTAGTTTGAGATAGTCCTTGGTGGTGAACTCCGCTCTGTTCGCGGAGTTTTCTGCACTTCGCGCTCCTCGGAGCTTGTAGAGTGCAGAAAACCCCGCTCGCGATTGCCAACGGGAAGTTGGCGAGCGCGAGCTGCCGCTCGGGTAGAATTTGTACCCGAGCGGTAGGAAGTTCAGCGCAAACCGCAGTTCGCACTGCACTCCGCTACTTGCGGAACTCCGCAGAGTTTTTTTGCCACTTCGTGGAGTGATGCGTAGCAAAATCTGCAAACTATGCCCAGGCCTGGTTTGAGATCCATAAGCTTCCACCATGCTTCAAAATTTATTGTTACATAGTCAATAGTGATTTGAACCTATGGGCACATTGCGGGTGAATCAGAGGCTATCAGCCTTTTAGAACCACAAAACAAATTTTACTTGCAGGTCCTTGATCTAGTTGACTGTCAGCAACCAGTCAAATTAGATGCTTAACTGGCTACAATAAAAATACAAACTTCAAGTTTATTTGCAGTATTAAAGTTCTACAATACATATCAACAAAATCTCCAGCCTCAATAGTCGTTAGCTCAGAAAAGAAGGGTTCTTCTTCGCAAGTCGAACTCCCTCTCTAAAACAGGTACCCATTTATTGTCTTCTGATTGGACATGCACAAACAGTGCCTAGTCTGTCTGCTCCTTATTAGACAGTGCTTAATTTTAAGTGCCAGGGTATGAGGTGTCTCTCCGGAGGCCAATGTGGTTGGCACTATCCACTGTCCATCCCAGCACTGCTAAATACTAGCCATCACACAAGACTGACCGAACGGACTATGTCACTCAATTTATAAGTATTACAGCTGGTTTTTATGTTTTTTAAATCATATTGAACGCTTTTTTTTTTAAAGCTCGGCTTAATAATAGACAGACAGCATGTCAATGCGTTGGACTGTCATGAAAAAGAGCCAGTGCCAAACAAAGGCACAAATTAAACACTGATATTAGTACTGCCCATTCTCTCTAAAGTAGAACACACATAGGGCCAGATTTATCATTATTTGACACAACACAATGCAGCTAGAGAGCAGAGAGCAGGAATGCACCATAATTATTAACATATGGTGCATTCCTACTCTATCTCTGTGCTGGCACAATTCTGGCTGCCAAGCGCCAATGCAGGCGCCCTTGCACCATGTTCCAAGGTGCCTGCGTCACAGCCAGTATTACTTTTGTGCGGGAAGGGATACCGTCCTGCACAAAAACAATTCCTAGGGGCATTTTCCTCTTTCTATGTGTGCTGCACAATCCAGCACATGTAGAAAGAGGAAATAATGAGGAGAAATAAACATATTTCTCCTCATTACACCACACCTGTGAAGGCATAGCATTTTGATGCATTCCCAGGTTTACTACCATATGTCTGTTCGTGGGAACACCCATCCTTCACCCATGGAACACCTTCCCCACTCAAAGTATGCAAGGCAGCGACTTGCGCTGCCTTGCGTTACTCCAGATTCACTATGCCGCGCAGAGCAATGCAAGTTGGCTCTCCATGGCATAGTAAATCGGACATAAGGGCAGCTCAAGCTCTTGATAAATCTGGCCCACAATTTGAATGTAATAAATAACCTCAACATCTTGTTTTCAGTGATTGCATCAAGAGGTCTCTGCACCCTCACCACTCTTGGTTAACATCTGCCTCACATGCAAGCCTGCACTTGCAGGCTGAGCCAGACACTTTTTTCTCTATCTGGGCTAGTGCAGTATGGGAAGATGTTGTGAATCTAACCCAATGTTGTTGTACCTAGTTTGGAGACTTGTGAACACCACTGGTGACTCACATTTTAATTATTCTGGAACTGCAGTGCTGTTAAAAACATAAGACTTGATGTCTGTTTTCCCCTGTCTAAATATATTTTGTGGTCGTATATTCCTATTATTCCAAAACATTCAGAAATATCATGGCATCAGGAGCATGTTTACATGAAAATCCAGTTGTGTAGACTATTTTAAGCATGCAAATCTTTAATTATAGAAAAAATTAAATCTGTTCTCACTGTATGTATGAGTGTTGACTATGCTGTTCTGCTGCTCATGATTGTATTATGATAAATACATTTTAGTGCCCCAATAGACCACAAAATATGCTTCATATAAGAACAAAATACCATGTTTACCAAAATGTATGTGATGAAGAAGTGGATACAAGTGGAGGTCTCCTGTAAACTGTAAAAAGAAAAGCATTGAAAATAAATGCCCAGATCTTTTTCCATGTGATCATCAGTCCTGTATCAAAGCAAAATGAAATAACACAGGCAATGAGACTATTGGTTATCATTTTGTCTATCAGCTTCCCAGGGATGCCACTACCATATCGAACGTTGCTCCAGATGAACCAAGTAGTAAATCAATCTGAAATATTTGCTCTGTTTGCTTTTTACTTTATAGGGTGGTCGTTTTTGAAGGGAAACAAATCATGGCTGATTCTGGTCCTCTCTATGACAAGACATATGCTGGTGGACGATTAGGTCTTTTTGTTTTCTCCCAAGAGATGGTTTTCTTTTCTGACCTCAAATATGAATGTAGAGGTTAGTATGTTTTTTTCTTCTTTTGACAATTTAATACTGAAATGAAAGATTATTTGAATCTAATTGTCTTACAAAATTATAGATGTCCATTTGCAGAAATATTGTAAAAACACATGACTTGTGGATTAAATATTCATGAATGGCCTCATATACTTAAAATGCATCAATGCCAATAATCATTGTAAAGTCTAATCAACACCTGAACTAATGACAAGTGTTTGCTTTTTCAGAAAATTGACAAAGTAATTGCACATCAAAATATAGAAGTGAAATATCACCTCCAAATATGCCAAGCACTTCATTTTGTAGAATATGCCAAACAAACTGGCCTGTATCTGCGATTTTAGTACTGCAAACGATGTCTTGAAGCAAATATGGGTGCTGAAGACTGCAACTGGACAGACTGTATTGAGGGTAAAGGGCAGCCCTTATGTCCCCTCTAATTCCTCGGTTTAGCCTCTTGGATGAAATCAGTATCCGAGCTCTCTGACATAGTTAGTATGTAATATTGGAATGCCATGAGTGTTCCTGTTGAGTGATGATTCTGCCTAGCTAATTACAAGATTTAGGGGTGACATTACATGATTTTGGTATGAAATTTGAGAGTGCTGGGTTGCACAATAAATTGATATACTTCAGCATACATACTTTTTGTGAAGTTCAGCTATAAACAGCTGTATGAGGGGATGTGGCTACGACAAGGACCCATGTAGCCCTCGCCAAGCTCCAAGTGCCAGAGGACCCGAGGCCTTTGCTCAGATGAGGTGGAAGTTGGGGACCCTAGAATTTAGAGCAGAGAGACAAGAGTGGATTCTGCATCTGCTGGTGCCACTGGAAAGCATCTTTGGTTTTCAGGCGGCAGTGAGAGAGACCCACGAAGCAGCCTCCCCTGACTTTGGGACGACCAAGGCAAGGTGGCCACTGCTGGAGTGAAGATGGCAGTCTAGCTGTGCATTGCCAATCACATGGGGCAAGCCTGAGTGAGTCTCTCTGCCCTCAGAACAGGACCGGGAAGGTAGGTGTTTTCAGAGTCTGTTGGAATGAAGATCGTGGTCCCGCGACCTTGGGCTGGGCTGCAGAGCACTCCATAGCAATTATTTGAGGACCCTGGAGGGAGAAGGCAGATGTTCTTGAGGCTGATGAGCCTAGGGGCAGATGAGGCTAGTCTACTTAGGGACAGGCCTGTTTATTGATGCTACCAATGATGGTCCGTGGCTATGGGATAATTGACTTGGCATGGAGCCCCTGTGAAGAGTGCTAGAGAGTGAAGGGACTGCTTATGAGTGGTGATGTAATCCTCCCTTGCATGGTGGCCCATATGAGCCGTGTAATGCTGTCTAATGTGACTGATTAGCCTGCTATTTGGTGTTCACACTGTAATGCACCTGAGGCTTTACTCCACCGGGCACTTGAAATAACACGAACCCCGAGGCTTACTGTACCAGGTGTTCAGTGCATGGCCTAATGGAGGTGGATTGCCCAACACTACTGAGGTGCCAATCTATTTGTGACCTCTTAAACGTTCATAAGTCCCAGCACAAGATGTCTACAGCTGTTAAAAAGCCCCATGAGGTGCACAAGGGAAGTCTTCAAACCAGTGCTGTGGGGACATGGGTTCTCTGTCTACAAGAGGGGATATTCAGTCACTGCTGGGCGAGTTCAAAAAGGAAATGGGCCAATTGTGACAGGACTTTGTAAAGTCGCTTACTGACCTAGACCATGCTGTCCAAAAACTTGATACTAAGATGGACCATTTAGAAGTTGCGACAGCTGAAGTGACACACAAAAGGGATGAATTAGGTGTTAGACTAGAGGAGCTGGAAAAAAGATGCCAATGGCTTACTGACAAAGCTGAAAATGGTGAAAAACGTTATTGATGAAATAATGTGCATATTAAAGTCATTCTGGACTTGGTCTCTGGCCATGATGTAACCCGGTATTATTCAAGATTTGTTTAAATCACTTCTACAGGGCCTTGACGATCTTTCCGTTGAATTAGAACACACTCACAGAGTATTCAGCATATGTCAAACCCAGAAATAGCTAACTCCCGATGTTCTGACTAGATTCCACCACTTTAGACAGAAGGAGAACATAACGAAAACAGATAGAGAGTCTGAACTCATACTGTTTTGAGGATCGACCTTGACTATCTTCCAGGCTGTCTCCGCCTTAACGCTTGCTAAGAGGAAGTCCCTGAAAATAGCTACAATCTATTTACAAGCCCACAAGATACCATATCAATGGGGCTTCCAAGTGCATCTTTTATTCCAATGCAAAGAAGTATAAGCCTCAATTTCTACACGACAGGAAGTTTTTTACCTGTTCCAGCTCGAAGGAGAACAGGACCTAGGGGAAGTGCAGCTGGACCAAAAGTGACCTAGTGGGAGGTGGCAACAAACAAAGAAGGCTAGATAAAGAGAGGCGCAACAAAAACTTTGAAAGAGACAGTTGCCCCAGATGATCTTCACCCTAGAGACCCTTGAACTGAGTGCTGATGATAATAATCACTTCTGATCTACAGGACTTATCCCTCAAGAATACCTTTAGACTTAAATCCAGTGGCTGTTCCTAATATCCTTTGACAGTGACATATTGGAGAATGGGTCTCCTAAACATGGTTTATTGTATACTACTTTCTTATTCTTTTGGCCTGTTATGGTGAGCGGAGGGTAGAAATAACCACCTCCTGGTTACTGAGGAGCTGGTCCTGCTGAGGAGGTTTGGTAAATGATTGCAGTATGAGCTGTGAGGAGAGCGACCCTGACATGCACCGAAGCTCTTTGGAGTCTGATGAAAAAAGTATGTTGATAAGGCATCACATTAGTTCAAGTTCTATTGCTTAGTTATGTTATTGTTTGTCTGTTACTATAGTCAGAACAATCTCATTGACAACATCAGTGAAGGGATGTGGAAGGGCTGATCCTGATCGAGCAGCCTTGAGAATGCCATTACACATGCGAAGCAGGACAAGGGACCAACACTGAATAGTTCGATCCTAAATGTGCAGGGTCTCAATTCCCAGGTTAAGAGGAATTCATAGCTCCATTGGCTTCATATGAAACAGGGCGATGTAGTGCTCTTACAAAGGAAACTCTTCCTGCTCGATTATGTCAAAAGATGTCATTCACAATACTACCCACAGCAGTTTCACTCTAATGCATTTACCAATACCAAGGGAGTTACAATCTTGATAGGGTTAGCACACCATTTCGTGTGGATTTGATTCACAGGGATACTGAGAGGAGAATGATACTAATTAATGGAGAAATTATGGAAAAGCAGTGATATCAGTGCCAGTTTACGGCCCACATGAAAGTAAACAGTACCTTTTTTCTTGGCTCTTCCCCTATATTGCTCATCGATCACTTGACAACTTGATAGATGGAAGTGACTTTAATGTAGCTCTTGAACCTAGTATAGATTAATCAAATCTATCCTGGCAGATGTTAAAACCCCCATCTTCTATGGTCATTGGTTTTGAAGACCTGAAATTAATAGATGTCTGGCATACACAGCAGAAGGTAGAAACGGATTACACATTTTAGTCTAGCATTCATAGATCCACTCAAAATTGGCTACATTTTTGTCTTTCCATCCATATATATTCTTGGGTTAGCACTTCCAGAATAGGTTCACAGGTCCTGTCAGACCATGCACCAGTAAATGTAACTATATTTGTCCCCCACCTCCGAGGTACCACCCTATAAAACCTTGAAAATGAACAAGGTAGCATTTTGAGACCCTGTCTATAGAGGAAATATAAAAGAAGTAAAAAAAAACTATTTTAAAGTGAATAAAACAGAGGGAATATCATGGGTGACAATATGGGTCGTTGGCAAGGCGGTGGTTAGGGCTGAACTCCTCAAATACACCACAACATTCCTACGCATGGCCAGGGCCTGACAATTAGATCTCAAAGTGGAAATTGCTAAACTGGAAATAGAATTCAAAACAAAAGCTGTGGGTAAACACAAAGAGCCTTGCTCAGAGTCAGGGGCGCGTTGGAGGCAGTAATGACAATAGATGTGACCTACAAATTGTTGGAAATGAGGCAATCATATTTTGCAAAGTGGGACAGGGTGGTTAGGCTGTTAGCCCATAAAATACGCTAGCACAGATCAAGGAATTATATACACTTGATAGCAGATGAGGCGGGACAGCTACAAACAACAGACTCGGGAATCCTAGAGACCTTTGTACATTATTACACAGCTCTTTATAGGAGAGAGCAGTATAGCACACAAATACAGGATGAGTACTTAGCATGAGTTTTCTTTCTCTGAATTGACTCAGAAATGAGAGAGGAATTGGTACAACTGATGACAGTAGAAGAGGTAGCACAGGCCATTAAAACACTCCCTAACAATACAGCCCCAGGACCTGATTGGTTCTCTAACTCCTTCTATCAAGGCCTTCTCAGTACTCCTCACGGCCTATCTGACCAAGGTCTACAACCCTTTCCTTGACACCCAGGAGGTAGCTCTATCGATGATGGAATCTCTTCTTACTAAGGGTGTGCGGTAAACTCCATTCGGCTGGCAGAGTTCGCTAAGTTTTGCCTCTCCGTGCTTCTCTTGGAGCACGGAGTTCAGCAAAAACTTCCCTATCTGCTGGGTAGCGTAGTTTGCTGCCCAAATGATGTGTGCTAGCCAGTAACATTCTAGTGTCCCTACACCACATTCAAGGTACACAAGAACATGTGCAGAGACAACATCTGCGCGCACTGTACCATGCCCTCGCCTGTACTGAAAGCCCTGAGCAGCTGGTCCTGCTTTCTCACATCTGATGCCTCTCACCTCGGCCCCATGAATCTTGGGGAGCAGGACACGATAGACGCTGAGAGAAAATCTGTTCTCAGCAGGCAGGAAAGCAGGCCCCGTTCAGGCGCACTGAGTCAGCCCCTCCAGGTAAGTTGTCATTACTCTGCCACAAGAGGGGAAGTTAAGTTTCCATATCACACAGGCATGTGGCTGGAGCAAGCAGATTCTTCTTCCTACACAATGCAGCCTGTCTGCTACTGTACTGTTCGTGGAGCAGGCTCCCTCAGTGACGTCCACTTGCATAATGATTGCAGATAGGCTACCGAAACTACCACTCGCACCCCGATTTGCAGAGGCCTGTAGATTATTTATCCTATTGATCATCATTGTCATTCAGATGGGATTCCCATTTGGGTGGCACACATTAACTGCTTCTAGAAATTTTGTGGATTTCTTATTTATTCAGTGCGCTGCCCTATTTTTAGAAAATACCTCTGTTTTGTACATCAGTGTATCTTTTTTTGCAGTCAATAATTGGCAACTGATGTGTAGTTCTAAAAAAACTTGCTGTATATCAGACCATGTATTTGCTTAAAGATCATTAGCAACAGCGCCTACAGTTCAGTGAGAGACATGCAGAGTTTGTTATGTGTGCCCCTCCTGGAATATTAGTGCTCGTTGTTATTTAGCAGATGGAAATAAAAATCGCAGTAGTCATAATACTTACATTAAGTGGCCAAGCAAACTAAAGTGTGTGTTATAAAACTCACTGGTGCACTGTTCGCACTCAACACCAGGTGTCAAAAGGTAGACTCTTTGAACAGAAATTAATAGCAAGTGCTGGGAGTCCGACAGCTCCAAATGTATTGCTGTTTAGACATAAACAATGGAAAGTTGTTGCAGTCTTTCAGGGTTTCATGAAGACCTTGAGGCAATGCACTTTCAACTTTGTAATTATCAAATCAGGCATGTTCATGTATAATATTGAAGTAAGCAGCGCTATGAAGTGGCTGGAAGACAGTATACTGGTAGAACACAAACAATACACCTAAATAAATACATGATAAAGGTAGAATGGCAAGCAAGGTGCTGAGTGCATGGAGGCAGCTGGGCCTGGAGTTAATATTCCATTTGCTTCAGAAAATGAAGATAATCGGAGCACTTCAGCTGCACTTTGATACAAGTAGGCAGCGCCAGTGGGGGAGGAGGGTTACTATATTATGAAATAAATTGGGGGGGAGTAATGGGCACGTCTTGCCTCGTGCTAGCCCTGCCCGAATTGCCAGTGCTCCCTTATTTTTAACTGTTCCCCATGCCCTAAGCATGCCTCTTTTGCATGGGAAGGGAGACAGATGTGCTGAACATGTGGATGGTGAGGCAGCAGTTTCCATGGCAATGGAAGCCAAGGTTAAAGTTCTGTGCCTCTCTTTGCCTCTCCCAAGTTAGGTTCTATTTGCACTGATCCGGTGCAGATGTGCTCAAGCAGGAGATATGAATACAGATGATGCAAGTCTCCTGGGCCCTTATCCTGCACCAGCTCTCTTCACAGTCTGGTCCTGACCTCTGGGAGGGCAGCAGGAAATTCTATTTCAAACCAGATTTTTATCAGATGTCTCTCTACAAGTACAGCAGCTGCACTTCATTTACTGCACGTTTCATGTCTAGGGGGACCTTTCTGTCCGTTTCTGCAGGCTCTACCTTTACCGCATATTTAATGTGTAGTCTTAAACCCCTATCATGCCAGCGTGCAGAGAATCTTGTTTGCCACTTGCTTGTTACTCTGCCTGCTCGCAGAACTGTGCGCAATTACGTGGAACTACGCGGAATTGCGCTGAGTTTTTCGGTAACTCCGTGGAATTCCACAGAGTGAAACTCCATTAGCTCCAGTCAGGCCTACTTCTTACCCTAATAGCGAAACAGGGTGAAGGTCCTATCATCTGATTGCACACCTAAATAGTGCAGTGAAGACCTTTACTAAGTTCTTGCCCACTAGGCTGAAGGAGATATGGCCCAGCTTAGTATCTCCCTATGAATCAGGTTTCATTAGATACAGGCTTACAGGGAACAACATCAGGTTGGCTTTCAATGTAGTTCACTAGGCAGCAACCACGAGGCCCAGATTCTCCCTCTATCGCTAGACACAGAGAAGGCATTTGACCATATTGACTGGGGTATCCTAACTAAAGCGCTCAATAGAACTAATCTAGACCCCCAAATGATCTCTTTCATTCTGACAAATTATTTAGGACTCTCCACCCACCAGACTCCGAATATGCTCATGCCTTTCAAAACCCATAAATTTAAACTGGGGAATGAGACGGGGTACCGCCTCTCGCCCTCAGAATTTCCCCTGAAAATGAGCCACTGTTCTGACATGTGATGCTAATCCTGAGATCACAGGCATAGAAACAAGGAATGGACAGGTAAAAATGGGCCTTTTCACACATGATGTTCTTTGTTTTCTGACTCCGCTCCTTGACACCATACTTAAAGACCTCTATTGACGGGAGCATGAGAAAGCACTCAGAAAAACAGGGGAAAGGAAGGAGAAAGCAGTAAAGAACTAGGCAAAAGCAGGAGAAAGCACTCAGAAAAATAGGGAAAAGGACAGAGAAAGCAGCAAAAAATGAGGCAAAATCAGGAGAAGGCACTCGGAGAAATGGGGGAGAGGAAGGAAAAAGCAGTAAAAGCAAGGCAGAACCAGGAGAAAGCACTCAGATAAACGGGGGAAAGGAAGGAGAACGAAGTAAAAAAAAGTAAGGCAAAAGCAGCAGAAAGCACTCAGAAAAATACGGTGGAAGGAGACACAGACCCACACAGGCACCTATACACCTAATCAGAGACCCTCACACAATTGTAAATCTACTCACAGAACCATACAGTCACTCACACACCCACTCACAGACCCATACAGCCACTCACAAACCTACTCACACCCACACAGCTACTTACATATCCACTCACATATCAATACAGAAACTCACACGCTCACACACCCACTCACTGACCCACAAAATCTCTCAGACACACACTCAAAACTACTTACAAACTCACTCATACACCAATACAGACACTCATACACCCACTCACAAACTCATACAGCCACTCACACACATAGTCACTGACCCATAGGGCCACTCATATACCCATTCACAGACACATACAACCACTCACACACCCACTCACAGACCCATAGGGCCACTCACACACCCATTCACAGACACATACAACCACTCATGCACCCACTCACCAACCCACACAGCCACTTATATACCTACAAAACCACTCACACACCAACTCACAGACCCATACAGCTACTCACACACCCACTCACAGGCAAATACAGTCACTCAGACACCCACTCACCAACACATACAGCCACTCCCACACCCACTCACAGAACCATACAGCCACTCACACACCCACTCTCATAGGTTACAGTAAGAAAATTCATTGTGTTAAACCTTTAAAATAAAAAAAATAAAAAGTTACAGGGACCTTATAGTTCAGAAATAACATTAAAAAACCATAGAAATTCACTGAAAAAACAAAGGTTACAGGGACATCATAGTTAGGAAATAGAATTTGAAAAACTTTAGAAATTCACTCAAAACACCAAAGGTTACAGGGACGTTATAGTTAGGCTCAGATTTCATTCGTACAAAACTAGTGAAATTCAGCAGTAATAGTTACCTGAGCTAACTATACCTTATGCCCCAGCAATGCACTGCTTATGACCTCACATATTACAGCACTCATGACATGGTCAGTGACATCACCAATGACATCTGAAATGGCATCACTGATGATATCACTGATGATATCATCCACGGAACCACTCACACACCCACTGACACCCTATACAACCTCTCATACACCCTCTCACACAACCACACCAGTCACATACCCATTCACAGACCCATAGAAGTACTCGCAAAACCACTCATTCATCCATAGAACTACTCACATACTCACTCACTCACTCATATATATATATATATATATATATATATATATATATATATATTGAAAGAACAAAGGTTAGAGGGACATTATAGTTAGGCTCAGATTTCACTCATACAAAAGCAGTGAAATTTATCAGTTATAGTTACCTGAGCTAATTGTAAATTACACCCCTGCAATGCAATGCGCATGTCTTTACATATTACATCACTTATGACACAGTATATATATTTTAACAGATAAATAACTAAATGAGAGTGTGTGTATTAGGAAATGAGTTTTTGTCATACCAACATCAAAATGATGAAAGACTGAGTATGTCATGCCAAGATTCGAACCTGTGACCTGTAGGTACATCGCACCATGAGCATTAACCCACTGACCCATCTCTCCCCTACACATCCAATGTTCTGTTGGTCAATTCTTGACTGGACTGGACACAATACTAACCATGTGGTATTCTGGGACAGGACACGATACACCAGAGGCAGACTCCTGGGACAGGACACTATAACTCAGGCATGCAACCTGACAAAGTAACATCAGAAAAGTTCTCCCAGGAAAAGATACACACTTAAGATGTAGGCTACTAATCAGCATTCACTCAGAAAAATCTCTCTAAAACTGGACACAACTCTAGATGTGAGCTCTACAATTGGACACAATATTTCAGATGAGGCCTTCAAACTCCAGGAGCACGAAGATATGGCATCCAGTACTGGATGCAATGCTCCGATTTGAGTCTCACCAATGACTTCTACTATGGTGGAAGGAAGCCCTGTGCACAAATACCCTCTCCAAGGCTTCCAGGCACTAGCTGCAACAAAGGACTCCTCTCCCCATCGACACACCTCCCACAGTCTCAGTGTGAGCTGTAGAAATGGCCAGTTACTCACTCATTAAGTCCAGGCATCAACTGTTTCTGTTTTCACAAAGGGACACTGTTCCTATAGCAGGGTGCAAATAGTCACCCATGCATGAGGGTGCAAATAGTCACCCGTGCAATGAAGATAGAAAGATGAGAAAAAGACATCGTAGGTAAATGGGACCCCCTAATGAAGTGGAGAAACCACTTGTAGTCCTCTGTTGCCCTCACACACCCCAAGAGGTTCATCATCGGGCAGTTGCTCCTCATAGGGCCGGCGCTGCAATTCCCTATGGGTCCCCCAAAGGGTCTCTTTATCAGAGATCTTTTTAAGGACTTCCAGATGGTGCATGTGGGTGTGTGGGGTGTGGGTCCAATGCGGGTGATAAGGGTGCGTGCAAAATGGTGAAAAAGTTAAAAAAGAGTAAACATGCAGCGAATGTATGGATTGTAAACCCTTGGCAGATAAACTGCTAAATAAAATCTTGCCCCAGAGGCACACTATGCCCGGGTGTCAAAAGGTCATAGGTCAACATGTTTCGCGCCTGCGTCGCCATAAGGGTCGTTGGCGCTTCTTCAGGACCAGAGCAATAATATATAAAGTGCACGTGATAAAAACAATTTACTATGCCCTCTGAATCAAACAGGGCGGGGCAGTGACCTGTATACCTATAATATGGCTACAGCTGCATGGTGAAACAACGCTCTTGATGAATACCTCGCACTGTTACGAAGGTACCTCCACCGGCGAGAGCAAGGGACTGTTTCTGCCCATGTTGGCAGGCCGACCCATTATTTGTCCCTCCCAATAAGACACTCTGTTTATAAGGCAGGAAAATCTTCTGTGTTTCACAAGCACATACCACAGATACCCACATCATGCACATTACCCGGCAGGGGTCCTTGCTAGGTGTGAGCTCACATTATGGATTGAAGGTGCATCTCTGGTGCCGAGTAGACAAAGAAGGGAATAAAAGCATTCTGGGGCTGGTGGGGTTGGGGCAGAGTCGTCTCTCGTGCAGTCTGTCCTTTATTACTGTCACAACTAGGAGACCCTCACAACAGCACTTTCCATGTAGTACAGAAGATGTTGCACAATCAGGCACACAAAGGCTTTAATTAATGAATATTCTTTTTCTGAGTCCGAAATGTGCTCTCCCATGTTTTTTGTCCTTTCACAGCAGGCCCTTTTGCAGTGTGTTTTGGCCTAAAGCATTGCCTGCTGCCCATCTGCATATTCTTGAGTCGGTGAATAAGTTAGCAAGAACTTTGGATGGACCCGGACCATAACTGAGCTCATTAGGGCCAGAAGCAAAGTAGCCATTGTGCGGAGCAGGGACTGGCAACAGGGTATTTTACTGGAATAAACTGCAACTGGAACACTCTAAAGATTACGTATATTCCACGCTGAAAATAATTCAGCTGGGTGAGCGCATGGTGTATCTGTGGGTAACCATCAGATTGAAGGTTCTAATCTCTGCAGGTAAGACTCAGTCTTTCATCCTTCCAAAGTGGACTAAATATACATGCACCCTAAAAACAACCCAGTATGTGGTGTGCGCTCTAAATACAGTCCTTTTACTGCTGTTTATTCGAGGATTAAAATGGGTGTGACCAGGTGTAGTAATCGAGCAAACATTTACAGTGCTGCAAAGCTGTCAGTTTGCAGTGCTGAACAATAAATGCTCCATTTCGCTTCCTCAATGGGTGCTGTATTTAAAGTCTTCTCGGCTCATTAGTGCAACCCTGGATGTCTACAAACCCAGGTTTCTGTGTCTCAATTTAACCTGGCTTGCAGCCGTTTCCACTCTATAGGTCACCATAGGAGAAATGATCGCAATCATGAAAAAGAAACACAGGAGACACTGCTTTTAGCACAAGCCAGATTATGTAAATCACCTTTTCAGGCATGTTGGACTTGGCCCTTTTTGCAGGGTCATCCCTGAACTTTTTGCCTTCCTCCTAGCCTTTTTTCTGACTTGGTGTTGGTGGTTTTAGGACTCTGGGCACTTTAGCACTGCTGTCCAGTGTAAAGTGCGTGTGCTCTCTGTGGTAAATATGGTAAAGATTGGTCTACACCTGATTGGCATATTTAATTTACCTGTCAGTCCATTGTAAAGTGGTATCTCATATACCTGGGGCAGGTAAATTAAATGCTACTGGTGGGCTTGCAGCACTGATTGCACCACCCACCAAAGTAGCCTTTCAAACCTATCTCAGGTCTCTGCCATTGCAGGGCCTGTGCGCGCAGTGTTACTGCCGCTGTGACATGGCACCTAAAGTGTGTGCCAGGTCTGTGACCCCCCTTTTACTACATGTCAGTCACCCCTAAGGTAGGCCCTAGCTAGCCCTTAGGAAAGGGTGCATTGTAGGGAAAAGGTAGGACATGTGCCTTAAGTGTGTGACATGTCCTGGTAGTGACAAACAGCCATTTTGGTTTCTCACTACTGTGAGGCTGCCCTCCCATAGGAATGCATTGGGGATTCCCTGATAAGTGTTTCAGTGGTAATTCCTGATATGAGAGGAGCAGCGTGGTCAAGTTTGGTATGTTTGGAATAGTGATAATAAATGCTACACAATGGTGTGCGCAGATTTATTATAACTATTATAGAAGTGCCACTTTTAGAAGTTGGCATTTCTGTGTGCTATGTGTCTGCCTGCCTGATGTGTATTGCATGTCTGGCTTTGGAGTGACAGGGGCTGGTGAGGTGTGTGTGGCTCCAGGAGGGGCAGGGTGAGTCAGTGCTCTGCTGAATAGGGCATCTACATTTGAAGTAGTGGGTGGAGTAGTCCCCTGACCCTGAATAGGTCTGTGCCTGCCTATGTGAATGCTGGCTCCGCCCCCCTGTGGTGTGTCTGATGACGAGCCCCCACCTGACAAAGGGGAAAAGGAGCCTTGTCAACAAAGTGCTCCAAAACCCCCCAGAACCAGTTTAGGCTGGTTCCCCCAAGCCCTGTGCCAGGGCAAACAAAGAGAATGTGATATAAATATAGGGGCTGTGACCCCATGAAAATGTTGTGCTTCCTTGTGATTTGGGGAGGGGGGCTTGCTGCTGCTGGGCCCCAGGAGGAACTGCCACGAGGGCTTGCCTCCCTGCTGGAGGGCCCTGTGAGCTGGCCTCCCTGGGCCCAGCCTCGTGCCCGTGGAGCTTTGAAATTCCTGGCTCCTAGTGCCTTGTGGTTCCCCTAAGGGCAGGAGTGACTTTTGTTGCCTGTAGCGCTGGGCTGCATGTCTTCGGAGGGAAGCCCGACGTGGGGATCCCCATGCCTTGCCAGGGAAAGCGGGATTCCACCCTGCTGTTTTATGCTCCTTTTTGAAGCGGGAGCCTACCCCGCGTTTATGCCACCCCACGTTTTGAATTAAGAGCGGGTGCCCACCCCGCATTGTGCCTACATTAGGAAGCGGGAGCCTACCCCGCCTGTTGGGTGCCTCTGAAACGTGGCGGGAGCCCACCCCACCTTTTCCAAGGGCCGAGGAGCGCCACTGCCGAAATCGGAGATCCGGAAGTCAGGCAAGGTTGCCTGACCTTGGGCGGAGCTTGAGGCCCAAAGAGTAAGTGCCCGGGTGCCGGCAGAAGGAGGAGGAGCCCCGCGGGCTCACCGGCCCCAGGGAGAGGAAACCGGAGCCTCACGGGCTCCAGGGCAGAGTCCTGTTGGGTGCTGGTGAGAGCCCCAGACCCCGGAGATCGAAGGAGTCCCCGAGCAGCAGCCCCGGTGAGTGGGGCCGCATCCTGAGTGTTGTTGGTGCCTACAGTGGCACCCCCTTCATTTTTGGCCTGCACAGAGTCCCGGTGAGTGGGGCTGAGCCTCTGGTCATTTAGGCTCCGGCCGCAGTGGTGACAAGCAGCAACACCCTTGCTGGGTGCTGGGGGCATTTTGCTTACTTTCCCCAGCTGCCCCGCCGGACAGTGGGCAGCTGCAACGTGGGGGCTTTTTCGAGGCACACTGTCGGTGCCTGAGGTGTGAGCCTGTGGGGGGGGATTGCCGGGGCACATTGTCGGTGCCTTCCCCCCGCAGGTAGACGAGCCCAGTGAATGGGGCTCCAATTTGAGCATTCATAGTGCTTCCTAGGCACCGTAGTGCCAGTGCCCTCAGGTTTATCTGCACAGCTGTGCCGCAGTTACGGGCAGCTGTAACGTTGGGGCACTATTGTTTAAGAGTCCCAGTGGGGGCTCAGGAGGCACAGTAGTGCCAGCGCCATTTTTCCTTTGGGGGCATTTCGTTTTTAATAAGAAGAAAGGGGTGAGTTGCACCCCCCCACCCCAGTGCATGACACACAGTGCGGTTGCTGCGGGGGCAGCGTAGTGCCCTGACATTCTGGACATAGGGCATTCTGAGCCCAAGTAAAAGGCCAGTTGGCCTGGGGGTCAGTTTCATGATTGGTAGGGCGCAAGGCCCTAATTTGAGTTATGCCCAGGGTGCCCATGCTTCTGGTGTTTAGGGTGATGTGTTTATGCTACTGTGATGCAGACATAATGTGTTTATGTTGCTAGATATAATGCTGAGGTCATTATTGTGCCAGTCGTTACTGGTTGTGTTTTACATGTGTTACTAGTACTTTCCAAAGGTTCTGACAGTGGCCCAATTGGCCCTGTCATGTGTATATCATCCCCTGTAAATTACTACCTGGTGCTAGTTGGCACAGTGTACCCTGTGTGGTTATGATCTAATGTGTTTTGGATAATACAAAGGCTATTTTTGATATAACCTTGTGTGGAGTTTCTTTTGTAGTGTGCCTATTGTGTTGCTGCTGTATGTGTGTGTTGGGCAAACGCTTTACACATTGCCTCTGGGATAAGCCTGACTGCTCGTGCCAAGCTACCAAGGGGGTGAGCAGGGGTTATCTTCAGCGTGTAACTCCTTTGCCCTGACTAGAGTGGTGGTTTCTGCCTGGCTAAGCGCATGCCCTAGCCAACCAGAAATCCCATTTCTAACAAGGCATATATAGGATATGACATTCTTCCTTCTAGTGCTTGACCCGGCTGCATTGCCAGTTACTACTCAGTGTTTTTAGACACCCTTAATCACCTTCAACGACCAGACTGGATCAACACTTACCTGCTAGAAGGGCTAAGTCCCATCAATCAGAAAACATTGCTGCTCGACGCAACTTCCTGCTTACTCAGCGTCAGCCTAGTGGCCTAGCAGTGCCAAGAGACTGGAAGGGGACACATAGCGCTCTACAAAATCAAGAAAAGAAATAAATGGCCTGGGAACCCAATGAGGCTGACATAGGCTAGGAAACAGGCCCACCCTGCAGCCACCTCTCCTCTGTAAGTGCTACTCCCTCACCCAGGAGTTGTAACCCAGGGGTTGCCTGTTGCCCTTTTCTCCAGATGGTTCCTGCTCCCCTCCTCCACACTTCATACATTCTAAACCACTGTCTTCCTGACCCCACCCTCTGATCCAAGCCCTTTCAGTAGTCCCAGCCTCTTCCCGTTCTCAGGTGTCTGCGGCCTCACCCCCTTGCACCACCTCTTCCCTTCACACCATATGTCTTCTCCCCTTTGGCCTCCCCTTTGTAGTTACTGCCCACTTGTACATTCTCTCACCTTGCACCTTATATTTCCTTGCTTTGCTCTTTGCAACCTTTACTCCTGCTTTGTCATTCTTTGCAATATGAAGGCCACTCCTTTCAGAAAGGAGGCTGGGATTGTACAGAGGCTCACAGACCCTGAAGCCCTCCATCTGGAGGAATCTACCGTCTTCCCTATACCCTAGATCAAGGGGAAAGACCTCTAGAGGCTGCATCCTAGGGCTACTGTGCTCAGGTCTGAAGACATCAGCTGCAGCACTGTGCCCACTTGTGGAGGACAGAAATGAAGCATTGTGCCAAGCACTGCTGTCAGACCCGGGGCATTGTACCAAGCATCAGAGGCCACATCTGAAGCACTGTATCTATTCTCTGGAGGCCACTCAATGTCAGAAGCGCTACACATTTAATAAGCCCCCGGGACCTGGCCCACCTGGGGGCCGAAAGAGAAACAAGCGCAGGAGACCGAGCTTTTTTTTTTATTTCTGCAGTGAATTCATTAATCCGATTTTCACAGCAAAATTCTTTACAAAAAATGCTTTTTGGTCAGGCAAGTTCTCTGAGGGACCCCAGGACCAGTCTTTGGGGGCCAGAGTATTCCTACCCTGCCCCCTTTTCTATTTTTTTTTCTATTTTTTAGTTTGGGACTTTTGGGAGTTCCAATATGGCTGCCAGCACTTCCTGGTTGAAGTGTTGGCAGCCAATCATATATCAGCAAGGAGACTATCGGATCCTCAGAGGATTTGCGTCTCTATATATACACATTTGGTTTTCCTTTAATATCTCGAAAACTACTGAATGGATTTACACCAAATATAAAAAAGCACTCTTTCCGGACCATACCTAGCTTTCTAATAAATCTGGTGTAATTCCATCCATTGGTTCACACTGTAGAAATGTTCAAAATCCCTATCAGAATTAACATTGGAAACACACTTTTTTGACCCCCCCTCCTCCTTTTTCTCAGCCCCTGCTTGACGGATTGCACTAAACTTTCCATGCACAACTAGAATCACTGGCACACTTTTTTTTTTTAATTTCATGAAGATTTGTCAACCGTTGCGAAAGATACAGGCAAGTCAAAAAACGCTTTTCCTATTAAAACTAGGTCCCAATTATAACTACCTACTGGCGACTGCCAATGGGTAATATATATCTATATATATATATATATTCACACAACATGAGACGACGCACCGCCGATAATTAAAGGACCCGAGGAGTGAAAAATTCACCTGGACACGGGCGCAGAAGGTACATGGAACGCAGGCATCCAAAGTGCCATCCTGAAGCCCAATGGAGGGCTATAAACATTGTCCCATAGTGCGTGCCAGCAGACATACCCACTGGAGGGTTGTGAAATAAAATATAAGAACTACATCTCCCAGAGCACTCAGTGTAAAAATGACGTTTTCCATCAAGGAGGCGCACCAGAAGCCAAGCCAATTAAATAAAGCTCGAGCGGGAGAATGCAGGTGTTTGAATTGTAGCTGCTGACACGGGCCTCTGAAAAGAATCGTAAAGGATTCGAAACGCGTCAGGCCGGGGACATTACATGGGGATGTTAAGTTGGATGCCTTTGAAAATAAAGTAAGATACTTACCAACTGCGGAGTGCGGTCTCAAATCTGGGCAATCCTGTTTTGTGAATATATATATATATATATATATATATATATATATATATATATATATATATTATCTACTGGCGGTCGCCAGTAGATAGTTATAGTTAGGACCTATTTTCCATAGGAAATTCGCAACATTCTATTTCCAATACCTTTGGCGCCGGTTGACGAATCTTCGCAAAATTCTCAAAACTTATGGCCCGCTCCGGTCCGCTCCTATCCTGAAAGTTTCGGGGTGATTCGTCAAGTGGGGGCCGAGAAAAAAGGGGGGTCCCAAAACGTGTTTTCCCCATGCAATTTGTTGATGGTACCATACTAATTTCAGGAATTGTGGTGTGTTCTAAGGTGATTTTACCCTGTGAAAAACCTTCTGCTGGGATATCATGAATCATGTTTGAGAGAAAACTATTTTCACATGCTTGTCCCATACAGTTTTGGAAGGTGCTCCAGAAGCTAAAATGAGAGCATATTTTCTGTAAATTCACATTATCTTTCTCAGTCATGTGAGAATGAAGTCTGACATTCTCAGTAAAACATGTACATCCAACAAGGGCAGAGACTGTCAGTTGATTCCTTTGTGTTCTACTGCAGCTTCCCAGAGTGTTCTAAAGAACAACTAGAGCGCTAACAGCCTTACCTATGACAAAAGTATGGCACACCTGAAGCCATCTTGATTGGAATAAACTGGTAACACTTAAAACATTTAATTTAAAAAGGAACAAAATGATGGGGTTCATTTTGTCATAGAAATTATGGTTAGTGCTGTAGAAAGAAAAATTAGGACATGTTTCAAGTGTGATCTCAAATATCTTCCTGTTATATTTCAACAGGAGCAGCCTGTCAGTTGATGCCTTTGTGTTCTACTGCAGCTTCCCAGAGTGTTCTAAAGAACAACTAGAGCGCTAACAGTCTTACTTATGACAAAATGATGGCACACCTGAAGCCATCTTGATTGGAATAAACTGGTAACTCTTAAAACATTTAATTTAAAAAGGAACAAAATGAGGGGGTTCATTTTGTCATAGAAATTATGGTTAGTGCTGTAGAAAGAAAAATTAGGACATGTTTTAAGTGAGATCTCAAATATCTTCCTGTTATATTTCAACAGGAGCAGCCTGTCAGTTGATGCCTTTGTGTTCTACTGCAGCTTCCCAGAGTGTTCTAAAGAACAACTAGAGCGCTAACAGCCTTACCTATGACAAAAGTATGGCACACCTGAAGCCATCTTGATTGGAATAAACTGGTAACACTTAAAACATTTAATTTAAAAAGGAACAAAATGATGGGGTTCATTTTGTCATAGAAATTATGGTTAGTGCTGTAGAAAGAAAAATTAGGACATGTTTCAAGTGTGTTCTCAAATATCTTCCTGTTATATTTCAACAGGAGCAGCCTGTCAGTTGATGCCTTTGTGTTCTACTGCAGCTTCCCAGAGTGTTCTAAAGAACAACTAGAGTGCTAACAGCCTTACTTATGACAAAAGTATGGCACACCTGAAGCCATCTTGATTGGAATAAACTGGTAACACTTAAAACATTTAATTTAAAAAGGAACAAAATAATGGGGTTCATTTTGTCATAGAAATTATGGTTAGTGCTGTAGAAAGAAAAATTAGGACATGTTTCAAGTGTGATCTCAAATATCTTCCTGTTATATTTCAACAGGAGCAGCCTGTCAGTTGATGCCTTTGTGTTCTACTGCAGCTTCCCAGAGTGTTCTAAAGAACAACTAGAGCGCTAACAGTCTTACTTATGACAAAATTATGGCACACCTGAAGCCAACTTGATTGGAATAAACTGGTAACTCTTAAAACATTTAATTTAAAAAGGAACAAAATGAGGGGGTTCATTTTGTCATAGAAATTATGGTTAGTGCTGTAGAAAGAAAAATTAGGACATGTTTTAAGTGAGATCTCAAATATCTTCCTGTTATATTTCAACAGGAGCAGCCTGTCAGTTGATGCCTTTGTGTTCTACTGCAGCTTCCCAGAGTGTTCTAAAGAACAACTAGAGTGCTAACAGTCTTACTTATGACAAAAGTATGGCACACCTGAAGCCATCTTGATTGGAATAAACTGGTAACACTTAAAACATTTAATTTAAAAAGGAACAAAATGAGGGTGTTCATTTTGCCATAGAAATTATGGTTTGTGCTGCAGAAAGAAAATTTTAGGCATGATTTAAGTGAGATCTCAAATCCTCTTCTATTTCATTAGAAAATTCTGACATGCAGACTGAAACAATCACTTTCAATACCAGCAGTAGACTTCCAGTTAACTCCATGGTGAGCAGTAGCTTTACTACAGTGATCTAATGAACAACTAGAGTGCTAACATTCTGAATTTATGGCAAATGTGTGACACATCTGAATGCCTTCTTGATGGAATCAAAGTAAAAACTGAAAGCATTTCCTACTGAGGAGACTGCAGTAAATGACGAAATTAGGAAACTTCATAACAAATGAGTCTCCCAAGATGGCCATCAGAGAAAAAAAGAGCCCAAATGTAGCACAAATATCACCCAGATATAGCCCACATATAGCCCAATGACAGAAGTGTGCAAAACACTTTTTTATTTTTAGTTTTTCTGCAGTTTTATATAGTGCAAACTGGTCAGGTATTGGAGCGTTACATCTTACTTGGACCCCTTATTGCGTATTTTGCACAAAGTACATGAGATTGATCTTGCGAAACATTGAACTTTACTATTCTGTTAACCTGAAGTTGCTCTGAACCGGGCTTTGTAACACCCGTTTTTACCTACTGGTTTTAATTAATTCTCACTGTATTGTATTAGGAAAGAGGATTTACTGTTTTTATGTACACTTTTATGATCTATGGTTCTAAACCAGATCAAATAAAGTTTAATGAATTCTATGGCAGGACGGAGGCGAGGATTATGCATATCTTTCCTCACTTTATTTGCATAGCAGTTCAAAGAAAACGTAACACAACAATCATTAAACAAAAGACTACACAACCCATGAACCATTAGGGGGGTAGTCTCCAAGGCAACTATAGTCCAATCATATCACAGTCCATCGTATATAATATCGTGACGTCCCTTCCACTTCCTCTTTCTTCACTGCTCGTCAGTTAAGTACATTCCTTACATTCTTGGATTAATCTGACGTTGTTGCTGTTTGTATAGCGGTTTCTTGTGCACGTTATTAGCATTATTGCCTTGGTATTGTTTCATATTCCCTGTGCAGCAGGCTCTTTCCCGAGCGCGTTCTCCCCCTCGCAGTTTCTCCCGCTGTGTGCTCTGCGCGCGGTGAGATCCTGTCAGGCGCATCTGGTCCGAGCGAGGCAGCTCCGTCGAGCGCTCCCGCTGGTCTTTACGCGCGTTTGGGAATCCCGTCACTCCTTTAGTGTCCGCTTGATTCCCGACCAACCCTCGCCTAATTTTGACACCGCTACGCGGTGATTTCCCCACACGGCCACGTTATTGACCAGCGCCACCTGGTGGTGGTAATTGGTATTGCGCCTCAGTCTATTCTTATAACAGCTTCGGGGAAAGCCCAGCTGTTGGAGCACCGGCGAGGGGGCTGTCTTAAGGATTTTAAGGGCATTTGTTCTGTGCTCACACCCTCTGCTATCATGTCTTCTCCAGAAGACCATTTTTACTCCTCCTACCAGGAAGTGGAGGAGGAATGGCCCCCAACTTCTCCCTCCAGCAGTGGACCAAGCCCTCTCTCTGGCTATTTCTAGGGCGCTGGCTCCTCTTAGGGATCAGGTTGATAAGCTGGCGAAAAGCATCCCTGGGGTGTTCAGTGACCCAGATCTGGTGGTGGGGGGTCCAAGTAGCTCCCAGATGGGGAATAAAAGGGCCGTTAAGCATAACGCGGGGCACTTGGAAGGATTTGATAAACTTACGGAGACCTTCCTCAAGAGTGCGCGAACGCTAAAACATGCACCCTGCCGGGAGGAGGAGGGGCCCGGAGAGAATTGCGACACTGTCACCACTATTGTAGACCCAGACGGCGGGTTTCCCTTAGAGGGAGAGGGTGTATCGGAGGACGATTTCTCCTCTGATGAGGATAAGGACTCGGGGCGTCCCTGGCGTCCGGAGTCCCACTCCTCTCAGTCCCCGGTTGGGGACGGGGTCCACTCGGACATGTGCGAGCCTACCCAAATTTACCATCCTAGGTCGGCAGAGTGGACACCTGACGCCACGCCAAAGTGGCAGAGTATGTGGTGGGGAAAATCCATCAACCCCTTGAAAGGGAGGTCAGGAATAGGATGAGGGGAGAATACCCCAGGCACTCACTGAAGGGGAAGGTGGCACACACGCCTGAAATTGATGAGAAACTATGTACCTTTTTCTCCAAGTATATGAGGGATCCCAAGAAAGGAATTGATAGGTCTTGGACGTGGTAGGGCATTTGACCCAAATTATTCAATTGACGGAGCGTTCCAAACAGTCAGGATCCCCTTTGGCCACGGATATTGTGGCTGGTTGGGCGCACTACCCTAAACCCTAAAACACTACCCCCTCTACTACCCAAACACCACTGCACTACCCTAACCCCTAAAACACTACCCCCAGCACGACCCCCTACACTACCCAAACACCACTGCACTACCCTAAAACACTAACCCCAGCATGACCCCCTACACCACCCAAACACAACTGCACTACCCTATACCCTAAATCATGACCCCCTACACTACACAAACACGACTGCACTACCCTAAACCCTAAAACACTACCCACAGCATGACCCCCTTCACTACACAAACACCACTGCACTGCCCTAAACCCTAAAACACTACCCCAGCACTACCCCCTACACTACCCAAACACCACTGCACTAACATAAACCCTAAAACACTACCCCCAGCACAACCCCCTACACTACACAAACACCACTGCACTACCCTAAACCCTAAAACACTACCCCCAGCACGACTCCCTACACTACCCAAACACCACTGCACTACCCTAAACCATAAAACACTACCCCCAGCATGACCCCTACACTACACAAACACCACTGCACTACCCTAAACCCTAAAACACTACCACAAGCATGACCCCCTACACTATTCAAACACCACTGCACTACCCTAAACCCTAAAACACTACCCCAGCACGACCCCTACACTACCCATACACCACTGCACTACCCTAAACCCTAAAACACTTCCCCAGCACGACCCCCTACACTACTGCACTACCCTAAACCCTAAAACACTACCCCCAGCACGACCCCCTACACTACCCAAATACCACTGCACTACCCTAAACCCTAAAACACTACCCCCAGCACGACCCCCTACACCACCCAAACACCACTGCACTACCCTAAACCCTAGAAAGAAACCCCCACCCCATGCCCAATCCCCTTACCTCTCACTCCTCATGGTTCCTCTCTCCTTGTGGTTCCTGCTTCACATCATCTCTGAGGGGCGGTGCACGTCGTTAGTGAGGAAACGGAACAGCCTCTGTTTCCTTACAACGACATGGATCATCTACATGTTTTTAGAACGCATGGTCATTTACCATACATACCTTTACAACAAAATTCGTTGTAAAGGCATGCGTGGTAAATGACCATGCGTTCTAAAAAATGCGTAGTAATGACTTCGTGATGTACAACGCATGCGTGGTAATGCATGCGTTGTAATGGTATCACAAAGTAAAAAAGTCGTTGTAACGGCTGTTTACCGATCGAAGCTGGCCCCTGTTCTTCAGTGAGACGTTTATTTGATTAATTAGGAGGAAGGAATGTGGTTTTTTACCAAAAAGTGCATTCCCGGCTAATGTATTGTGAAAGTGTCCGCGTGGCCTGGTTTCACTTCCGGTGAGAGAGTGGAAGAGTCTGTTTGGATCTAAAGGAGTTCTGTTGTTGGACGGGGCCGGCGCGACATGTCATCAGAAAACATAGCTAATGGAAAGCGTCCTCCCTGAAGTGTGGAGCAGTGCCATGAGAGGTCAACGAGTGTGCGTCCCACCGCAGTATGACCGTACCGCGTGACCCATGTGCCCCCCTCCAGGATACGGGAGGCAGAAGCGGCATCGCAGGTCCTCTTGAAGACCGCTGTAGCACTAATTCTACATTTTGGTACTAGGGCATTTTAACTTCGTTGTTCCTGCCAGATACAAAGAGAAGATCCTGTGTTATTCAGTGCCCTCGTTACCTTTTTTGTGGGTTGTGGTGCTTGTCACTTCGCTGCCCCGCCGGTGCACACGACTGGGCACCCCACCTCGTGTGCCATCTGCAGGGCCTCTGCCCTCGGATCACTGGTTTCGGTTTCTGGAGTGGCAACATAAACAGTTGCTCCCAAAGACTAGCCTAAACACATAGGTGAATATCCCCTGCACCAGCATTCCACGGAAATTCTTTCCTAGCTCTCCCACGTCAACGAGCACGCCTCCGCTCGCGACACCGTATGACGTCATCGGAGCCATAAGAGGACCTCGTCGGCGTGCTGACGTCAGTTCCACCTATTTTTTCCGTTCCACCGAGGCAAACGGGGGACCGAGACATTTTCACATGTATACATAGTATAATAAATATATATATATTCACTGAAAAAACCATAGGTTTCAGGCACGTTATAGTTAGAAATTAGCATTTAAAAAACCTTAGAAATTCACTGAAAAAACCATAGGTTTCAAGCACGTTATAGTTAGAAATTAGCATTTAAAAAACCTTAGAAATTCACTGAAAAAACCATAGGTTTCAGGTGCGTTATAGTTAGTTGGACTTTTCACTCGTACAAAACCATAGAAATTCCCCCGTTATAGTTAGTTCAGCTAACTATAACTCGCGCGCCCGCAATGCACTGCTGATGACGTCACATATTACATCACTCATGACATGGTCAGTGACATCACTCGTGACATCACTGATGACATCTCAAATGACATCACTGATGACATCACTGATGACATCATCCAGTGAATGTGTGTTTTTCTGAAAATTAAATATGTTTTATATATGTATATCTCAAGGTCGATGGAAGAATAAATGGGTATATAAGTGTCTAAATGGATGATTTTTTTTGTAAAATTGATTGTATAACTGACTAAGTGTATCTTAGTGAATACATGGGTTAGTGAGTAATGTTTAAATATGAAAATATCTGTATCAGTCTCTCACTTTGTGTATAAGTGGCTGCATGGGTTGATGAGTAGCTATATGAGTGTCTATATGGGTTATTAGTTGTTTTTTTGAGTATCAGTATGAGTGTCTGAGTGTCTGTATGGTTCGGTGGGGGGTATTACGTAGTGCATAGATGCATGAATGAGTGACTCACTGTTTGTATGTGTTGAAGACAGCATGTGTGCAGGACTGTATAGGTGGATGAGTATGTGTATGGGTGTGTTAGTGAGTGAATGACTGTCTCAATAGTGTCTTTATGAGTAACTACATATGTTTTAAACTAGTATATGTGAGTATTGGTGTATATAAGTGAGTATATGTGAGAGTGAGAGATTGGAAGAGTTCCTGTACAAATAAGTAGGTGTTTCTATAAGTGATTATTTAAGAGAGTAAGTATGTGTAAGTTTCTGTAGAAGTGAGTGTGGTAGTGTGTGTATAACTGTATATGCAAGTAAATGGATGTTTGATACTTTGTTTGCATGTGTGACTATGTGTGTGAGTAACTCTATGGATGAGTGGCGGTGTGTAACAGGATGTATAGGTGTATGAGTACATATGATGAGTGAGTACATGTATGAGTGACTGTATAGGGATTGTTGGTGGAGTGGATGTGTGTGTAGATCTTGGAATTACTGAATAGGTGTGTTGTAACTGGTATTGGTATGTCCATTGTTTTGAAAATGTTAGTTTGTATTTTTGAGTGTGTGTATCAAAGGTTATATTAGGGTGAGAGGAGGTCTGCCACTCTATCACAAGGATGATGTCATCAGTGATGTCATCAGTGATGTCATTTGAGATGTCATCAGTGATGTCATGAGTGATGTCACTGACCATGTCATGAGTGATGTAATATGTGACGTCATCAGCAGTGCATTGCGGACGTGCGAGTTATAGTTAGCTGAACTAACTATAACGGGGAATTTCTATGGTTTTGTACGAGTGAAATGTCCAACTAACTATAACGCCCCTGAAACCTATGGTTTTTTCAGTGAATTTCTAAGGTTTTTTAAATGCTAATTTCTAACTATAACGTGCCTGAAACCTATGTTTTTTTCAGTGAATATATATATATATATATATATATATATATATATATATATATATATATATATATATATTTATTCACAGAAAAATCAAAGGTTACAGGGACATATTTAGACTCGGGTTTCACTTGTACAAAACCAGTGAAATTCAGCTGTTATAGTTAGTGAGCTAAATATAACTTGTGCCCCCAAAATATACTTCTTAAGACTTCACATAATACTTCACTCATGACATCGTCAGTGACATCACTGATGACATCACTGATGACATGACTGATTACATCATCTAGTGACTGTGAGTGTTTTTAAAACATTTATGAGTGTTAAATATATATACACCAAAGTTTATTGGTGAATCAGTGGGTGTATGAGTGCCTGTTTGGATGATTTAGTGTGTGCATGACTGACTGTATAAGTGAGTGATTCGGTATCTTAGTGAATGTATGGGTGAGTGACTGGTTGTGTGAATGTCTGTATCTGTCAGTTGGTGTCTAAGTGGCTATATGGGTATGTGAGCGGGTACTTGAGCTTCTGTATGGGTGAGTGATTGGTTGTCTGAGTACCTCTCTGTGTGTCTGAGTGTCTGTGTGGGTGTGTGAGGGTGTGTGTGACTGTATGGAAGAGTGAGTGGGTGAGTCAGTGGCTGTATGGGGTAGTGAGTGCATGTTTGAGGGGTTGTATGGGTAAGTGAGTGTGTGTATGGCTGTGTCAGTGAGTGAGTTCATCTGTCAGTGGTGTATAGGTGTGTAACTGGGTATGTGAAAGGCAGCATAGGTGAGTAATGGGGTATGTGAATGACTGTATGGGTGAGTGAGTAAATATGATAGTGGCTGTATGGGTGAGTGTGTGCTTGTGTCAGTGACTATATAGGTTAATGAGTACATGTTCGTATCTGTATGAGTGAGTGCTTGTGTAACTGTATGGGTGAGTAAGTGACTGTGTGATTGACTGTATGGGTGAGTGAGTAGGTATGTGAGTAGCTTTATGGGTAAATGACTCAGTGTGTGACTGGCTATATGGGTGAATGAGTGGATATGCCAGTGACTGCATTAGTGAGTGAGTGGGTATATGAGTGACTGTATGGGTGAGTGAGTAGATGTGTGCATTGATCTAAGAATCAGTGAGGGGCTGTGTAAGTACTGGTATGTGTGTGTGAATGGGCTTGAGAATGGTAGTATGGAAGTTGGAATGGGTGTATAAAAGGTTATATCGGGGTGACAATGGGTGCATCAGAGATGCTGTGGATGATATCATCAGAGATGCCATCAGTGACGCCATTTGAGATTTCACCATTGATGTCATCAGTTATGTCAATGACCATGTCATGAGTGATGTAATATGTGAGCTCATAAGCATTGCATTGCGGGGACATGAGTTACAGTTAGCGCACTAACTATAACAGCTGAATTGCACTGGTTTTGTACGAGTGAAACTTGAGCCTAATTATAACATCCCTGTAACCTTTGTTTTTTACTGTGAATTTTTAAAAAAATTTAATTGCTAATTCTTAACTATAACGTCCTTCTAACCCTTGGTTTTTTCAGGAATTTCTGTGGTTTTTAAGTTGTAGGCATGTTTGCAGAGTGGTGGAGAAAGGAGCTGGGCCTCTGACCAGCTCTCAGGAATCCCACTGTGTAGGACTTACAGGAGGTACCAGGAGGGCTTCTTGGCCCCCAAGGTCCCTCAGAAGTAAAGTTGACTTCATACCCCAACCAGTTGTGCACCAGGAGGCGTGTTCACAGAGTGGTAGAGAAAGGGGGAGTGGGCTCCAAAGACCTCTTAGCAATCCTGCTTACTGAAGGTAACAGGAGGGGTAGTTGGCCCCCAAGGACTCCTATTCCTCCTTTGTTAGAGACTGCTTCCTGCATTCAATAGAGCCTATATGTCTTTTTTTTATTTTGCCGCAGATTCACAGATCTACCCACCATATCTGGGGGTCAGGGTATTCCTACCCTGCCCCCTTTTCTTTATTTTTTAGTTTTTTCTGGGACTCTTCTTCAAGCCGAGTCCCAAGATGGCTGCCAACACTTCCTGATTAAAGTATTGGCAGCAAATCACATTTCAGTAGGGAGTCAGTACGCTGTTGGGCTCCCAGATATCTATAAGATTTAAACTTAGATATCTATGAAACTACTGAACTGATTTACACCAAATCACAAAAAGCACACTTTTTGGACCAACATCTAGCTTTCTGCCAAATTTGGTGTAATTCCATTCTGAGGTACGGGCTGTAGTCGTGTTCAAAAAAGGAAAAATCCCCATAGACATAACATGGGGAAAACGTGTGTTGGAATCCCCTTTTTTTTCCACCCCCACAGCTGAGCCAAAAAGGGGAAGTTTTGTGAAATTTTCATGAAGATTCGTCAAGTGGCGCCAGTTATTGGCAAAACAAAAAACGCTTTTCCTATGGAAACTTTGTTCCTAACCATGACTACCTACTGGCGACTGTTACAAAGGTTAGAGGGACATTATAGTTATGCTCAGATTTTACTTGTACAAAACCATAGAAATTCGGCAGTTACCTGAGCTAACTATAACTTACGCCCGCAATGCACTGTTTATGACCTCATAAATTACATCGCTCATTACATGGTTAGTGACATCACTGGTGACATCTAAAATTACATCACTGATAACATCACTGATGACATCATCCAGTTAGTATAAGTGTTTTGAAAACGTTTTGTCATAAGCCACCTACCTGGATCCCAGATGATTCCAATGGGGTGGCGATGCTAGATCTAGAATCCTCCCGGGACTTGCCCTTGTTTTACAGGAAGAGACACTGCTCCGGTGGCAAATCACAGGAGGAAGGGAGTTGGAATAGAGAGAGCATATAGAATCAAAGATGCTGTGGCTCGTCTACTCAACAGCAACACTGCAGCAGGTATTCACACCAGTGTGATGAATGGTGCCAGCAGTTATGGTTCCTATGAACAAACAAATAATAAGTCTTTAGTCTAATATTAACTCTATCTCTTACGGTATAACCTCACAAAAGCTTTTCAAGCCTCAACCAACCTTTAGTTTTGTTGTTGTTTTGTTTTCATTTAGATTATCTGTGGAGGCCCCTTCATCAAAGTTCTCGAAACTGTAGTGAGTATAATTTCAGCATCAAACCCACAAGCAAATTTGGATGGGATTAGCTTCACTCAAGTCCCCTCTTGCAGAGCCCTTCCAGCAGTATGTACAAGTTGAACAAAAACACTGGTTTCCTTTATTTGCAGCACGATGTTGCGACTGAGCTCAGCGCGTAGTAAAATCAAGTCCGTTAATGTGTCTCTACTTTTCTTCTTCTTCTTTTTTCCATCCAGGTGTGAGACTAATGTGGAGCATTCTTTGCAGTGAGATCGAAGCCGGAGATTCATGGGAGCTGGCATGACAGAGTCCTGGAAGCTGGGAAACAGGTAAGTGGCAGGGGAAGAGGCTAAGCGATGGGGAGGAATGTGGACGGTCTTTAAATAAGACGTTCATAAAGGTCCCAATCTAATTGTTTGTAACAAGGAACAGGTGCAGATAATTAACTTGATGAGGCTGCCTTCTAGAAGGTGCTTTAGAATGTTCACAAAGATCGCATTCTAATTGCTTATAGCAAGGAACAGGTGCAGATGGTTAATTTAATGAGGCTGTCTTCTAGAAGGGGTTTTTGAGTGTTCACAAAGGTCGCATTCTAATTGTTTATAGCAAGGAACAGGTGCGGGGGACTAATTTGATGAATGCTGTCTTCCGGAAGGTTCCCATTGAGGTCATCTATGCCGTTTGCTTGAAGCTTATTCTGGTGGATTTTCTAGATGTTTCTGTGGTGCCTGAAACCTGACCTTGCATATGCATGGTAAAACATTTATAAAAGCTAATAAGCCTTTTCAAACAAACTGGGGAACACTAACTGCAGCTAGCTATTACCAACAGCATGTAATATGGTCAAAAGTCAGGATACATGACATTTGTTCATTCATAAGTGTTGGGAGGAATGATATGAGTCATGTCGGTATATTCTGTTAGTCAAGAGAGGTGAGCTGTGGCAGGATTCCTGACATGTTTCTGAGACTTAAAGAAAGATACATAAGCTACATTACTATTCTTTCTGCATTACTAATGAGTGATACTGTTTCTAACATATGAGCTCTGAGGGGCTTTGTGATTGTCTGTATCAGTGTGTGAATGGGTGTGTGCATGGCTCTATGGCTATGTGAGTGGGTGGGTGAGTGGCTGTATGGGTGAATAAGTGGGGGTGTAGGTAGCTGTATGGGTTAATAAATGGCTGTGTGAGTAGCTGTATGGGTGAGTAAGTGGCTGTTTGAGTGGTTGTATTAGTGAGTGACTGGGTATGTGAGTGAGTGGCTGTATGGGTGAGTGAGTGACTGTATGGATAGATGAGTGGGTGTGTGAATGGCTGTATGGGTGACTGAGTGGCTGTATGGGTGAGGGAGTAGCTGTTTGAGTAGGTGTTTGGTTAACTGAGTGTCTGTGTGAGTGGCTGTATGGGTGAGTGAGTAGTCATCTGAGTGGTTGTAGGAATGAGAAAATAGGTATAAAAGTGGTTGTGAGAGTGAATGAGTGAGTGTGTGAGTAGTTCTATGGGTGGGTAAATAGGTTTGTTTAGATGCTATATGGGTGAGTGACTGGCTGTCTGAGTCATTGTATGATTGATTAAGTGGGTGTGTGAGTAGCTGTATGGGTCATTGTATGGTTGTGTTAGTTGTTGTATGGGTGATTAAGTGGTTATATGAGTAGCTGTGTGAGTGAGTGGCTGTGTGAAGTGCTGTATGGGTGAGTGAGTGGGTATGTTACTGATTGCATGGATGAGTGAGTGGATGTGTAAAATGTTGTATGGATCTGTAAACAGGTATGTGAATGGTTCTATGGGTGTGTGAGTGAGTGTATGAGAAAATGTACGGGGTGTGAGTAGGTGTTTGTGTTATTCAGTGAAAGATGCCATTAGTGATGTAATTTGAGATGCCATTAGAGAAGCCATCAGTGATGTCACTGACCATGTCATGAGTGATGTAATATGTGATCATAAGCAGTGCATTGCGGGGGCGTAAGTTATAGTTAGCTCAAATTACTATAACTGCTGAATTGTATTGTTTTTATATGAGTGAATTATGACCTTAACTATAATAGCCCTGTAATCTTTGTTTTTACAGTGAATTTCCAAGGTTTTTTTAAATTTTATTTCCTAACTCTAATCTGTAGCCTTTGAGAGTAAGTGAGTGAGTGCCTTAGTGTCTGAGTGGGTCTGTGAATGGGTGCATGAGTGTCAGTAAGTGTCGGAGTGGTTACATGCGTATCTAAGTAAGTGCCTCAGTGGGTCTGTGAGTGGGTATGAGAGTGTCTAAGTGGGTCTGCGAGTTCCTCCATGAGTGTGTGAGTCAGTCTGTGAGTGCATGAGTGTCTGAGTGGGTCTGTGAGTGGGTGCATTAGCCTCTGAGGGGGTCTATGAGTAGGTTTGTGAGTCTCTGAGTGGGTCTGTGAGTGGCTGTATGAGTCTGTGAGTGGGTGCATGAGTGTCTGAGTGGGCCTATCAGTAGTAGTACATATCTGAGTGGGTCTCTGAGTGGGTGCATAAGTGTCTGAATGGGCCTGTGAGTGGCTGTATGAGTCTGTGAGTGGGTTCATGAGTGTCTGAGTGCATCTGTGAGTGGGTGTGTGTGTCTTGAGTAGGTTTGTGAGTAGGTGTATCAGTGTCTGAGTGGGTCTGTCAGTGGGTTTGCGAGTGCCTGAGTGTGTGAGTGGGTATCTAAGTGTCTGTGTGGGTGTGTCAGTAGCTGTTTGAGTGACTTGGCCATAAAAGAACTGCACCTGCACTTTTATTCAACAAGAGTCCACAGTTTTGCACAAAATATCTACCCAAGTGGAGTACTTTCTACTAGTTAATTAGTAAGTGCTACCTCCATGCGTAAATGTCCAGTACGTATTCTACACTGCAGCAGTGTAATGAGCAAGATGAAATGTCACCAGTGGCCTTGTGTGCATTTTGGCAATGTGATTGTTTCTGGTGCGTCTTTTTCCAGAAATATGTGATAACATGAATCCTCCTTTAGAGAAGACAACAAGACTACAAAGAGGTAAATCTTCACCGAACAAGGGTCTTCCCTCTTAACTATATGAAATAAGTGCTTCTTTGGTGAGATGTCCTCATATTCCTCAGCATCAAGAACTCCTCACCAAAAATGAAGGGAAATGTGCTGGGGGTCCACTTGTTAAGCTGTCCATCATCCTGGTAAAAGGCAGGAAGGGGAAACGGACAAAACAACATAGCCTCAGTAACGTGTACCCGAACAACACAAGTGCTGCCATGCCTGCCTTAACCACTTGTATGCCTTAACCACCAATATGCGTGGTTAAGGCATATGCGTGGCCTAGATGTACGGAATGGGTGGGCCCAGGAAGATGAAGGATGGGGAGAGGACCCGGAAAGGTAGGTGGGGCCAGGTTTTGGGGAGGTGGGGGTAGTTTTAAGGGTTGGGGTAGTTTTGCAAGCTGGGGGGATCAGGGGAAGTTGTTAGGGGTCAGGGGGGTTGGAGACATTTTAAGGGCTTGGGGTGGGGTAGTTTTTAGGGCTCAGGGTATCTTTTAGGGCTCAGGGGGGTCGGGGTAGTTTTTAGGGCTAGGGGTCAGGGATGTTTTTAGGGCTCAGGGGAGGGGGTGGTTTTCAGGAGGGAGGAGGGGTAGTTTTAGGTAGATACAAATGGATTGAGGGTAGAGGCTATTAAAGTCCGCACCTGACAGATATAGTGTGTCTCAGTATATCGTGATAGTGCAAAGAACCAAGGAGCACTCCCCTCAATGCTCCTTACCTAGGAATAAATTCCTATATCAACATTAAACACAAAAAGGTTCAGCACTTTCAACAGTTACAACAGCCAATGTCCAAAACAGTGATCACACAAGAAGATGTCCAGATCCCAGATGTTGGTTTCTTAAAAAGGATTGTTCTTTATTGAGTTCATTTGTTAAAAATCAAAAGGACCATAGCCGACGCGTTTCATCTCACAACGAGACTTCTTCAGGGCTTTTTTGAGTCACAAAGAAATGTATTCAGAGACGTTGTACGTTCCAACAAATTGTCATAGTGTCCATGTTGAGGAGACTTTTATACAGTAGGCATTTCCACGATTGGCTCGGTAACCAGCAGCGCGTATGCTCGTAGGTACCTGAAACCTATTTGGGTTCAGGGCAGGGGTCGTAAGTTTTAACCACACATATGTCTTTGCCATATATATTTTAACGATACATATTTTGTTGTAAAGGCATGCTTGTTAAAGGCATATGCATGGTGAATACTTGCATGGTTAAGACCGCATTGAACCGGCATGCATGGTAATGGCATGCGTGGTTCCGTCACACAACCAGCAGGAAGACCTTTGCATAGTACTGAGGTGGGCTGGGCAAAATGGGTGAAGCTACAAGTGATTTTCACATTTGCATACTCGTAGTAATTTAAAGGGGGAACAATGGACTCTGCTCTCACCAGGACAGGACAACAAAGAACCCACTCGTCAAGTCACATACAGATTACACTCCAATAGATCAACGATGCAGTCACCTCCACAAAGTATTTCAGATCATCTTTTAATGTGGAATTGCCGAGAAAACACACTTGCTTTCCCTCCGCCAAGCCCAGGAGTTATAATCATTTGTCCTTTACAGAAGTGGAGCTTCAAAAGGCGCACCTGCTATTTTTATATCTGTAAATGCCTCCCTTTGAGGTTTAATTTCTGGAAATGAGCATTAGGGCCAAAACGGCCCTGGCAAAGCTTAAGGGGGAGGAGGCTGGGGGCCCCATCCCCCGGGGCCCAGCCATAATTCATTGGGGGAGGGGGACATTGGCCCCCCTCCCAAAGCTGATTTTGGCCCCAGGTCCCCATTACCTGGGGCCTGGCCATGTCTCCCTAGCTGCCCTGAGGCCCACCCAGGGCACCCAGTGTGCTATGCGACTGAGAGGGTATCCTCCAGGCCCCGTGGTCCCAGCTGACTCCCCACCTCCAACGGGAGCCGGCATTGGTCTTGTAGGTAGGGAGCCGCTGCAAATACAGCTCCCTGTGCGCGAGAGCAATCATTTCATCTCTTTCCCTGACTGCATGTCTGTGGGTAGGGAAAGAGATGAAAACTCCACTTCCAGCATGCAGAAGTTGTTTGACAGCTCCTGCTTGCTGGAAGCAGAGTGTTTGCTTTTGCTTTACAAGAGATGTCAGCTCCTGCCAAGCAAAAACAGCTATGTCTAGGGGAAGGCACCCCTAGACATAGCAGGAGCAGATTCTGGGGGGTGGCGGTCCCCAGGGCCATTAATGGCTCCAGGTGGGGGGCCGCATGGTGGTGGTGGTCCCCGGGGCTCAAAAGAGCCCATGGAGGGGGGTCCGCTTGGCCTCTCTCCAATAATTAAATAAAGCCCTGAGGAGGTAGTGGTCCTGAGGCTCAAAGAGCCTTAGGAGGGGGTCCCCGTTTGCCCCACCTTTTTTTTAACAAATATCTCCAGGTCCACATGGGGGCTCTTTTCAAAACATGAGCGGAAGCCCATGCTTAATTTTTTTTGCCACTGGGGTCAAAAATTAAAAATTAAAAATCCTTTTTTGCCCTGACTGGGTCCCTCTGGGACCCCAGGACTAGAGCTAAGGGGTCAGGGTATTCCTACCCTGCCCTCTTTTTTGTTTTTTTCAAAACATTTTTCAGGAACTCGGCTGAAGCGAGTCCCAAGATGGCTGCCAACACTTCTTGGTTGAAGTGCTGGTAGCAAATCAGATCTCAGCACGAGATTGTGAGGGTTCGCGGAGCCTTCGCGCCCCTAGATATACAAATTTTGATTTATTTTAATAACTCTAAAACTGCTGAATAAATTTACACAAAATAACAAAAAGCACTCTTTATGAATCAAGAGTTAGCTTTCTGTCAAATTTGGTGTAATTCCGTCCACCGGTTTGGGCTGTAGTTGTGTTCAAAATCCCCATGAGATTTAACTTGGGAAACACACTTTTTTTGACCCCCTCTTTTTCTCAGCCCCTGCTTGATGGATCGCCCCAAAACTTTCCATGCACAACTAGAATCACTGCGCATTCTATTTTAAAATCTCGTGAAGATTTGTCAACTGGAACCAAAGATATAGGCAAGTCAAAAATGGTCCTAACTATAACACCTACTGGTGACCACCAGGAGGTAATGTGTGTATATATATATATATGGATGTGATCAAGGTCACTTGCTGACCGAAACGCGTTATGGCACAGGGATATGTGAGCAATAAAACTACATTGCAATATAAGAGGAGTTCGTGCTCTTTTGTGGTCCGCTTCGAGGAAAAGCGGAAGAGCGTTTTTGTTGAATATATATATATATATATATATATATATATATATATAGATATATATATATAGATATATAGACATGACTGTCTTAGGGTGGTCTTCCCTCAACTTTTTGCCTACCTCCTCCACTTGTTCTGACCTCATTTTTGCTGGGTTTAGGAATCTGTGCACTTTAATACTGCTAACCAGGGCTTGTGCTCTCTCCACTAAACATGGTAATATTAGCCCATCCCCAATTGGCATATTTAATTTACTTATAAGCTCCTAGTAAAGTGCACTACATGTGCCCAGGGCCTCTAAATTAAATGCTACTAGTGGGCCTGCAGCACTTATTGTGCCACCCACTTAGGTAGCCCTCTAACCATGCTTCAGGCCTGCCCTTTCAGGGCCTGTGTGTGCAGTTTAAGCTGCCATTTCGACCTGGCAAGATAAACCTATTGTCAGGCTTAACCTTCCCTTTTTATACATATAGGTCCCCCCTAAGGTAGGCCTTGGATGACCCAGAGGACAGGGTGAAATGTATTCAAAAGGTAGGACATGTACTTTTAAATTTTGCATGTCCTAGTAGTGAAAAACTCTCAAATTCGTCTTTCACTTCTGCAAGGTCTATCTCTCTCATAGGATAACATTGGGATTACCTTATTACATTCTTTAAGTGTAATTTCCAATTGTGAAAAGATAGACTTTTCGAGTTTGGAGTTTCTGGACTCACAATGTAAAAACCCAAATTATGGTAAACTTATATTTTAAATTGCCAGTCTGAAAATTACACTTTTAGAAAAATTGCATTTTCTTACTTTAGCTCTTTGGTGCCTGCTGCCTGTCTCTGTTTTGTCTGGGGTGGGTGACAGCTAGGCTTTGTGTATGCCCTCTAGACAGTCGCACACAAAGGGAGCTTAGGTGTGCCTTGATGGGCCATCCTGGGAGATGGGAGGTAGGAGCTGGGCATAGCCTCACACTTACACCTGAATAGGCTGTGTCCTGTCTACACACAAATGGCTACATACTCCCCTTTAGTGAGTCTGGAGCCAGTGCAGGAAGGGAGGACCTCTGTGTACTTCAAGGACCATTCTTTGAAATCTCTCCCACTTCAAAGGCATAACTGAGTGTAAGCATTGGACCTCTGACACCATGACTTCAGCACACTTTGGACCTGTGAAGACTCTGCCAGGAAGAAGGACTGGGCTGCTGACAGACTGCCACTATGCTGGACTGCTGTTTTTCTTGACTCCTGCTTTGCTGTGCTGTCCTGCTGCCTGCTGCTCCCTTGCCTGGTTGAGAAGGACTGGACCTGCCTCACTTGAACCCAGAGTGACTCCAAGGGCTTGCCTCTTGATCTGAAGTCTCAGGGACATAAAAGACTTCAAACTCTTCTGCTGTGGGGCCTGGACTCTGCCATCTGTGTGTCTGCCCTGCCAAGTGGTGCCAACCCAGTCCTGCACCCTTGGAAGTCCGGCCTAAGGTGTCTGCTTCAATGAAACCTATGCATCATCTCCATAACTGGTGCCATTGCCTGTATCGGAACTGGTGCAATGCCACTGTTGCGTGACCAGAACCGGTGCATCGCTTCTGCTGTGTGAATCGACCTGAGGCATTGCATTCTGAACCAGCACTGCATGATGCTCTACTCAAGAGCTTTACGTCTCTGTCAATGATAGCCTCAAGAACGACACAGAGCACTCTGCATCACAGCCCAGGCGCTCATCTGAGTCGACGCATCACTGATATTGCGCGAACCAGAACCAGCATATCGCCGCCATTGCGAGGATCGACACTGATGCATCGCTTCAGCTGCACCTCACACCTTCTTTGACATTGACACAACCTGGATCAAGGTACATTTGTTCAGTGGGCCTAAATGGGTCCTTGTATCTGCCCGAGCTCCATCGCAGTCAGCCTGAACTTTTGACTTTGTCCGGGTCCGGCACAACCAGATATGCTAAATAAGCACCTATTGCTACTAAGTGCTATTTTACAGTTTATTCTCTAAAAATTCATATGTCAAGTTCTACATATTGGATTCTTTTGTTTTGGTCTTGTTTCATTTTTAAAATTAAGCTCTATTATTCTAACCTGAAGTGAAGTCTTTTTATGGTGCTTCCACTGTGTTTCTGTTTGAAGTGTTGCATACATTCTTTACACATTGCCTCTTAAGTTAAGCCTGACTGTTCTGTGCCAAGCTACCAGAGGGTGAGTAGAGGTTGATCAAGGGTATTTTTGTAACTTACCCTGACTAGGAATGGGGTTCCTGATTGGACAAGGTGCATACTTTTGCCAACCAGAAACCCAATTTCTAACTCTATCTATATTTCTATCTATCTATCTATCTATCTATCTATCTATCTATCTATCTATCTATCTATCTATCTATCTATCTATCTATCTATCTATCTATCTATCTATCTATCTATCTATCTATCTATCTATCTATCCATCCATCCATCCATCCATCCATCCATCCATCCATCTATCTATCTATCTATCTATCTATCTGTCTATCTATCTGTAATGAAAATACCTTTGTAGATTCATTATCAATAAATTATAAAACAATAGCTCAACACACATTTCTATAATTCCTATTAACTATTATAATGGAATAATACATAATATACTAATATAATATAACAACATATATCTCAATATTAAATTATAACAATCATACACAAAAGCCAGGTACAAATTATATTACACTTCATAATATTGTAGTAAACAATATTATAAATATCAGTATTATTGCATTAAAAATTAATGTCTTTGCCCTTGGTATTTTGTCCCACAATATTATGGCCAATCAATATTTTCTGCAGTAAATATTCAGGATCTATACTCTCAAGTAGGTTATTCCTAGGTCTTTGTTATTAAGGCACCCAATGAAACATCGTCTAACGGAATATCCTCTTTATATTATACTTTTAAACTTTTCATATAAAATAATGTTAATGCATTTACATTTACTTTCCGAGGTGCAGTGTATTTCCTTGCCAGACAATTTACCGTTCATCTTTCTTACTTTAAAGTTTTTGGGGTGTATTATTTTTTTACAAAACATAAACTCTATCTCTACCCATAGATTCTACAAATAAGTAAAATAAAACTGGTCATTAGTACTAACTCTTACTGAGAATTGGCTTGAAGGTTTTCTACAACACTGTTTGTGGTCAAAAAGTTGCCGAAGTTCTATTCCTTCATGCCATCAAGCAGTGAAAATTGGGGGAATTGTGTGCTGTCTTGAGGTATGTATCATCATTTTTGTTCCAGAATGAATTTGGCACAGAACGATTTCAGAACGTCTGGCGGTCTGAATACTGTTATTCTTTCCTGTTCCTACAGACCTTACAATTATGCTTGAACAGATTATTTTCAGATTTAGCTGCATTTTTAGAGGGCTCTTTGAATTTAGAAGATGCATGCAGACTGTCAGTAAATTCCACTGTCAGTGTCACAGGTTTTACCTTAAGATTTACATATTTTGTCCTCCTTCTCCAAGCTTAATCATGAAAGTCTGAGCACAAGCCGCCATATTACAAAGTTGGGTACATCTCTCAAAGTTCAGTGGCTGCTAAAGGTTCAGATCACTTTAATGAGGAGTTGTCCCTCTAAATAATTTTCTTAATCTTGTTGCCACTCCAATAAGCTGTTCACTGATATTTTGGGAACTTAGCCCACTCGGATCTTAGCTCAGTCTGAATGAGTACATTTCTTTTTCTATACCACCTATAGAATTGCAATCATTTGGTAACAACCTTTTAGTTTAAGTCGTTGGAAAAGCAAGGCATCTAAATCCCTTAAGCCACCAAAGGTAGCCTCATAGTGCCTTACATCAGGAATAATAGTTAAGAGGTGCGTTAATAAAAATAAGGTGCTAGCAAGGATCTGTAACCTTGCACACTGATAACAGATGATAAAGCTTTGGAGAAGAATCAAGAGCATGGAAGATAAACCAGGAGTGCTGGCTAAAAAAATGGTTTTCGGACTTTAATCAGCATTTTTTAGTTTTTAGCTGCCTTCTAAATCTCAGGAAGTTGGTTTGAATCCTTAAATAATGTGGGAGGGAGTACCACAGGGAAGATCCATGCACATGAACGTCCTACCCCCACCCTTCTTGCAGTGGTATGGTCAGATGAACAATAGGATAGGAGTGGCAGTTAACAGTCTTTTGAATGGAAGGCAGTGAATGAACAACTCAGACAAACTGCCTAGTGAGCTAACATGCAGTGCTTTGTGAATAAGACACAAAGATTTGACATACGCTCTCTTCCACTAAAAACCAATGGGAGGGTCCATAGCGCTGGTTAGATGTGATCGTAGCAAATCAGGCCAAACAGAAAGCAGGCAGTGTGGTTCTGAACCCATAGGAGTTTGGAGTTTGTTCTTTTTGGAGGCCTATGTAAAAGCTGATGCAGTATTTACTGGTGGAGATCACTCCGGAGAGGATGATGGCAGTTTCTAGGCGAAGAGAAGGAATTATAGATAGTCCTTAGTAGGTACAAGTGGAGGGAGACAGATAAGGAGACAGCCTTGATTTGGAATGAAAAGCATCCAAAAAATAAAAGTAAAACCTGACAGAGTCCTCTTCTTTAGCCAAATAAACAGCATGAAAAAGAAAATGCTGCCAAATTATTATTTCATTCATTCTCTACCAGATTAGCATATTCAACTTCTAAAAAAATGATATACTACTATACATGTTTACACAAACAGCGCATATAAGGTGCTGCATGCTTAAACCACTCAGTGATTGAGGGGAATACCCATGGACTAAGGCCAAATGAAAGCCAGGTGGCATGGAACAGCTATCCCAAGAAGTCAGGTTAAGGTTTTCTTGCAATTCAGGCATAGCCAATTTGTCTGCATCCGCCAATGAACCAAAGATGGAAAATGGTAACATTTTAAGAGTTTCATCACAGTTGCCATCAAGCTTAAAATGTGTCTGAGTTTCATCTGCATACATATGGCATCCTATGTCAAAGGAGCCTAGGCTCCTGGTGAGAGGAGCTATGTAGACGTTTAACAGCAAAATTGACAGTGCTAAAACTTGGGTGTTGTTGGTGGATCTTGAATTGTTGTAAAACAGAACTGTTAATTGACAAAGATGGTGCTTAAAGCGAGCTCCTCGTGGTAACTGTATCAAAAATCCTGCTTCAGTGTACGAGTTTATGTGACTTGCTATTGTCATTCTTTTTCATTTCAAGAGTGCCAAATGCACTTTCAGTTCAAAGTATTTTCTTGCTGAATTTTTAATGAATGATATAGGCATTTTACTGAATGCAAAGTTACAAAAGTTTTTAAACATTACAGTAAAATGTATTTTTTTATTTGAATTGAATTTATCACCTGTAAATCCACTTTTAACCAATTGGGTTTACAGATGGATTATGCTGCAAATACTTTCCACGTTTTTTTCAATTACTGTTGTCAATTTGTCTGATATGTTAATAAAGAAATATATATTTATCTGTGAAATAATACTGATTACTTTTGAGTGCCTCAATTAAAAAGTGTGCTGCCTTCAAAATGGAGAGTTATCTTTGCACATTTACATCTTAAGTGAATGATAAATGTTGCTTTGTTGGGAGCCTATTTTGTGTTATCATATAGTTCCATGTGCCATTTCATAGGGAAAAAAACCCATAAGCAATAGGCGATTCCCATTTGTCAGATTCTTAATGGATTATTTCAGAAAACATAATCATAATGAATGGGACGAACCATGTTTATATTAAAATATACTATGCCATGCTCTGTATTGGCGTAAAGAGTTTTTCTTTGCTTAGGTACATAGTGGTAGGAAGTTCACCCTGCTTTTTAATAAAATGCATCCCCCGTCAGTAACAACCGTATAACATTATGTGAGCATTGGAAGTGCTAATTTAACACAGGTCTCTGTCACGGTTCCGGGCTTATTGGTGTCTTAAACAGTTAAAGAGTTGGAAAAGTTGTATTTTATCACATTAAACAGAACAGTGGGTAATGACTGTTTTAAAGGAATGTGCTACCTTTGGTTGTAAATGCCGCAACACTGGTTGACTATCCTACAGTAAACAACAAAACTCCTCAAAGGACAACACAACAACAACACTATGAAATAATGCAGCACAACAACACAACAGATCACCACCACACAATGTGCAACACAACAAACATACAGACACATTCTTGTCAGAGGTTACCACTTTCGTCTGCTTTCATAATACAGTGGCAAAAAAAATTCCACCAAATACTGGCTGGCTTACCATCAAGGACATGTGATAGTTCCAGTCAAAAATGTTTTTGTGAACCTTTACAGTCTAAATTTGAAGTCGTAATATTTTCATTTGAGTGACAATTATAAAAGACATCTGTGTTAATAAGAGTGCAATTGACAGATGTATTTATTCTTTTATTCTTTCAGATTTATGAACAGTACTATTTCCTGAATTTCTTGCAAAGTGCTGTGCGTGCTCTGCAATCCTGACACCAGGGCTCATCCTCTCATCATCTCCACTGTTTTACTAAATTATCATTTTATCTCCCATTGCTGAAAATGCAGTGATGCGCATGCGCCTTCTCTAAACCATAGCAATGGTGTGTGTCGTCTCAGGATGTTTCACCTGCCACTACAACAGCCTCAAAAAGATACTACGGAACATTTGTTTAAAATTAAAGTGCAATGCATTGTGTGCTTTAAAGGATGTGACTGCTGTGTACCTAAAGTGTGATAACTGATGTATTTATAAATGTGTAAACGTGTATATATATATATATGGAGAGAGATAACATGGAATGCTGATCCTCAGTTAGTGCCTTAAACTGGGCAGTAAGGAGTTTTTTAAATGTTAATTTAAATGAATACATTGCCATCTTTTGTGTATTTGATCAGGAAATAATGCAAATGAGTGATAACGAAGTTCTCACACGTTGGTAAGGAAAATATAAGGTGTTAGTAAATTATCAAGGAAGTTGATACTCTGAAATTATTTCAGAATTCTCCAAATGGAGATATGTGAAACATTAGAAGAATAGCTCTGTTCCATCAATAGAGGAGCAGGTGTCCTCTTGTTAGGTAATGCCTCATGCCTTCATACTGATGATTTCTTAATAGTGAACAAAATTTTCAATATGCCATTTTCAAACACAATATCATGTCTTTCGAGTTCACTTCAGACATTACCCCACTCCTCACGTACAAGATCACTGCAATGATGGAATGCTGCTGTGACATGGCAGTTACAGAAAGAAGTAAAGCAAATCACTGTCAAAGAATAGACAATGTGACTGAACATGGGCAGAACCAAAACAGGGGAAATTATCAAATTTACGGAACTATGCCAAAGGGCACAAAAAAGGGTGCGAGGATTAGAAACTGAAACAGGAGAATTGTGAGGTAGCCAAAGAGGGTGGGCCCACAAATGAAACAAAGTGGCCAAATATTTGTAGGGTGGAGAAGAAAGCAGAAAGAAGCAGTGGCCAGCACACACGCTCCATGAGACAAGTTGTAAGAGGAATCCAGGATTTTCCCTTGCCTCCATGCCAAGAAAGCATAAAAGGGGCAATACGAGGAGAAAAAGTGGAACAACAAACGTGATAGTGGTTTGAAACCCGCAAAGTAAATATTTCAGTGACTTCACCTAGATTCACAAAATAACGGTAGCCAAGATACGTTTGAATGTAATAGGGAATGAAACATGTCAAATATCATTTTGACATGTTGAACATACTCACAAGAACAGTATCTCACTGCACATTGGTTTGCGAGGACTGCTTTGGGAAGTGTGGATCCCATACAAGATTTTGGAAGTGGCCCTCTTACAATAAGAGACTTCGAGTTAGCAAGAGGCCACAATGGTGTTGGTGTTCGACATATGAGAGCCCTTTTTAGCATTAATTAAGCACTTTCTTTAGGAACACTTTGCAATGCCATAGTGAAGATGGACTGTCATACTCAGGACATGCTCTTTGCTTTGCAGACATTGTGTCTTGTTAAATATAACTCTGGAGAGAAGACATTTTTAACATACCTCTACGTTTGGACTGTGTTTTAATAAAACACTATTTTTCTCAAAAGTAGAAATAAAAGAACTACCATTGTAGAAGAACGCCCTGTCACTTCATCACAAGCATGCCCTTACTTTGACCACCATGCTAAAGTGTAAAGCAAGGTTATTACAAAGAACAAGATTAATCATAATTATCATATAAAAGCCACATGCTTTAATGGTAATACTGCAGGCTACTTTAGTTGTTGTTGTATTGTTTATGAAGTGTTCATACATTAATTGTCCTTTCTATGATTAGCCCCCTTTACCTCAATCATATTATGTGACTGTGTTTTGACTTGTCATGCTTTGGTTGCTGCTGATGCCTACACGCTAGCTATAGGCTAGTAGGCCTAATGGACGAACAATCTCTTCAGCAGGATCATCTATGTTAACATTATCTGATGTCATGCAATGAACCCCAAAAGTTTCAATATGTGCAGAATGTTTTCTCTTTGGTTTGTGCGGCATGCTTTTCATTAGACGTCTTCTGGATTTTGACATAAGGATGAAGTAGCCACTGTCATGCGGCACACCAGTATTTTGTATGGTTACAGGCATCTGCTGTAAATAGACTTTTTAAAAAGAAAATCATAATAATCTACAACAGTTATTCCACTTTCTTAAGCAAATATTTAACTTTTTTGTTTTTCCAAAATGAGCTTTCTCTACAAAAACACTCAGTTATCGAAAGCACAAGTGTAGTTTTACTAAGGATTCCAATATATTGTGGTTCGACAGAGAAGAGAGATAGCAAGTGTTTACTCAGCTCTTTTATTCTAAACAAATAATAGACGTTACTGCTATATTCATTCGAAAGAATCCACATTGTCTGGCTTCTTTGCACAATTTATAGTTTTTTTCATATACAATTTATAGATTTTTTCATTTAAGGGAAACCTTTTTTGTCAACAACAAATGTAGAGTTTGTTGAACTTTTTAATTTCCTTTTTTGATTAAGCAATATGTATCCCTTCATCAGAATGGGGGTAGTTTCATTAAAATGTATCAATTTGAAAAGATGTGTAGTTTTTTGTTTTGTTGTCATAGAACGGGGACAGAGGATGTTAATATTTAGCCTGTATGATGTTTTCCTATGTAAATTATTTATAACACGTTTCCTTTTCGTCTCTTATTTTGTGCAAATCAATGAACGCCATTTTGTTTTGTCAGAGATTGTAAATAATTATTTATTTGTTGACATAAACATAATTTCACCAATGAAAGTCAAACGTTTAGTAAGTCCCTCATTTTTATAAGTTAAAGAGTAATGATAGAAAATAAATTGTCAAAAACAGGTTTTCAAAAAAGTTTCTGTCAACATTGTGTTTTGTATAATTTGCCAAAAAAGTTTTTATTTGAACCACTAGAACTTGTTCAAGAGACATAACATGAAGATCAACAGATAATGCTCTGGCAAACATGGGCTAATTTTCTTGGAAAACCTTTGTACTCTGTAAACTAGAGTTTCACTCAACTCCTCCTTCTACATCGTCTCGGTTATCTCATGCATCGGGGGGGGCCCTTAGGTCTGTTATCATATTCATCCATGCTCTGGGCTAATGCTCTGGGAAATATTTAATATCTGTTATGTGGGAGGTTTTAAAGCTGACAAAAGTTTTCACATAACTCTGAAGAGCTTAGAAACTGACTGCTTGATTGGTTATAAAGTTCTTCCGTTTAGCCTTCCTCCCCTTAGGGCTCATGAAGTGTTTTACATATTGTGATAGGTTATATGGAGACAACATAATACTCTTTTACATGTGAGATAAAGCTGCATAATGAACAAGTTCTGTTTTCATTGATCATCTGTTGATGTCACATGAAAAATTAACATGTTTCAGGGTTGTGACAGGTTACCCAAGCACCACAGCTGAACTCAAGGATTTATGTGCTCTATCAAATTGTAAATTGAGTGAGTGATCCATAAAATTTGTGAGAAAAACAATGTTTAAGTTGTGAAGATAGTTGCAGGTGGTGGGAGGCTTATGACATTTGAAAGTGGTGGGGCGTAAGTGTTGTGGATGAATTTAATGTAACGAGTGAGCAAAGCAAATGTGCACTGCAGTGTGCAAATTGTACAAGGTGACACTTTCAGGCCCTTTAAAATGTGTGCTTGCCCAGTGTCTCGCTATGCATGGGGCATTGACTTTTGAAGAAAATGCCCTAACCAGGCTTGGGGAAGCACCCACAGATGTGGATTGCAAGCAGTCATATAGAAATATGTGCAGACAGGTATTTAAATGAGATGAAATAAGTGTGGGGATCTCAAAAGGGGATGTGGCTTAAACATTTTTTTTTTAAATGTCTTTATTGGCATTTATGGGTCATATCGCATTTGATTTCACAGAACATGAATGTCATTGAGATCAATCCCCACCTTTCACAACATTGCACTTATTACATTCCTATATGCCCACAATGTTCCATCAATAATTGTTATCAACGCTATATACCATTTTAACTTTCATAACCTACCCAATCCCTTCCCTCCGTGTCCTGGTGTTGAGGTCAGTCCAATCCTATTTCCTCTAGGGGGTGTCTATTATTCATGAATTGATCTTGTCATATGATGGACCATCACTGTGTACTCTGTTTCACTCATCTCCTCCCTCTACATCGTTTCGGTTATCTCATGCGTCAGGGGGGCCCTCAGGTCTGTTATCATATTAGCCCATGCTCTGGCAAACATGGGCTAATGCTCTGGGAAAACATTTAATATCTGTTATGTGGGAGGTTTTAGAGCTGACTAAAGGTTTCACATAACTCTGAAGAGCTGAGAAACTGACCGCTTGATTGATTATAAAGTTCTTCCGTTTAGCCTTCCTCCCCTTAGGGCTCATGAAGTGTTTTACATATTGTAATAGGTTAGATGGAGAAAACATAATACTCTTTTACATGTGAGATAAAGGTGCATAATGAACAAGTTCTGTTTGCAATGATCATCTGTTGATGTCACATGAAAAGTTGACAAATTTCAGGGTTGACAGGTCACCCAAGCACCACATAAGAACGCAAGGGTTTATGTGCTCTATCGAATTGTAAATTTAGTGAGTGATCGATCAAATATGTGAGAAAAACACTGTTTAAGTTGTGAAGATAGTTGCAGGTGGTGGGAGGCTTATGCCATTTGAAAGTGGTGGGGCGTAAGTGTTGTGGATGAGTTTAATGTAACGAGTGAGCAAAGCAAGTGTGCACTGCAGTGTGCAAATTGTACAATGTGACACTTTCAGGCCCTTTAAAATGTGTGCTTTCCCAGTGTCTCACAATGCATGTGGTATTGACTTTTGAAGAAAATGCCCTAACCATGCTTGGGGAAGCACCTACATATGCGGGTTGCAAGCAATCGTATAGAAATATGTGCAGACAGGGCTTTAAATGAGATGAAAAAAGTGTGGGAGGATCTCTAAAAGGGATGTGGCTTAAACATTTAAAAAAAAATGTTTTATTGGCATTTATGGATCATATCGCATATTATTTCACAGAACATAAATGCCATTTAGATCAATCGCCTCCTTTCACAACATTGCACATATTATTACATTCCTATATACCCTTTACCGAAGAAAACAAACTTGGACCCGCTGAACCCTGACATCTACAGACCCATTACAAATGGACCTTTCCTGGGCAAACTGATAGAAAGAGCAGCGTTCGCCCAGATGTCACAATTCATTGAAGAGAATGACATACTTTCAGACTTCCAAACAGGATTCCGTCTGGGAAGAGGCACTGAATCTGCCCTCCTTGCCATCTGGGATGACCTGAAGAATACAGTAGACCGCAACGGGGTTGCTGCGCTACTCCTCTTGGACCTCTCGGCTGTCTTTGACACGGTTGACCATGACACTCTGAAACAAAGACTCTATGAAGCCAGCATAGAGGGAACTGCTCTAGACTGGATTGCGTCCTACCTTCGAAACAGAACTAATGTCATCCATACCCCACCTTTCTCATCCAAACCATACTCCACAAAAGCAGGGGTCCCTCAAGGCTCTATCATCTCGCCCATGCTTTTCAACATCTACATGAAGTCATTACCAGTACTGATCAATCAATTTCACCTCACGTGCTATAACTATGCAGATGACACGCAAATACTCCTTCAACTGGAATGCCTCAAAGACATTGGAAAATCCCCAATTTTCAGTTGTCTCAGAGCCGTGGATCAGTGGATGACTTGGAGCCATCTCAAATTGAATGCTTCCAAAATGGAAATACTCACGTGTAGCGATTGGAAACATTATGACCCGCTTGCCGCCTGGCCTGATGAACTGGGATCACCGCCTAAAGTATCGGAGGAAGTAAGAAACCTCTGAATGACCATGCACTCCAAGCTATCGATGAATGCTCAAGTGGACAAACTAGCAAGATCAAGCTTTGTCACTATAAAAACGCTGCAACAAATTTTCCCTCATTGGGATTTCCACACAAGGTCCAAGCTACCATCTCCCTTGTTCTGTCTAAACTCGATTACGCCAATAGCCTCTACCATGGATCACCTTTAACAACCATGAAAAGACTACAACGGATTCAGAACTCGGCTGCCAGACTACTCTTGCATATCAAACAGTGAGACCACATCTCACCTGCCTTGAAAGCCCTGCATTGGTTACCGGTTGCCAGAAGATCCACGTTCAAGCTGCTTTGTATCACCCACAAAGCAATACATGGAATGGGACCCCTCTTCATCAGGAATAAAATCACCAAACACATTCAACAAAGGAACCTCCGCTCTAAAGGGGCACCTCGCCTCAAAATCCCAAGATACAAGAAAAAAAACATGGGTGGCACATCCTTCTCTGTTCAAGCAGCCAAACTATGGAACTCTTAACCCCCCAACATAAGATCCACCGACAGCCACCTTATCTTTAGAAAACTACTCAAGAATTGGCTCTTCCCCACATAAGCACCATACGCAAAAAGAAATTTACAGCATATCCCTCCGTATATAAGCATTTATTTTCACTATAGATATGTACCTATCTTTGTGTATTGCTTTGTATAAACATATAGAATAATGATGTTGTTAAAAAAAAAAAATTAAAGTACAATAACACTTGAAAACTGGAGTTTATCTGGTGCATCTTTGGTCTACATGTACTTGCTTCCATTGTGCATCTATGTACCTTCCATGTACTTGTATCTGTGTGCTTGTTACTTTTCGCCTGAAAAAGCATATCCAATGCACTACCCTATTTCTCATCCTGTACCTCTATCAATATCTTTAATCTACATATACTTACCTCCTTTATGCATCTATATACTTTCAATGTACTTATGGATCTATATATTTATCACTTTCTTCTAATTTAGCATTTCCAATGCACTACCCTATTTCTCAGCCTATACTTCTCTCAATATATCTTCTAGCCCAACTTTCTGACTCATCTCAAATTTCTTTCTACTACTCTTTCCAATGCACTACCCTATTTCTAACCCTATACATCTATCAATATATCCTCTACATCCCCTCTCTCATTTATCCCAAACCCCATACCACTACTATGATCCCCAAAATAACCCTTTCTAGACTCTCCCCTACTCTACCCCTCCTTGCATCATCTGACACCTCTTTTACTATACCGATCCCCCAAAACAAACCTTTCTAAACTCTTCCCTCTGACTCTTCCCCTCCAAAACCCATTTTTACTCATCCAAAAGCCTCCTCCTACTGCTATGACCTCCCAAAAAAAAAAAAATCCAAATCCTTCACTCTTTTATCCTTCCACTATCCTTTTCAATCAAAATAACAGACTAACATGTTCACTTCTCAAATTCCATATTCCACTATACTAATTCACCACTAATCCTTTATGGGTTCCAGAGTAGAGTGCTACTCGCCAATAAAGCGTTTCAACACCCAATCAGGGTTACAAGCGCTATATAAATGCAAACCTTTTTCCCTTTTCTACCCCTCCCGAACCCTTCTCAATCCAAATAACTGAATAACATATCCACCACTCAAATTACTTCATATTTCACTATACTAATTTTCAACACTAATCCTTTATGGGTTTCAGAGTAGCGTGCTACTCGCCAGAAAAGCGCTTTAACACCCATCAGGGGTAACAGGTGCTATATGAATACAAACCTTTCTTTCCCTTCTATCTCTCCGCTATCCTTCTCACTCCAAATAACTGACTAATATCCACCACTCAAATTACTTTCAAATTTCACCATACTAATTCACCGCTAATCCTTTATGGGTTTCCGGAGTAGCGTGCTACTCGCCAAAAAAAAGCGCTTCAACACCCCATCAGGGGTAACAACCGCTATATAAATACAAACCTTTTTTCCTCTTCTATCCTTCTGCTATCCTTCCAAATCCATATAACTGACTAAACTATCGACCACTTAAAATTAGTTTCATTTTTCACTATACTAATTCAACACTAATCCTCTATGGGTCCCGGAGTAGTGTGCTACTCGCCGAAAAAGCGCTTCGACACCTTGTCAGGGGTAGTAAGCGCTATATAAATGCAATTACAATACAATACAATACAAAGTTCCATCAATAATTGTTATCAACGTTATATGCCGTTTTAAGTTTCATAACCTACCCCCCCTCCTTCCCACTCTCCCTTCCCTCCATTTCCTGGTGTCGAGGTCAGTCCAATCCTATTTCCTCTAGGGGGTGTCTATTATAAATTTATTGATCTTGTCATATGATGGACCATCACCTTGTACTCTGTAAACTCTAGAGTTTCACTCAACTCCTCCCTCTACATTGTTTCGGTTATCTCATGTGTCAGGGGGGCCCCTCAGGTCTGTTATCATATCCGTCCATGCCCTGATATCATCATCAAGCTTCTCATCTCTCCGGACCTGTTTCATGCGGATCTTTTCCACTGTTGCCCATTCATACACCTCTTTCGTCCACACCTCAACTCTGGGGGGCATAGGGCTTAACCATGCAATAGCAAGTCGTCACTTTGCCAACACTTGTCCCAGAAGTACGAACTTCCTGCTTAATTTCTTGTCTTTGGGAGTAGGAAGCAGGCCTAGTAATACTGTACGGAACTCCCTGGTCACCTCCCATCCTGTAGCTTCTTTTATTTTCGATATCACTGTCTCCCAGTATGCAGTTACATCTGAGCACTTCCACAACATGTGCATAAAAAATCTGCCTCCGGTTCTTTACATCGGGGGCATTCGCTGGAACGGTCTGTGTATATTTTGCTGAGAGTTTTGGGGGTGAGGTAGGTCTGATGTACATAATTATATTGGGTCAGTTTAAATCGTTCATTTAAACTCACTTTCTTAACCCCTTTGTGTGTTCTTATCCAATCCATCTCTCTGTCAGGAGATCACCGACCGTGTCCTCCCACCTTGCCTGTACAGGAAGGGCCTCATGCGGGCGGTCGTCCCGGATTGCCGGGTATAAGTGAGACATAAATCGCCTTCCCCGGGCCATGTCTAACATTAGTTGCAGTACATTAGTGGTAGGGGGAAAGGATGGCCATACCTCCTGTGTCACCTGGGTGATCTTTTCATATTGCAAGAATTGCCCTCTACCCAGTTCAAAGGTGGCTTCTGTGGTTTTGCGGGTTATAAATTGACCATTGACATATAGGTCCCCCATTGTAAGGCAGCCTCCTGCCCTCCATCTTTTGTACTGACATAGACTCTGCAATTTTACAAAAAGGGTGTACAGCCCATAGCGGCATGTCCGGGGCATAAGGTGTGCGCCACATTACCTTTCGTATTGTGGTCTTCCAACTTTCTGAAACATGTTGTATTATATATGGGTAAGTGGAGGGGACCCTCGCACCGAGCATTAACAGTTCCGTTAAAGATTTTTCCCCATGGGTGCCTGCCAGAAGCTGTTTTTCCCAGTTTTTGTTTTCATCTAACCAATGAATTGCATGCTGAAGCTGGGAGGCTATATAATAGTATTCCAGGCATGGTACCTCGAGGCCCCCGGGGTTCCACGCTCTCTGCATAGTTGTTAATCAAACCCATTTACGTTTAGTGCCCCAGAGGAACTCGATTAGTAAGCCATTCAGGATTTGAAAATAACGACAGGGAATTTTATATGTCGAATGTTGTAGCGTGTATAGGCATTGTGGCAGGATAATCATTTTTGTGATAGCGATCTGCCCATAAGGGACAGAGGCAATTCCCTCCAGAATCGCACAGACCCACGGATACCCTCCACCACCCTCCCTATATTGAGCTCAATGTATAACGCAGGTGTATGTGCCAGTCTAATCCCCAAATATTTAAGGTCGGTGGTCGCCCAGTGGGGTCCCACCTCTGGGAGTCTGTCTCTTGGATGCTTTGATAATCTTCCCACCAAAACTAGTTTGGATTTCCCAGGATTCGTTCAGCGGCCGGATACCTCTCCAAACTTATGTAGTATCTTAAGCAAAGAAGGTATTGACTGTTCTGGCTGCCGAGCATAGACTAGTGTATCGTCACCGTATAGGGAAAACACATGGTTGGTGGCTCCCAATTGTACCCCCCCCAGTGCTCAGCCGGTCTCGCAGGGTTACCGCCAAAGGTTCCATGGCTATCGCAAATATTAGGTGCAACAAAGGGCAACCCTGCCTGGTGGCTCTCTCCAGCGTGAATGCCTCTGACACCAAGCCCCCGAACGGACCAGAGCGTGAGGGTCTGTATAAATTAATTGCACCCATTTAAGAAATCCCTGCCCCACTCCCATCCGCTGCAGGACAAACCACACATAGGACCAGTCCACTGAATCGAAGGTTTGTTCTATAGCTAACAATGCTAAAGCATAGCCATCCTCTTCAAGATTTGGGGAGTGCCATATATGTGCCTTGGGATGTGGCTTAAACATGTAAACAACATTCCTGTCATTCACATAGTGTGTTCACTGACTGGTATTTTGTTTTGTCTCTGAAATTTCCATTATTGCATCCAGAGATGTAACACAACAAGTGACATACACCTAAAACCGTCCAGGACGTTTGGCTTTGTCAATGTTTGTTAGCTGTTGTCGATAAATGAGTTACAATAATGATTTTATGTTCAGTTGTTACGATTCTAAAATTATGAGACTGTGACTTAAATACTACCCAGCCCTGTAGAAGAAGCAATCGAAAGCAGAAGTTGTTGGGTGAGGCACAGGTAGACAGAGTAGAGCCGGGCTGCCGGGATGTGGATGCCGCCAGGAATGCCGGGCCGGGTCGGTGGTCTTGCACCACTGCGCGCCATAGCAGCGGCTTCTGCTGTGCTGTTTTCTCCACTTGCCAGCCTCTCTGTGAGCTCTCCTTGGCTTGCTCTTCACTGCTGCCCTCCCTCCATTTGGTAGCGACGGAGCAGGCTGAGCGGAGTGGGGCTGAGAAGATGGCTGCAAATCACAGTAAAGCAGCTCTCGGCCCATTCCATCCAGTCTTGTCGGTCTTGCTAGTGAGATGCGCCTGGACACGCTAGAATTGGGACTTCACTGCTCACAGAGCTCAGGCATTAGGCTGAGGCCCGCCTTAACAGTGGTGCGAAGCAGCCTGCATTAGACTGGTGTGGCTAGCACCACGCCGAGGGGGCCGGCACGCTCTCATATGCACATTTGTAAACTGCCACCGTGCTCCTTGCTTGCTTGCTGTGCTCCCTGCAAGGAGGAGGCTTCAAATTTAACTGTGGCGGTACTGTTTCAAAAAATACCTGCATACCTGCTTTGAAAATGTCCAACTCCACCTCCAGCAGCCTAGCTCACAGTTGAACAACCAGGTGCAATAAATCTTTCAGGCACATGCCATGGGCTACTAAAGCAGTAAGGCCAGTTAAGGCCAGGCGATCACGCAATTGGGAGGAGCAGCAGACTAATAAATCTCCACAGCCTCTATAGGAACATAGGTACCAGCATTCGGGCCCCTAGGTAGGTGTACAGATTTTGCCTGAGAATTAATTTGGAGAGCTAACCATGCTGCACATGCTGTACTCTGAGCCCTTGTGCGCCACACATAAGGCCCCACATGTGAAGGGGGTGCAGCTGCAGCAACAGTTACAGTAACAGCGTCCGGGTGGACAAATCTGGGCCATGAGGGGTTCAGTTGGAAAATATCCATGTGTGGAACAGGAAGTGTTCCCAATGTTTAAACCCCAAATCAGGCAGGACATAAGTGTTGATGAGTTATGTGCATATCTGTCAAAACCTACAGACAAGAAGAAAAAATGGAGAGGGATGAAAATATCTAATTGTAGAATCTCGAAGAGGGAATAGAGGAAAGGAGGCAGATATTCCACAAAGGACTTAATCAGTCCCTCAGGCAGTGGGCCCCTTTATGGATCCTCAAGTGTGTTGAATGGGACAATCATAGAGGTAACAGTGGTAGAGGTCTCTACTGTTCAACGTCCTTGTATGCTGTCTTCTGTGAATCCAGTGACCACACTGTTTGTGGACTCAGGCACAAAGAAGGATCCTTTGGAGTCACTTAAACTAGAAGAAAAAGGCTCCATGTGGTGTAATGTGGATAACTGCATATTGGACTTTATTCCCCTCTTTGATGCAGTTTAATTTTAAATAGGTCTTCTCTGCTTAAATGTTTCCTGGACATTGAAACTTTGAATTTAATCCAAAATGGTGATATTAATTTGGTTTCCCTATTGCTCTCGGGGGTTGGTTCTAAGTCAAGAGTGACCTTTTACTCTAAACGTACTGCAAATACGATATTACAAAACTCTGAACGTTTGCAAAGCAGGGGCATTGATGTCCTCCCAATATTAGATGAGAAGGGAAGGCATTATGTAGGTATGGTTTCTCACCAGAATGATGAGGGGGTAATGGGCAGTTCCCTTTTTGCCTCTGTCCCTTAGCATTGGGTTCCCAGTTGACTTTCAGTGGTTGAAGGTTTACCTAGTGAAAAATGGTAGACGAATGTCACTCAGGGAACCTCTAACTTCCTCTGCTCAAGATATAAATGATGAACCAAATAGATGGAACTGGTTAGCTGGTGTTCTAAATAGTGCATGCCTTACCAGTCATTCTCTGTGGCCTTATAATTAGCAATGAATTGACGGTTATTTCCTGGAATGCAGCAGGAGTAAAGAGCAGCAGGGAGAAATTGTACTAATTGAGTTTGCTAAAGACAAACCTGATTTGTCTCCATGAGACATGGTGTGATGGGGGGTTTTTGTGTGAAAGTTACTTCATTTTGGATTTTAAAACTAAACCCTCTCAGAGTGATCACACAAAGGAGGGGAGACGCATGACTATTGTCCAATAGGCTTAATTGGAAGTATGAATGTTATAGAGATCCCAGTAATCTGTTTATGGCAGTAACTCTGTTTAATTCAGGAGGGGAGTTGCGTCCATCATCCCTTTTGCTGGTAAACGCTTATATCCCACAGATGCTACCTATTATGCACTTTTGCATGAGGTTTTCTCTTTTATGAAAAAAACTTTGGACTAGGAGCAGGTTCTCCAGGTAGTTTTGGTAAGGAATATAATATCCAATTACACCTTGCACCAACTATCTGATGATGAAAAAGAAGAAGAATTGCGAACTCCCCCAATTGCCTTTCCACCAAAGATAAGTATCGATAAGAGGCAAGCTCCTATTTGTCCAACTGAAAAACAATGATTATATTATAGCTAATGGGAGACTACCTGCGGATTGTATGTCAAGACAGGAGGCTAGCATTATGCATATTACATAAATCTTCAACGGGGAGGGGCAATTTTGGATTAGGTTGTGGTGGGTTGCACCTTGTTTTTTCTGTTAGGCGGCCTAAAGGTAATACATACTTCCATCAGTGACCATAGTCTGCTGATTTTTTCCCTGGGCCTAAATATGTCGCCTATTAGTTCATAGAGGTTTAAAGGGTCATCATCAAAATTTGATGAAAAAACAGGGAGGACACAGTGGGATCATGGGATGATTACTGGCTAGAAAAGTAAACTAGAAGCTACACTTAAAAACCATGAAGCCTGGGTGGGGGATGAATTAGAATGTTTTAGTATGTTTATGAAGCAGCCATTAGTAAGTGCTAGTCAAAAAAATACCAAGGGCAAGTTTAAGGTTATTCCCCACCCACTTCTCTTACTAAATAGGGAAATAAATGCCCTAGTTAGGAAACACTATATGGTATATGGCGCTGAGAGGAATACTAGGGTGTCGCTATTGAAAAAGAGAAGTCAATTGAAAGCCTGCATAAAAAGAAAGGCGTGGGACAGGCTTTGGATCGATCTATGGGAAGCTGCAGTAAAGGGTCAGACAAGGTCCTTTTGGACACTGGTCATGGAGGGATGTGGGTCAAGAGTTAGATCCTTTCCCTCTGCCTTTGAGGGAACTAGTTGGTGTGACTTTATCTCTAATCTCTATGCCGCAAATGGTGGAGAGGTTGATCGATCTATTGCAGAAGGGAATACACATTCTTATGGCCTCCCATCTGAAAAAGAGATTGAGCCAGCCATTCGAGGAATGCGTACCTCAGCCGCGATGGGACCAGATGAAATTCCAATTTTGGTAATGAAACAAGATGCACTCCTTTGGAGTAAAATATTATCTCTGTTTTTTAAAAGCTGCTATGAAAACAAAAAATAATTCCGCCTCCTGGATGGGAAGCATCATAATATATATAATATTCAAGAAGGGAGATAAAATTGCCAGGAAATTACAGTCAGAAAGCCCTTTTAGATGCGGTGGGCAAAATCTTTTCTAAATGTTTACTGACTCAGATTAGTGAGTAAGCGGAAGAAAACAAACTTATACCTATGGAGCAAACTATTGATAATATAGCAGCACTCCAGGTGATTAATAAGAAATATGTTTTAGTGAGAGGAGGAGTGACTTATGCGGCCTTTATAGACTTCTTAACAGCATTTAATATAGTAGATTGATCTTTACTGTGGAGAAAGTTCTCAAGATTGGGTATGCTAGGTACCCTATTAGATCTAGTCATCTCCCTCCACTCTTCCACCTGGTGCAGAGTACTACTAGGTGGTGAAAGGGGTATCTCTCAGGAAATACCTACCCGAAACGGGCTAAAACAAGGATGCCTCTTAGCACCGCTACTTTTTCCTTTATATAACAGACCTTCCCGGCCACCTGGTTCAGAGCTAGGGTATCACTTCGATAATTGGCAGAAAATCAATAGTTTGCCTATTATATGAGGACGAAATAATAATTCTGGATCTCACCCCGAAAGGGTTAAACAGCCGTCTGCAGGCACTGCAAAAGTTTGCAAATGCCCACTACTTAAAGATTAACATTTCTAAAAACAAAATCATGTATTTTCATGGAAGTAAGAAACCCAAATACGGAAATCTTATATGGCTTCTTGGTGCACAAAAGCTAGAAATTGTGATATTGTATACTTTTTTGGGGAAGATAATGTGTGGGAACCTTAATGAAAAGGCCCATATTGAAAATAACCTGAGGAAAGCCCAATTTCAAGGTAAAGGCTTGGGTGCTTTTAATGGGGCAACTGGGAGAAGACACTTCTCGTATCTTTTATAGGTGTATCGAGCCAAAATCCCTGTCTCTGTGCTCTATGCTCTACAGACTGGAGCAGATTGAAGTAACTAAATTGGGTTTTCTAGATATGATGAAAGGACGATTCCTCAGAAACCTATCTTCTATTAACTCAGCGATCCCAGTGGTGGCCTTAAGATTGGAAATGGGCTTGAGAAGTGCTTTTGTTCAGAGTCTGGCGGGGGTGGTACGCTGGGATGCTTGTCTAGAGAGGAGCGATGATGATACATTAGGGTCCTGTATAAAGAAAGACATTTTGGTTGACATTAAGGATAAGTCAATAATTTGTAGAAACTTTGTTTATGCTGTTAATATGCTTAATCTAGATCCTAATTTGGGTCTTGCCCTAACAATGCAGCAATTAAAAGCTACTTTAAAACAAGCTACATGGACCTTACGTTTTTGTTTGGACAGGGAGGCATGCCTAAAAAAAAAAGGGGCTTACAGAATATAATAGACTCATTTTTAGTAAACAAAGAGCAACCTTATATTACTTGGAATTTGCCAGATAGGTTGAGATTCTTCTGGATTCTGTTGAGGAAGGGTATGCGCCCACTTAATCCCCTTTTGGCTAAATGGTATGGAAACTCGGCTGAATGTAATCTATGTCGAAATGGTCTCCAAGATCTGAACCATGTTCTCTTTGTTTGCCCAGCACTTTTATTATGTTGTCATAAAGGCTTAGACATATATGCCTACAGTTATCTATATTCTCTGCTTCAGATGCACTACAGTCACTTTACGTACCTCCTAATGAAATGTTTTTATCTTTTGAAAGTGATTTTTAAATCTGTACTAATACGATTGTACACATAGTATTTGGGTTTTATGCTGTCTTGGTTTTTAATGTTCTTCAAGAAACCTCTTTAATATGTGTTTTTTAATGTCTTTTGAATATATGTTTTCTGGCTAATGTTTTATGGGGCTCTCTTCGGAGTTTAGGTATTTATAAAGTGCATGGCTGCCTGAAGGCTTACCAGCGCTAGGTGAGTTGTGCTGACCGGTAAGATAGAGCAATGAGGAACTACTAAGGGAAAAGTCAGGTTTTGAGCCTTTTCCTAAAACTGGACTCTTCCACATGACTCAACTCTGGGGGCATTGAGTTCCAAGTAAATGATCTGCCTCCCCATCTCATCCTCCTAATTCTAGGAATTCTCAGTAAATGATCCTGGGCATATCTTAGGGATCTGGTCGGTAAATATGGGGAGAAGAGGCCTCTGATCTTGCAGGGGCCCTTGCTGTTGATAGGTTTACATGCAAGGCATAATGATTTAAACATAATCTTTGTATCATTAGGCAGCCAATGGAGCTTTTTCATAGCCTCCCTCACTGGTTCATGACAAGGGATTTTGAGAAGTCTAGCCGCCGCATTTTGAACTGTGTTCAGTTTTTTTGTCACATATTTCGGTAACATCAATAAAATAAACTTGAACTTGAAAAGAAAAAAAAAGTATTGGTCTTCAGAGTGTCTTTGTCACACCTATTATGTGCACTCTATGCGAGAAATGTATGCCCTTTTTCATCTCGTTCATCTGCATATCTCATGCCTCATCTCTTTCCTCTTGAGCACGTTCTTTTCACTCTCTCCTTACTGCACTACCTCAGATCTACTTCATTTTACCACCCCCCTAACACCCAAATCCCCCACTCACTTGTAAGCTCTTAATTTTCTTTTACTTGCCCCTCATCAAAAATGTTGACAGTTTCCTTTGCACACATTTGCACAGAATCAGAATTGCAACTCGAATACATGACCACTGCTATATGTGTTATGCAGAGGGGCCAAGGAATGCATGAAATGTTTTCTGAACACCTTTTTGGCCCACTACCAGGCACTGTGAGTCCTACAGTTTCAAATCTAAAGCTCTGAGTGATGGCCCGTTATGAACACCCAGAGGCTATTCAGTTCACAATATGCATTATACAAGATTAATATAGCAACACCAAAAAAGCAATCTCAAATGTGGCACATCATAAATACTGCAGGTGACCTTAAGCATTATACAAGATGATTAATATGCACCACAAAAAGAAAATACAGAAACACAACTTTTAAATAGTAGCTGCAAGAGGAAGTAAACATGTGAAATATAAATAGGCACTAAATCGCTAAGGATTACAATAACTTTTTAAAAATTCTTTGTTCAGAAATTCTGCAATGTTTTGGCCCGCAAAGTCTTTTGATTGGCATGTATACCATGAAATTATTGCGGTATAACGCAGCATAATATATCACTATGGGTTCGATTACGATGAGTGTCGGAAAGCCTCCAACCTCCGGTCGGAGGCTTTCCGACACTCACCATTGGTTTCAATTCCGACCGGCTGATTATGTTACAGCCGGTCAGAATTTAAACCGGCCTGTCATTCCAGCTGGCTTCCGATGGGCTCCAGGAGCCCGTCTGCCAGTCGGAGACCGGCACGTAATCCAAATGGAAGGTGTTTCCGCCTTCTGGATTACGATGCATGCTTTCCGGCAGGGTTTCCATGTCGGCCTTACCGCCATGCAAACCCTGTCGGAAAGCATGTTTGGGGGCCGCTAGCAGGGCTCCCTTCTGTTTTCGGCCTCTGGCTGGAGGCAGTGGGGGCATAATAGGTGCCCCCTTGTTGATCCCTGCACCTTGTGTCAGGCACCTAGTGGTGCCTGCCACAGGGTGCAGGGATGAACACAGACTCCCATTCGCTATGGGAGCTTGTGTTAAGGCCAGTTTACCCCGTAACATGAGCTACCATAGAGTAATGGGAGTATGCGACCGCAAAATGTGCAGTCTCATTGTGATTAGGCAGTTAGGACGGTGTCTGGCGGACGCAAGTCGAAATAAGCCCCTAAGTGTTTTGTCACTGATAACTTTAACAGTACTTAACCTAATTACAGCTAATAGCAAAAATTACTCTTCCTTCCCCATAATCTATATTCCTGCCTAATTTCATCTACATCGATTCAGAAACTTTACAGGCTACGTCTCTTTAAATGCCACTCCACTGTATGCCACTTCATTCTATGCCACTCTACACTACGCTATTCCACACTGACACTTGACTCTATACCATTATACGCCACTGCATTCTACACCATTACACTTTACACCAAACTTAAAGCGCGCCACGGGGCGCGTTTGCACAGTGGTGAAGGCAGGGGGCGGGGCCTGATGTGACAAGTGTGCAAATGCGCCCCGTGGCACATTTTAAGTGGGGGGATTAAGTCCCCTTGAATCCTGAGGGTCCCTGGGGTCCAACTAGCCCACCAGGTATCTCCAGTAAGCGCCACAGAGCTGTGTTGCAGAGAGGTGTAAAAAGGGGCGTGGCCTCAGACCTCCTCTCTGCAACGCAGCTCTGTGGCGCTTACTGGAGGTACCTGGTGGGCTAGTTGGCCCCCAGGGACCCTCAGGATTCAAGGTGACTTAATCCCCCAACTTAAAACGCGCCACAGGGCACGTTTGCACACTTGTCACATCAGGCCCTCCCCCTCCCTGCACCAGTGTGCAAACGGGCCCTCTGGCACGTTGGAAGTTGGGGGATTAAGTCCCCTTGAAACCTGAGGGTCCCTTGGGTCCAAATAGCCCACCAGGTACCTCCGGTAAGCGCCCATGAGATGCGTTGCAGAGAGGTGTAAAAAGGGGCGTGGCCTCGGAACACCTCTCTGCAACGCAGCTCTATGCCGCTTCTTGGAGGTTCCTGGTGGGCTAGTTGGCACCCAGGGACCCTCAGGATTCAAGGGGACTAAATCCCCCAACTTACAACGTGCTAGGGGGAACATTTGCACAGTGGTGCAGGGAGGGGGCGGGGCCTGATGTAAGAAGTTAGCAATCTTGCTGTGTGGGACTTACTGGTGGTAATAAAAGGGATAGTTGGGCCCCAAGGTTGACGTTGGTGGCTAACTACTCCTCCTGTTACCTCCAGTAAATACCACACAGTGGGATTGCTAAGAGGTGTTTCGGAGGCCACTCTCACCTTTCTCCACCACTCTGGAAACACGACTGTAATGTTATAGTTAGAAATTAGCATTTAAAAAACCTTTGAAATTCACTGAAAAAACCATAGGTTTCAGGGACGTTATAGTTAGAAATTAGCGTTTAAAAACCATTGAAATTCACTGAAAAACCATAGGTTTCAGGCACGTTATAGTTAGAAATGAGCATTTAAAAACCTTAGAAATTCACTGAAAAACCATAGGTTTCAGGGACATTATAGTTAGTTGGACATTTCTCTCGTACAAAACCATAGAAATTGCCCCATTATAGTTAGTTCAGCTAAAGCGTGCAGAAAGACGCAAGAGAGGTGCAGAAACAAGCAAGAGAAGTGCAGAAAGAGGCAAGAGAATTACTGAAAGAAGCAACAGAGGTGTGAAAAGAAGCAGGAGAAGTGCAGAAAGAGGCAAGTGAGGTGCAGAAAGAGGCAAGAGAGGTGCATAAAATGACAAGAGAATTGCAGAAAGAGGCAAGAGGGATGCAAAAAAGGGAAGAAGGGTGCAGAAAGAAGCAAGAGAGGTGCAGAAAGAGGGAAGACGAGTGCAGAAGGAGACAACAGGGGTGCAGAAAGAAGCAAGAGAGGTGCAGAAAGAGGCAAAAGAAGTACAGAAAGAAGCAACAGAGGTGCATAAGGAGGCAAGAGAACTGCAGAAAGAGGCAATAAAGTTGCAAAAACAGGAAAAAGAGGTGCAGAAAGAGGGAACAGGGTTGCAGACACAGGCAAGAGAGGTACAGAAAAAGGCAAGAGGTGTGCAGAAATTTGCAAGAGAGGTGCAGAAAGAAGCAAGAGCAGTGCAAAAGAACCAACAGAATTGCAGAAAGAGGCAAGAGGGGTGCAGAAAGAGGCAAGAGAAATGCAGAAAGAAGGAACAGAAGTGCACAAAGAGGCAAGAGGGGTGCAGAAAGAGGGAAGAGAGGTGTAAAAAGAGGCAAGAGAGTTGCACAAAGAGGGAAGAAGGGTACAGAAAGAGGCACAAGGGGTGCAGAAAGAAGCAAGAGAGATGCAGAAAGAAGCAAGAGAAGGGCCAAAAGAAGCAACAGAGGTGCAGAAAGAGGCAAGAGGATTACAGAAAGAGGCAACAGAAGTGCAGAAAGAAGCAACAGAGGTGCAGAAAGAGGCAAGAGAAGTGCAGAAAGAGGCAAGAGAGGTACAGAAACAGGCAGGAGACGTGCAGAAAGAGGGAACAGGGGTACAGAAAGAGGCAAAAGAGGTGCAGAAGGAGGGAAGAAGGGTGCAGAAAGAGACAAGAGGGGTACAGAAAGAAGCAAGTGAGGTGCAGAAAGAGGCAACAGAGATGCAGAAAGAGGCAAGAGAGGAGCAGAAAGTGCAAGAGATGAGCAGAACAAGGCAAAAGAAGTGCAGAGAAAGAAAGGTGCAAAAAGAAGCAACAGAAATGCAGAAAGAGGCAAGAGAGGCGCAGAAAGAAGCAAGAATGGTTTACACACCATTAGTACCAATTTAATACCCACATTTAGCAATAAGTAACAGGTGACCATTCTAGGTTTGCAAAGGGCCTTCCACCACGCTGTAAGACTTGTTGCTGAATTTTTGGTAACGTTTGAGCCAGAAACAAGGCTTTTTTTGTTCAAATCTGCAGATTATGCAGCAGATGATGGATTATGTGGCAAATGCGGAAAATGTATAACTGTGCAAAGGTCAGTGCAGCCAAACAGTCTCATAATTCCAGTCGCCCTGCTCATACCTCCTCAGTGGTTCCTTCTTTTTTTTTGTCTCATTCAGTTTATAGTTTAGCTTCTATAGAAACGAGGAAGACTAAACCTGAGGTTACAACTCCACAACACAAACACACAATTACACACAATTACTCTCCATAACACGTAATCCCACTCTACATAATTCCTACACACTAAATACCACATACTATCTATCCACATAATTTCACTGCACAACATACCACATAATTCCACTACACACAACCTACATCCACTACACTCCAAGAGACATTAATAAAACACTTTTACATTTACAACGCCAATAGCTCTAACTCTCGCAAATTCAAAGCCTATTACATTGCAAATGCTTCTTCAGCTGGTAGTCGCATTTGCAGAGTGGTGGAGAAAGGGGGCTAGGCCTCCAACCAGCGCTCAGTTATTCCGCTGCGTAGGACTTACAGGAGGTACCAGGAGGGCTTCTTGGCCCCCAAAGTCCCTCAGGAGTAAAGTGGACTTCATCCCCCAGCCCGTAGTGTGCCAGGAGGCGCATTTGCAGAGTGGTGGAGAAAGGGAGGGCGTGGCCTCCAAAGACCTCTTAGCAATCCCACTGTGTGGGACTTACTGGAGGTAACAGGAGGGGTAGTTGGCCCCCAAGGACAACCTTGGGGCCCAACTACCCCTCCTATTACCTCCAGTAAGTCCCACAAAGCAGCATTGGTAAGTACTCATAGCAGGGCACGCCCCCTTTAACCACCAGTCTGCAAACGCGCTCCCTGGCGCGCTCTTCGATGGGGATTAAAGTCCCCTTCGCTGCTGGGGGTCCTTAGGGGCCAACTAGCCTACCTGGTACCTCCAGTAAGTACCAGATAGTGGGATTGCTGAGAGGTGGACACAGGCCACGCCCCCTTTCTCCACCACTTTGCAAACGCGCCTCCTGGCGTGCTCTTGGTTGGGGGATGAAGTCCCCTTGCCTTCTGAGGGTTCCTGGGGGCCAACTAGCCCACCAGGTGCCTCCAGTAAGCCCCACACAGCTGGATTGCTGAGAGTGGTCTGAGGCCACGCCCCTTTTTACACCACTCTGCAAACGCACCTCCTGGCGCACTGCTGCTCGGGGGATGAAGTCCACTTGTGTCCTTAGGTCCTCAGGACACAAGAGGACCTCATAGCCCCACAAGCAGTGCACCAAGAGGCGCGTTTGCAGAGTGGTGTAAAAAGGAGCGTGGCCTCGGACCACCTCTCATCAATCCCACTGTGTGGGGATTACTGGAGGTACCTGCTGGTCTAGTTGGCCCCTAAGGACCCTTAAGATTGAAGGGGACTTAATCCCCCAATTCAGAACGCGCCAGGAGGTGCGTTTGCACAGTGGTGCAGGGAGGGGGCGGGCCTCCGGCAAGATGCTGGCTTTTCTTTTTTTAAAATATATTTTTAGAAGGGGGCTGTGTGGCCCCCCCTTCTTTTAGTATTTTTTGGGCCCTGGTGACCGAATCCCCCAGGGCCTGAGTATTTTTTTCTCTAAAAAACATGGGAAGGGGGACATGTAGCCTCCCTTCCCTGGGCCACTATTGGCCCCGGGGACCCCATCCCCCGGGGCTGGCCCTCACGTTGGTGGCTGTGGGGGGAGCCCCAATGCCCCCATGGTCCCTGCCGTCTCCCTGCCTCCTGCGGGAGCCGGCATTGCTTTTGGGCAAGGGGAGCTGCTGACATGCAGCTCCACTTGTCCAAAAGCAATTCTGCTTTGCTTCTTGCAAGCGAGAGTCAGTTTACTGCTCTCGCTTCCAAGAAGCAAAGCAGTGTTTGCTATGGCAGGGAGGGAGCCGTGCTCCCGCCCTGCCATAGCAAACGGCAATGTCCTGGGGGTGGGCACCCCGGGACATTGCAGGAGCCCACCCTGGGTGGTGGCGGTCTCCAGGGCCTTGGAGGGCTCCAGGAGGGGGCCACACAGCCCCCCTCCCTTAGTGTTTAAAGCCCCGGGAGGTGGTGGTCCCCGGGGCAAGGGGTGCACAACAGACCCCCATATTTATATAAAGTGTGCCCCGGGGAGGTGGTGGTCCCCAGGGCAGTGTGGGGATGGGCAGGAGCCCCCCACACTAATTTAAATTATTGAAGGCTCAGGGAGGTGGTGGTCCCTGTGGCTTGGGGGAGCCCGAGAGGACCCCCTGCCCTGAAAATTAAATGTGCCCTGGGTAGGTTGTGGCCCCCGGGGCAGTGTGAAGAGGGGCAGGAGCCCCCCACACTTCTATAACTTATTTGGAGCCCTGGGGAGGTGGCAGTCCCCGAGGCTTGGGGGGAAAAAGCGCCCCCACGCATTTGTTTTATAAATAAGCCCTGGGGAGGTGGCGGTCCCTGGGGCTGCAGGGGGGCTACGTGCCCCCGCACATTATGGATGAAGCCCCAGGGAGGTGGCGGTCCCCGGGGCTGTGGGGGCCCCCGTGGGCCCCCGTTAATAATTGGGCATTGCCCCCAGGACCTGGGGGTCAGGGTGTTTCTACCCTGCCCCCTTTTCTTGTTTTTTACCTTGTTTTAACTGATTTCTTGTGTCTCATTTTATATTGTAATGTATGGCGGGGGTGGCTGGATGCAGGCCAGGCCTGGCATTGTCATTGTGCTGCCCCATTGAAGCTTGTTGCCCCTACACCCTGCCTCCTTGTGCTCCATTGTCCAAGTCCATACCCCTTCCCCCATGTCCAGTCCTGGGTACCCATTGTTCTGACACTGCCCTTCCCGCCTGCCCTGCGTAGTTAGCTTGCTGCCCCTAACCACCTCCTCCTTGCTCTCTGTTGTCTGAGTCCATGTACCTGCCCCCTCCCTCCTGCCCTACATGGTACAATGTGCTGCCACTGCCCACCAGTTACCTTGATGTCTCTACCCACTGCTCCTGTCCTCCATTGCCTGAGGCATTGCCCTGATCATTGCTCTCCTGCTTAGCCTCCAGTCTTAGCTTGATGTCCGTACACTCCTTCCCCCTGCCCTCCAAGGTCTGTCTGCATGCCCCTGCTCCCTCCCTTTTGCCCATCATGCTCAATGGAGCTGCCACTGCCCCTCCTGTCTACTCTGAGTGTTCTGTTGAGCTGCCACTATCAGTCCCCTTTGCCCGGCATGGTCAAATGGCTGCCACCTGTCCCTGCCCTTCTCCACCCTGCCTTACATTGTCTGGGTTCCATGCCCCCTATCCCCTCCCTCTTGTCCGCCATAGTCCATTTTGCTGCCTCTCCCTTCTGCACTCCATGCTCTATTGTGTTGCAACTGCTCCTCCTGCCCTCCCTGCTTGGTCTGTTGTGAAGCCTCTGTATCCCCTTTCCCTCCCCTCCCCTCTCTTATCTGTGTCCAGCCCCTACCTCTTCCTTCTGCCCTCCTGGGTCCTTTGTGCATGGCCATGCCCCCTCCCTCTTGCCCACCACAACCACCGTACTGTTACTAACCCTCCCACATGCCATGCATGGTCTTTTCTGCTGCCACTGCCCCTCCCACTGCCCTGTGTGGTCAGCTTGCTGCCCCCACACCCTCCCACCTTCCCTCCATTGTCTCTATGTGCCATTATAGTCTCCCTGTTGCATGGTATGTTGTGCTCCCAGTGCCCACCCCACTTGCCCTGCATGGCCCGCTTGATGCTCCTGCCATGCCCCTTTGACCCCTGCCCTCCATTTTCCATGTATGGGCCCCAACCCTTCTCCCTCCTGCCCTTCAGTGACCGTTGTGCTGTAACTGCTTCTCCTATCTGTCCGGTATTGTCAGCATGCAGCCCTTGTCTCTTTACCCTCTGCTTTCTATTGCCCCTATTGCTTTCCATGGTCTGTTGTGCTGAACTGCCCTCCCACTTGCCCTGTGTGTTGTATTGTGCTGCTGCAACCCCTTGCTCCTGCCTTGTAAGGTCAGTTTGGTGCCCTTGCCCACCTCCTCCCTGCCCTGTGTTATCTGAGTCCATGTTCCTACCCCATTCCTCCTGCCCTCCATAGTCCAATGTATAATACATGCCAACATTTTAAACTTGATAAGAGGGAGATTTTGAAAAACAAAATGTGGGGGATTGATTTTCCCCATTAACTTGCATTGAAAAAGTGGAGATTTTAGGCAGGAAACAGCTAAAATTAAGCCCTTTTGGGCTTAAAAACATCAGGAGTCTCCTGACTGAATCAGGTCTGTTGGCATGTATGGTTGTACTATCACTGCCTCTCCCTTCTGCCATCAATGGTTTATTGTATTGCCACAGCATCTCTTGCCTGTCCTGCATGGTTGGTGTGTTGCCTCTGCCCCCTCCTCCCTGCCCTCAATTGTCAGAGTCTGTGCCCCTGACCTCTGCCTCCCCACAGTGTTTTAATGAACAATTAGATATCTAGCATTCTATATTTATTACAAGAGTATGGCATGCCTGAAGTCATCTTGATGTAATCAAAACTGTAATACCTGAAGTATTTTGTTTATAAATTGTAAAAATGAGGGTGTCTTTTTCCCAAAGAAATTATGGTTAGTACTCTAGAAAACTAATATGAGGACACATTTTCTGAGTTCTCTAATAATGAAAAAGCACTTTTAAATAATTTGCTATATTTATGTTTTTTTATTCACTTGATCACTTGATTATTTGTTGTACTTAGAGGAGAGGATGTGGTGTTATGGCCTGAGCCGCCAACTTTGCAACTGGGAAACCAGGTTTGAGTTTCGACATTGGCTCAACATCCTGTGATTATTGGCAAACCACTTAATTTCCCCATTCCTAAAAACAAAATGAATGTGTCCTTGTGTAATGTAACTGATGCTAATGTAAAGCACTCCAATACCTTCCAATCAAGCCCATACTAAATAAAACAGCAAAAAACCCCATTAATTAAGCATTTTTCACGCTTCTGTCATTAGGCTACACTTGGGCTACATTTGGGCAATGTTTGTGTTATATCGGAGCTCTTTTGTCTCTGGTGGTCATCTTGGGATACTTTTTTGTTATGAAGCTCTCTAATTTCCTTGTGTACTGCAGTATCTTCAGTAAAAAATGCTTTTGGTTTTCCACTTCAATTCCAGGAAGAAGGCCTTCAGATGTGCCACACTTTTAACATAAATTCAGAATGTTAGCATTCTAGTTGCTCATTAGAACACTGTGGTAAAGCTGCTGATCCACCGGGGAGTTAAACTGCAGTCTGCTGCTGATGTTGAAAGTGCATGTTTCAGTCTGCATGTCAGAATATTTTAATGAAATAGAAGAGGAACAAATTTGAGAACTTATTTATACATATAACTGTCAGCAGATTTCTGCTGAGTAGGTACCTCATCTAATAATTACAGGCTGGCAGAAAAGTGATCCGAAACTCAGTTTGAGGTTTTTTTCCTCCTGGTTAGCAGAGGGTCTTTGAATTGGCTAATTGATGATTGCCACTTTTCTAGTCAAATTTATGCAAAACATATGACAGACAGCAAGAAAATATTTTTGTTTTCCTTTTTGCAAACAATACTTATGTTTAGGCATCCAAACTGATTACTAGGTACAGGTAAACCAGACCAGGTAAGAAAATGACAAGGACTCAAAATTCTACAAAACTGTTTTAATTAAATTATTTATCCATAAATGTCATTTTTTTCCATCCCAGAACAGAGCCATGCTTTCCTAACCTCATTCAGCAACTCAAGGGCCTCGTCTATTTACAAAGCCATGAAAGCTGATTGCTTAGTAACTGTGGTAGTAAGCGGACAGAGGGATGATTACACCCTTGACATTGTAAGTGAAGCCCAATTAAGATTAAACAAATCCCAGAAAATATTCTCCCATAGTTAAGATAAGACCTCTCACCTGAATCTCTCACTCAATAGGCAGGTTAACAGGTGAGCCAAGGTGACTAAAGGTTCATTGGGAAAATATGAATAACAATTTGTTGGGTCAAATTTTGATATATGCAAAATAAACTGTACGCACCCATCATATAGCTTTATGTTTGAAGTAAATAAGTCTAATCATTATTTAATGTATCTTGTGTGAAGCACTAACCTTTCACCAAACAGTAACTTTGTAGCTTCCAGGCCACTATTTTAGCAATGGTAGGAGAGTAGTTCTCAAACAGTCCATGAAATCCTTTCATGGTATGGGGTCTGGTTCTGAACATGGGGTGACCTTTTCCTGAAAGAATGTTTTGACTAATTATATCTCTTTCAAGATAATGAGAGGTGTCATAGTGTAACCATTTCAAGTCAGGAAGACCTGTTGGAATTAAGACGTTAGACTATTCCTAAATTTGACAAACAGCTGTTTTGCAGCTCAATACTCTGTGTATGCACCATTTGAAATCGGACCTGTAAATCCAATTGCAGTTGCTAAATCTGAATGCAATGGAGGGAAAATGTCAGTAGATGTTCATGGAATGATCCCAGACATCGGATTCCCAACTCTGCAAGGACCCAGTGGAAGCATTTTAGAGGATGGGGATATGTGACTGAATCTTTTCAGATGTGGATAAAGTCTGTTTGTAGATGCTTTGAAGGCTTATGATTTCTTTTTTGCAGATATCTAAGAAGGCGCTCTTGCAATGGTCTAATCTAGTCTATCAGCAGAGAACACTCTTTCAATGATCAATAACTGACCTTGACAACACTGTTGATTTCAAGTGGCGGAAAGAGGGATCAGATATGAAACTTTTTTTACTTTGCCAGAGAAGGTTGAGAAATATGCAAATTCTTAGATCCAATCCAAATGTCTAAGATTTAGATCCATTCATGCAAATCAAGTTAATATTAATTCAAAATTGAGTATTCTTTCAGCTCTTAGTTATGTCTATGTGGTTCTCTTGTGTTGCATTGAAGATAGATTTGCATATTCACAAACTTTGGGCCTGATTTAGAGTTTTTTGGATGGGTAATCTGTCACAAACCTGATGGAATATCCATCAACCAAACTCTAAATCAGTCCCTTCATTATGAAACACTAGGAATTTTATGAATAGCATGCAAGCTCGTAGCTCCCGCTTAGACCCACACATCAGTCACAAATCTCAATCACATTCACAACAAATGTACACATCGCAACTGCCAAACATTACAAAAACACCCCACCTACCTATGCCATCTACAGCCCCAGAAATATGCTGGACTCTCGCCATCAGCCATCTCGCCTACAAACTTTAGAAACTGGAAGCAAAAAGCAAACATCTACCAAGCAGAGCCTATTAACAATAGCCCAAAAACATTTTTGCTGTAAATGTGCCAGAAATGATCTGTAGAGCATCTCTGTCACTTCTGATAGTCCACGAGACCTTAAAGCAGAGCAGTAACTCACCACTAATTTTCTCAAAACCCCTCATTCATGCGCATGCAAAACAATGTATCCCTCAATGATACCTTGCTCAAGCATGGTTACATCTGCAGAAAAATTAAGCACAAATTGTCCAAGACCTAGTTTACAAGGCTGGAACTATGCTAAGCATAATTAATCAAATATTCAGGTTGCAGCCAAGTGATCAGCAACCTATACGTTCACTCAACACTTTGAAACATCCTAAATACAAACAGAACCTGCAATAGTCTCTCACATTATGCCGTGAAGATTTTGTTAATCTAGCTCCTTGAAAACAGCTAGTAATCCCGCACCGTTCACCGGCATCCTTACAGTTATAGGCTGCAGAAAGGATAATGTATATTCTCCCAAGCAAGGACCTAATTTTAATAATGTTTCTGTCCATAGACCACCTCGATTCAAACCAAAAAGTGCATGCTGAATAATTACAAACTTGCTACAAAACAGTGCATAAATAAATCATACATTATTCAAATCAAAACTTGATTCAATATTTTGGCTAATAAAAGGTTCAATAAATACTGAATGGCTATGAATCTACTGTTACTTCTAGACTTCTCAATAAAGTATCTAGACAAAGGGGATAAAACAAGTGGCGGCATAGACACCATATACAGAGACAAACATTATCCAACTCAGAAGTTGTAAATTCCTCCATGTTCCAATATCTAGTAGCAGAGCATAAGGGAAACAATATGACTGCCCACCAAAATAGACATTTTCATGCATCTGTCAATACTCTTGAATTCATTGATCAATTGTTGAAACTAATTGCTGCTAAAGCATTATTATCTTCAAATGACATCTTTTTAGTGGACTTCATTCCACACTGTGGTGAGCCAAACAATTCCCACATCTCTCAAATCAACAAATTTTAAGCAACAATGGCTCTACACATCTATGTTTGTTGCCCACACATGTGAAAAGGTCTATCCTAGACATTAATATAGTGAAAGGAGAGACCCTGACAACATAACTCCAAAACTTGTAGCCTGGTCAGGCAATCACCTCATTCCTTTTGACCACATCTCAGAGGAACTGTTTGTGTAAAAAATCTAGGCACATGCAAAATTTCTATATTGGTTGCAAACTTTGGCAAATTTCCCAGAGTAAAAGGTTTTCACAAATTTTAGCTGTGATGAAGTGGTTTGAGAATAAAATGTCTCATGAAGATGGGGTTTAGGAGAAATATTTTCTCCTCCAACTTATCCTCCTGCTGGTATATTGTGCAAATTGTATATGCAAGGTATGTGCTTGCATTATAATGTCCACACTTGACATTACAGAGTGAATTTCACAAATCTTTTCTTAATGTCACGCAAAGACAAACAAATCACAGTCTTGAACATCACTAAAAATCAATGAATCATGGGCACTAAGGGCCATATTTATGGTCAATTCACACAGTGCAGCGCAGCACAGCGCAGTGCTGCACTGCATGACAGGGAAAAGGCAGGAGTGTGCCGTATGTAAGTCAATACAGTGCCATTCCTACCTTTTCCCCTGCACTGGCTCCCTTTTGGCTGCCTAGCGCCAATGGTGCAAGAGTGCCTCCGTCATAAGGAGGATTTTTCTGTGCAGGAAACAACACTTTCCTGCACATAAACAATCCCCTGAGGCTTTTTCCTCTTTCTATGTGTGTTACAGAATGCAGTACACATAGAAAAAAAATGAGGGAAACATATTTTTAATTGTTACTCCTCACCTGGGGAGGTGTAGGTTTTTGATGCACTCCCAGGTCTACCACTACTGGTAAATTAGGGAATGCATCAAAATCCATGGATGCTACCTGGGAACACCCATGCAATGCCCATGGAAACACCTCCCTGGCACAGAGTAATGCAATGCAGCGATTTGCACTGCACTGCATGACTCGGGATTTATAAAGCCACACAGAGCCATGCAGAGTGGCCTTGCATGGCTTAATAAATCCTTTTTTTCATTTGTGTTGCACTTGTACCACATTGCATGGTGAAGGAGCGACACAAAGTGGCTCATAAATATGCCCCCAGGCATCTTGAAATCACAAACCTGGCATCGTCCCAGCTATGTAGAAGTGACCCCAATAATGACATTCTATAATTAAACCATGCAGGATATTTCCATGGATTTTCCCCCATGAAATGAAAAAGAATCAAAATCAGTACAGTGGTGCGCTAGAGGTTGAAACGAAAATAGGAAGAAGTTCAAAATGTTGGAGCTGATGAAGAAGCAAGATTTATCAATCATGACCCTTGCTGAACTGTGAATTGAAATTAACTCTCCTATACATATCAAATGGACCAAGCACAAAAAGTTTCTAAAATGTTTTAAAATTGTTAAACAATGTTCAAAAATTTTAAACTTTTTTCTGCTATAAAGGTCACTCTTCGGTATTTCCTCTGGAACAATGTTAGAAAAATTACAGCAAATGAAATAATTAAGGCAATAACAGGCACCAAAGCACCTTACTAATCAGATATGCTGCCTCCATTGTAAGAGATCACGCTCTCTTGCCCCGTATTGGGTGAGAGTGGTCCCGCTTCTTTGACTGAAAGCAAGGACCAGGAATGGTATACAATAGGGCAGGTCACCCTGCTTTAAAAAGAAACAACTGTTGATCCCCAAGATCTAAACATTTTTGGCTCTGTAGCAATATCCTATTTTTTGCAAAAAGTCTACATATTTGTGTTGCTTTACAAATCAAACAGTTAATTTAAGACTGAAATTTATGTCATGTACTACATTTTGGACTAAAGTCTGATGTAGCTCATAAACAGCTATCCTTAAAATTGTTGATGATGCACTACACTCACTGGACAAAGGCAACTTATGTTTACTCATAATTCCTGACTTATCAGCAGCATTTGGTACAGCGAACCATATCACTCTAGCTAAAAAAAACAAGAAAGGAGTGGCTATAACTGGCATTGTTCTGAACTGGTTATTATCATACTAGGAAAACTGACTTCCTTACTAGAGCACAGAGACATACTAGGGCAGACTCTAGCAATACATTCAGTTATGGATATCTTTTCACTGTGTAAAATCAAACCCACTTAAGATTGGATTCCAACTTATATCTCCATTATGTAGCTCAATACTGGTTCAGTCATGGGTGGACTCACTAAATGTATTGGACTGAAAACCTCAAATCATGAATGCACAAAGTCTCTGAGCTTCACATAGATGAAAATCTGAATCTACACCAAATCAAATGTCTTAGCAAAGACCCAACAGTTCTGATTTATACTTTTTGAGGGAGTTAAAACTTTCATAACTGAGTCTGTAAAACATTGGTACAATCTCATATCTGAATTAGACTTTAAAAGAATGGTATAATCTCTGGCCATGTCTAGACCTGATTATATGAATGTCTTTCTTGGAAATAATAGCAACTCTACAACACTGCATTGAGCCTGATCTCATGAGGAGCGAAAATGGTAGAAATGCATAACCCCATTCCTCATTTCACTTGAGAAGCAGAAAGTATATTCAAGCTAGCCTGCACCACACACATTAACGCACACTGGCCTTTCAGAATACATGGCACAAAAACTAAACATCTCTACTCCATTTAAAACATCCAGTACAGTGAAAACAAATTACTGCAATATATGGATAATTGCCCAAACTGAAATGAGAAAACTTAAAAGAATACAGCATACTTCATTTAAAAAACTTAGCTGCACATGCATTTTAAATCACAACTGCTTTTTTGGAGCATATCACACAGAAACCAGAAAATTTGTGTCTGACATATTTTATATGAAGTTCACCCTACAAAGATATATGCAGTGTTAATTAAAGGGGCAGAAAATGAGGTTAAGGAATTAGAAATGTCAGTTGTCAACATTTCCTTTGTAGGGAATTAGGGTACTAGTAGTACACATGTCAAGGTCCATATAAATATCAACCATCAAATTTACTCTATTATAAATAAGACAAACAAAAAAAGTATTTGTAAGGATTTCTTGTTGAAGAACATTTTATAACTCTAAATCTAAAGGATCACCTTAATTGAAAAATTACCACAAGAAAAGAATTGTAAGTGGTGCAAATTAGTTGTATACATCGCAATAGAATGTAAATATAATTTATCTGATTTAGAAATCCTTTGTAAATAGTGCTCGACAAAATTTAAAGTGAATAAAATCCCTAAAAGTAGTGTCCTTAGACTATGGCAGTTTGTAAAGTACATGACGCACTTCCAAACCTAAACTTATATGAAAGTATTTTGCTGCAAACTGTCCACCATTTCAAGCAATTATTCAGTAGAAACTAAGAAATATTATTTGTCATCTTAAGAATTTCTTTAAGATTTATGTGAGACTGTTTTATAATTACAAATAAATATTATTGAAAATAAAATATTAGGAAGTAAGAATATTTTACCAGGAAGAAGCTTTGTATTGACAAACTGAGTTCCATTTAAAGACCACCAAATCAGGCAACAGCTTGTGGATGAAAAAAGAGGAAAAAACATTTCTTTATGTATATCAACTAATACATTTTATAAAGATTAAAATGTACTAAATCAGCAAATAGATGCCACAGAACAAGATACATGAAAAGTACATTAGAAAGTTATATAAAAGCAAGACAAAAGAACTGCATTCTTAATATGTTACAGAATGTGTAAATGCATCTAGAGTGAAGCAACTCAAAGCCAACCAGCCAGCATCTGGGAGACAATCCGTACAAGGTTTCTTCTGTTTTTTCTTAATGCTAGTAGGGGATGACAATATAAAACACCTCTATAAATAGGAGCATCAGAATACTGTAGCTATAGAGTGTATAATGAAGATTCAAGATTGCAACATAATCAAAGATACTTGTTTGAATTACTTTTATAAATTAGAAATATCTAGTCCGTCTTATGTTGTTGTACGCACCTTTTACTGGAACACCCTGTACAAAAACATTACTGTACAGCAACTCAGCAAAAAAATTGGAAATTAAGACAATCAACTACATATGTCTTAGCCAATTATTGTATATCAAACAAATATTGATATATTAAATTATCAGTTGTTTGCCGTATGCAGCAATATTTGGAAATGCCCAAATGTTTTTTAATGTTAAGCTGTGCAAAATATGCATGGGATGAGTGCCATATTACTCAACAAAAAGCTAATGCTTGCCTACCAAATATCAAAACTCTGGAAAAACAGTGTTGCCTTCAGAAAGTACTCTTAAGCAGGTGTGAAGAATAATTGAAGGATCATTAAGTAATTTGATATCCTGGCATGATTTGATGTCCAGCTGATATTTATAAACATTATAAATGACACATAAATTCAAAGACAACATCAGAGCTATGGCACCTGGTCAAATACGTTTTTGAGCCTTGTTGAGTTTCATTTCCAGCAAACAATGCACGCCACTTAGAAAGGTTACACTACTTTTGAAGAAAACAATAACAAGCAAGAGAGGCACCGCATGTCTACATGATATTATGCGAAATGATGCATATAAGTGGGGAGTGGACTTGAATGAAACTATTTTTAGAATTCATTAGAAAGTATGCTACTTGTAAACTTCAAACAGAAGCAGACAATGTTGATTTATGAAACAATATTTTTATAGTACTAACAAAACAAAAGTACTCCAAGCAAGTGATGGGCTTACAAACAAAACAACCAATACTAGATAAGATGATGATATATCTTCCCAAGACCAACCAGTATGTGAAACAACAAGTTAGCTTCTCATGTCAGCAGATATATGAGAATCACAAAAGGAAATTACATGAATTTTGCACACCCCTAGCCCTAAACCTGAGCCCCCACCAACCCATCAGTGATATCTGTGTGGTGCCCTGCCCTCTGCAGTCACAGCAAATTAATACTTACAACCCATGGAATGAGGATGATAGATTAAGCATGTTGCCATGTTCAAGCTCAAACTCAACCCCTCCCGCCTTCATTTCTTACCTGTTCAAAAATGTATTGTCTATCACTTCCACCAAAAGGTGTGAGTATGTGTTGATGCAGTGAGTTTGCTAAATGAATTGACTGTTAGTGGCTCTAATAGGCTCAAATAAAAAATATATCACAATAAAAACAAGGTTCTTCTTAATTTTGAACACATCAGGTGACCCAGAAAAAGAGGATTCTCATCCTCCAACATGAAATTAATGATAATAAAAGAGGAGAAAGGGTGAGTTGAAAATCCAAGACAGAGACTAGCATAAGTCAACACAGTGTACAGACAGTCATTTACTGAAGTAAGCATACTTAACACTGAAGTCTCTAGAGGGGGTTACTTCGGCAGAATTGTCAGGTACAATGATTTTCTGTGGGGAGTAGTTTGTGGGGAAAGGTATCTACCTATCCTTGGCATCTGATTGTTATAATTTCTTTTCTGCACAATGATTGTCTTTTCTTTCCAGTGTAAGAGGGGTTATGTGGGCCAATTTGCAACTTTTGTGTGACCATGCCTGTGAAGATTTAGCACTGCTCTTACCTCATACGCTCTTCTAAGTATGAAACCTTTTGATAATGGTATTATATAAGGGGACTATAGGGTGCACAATGTGGGGGAAAAGGGTTACAGATCTCATGAATGGGTGTGTTGAGAGAATTACGGAATGTTGAGAGAAAGAGAGACAAACATAGTATGCAACAATTCTTTAAGCATGTCACATCTGTTGTGGAAAAAAAATCCCAGTTAAGTTAACCTATTCAGTCTTTACCAGCCCACAGACTGACAAGTTAGTTAATAACTGACTAGGCTAGAATGTAAAATAGGGGGGACAAATAGTACAAAAATATTTATACAAAAAAATGATACCCTATTCAAATGGTGCAACTGTATGCTCTGGCAATGTCTGTTTTGGGAACAGGGCTGAACCTCAGAGCAGGAGTGCCAGGGAGGTTCCTTGTAGACGTGAATGCCTGTGGAAAGAGAAAAGTAAATGACAATATTTTAGAGTCATGGTAAGCATGGTGTCGAAGGAGACGGAGTGTACCGAGCACAACCTGGCATACCATTAACTAATGGCCAATCTAGTACCAATCCCAGACAACAAGACTTCTAGCTCCATGTACACTGAATGATAACAATGTTTAGCTATGGCCACATGTCCACAACCACTTATGGTTTGTCACTTGTCTTGAGCCACTAGTCTATGCTACTATAAATAAATCATGTATTTCTAGTCCACAGGGATAGGCCTCTTTAAGTCTTGTTTCTAGAAGAAGTTGATAAGCATTGGTCTTTCTTCCAGATGCTGTTGACAGGACCTGCAAAGTTTATGTTGTCCAAAAAAAGCTATACCTGTTGAACAAGAAAATAAAAAATAGTCTTTGTCTAGTCTAAATAAACAGAGAGATCTCAGAAGAAATACAATGCTGGAGATCAGTTAACAAAAGTAAAATCAAGTACCACTCACAGTGACACATGCAAGTAATCATCCAGAATGATCACAATCATAAACACTCATGAGAAATTATCCTAATCCACTTTTGGGTCTTGTGGATCTTGATTTTTATGGATGAAATGCTTACTCACTTTAATCATCATCAGTCTCTCCATATTTGAAGAGAGAGCCTGGTCCTTTTGACTGTGACAATTGCACCAGCTGCTTTGAACACACGCTCCAAGGATTATGAGCTACAGAACATGTGAGACATTTTATTGCCTCTTTTTCCATTCTAAAAAGTCAATAGCTCTTAATCCAAGTAGACTTCTGTTTGATCATACAAGTAAACCTGCATCATCTTTACTTTTGCCATAATCCTAATCAATATTTACAGTTTCTGAGTTTCCCGAGCTTGTGCGCTTGATTTAAGACCTGGAACATTCATTATAAACTAACCGATTGCAGAAGCTGAAAGTGAAAATGATGCTGTTGGTGATGTAGATTTAGTACAAGGTGTGTCCTGGAATCATGTTGTTTTTTTACCTTTGGTGGCTGCTACAGTTGCAACACTATTCTGGACTTGGAGCCACTGCGCACTCTCCATAGGATGAAGACAGCTCTTCTATACCCTTGAAGTTGCAATCTTTCACCTACCATTTCACTTGCTTTCCTGAGGGTCCAGTTCTTATTAAATGGAGATGTTCAGTGTTGAAAATGGAATGGAAGTGGGTAGCCCTGTTTTTTCTGTGGATCCACATGTGTACTTTGAAGGATACAATCTCTTTTTACAACATTTGATTTATATTCACATGAAAGATAAAGCTGTTGACCAAAGCAACTACTTCTTTATTGACATTGGTATAAGTTTTTTCCACCTTTTGCAAATGGTCTTGTAGCATGTGGAACAACGGAATGACTCATGATACAATCCTCCTTTCTAACTTCCTGTGTTTAAAAGCTCAAAAGGAACTAACTTTTGGATCAGCCACTCATCTAGCCCTGAATTGCCAACCTTCATCACCATGACTTTGGCAGTTCCATCCCCTCTGCTTGATACTATATAATCCTTGACAGGAATATTCTGCTCAAACATACACTGCAGTGTGTAGAAGGTGGAGTTCCAATGGGTTGGGACTTCATGTATGAGGGCTCTTACAGGGACTATATTAGCATGCGTAATTATCCTCAATTGCTTCTCAGCTTTAAAGGAATTGCTGAAATGAGTGCAAATCATGTGACAAGTGACCAGTATGTTGTTGACCGCTTTTTTGAGGAAGTCCCCCATACTTAGATTGATGCAATAAGCAAAGGAAAGTACTCTGAAGTATCCTCCATAAGCCATGGCTTTAACAATATGATTGCCATTATCAGTGGCACCAATCTAATGCTGACACCTCTCGGTTGAAGTGATTTGTATATTTTTCATATCGAATTCATCAAGGAGGATGACAGATGTAGGTGCTTCCTCCATGGAGGGATTTGCAACTTTTGCATGCTGTCTAAAAACTTCATCAACCAGTGGCTAGCATTTGCTTACCCCCCTGAGAAATATTCAGTGTGCAGTGATACATATTTTGTCTGCAGCTTGACAACTGGTCCACATGTCCTTCGTGGGGTGGATAGGCTAAACAGTGCTCTCCTTCATTGGTTCTCCAACCAATGTCAGCACTTGATGGTGCAGCGCTGGCACAGCAACAATTGAAAAGTAGGTTTTACTTGGAACTTGTTAACTTATGATTTATAGAAAACATTCTTCTTCCATTAAAGAAACTAAGAGATCAATTTCTAGCATTTTGGCCAGTTCCCCACTGTATGAATGGACTAGCTCTTGGGTTTTGTTGTGAACATATAATTGATAGCTCATTGCTGTGTCTGCTGTTTGTTCTTGTGATGATCCCACCTCAGATGACCTACAGGGAGCAGGTAGGCTGAATGGATGAATTGGGGTGACTGTATCTCTCTTTTCCATGTGTCCATGCTAAAGGTGCTGTGGATGATGACTGCCCACTAACAACAACAGGGCTTCTTTGCAAGTTGACAACATCATCTTCCTCATCACCACACCCCCCTTCTATCTGTTCAATGTCTTCTTCTATTCTGGCAGCAGCTATCCTTTTGAGATTCTGTTCCCATATAATTGCATCTTGGGTTTTCAGGGGGTATAAGTACAACAATATCCACTTTGTTTGCCAAGACACACTGGTTTGCAGCAAATCGTGCAGTCTGTGATATAATCCTCATGTGCCTAAGTGTAGAGAAGTCCCCTCCTGGGGTGGAGGGCTTTCTTATAGGGCCAAAGTCAGAAGTACTTGTGATGGATCTAGGTGACTGAATTTGCCTTTCCTTTGGACAGGCTGCAGCTATGATAAAGATGGTGTTCAGTGCAGATTTTTGAGTTCTTGAGAAGATGAAAAGAAGTAGTGCTAGTTGTACTAATGACTGAGCCGAGATTTAGTACAAGAGATCTACACTTCCTCTGTGTCACTCTTGAAATGAACAATCACTGGTCCATCTTCTGCACTTCCTACTCAGCTTTCTGATAAGCCTTCTTTTCCCATTTCTCTCTTAGGGGGCTTGGGGTCCAATCATTGTCATGATCATCTGATGTGGGCTTGGGAAAGATGGGGAAATGCTCTTTCTTTTCCTCAGAGGAGACAATGAAGTTGATGTATTCAAAGGAAGGTCAGTCAAAACATCCTTCTGTGCAGCAAGCTCAACTTACGGCTCTGCTCATATCACAGGAAAATCAAGCGTAGCTGACTGCAGTTGCTTTCCGGAGAAGGTTTATTTTTCTGCTGGGACAATTCAATTTTGTACTCAGTGCTCATAGCTATAACAGTAGTCGCTGTAATGCTTAGAGACATCTGCATTGATCTTGGTGGTGGTGGTACTGTAGTTGATCCAAAGGTTATTCTCCTCCCAGTGTCCTCTTGCCCAGAACAGGATGAGGGCTTAATTCAATTGGTGGTAACATACTTCTCCTCCTCAGTAGCACCATTCTTGGCTTGAGCCTCCATCTTTGGAGTCACCTTGTTTATTTCTGAGCAGCACAAGCAGTGGCAGAGAGCACTGTGGACTAATAGGTCAGCCAATTCATGGATTTTCACGTCTAAATGTTGTCTTGCACATCTGCAGGCAATAAAGAAAAGAAGGAAGACAGTGAGACATAGCCTTTCTAGTCAATGCAATATAAATCATCATCATCATCATCATCATCTTCATCTTCATATAACATAGTCACATGCTCATTTTTTTTATTAGACAGTGCACTACTTAAAATCAGGAAAATCTAAACTACTATATCTCCAGGGTCTATGGTTCCCCATGGTAGTCAGAGCAGCAAAGGCAGAATTCATTACATTAATAATAAAAAGGAATATGTAGTGTTGGCAAAATCGACTAAATTAATTAAAAACAACACACATATACATATATATATATATATATATATATATATATATATTCCCTGAAAAAAACACAGGTTTCAGGGATGTTATAGTTAGGCTGTCATTTCACTCGTATCTGTGTGAGTAACTACATATGTGAAAGGCAGTATATGTAAGTTTTGGAGTATATAAGTGACTATATGTGAGAGTGAGGATTGTGAGAGTGACTGTATGTTTGAGTGTGTGCTTGTGTAAGTGATTATTTAAGAGAGTAAGTATGTGTTAGTATCTGTATAAGTGAGGTGGTATGTGATAACTGTATAGGTGAGTAAATGGCAATGTGATTGATTCTTTGCTTGACTGACTAGGTGTGTGAGTAACTTTATGGGTGAGTGGCAGTATGTGAGTGTCTGTATGGGTATATGATTGCATTTATTAGTGGCTGTATAGATGAGTGACTGTGTGAATGAGTGACTGTATGGGTGGGTGAGTGAGTGGATGTGTGTACACCTCAGTGAGTGGGTATGTACTAACTGGTATTGGTGTGTCTATGGTTTCAAGAATGGCAGTCTGTATTTTAGAGTAGGTGTATCAAAGGTTTCATTAGGGTGTGAAGAGGTGCATCAGATATTGAGTGGATGATGTCATCAGTGATGTCATCAGTGATGTCATTTGAGATGTCATCAGTGATGTCATCAGTGATGTCACTGACCATGTCATGAGTGATTTAATATTTGACGTCATCAGCAGTGTATTGCGGGGGTGCGAGTTATCTAACAGCCGAATTTCACTGGTTTTGTACGAGTGAAATGTCAACATAACTATAACGACCCTGAAACTTGTGGTTTTTTCAGTGAATTTCCAAGGTTTTTTAAATGCTAATTCCTAACTATAACTTCCCTGAAACCTGTGGTTTATTCAGTGAATTTCTAAGGTTTTTCAAATGCTAATTCTTAACTATAACGTACCTGAAACCTCTGTTTTTTTCAGTGAATTTCTAAGGTTTTTAAATGCTAATTTCTAACTATGCCTACATAGGTAGGACATGTGCAGAAAGAGGAAGAAAGGCGCAGAAAGAAGCAAGAGAAGTGCAGAAAGAAGCAACAGAGGTGCAGAAAGAGGACTACTTTGACTGTACCTTACCACAGATTCATACAAAGTAGCCTAATCACTAATCCTTTTCCCAAGGTGTCTTAAACCTCACTTTTCTCTTAAAGGTTCACTATTAATCGACTGCTCAGAACGTTAGGCCTACCAAATATAAAACAGCAATCCTAACCATATCAATGTTGTAAGTCTGACCAGGTTTGTGAAGGTATGCATGCGTGTCTCTGCTTTTACCTAGTGACATGTTACATAAAAATAAACATACAAATAGTTGAATACCTGTGTCTCAAACAGCATACAGTTTATGTATATCATTCTGCTCATAATACAGGGCAAATGGATATTCAATAGGATATTTGAGGGGCTCTATAACACCTATATACATAAGACATGTCTGCCTGTGCAACTGAATGACAGAGCAGAACTGAGACCATTTAACCACCTATAGGAGAAGCTACCCACTTTTTAAGCTACCATCGTCAGATGCATAACACATGTGAGAATACATATACAAGTAGACATATACCTCAGTCACAAGAGCACACAGAACTTTAAACTTGACAGCTTGCACTTTCCATTTGAGAAAAAATGCAAATTCCTAGGGCAACTCACACATAATATAGAGCATAACATTAATCAATCACTAGCATATGGAGGGACGAAGAAAACTGTGTATATTGGCAAATACAAAAATAACTTTTATTGAAACAAGATAATAAAAATATACACTAATCAAATATAAAACAATTCACAGGCAAACCACAACCATATCATCATTCACTCTTATTGCACACTATTCACTAATGACAGTCATAATATATGTACATCAAGGACAAATGATATGTAGAAAAAGTGTCCATAAGTTTCTCATTTGTGATGTCATACAGTCTCTTTTATGACTTGTATTTTTGACATAATTAACAAGAAGCCTGGTGCTGTTAGGCCGTAGATTAAAACTGATGGATACATTTAAAGATCGTGTCTACATCAGTAAGTGGCTGCAACCCAGATGGTATCCTACGAGCGTTTCGGCACAACAGTGCCTTCTTCAGAAAAAGCTACAGCAGTTGAAACCAAGTATCTGCGGATATAAACAAAATATACATATGGAGCATCCCTCCTGCAAATGTAGTACACAGATAAACAGCATATATACTAATTGCTTTGTATCTTTGTGCTGATAATATAGGCCCGCCACCAATGAATTATAGAGACATAGAGTAGAATGAATCCAAAGAGTATGTCAACAAGGCCAGCGGTGAAAAGCAAGAAAGGAATAGTGAATGAAGTCTTGTGGCATGCAAACGGTCTCAAGCGGTCTACCCAAGGTGGTGACTAAGAAAGAGAGAAGCCTCTCTTCGTTACAGATGTGCATCAATCACCAAGGGGCCACAGTGCATACAGTCAGAGAAGAATACCCAAACTAAGAGAGAGATAGAAATATAACGTGCACAATCCTTAACGTATATTACCTTAAAAAATGGAGCATGTAGACTCGGATGATGAAAGACTGAGCAGTTCACATAGACTCGTTGAAGATAAAAAAGATCTCTGAACAAAACAAGAGAAAAACGGCATACATTTAATGACTTTCTATTTAGTGGAACTGGGTTAAAATGCGGATGGAGGACATAGTTACCTATAAATGGATGAAGCCCACTGCAATAATGATCAATATGCAGTGCCAAATATTTAAAAACAGTCCCAGTGTGAGGGCTATATGGAAGGTTCCTGGATAGGACACAAAGACAAAAAAAAATGTACTACTATGATGTAAGCTTGAATAGGAAACTGTGCCCCTTTTAAATTCGATAAATGCAGAGCAACTCGATGGGTGTAACTGTACATGGGGCCAAAAAACAAGATCTGAGATGAGATAACGATGAGCATGGGAAACCGACTAGCTGTAACACAAAGTCATAACTGCCACAATAGGGCCTCAGAATACGCACATCCAAACATTGCCTATGTCTCAAGTAATATGAGTAACTACAGTAATATTAGCCGTTGTCGTGGGAGTAATGACGTAAAATAACAACCAGAGAACATCCTGATTGATAGCGGTTCAAATGCATGCTCTAATACATCGGGTGAGGTGAGTGATACAAGGATTTACCAAGGGAGAGTTCTTAAAACTGATGGGAACGTGAAAGGTAACTGAAACAGTACAAACAGCTTACCTTATGTGCTGGTATACATTCGTTCCAGCGATGAGGGGAATCAAGGTCCGGACGCCATCTGATAAGAGCGCCTCAGGCCGGCAGAGCGTTCTTATGCCGTTAGAGAAGAATGAGCAGCCAGACGCCGTCTAGGCCTAAAGGCGCCGCGGCTGAAAGTGATCTAGGAGGCGCATTTGCAGAGTGGTGGAGAAAAGGGGCGTGGCCTGTGTCCACCTCTCAGCAATTCCACTGTGTGGGACTTACTGGAGGTAACAGGAGGGGTAGTTGGCCCCCAATGACATCCTTGGGGGCCAACTACCCCTCCTATGACCTCCAGTAAGTCCCACACAGCAGGATTGGTAAGTTCTCATAGCAGGCCATGCCCCCTTTGCCCACCACTCTGCAAACACGCTCCCTGGCACACTCTTGGATGGGGATTAAAATGCCCTTCGCTGCTGGGGATCCTTAGGGGCCAACTAGCCTACCTGTTACCTCCAGTAGGCCGCACACAGTTGGATTGCTGAGAGGTGGACACAGTCCACACACCCTTTCTCCACCACTCTGCAAACGCACCTCCTGGCACGCTCTTGGTTAGGGGATAAAGTCCCCTTGCCTCCTGAGGGTCCCTGGGGACCAACTAGCCCTCCTGTTATCTCTAGTAAGCCCTACACAGCTGGATTGCTGAGAGTGGTCAGAGGCCATGCCCCCTTTTTACACCACTCTGCAAACATGCCTCCTGGTGCACTGCTGCTTAGGGGATGAAGTACACTTTAGTCCTGAGGTCCTCAGGACACAAGAGGACCTCATTGCCCCTCCATCAGTGTGCCAAGAGGCGAGTTTGCAGAGTGGTGTAAAATGGGGCATGGCCTCGGACCACCTCTCAGCAATCCTAATGTGTGGGGCTTACTGGAGGTACCTGGTGGGCTAGTTGGCCCCTAAGGACCCTTAGGATTCAAGGAGACTTAATCCCCCAACCCAGAATGCGCCAGGAGGCATGTTTGCAGAGTGGTGCAGGGAGGGGCGGGGCCTCCGGCGAGTTGCTGGTTCCCTTTTAAAAAAAAATGTGTTAAGAAGGGGGGCTGTGTGGCCCCCCTTTCCTTAACCCTTTTGGGCCCAGGGGACCCAATCCCCCGGGGCCTGAGCCATTGTTTTTTTTTTATTGAAAAGGGGGGTGCGAGGACCCCCTCCCGAGGTCCATTACGGCCCCGGGGACCCCATCCCCTGGGGCTAGGCCTTTCTGTTGTTTAATATATTTAGAGATGAGGGGTGCCAGGCAGCCCCCCTCAGGCCGATTTCAGCCCCAGGGACCCCATTCCCCAGGACCCATCCTTTAAAAAAAAAATTAATTATTTCTTTTAAGGAAGGGGGCCTTGTGGCCCACCTGCCCTGGGCCAGTTTTGGCCCCAGGGTCCCCATCCCCCCAGGCTTTGCCCAATTAAAAAAAAAAATTGGCGGGGGGTCGTGCGGCCCCCCTTCCTGAGGCTGATGTAGCCCCGGGGACCCCAACCCCCGGGGCATGGCCAATCCTTTTTAAATTGTTTTTAAAGGGAGGGGGGCCCAATGGCTCCCCAATGCCACCGTGGTCCCAGCCGGCTCCCCGCATCCTGCGGGAGCCAACATTGCTTTTGGACAAGGGGAGCTGCTGACATGTAGCTCCCTTTGCCGAAAAGGAAATCTGCTTCGCTTCATGGAAGCGAGAGCAGTTTTTCTGCTCTCACTTCCATGAAGCGAAGCAGGAGTTTGCTATGACAGGGCGGGAGCAGTGCTCCTGCCCTGCCATAGCAAACTGCAATGTCCTGGGGGCTACCCTGGGACATTGCTGGAGCCAGCCCTGTGGGGTGGCGGTCCCCAGGGCCATGGAGGGCTCCAGGGAGGGGCTGCGCAGCCCCCCTTCCAACAAGGTCCTAACTATAACTACCTACTGGCGACCACCAGTAGGTAATATACACACCCATACACACCCTTTGGATTCAAGGGGACTTAATCCCCCAACCTAGAACGCGCCAGGAGGCGTGTTTGCAGAGTGGTGCAGGAAGGGGACGGGGCCTCCGGCGAGTTGCCAGTTCCTTTTAAAAAAAATGTGTTAAGAAGGGGGGCTGTGTGGCCCCCCTTTCCTTAACCCTTTTGGGCCCAGGGGACCCAATTCCCCAGGACCTGAGCCATTTTTTTTTTTATTGAAAAGGGGGTGTGAGGCCCGCCTCCCGAGGCCGATTAAGGCCCCGGTGACCCCATCCCCTGGGGCCATGGACAATGGACTCGAGCCGAGCGGACATTGGTTGGACTCTTTCTTTATCTTTGGACATTGGTTGGGGTTAGGGAGAGGGGTAGGTCAGGTATTATGGGATTTTTACATTAGTTTATTTTGTTAGGGGAATACATTATTTATACTTAAAGTTTACATACAATGTAAATGTTTTTTGGGGGGGTTACTCGTTTACTTCACGCGGTTTCCTTTGCTGCTGCAGGGCCGCAGCCAGTTTTTGATGTAAATAATCTGCCGATAGTGTAACACACGAACAGATAGATGTGGTACCCTCACTTGTGAGTGACTTGTCCTACTAGTACTGTCATTCTCTCCTCCTAGTCTATGCAGTCTGCAACTGTACTCGGAACGGAAGGGTGTGGGTGTGTGAATTAATGAATTAATTTCCATATTATTTATTATGCCTCCCCCAAACTTCTTCTCTTACCTGTGATTGATGTTTATTTAAACATAGGCAAAGCGATGGCTGCATGGTGATGATGGTTTGGTTTCCCATCATGCCATGGTGGTGGTGGTAGTAGTAGTAGACACTGGCAGTAGCATTTGCAAAAAAAGAAAATGAGACAGTCAGTCGCCTGAGGGAGACTCGGGAAGGAGTAGTAGAACGAAGTACAGTACACAAGAAGACTGCCAAACAAGAAACCATGATGATAAGCAATGCTAAAGTAAAATAAAACATAATGGTGGCGGGGATAGCCTAGTACAAGTTACAAAATGTAGTTGACTCGACCTATGAGTGGTGTAAGGATGATGAATCAATGCGGGCAATTAATTATGATGGATTATGTAATGTTCCTCTGGAAAAAAATTGACTTGCAAATACTGAGCATGGGTGGGCAAGCATAAGAAGATCCTCGCCCTGCCTTGAGTTAGTGTTGCTTTCACCACATCCTCCCCAGCAAGTGTGTGATCAATTAATGGTGTAAATTAATTTAATTTAGTCACACCACAATATAAATCACACAGCCCGGGGGAAGAGGGTTAAGGTTTTATGAATGGTTGGGAAGGGGTATTTGAGGGAAAGTTTTGATAAAGACAAACACTATACATGGACAACACACAATCTTGGCAGACGATCATCATAAATCTGTTAAGGGAGAAAAAGAAAATGCCTGCATGATGATGACTTGATGGTTAATGATGAGTAGCACTAGACTAGTAGTACAGGCCAGGGCAGCAGTATATTATTAGTTATTATTATTATGCAATTGCCTTGCCTGTCTGCCCCCAGAGAGATAGAAATTACATACATTTTATGTTCTGTAGTACCGGGCTTCCTTTTAAAGTTAGCATAGAAAATTAAAAAATAGCTGTAGGGGTCAAATATATAAGCAAACATAATAAACAACAACACACACAGTCGTGAAATGATTGAAGAGAAAAAATGAATAAAATTAAATAAAAGAAGACGATACTATAAGTTACTATGTTATGGTCAAATTGGGAGTTGCATCTCGGCATTCCTCTTGGTCCTTCCTTCCATGGACGCTCCCTTCCGTGGACGCTCCGTCCGTCAATCTTGGGTGCCGCTGCCTGCCTGGCGGATGTGGATTAGTAAGGTAAGTGTGAGTTGTTTTTCCCAGTATAGCACAGGGTAAAGGCCGGCCTGTAAGTGTAGATGGAAAAACAAAAGGGATATTGAAAAATCAAGGAGAAAAGTAAAGTTAAAATGCATAAATTATGGAGGACTGCAACAAGATCACTTTCAGAGGTGGCATAGCTAAATCATGTCTACTCTGTTTCCAGCATTAACCTACAACAACAGCAGGACAGAGCAGGCCCGTGGTGCCCACCCAACCTCCACTTATCTTAGATTTTGAGCCAGACGGAGCACACATATACAGCAACATAGCATTTTCCAAATGAAGTAACTAAATGAATGCACCGCTGTCACTCATACCACTACACTTGCCTCCACCACTACACAGACATGTAGGTCTGCTGTGGTTGTTGTTGACTTGTTTACCTTTTAGGCCACTTCATGAAACGCCCGAGTTATTCCATCAAGCATCTCTGATCCTACTGATTGACTGACTGCGACAAGTATAGTATGGTCATCATGGTGTCTAACTCTGTAGTGTACCGAGTGAGTCCAGATTCCATATTCAAAAATGCAATGGATCGGCCTGCAGTAGAAGTACAATTTTGTTATTAAACAACAAGAAGGGAAACATTTACTTGAGTCACTTTTTTGTGTGTAGAATAGATTAAATACTAGTAGACTTCATGCACAACAACAAGAACACAAACACCAATCACTCAGAGTCAGCGTCCAATGCATGCCATCATCATTACTTATTCTTAAGGGGCAGTCCCTCTCGGCTCGGAAAGAAGGATAGCTATAGTCAATTAGTCATGTTCTTTGGAGGGACTCACTTGACGAGGGAGGCACACATTTCTTGTACTATTCTCCATCCAATGTCTGGATTGAGGGAAATTGATTTAGGGCGAGTCAGGAGGAGTGGACTACTTGAGCAGGACTCGGAGGAGTGGACTTACTTCTTTAATGTCTGCACACAGTTGCAACTCCAATCCGGCAATAAAAGAGTAAGACTGTGGTGATGGATTTGTTGTGATTCGAACCAGAAAGACAGAGACACACACAAATAATAAAAGTAAATAAGGAAGAAAGAAAAAGTAACAAGTTGAAAGCCTAGTTGTCAGGGAAGTAGAGCTCGTCCTCAAACTCTGGTGGTTCACCCATAAGTAGGTCATCTAACACACTACTTCCATGACCTAAGTCGCTGTCATCATCTTCCTGCTGTGCTACTTCAGATATGGTGTAATCCGTGGTCTAAAGTGCTGATTCATTTTGATCATGGTTAACCTCTCCACGTTTTGGGGTGAGAGACTGGTCCTTTTCACTGTTACAACGGCACCAGCAGCACTGAAAACACGCTCAGAAGAGACATTTGTGATAGGGCAAGCCAGATAGTTTATCGCCAGCCTGCTGAGCGCTGGCCATTGGCCCCTTTTCCCAAATCAATACACCAATGGGTTTTGATCAATGTAACCCTCTGTAGGGTGATCCAGATAGGCCTGGACCATCCGCTCAATGCTCAGGGGTGCTCTGCCTCTTTTGCCTTTGCCTCAGCACTGGACCTAACAAGCCCTTGCCGTAAGTACCATTCCTGTGACGATTTTACTGGGGCTGATGATCCTGTTGTTGCTGTTGTTGATGTTGTTCTTGGTGTTGTTGGTGGTTTTGACTGCTGTGAGCCAACCGCACTGCCCTCAGGCTCTGAAGTTGAACTTGACGCCGGCTGCCCTGCAGTACTTGTTTTGGGCTGGAGGTGTAGCCTCTAATTCCCAGCAGTTCTTTTTCTAAGCGACTGGCTTCCGCAGCTATCCAAGTTTTGTACTTGGCAACATCCACTTCTGAAAAAGGAATCAATGTACCATTGTTCATACTGCTTTGTACCGTGGCGTAGATCCAGAATTGTGGCAGAAATGTAATGGTTGGATGACACAATGCCTCTTTGCACCCTTGTATTTTCAGATAAGCGAAGGGTTAAGCTCTCCACCAACTCATATGCTTCTTTTTTTCCTCCATACCTGCGTACATTGCAGACACCCCCTTCAGCTGTTCCTGTAGCATGTGCAACAATGGGATAGCTTGGCCCATAGTACAGTCCTTCTTGCTGACTTCACGTGTGAAGAGCTCGAAAGGAAGTAGCATCTCTGTCAGGCATTTAACTAGGTCCCATTGGTCCATCTCAACGGTCATGCCTTTCACAGTAGCATCCCCTCTTTGCATGACATATTCATTGATTGGTCTGTACGCCTCACGTTGAATGATCCTCAGCTGCTTCTGGGCTTTAAAAGAATGGCTGAAATGTGTGCAGATTCTTCTGCAGGTGGTCAGTAAGTTGCTGACTCGGTCTTCTTTTTTCAGAAAGTCTTGAACAATAATGTTAATGCGGTGCGCCAAACACAGGACCCTGAAATAGCCACCATCGTACATGGCCTTAACTATATTACTGCCATTGTCCGTTTCAACAAAACCAATGTTAAGCCCTCTTGGGTGCAGCTATTCAAAAACCTTGCTGTTAAACTCTTCTAAAATGTTTGCAGCAGTATGAGATTTCTCCATGGCGAACATGGCTACAGTTGCATGTTTCCGAGTGGCATTCAAAATCTCAGCAGTGTCAACACCTGCAGACAACTTTTCTCGAACCCCCACAAAAGAGATCCAGTGTGCAGTGATGCACATGTAATCAGTGGCTTGGCAACTGGTCCACATGTCTGTTGTCAGGTAGATAGAGTGAACAGCCCTCTGCTGCAAAGCTTGTCCAAGCAATTCCAGCACGTCGTGATGTAGTGGTGGAACAGCAACTCTGGCAATATAGGACCGGCTGGGAACCTATTATTTTGGGCAGATGGTCGTCACAAATTCAAAAAAACCCACCCCTTCCACAAAAGAAAAAGGGAGAAGGTCCAGCGCTAACATTTTAGCCAGCTTTGCATGTACAAATGTGACGTTGGGTAGTTGCGTTCGTACTGCCCCTCCGACCTAAACATGCTGACAATGGTAGCCTGGATTTTTTTATTTTCTGGTGCCACTGATGCAGGTGATATCTTCTTGATGCCAGATGTTGTTAGGCTCAACACACGTTTCGTTGCGGTACTCTCTTGCCTGGGACCCTGTGGTGTCTCAGCCTGACTCTTACTCTTGTGCCACTGCGATGTTGCTGATGCAGATCTGTCCGGTACCACTGGACTGCTGGGGACAGGGCTACTTTGTGTACCAGAGAAAATGTCTCCCTCTTGTTCACCTTCCACTGTGATCGGATCTTCTACTCCTTCATCCCCACCAACAACAATGGGTGCAGTTTTTTGGCCGCTAAGGTGCGCCTCCCACTGGATCATGTGGTGTTTTTTCAGATGGGTTGTTTCGCCTCTGATACCTTAGTTTGTACTAAGCTTACCCCGACTAACACCTTGTCCACAAATGGAGCATATCGCAATGTTCACCTCCTTCCTGCTAACCGAAAAGAAGTCCAAAACTGGGGAGCTGAACTTTCTGGAGCTGCTGGTGCCACTTCCAATGCCGGATGAACTGGTATGTGGGCGTGGAGTTTGACTCTCTGCAGTACCTACTTTTACTGCGGTGGTTGTGCTGGATGTAGGTCACTGCCGGGCCTTTGAAAATGCAAATATGGAAGCTGGAAGTGGTGTTGATGTTATCTGTGTTGGTGGAATCCGTGCACATCCCTCACAGCAATTTGAGATGGGGTAATGTCGGTCTCCACTGGGGCGGGACTAATGTCCATGATGACTGGCTCATCAACATCATCATCCTCCTCTTCTACATCTACCTCCATAACTCTAAGGCTTTCTGGAACCTTTCTTTTCCCTAGCATTGTCTCATGGCGTGTCTCACTCTCAGACTGAGGTGGTAGGATCCAAGTGGCGTCTTGATCACAGAAGGGGGGCTTGCAGAAGAACTCGATGGACTAACCCTTCTTTTCCTTGCTGGGGATCTGGAAGACAATGAATCTTCATAAAGAGTGGCTTGCTCTTCTTCTTCCTCTG